>OY770263.1:214420200-215620200 GCA_963669355.1 Chorisops tibialis
TATTAAAAGCTATCAATTTGAAATTTTGCATAAGAACTTACAAAAATAATTGAAATGAAATTACGTTAAAAGTTTTGAAATCGCGCTTACCCTTCTACCCCCTCCCATACAAAAGTATGATTTCGACCAATTTCATTAAATCAACTAATAACAAACAATTTGCAAGCTATGAACTTGAAATTTTGTACGAGCACCTTACAACTAAAAAGAAAGAAAATTGCATCACAAGTCTTACGATTCCCCTACCTCCTCTACCCCCTCCCATACAAAATTATTTTTTCGAGCATTTTTATGAAATAAGTTATCAGCTAACTCTTAAAAGTTATCAATTTCAAATTTTGCAATGAAACTTATAAAAATAATTCAAATGAAATTGCTTTCAAAATTTTCAAATCGCGCTTGCCCTTCTACCCCCTCCCATACAAAACTATGATTTCGACCAATTTCATAAATCATCTAATAGCCAACAAACTAAAAGCTATGAACTTGAAATTTTATAAAATCACCTTAAAAGAGAAGCGAAATAAAACTGCATATCAAAATTTACGATTCCCCTACCTACTCTACCCCCTCCCATACAAATGTTCGGTTTCGTGAATGTAAAATACACCGAATTTTATGAAAATTCTATGCAACTTCGTCTATGAAACACATTCTACACAGAGAATATTGGACGTGATTCAAGCAATTAATTAAAAAGCTATTAACATCCACCCACCCTTACTATTACCCCTCCTCCTTCCCTCCATAAAAACCCAAACTTGTAGAAACGAATGAAATATTGTTAAATAGACAACAGCCCTGCTCAAGAACTCCCTTTCACTTAGTCTTCCCTAACCACTCTTACTTGCATATTGACTTTCCACACATCCGCAACATGTCCCAAGAATAATAAAGTTTCGCCCGACTTGTTGGCAGTTTATTTTTTTTTCGGTCTAACTAATAATTCTAAATAAATATTTAGTGCACAATTTCAACTTGATAAATTTTGTACGTACTGGATAAATTTGTTGTTAGAGTATTTCATGAAAAAGTGCAATTTGTATGGGAGGTGGTGGAAGGAAGGGGAAAAATCGAATAATAAGCCATGTGTCATCAGTCGGAACAAGTGATAATCGGAAGGGGCAATGTCTGGTGAATACGGTGGGTGGGGTAGGACTTCCCAATTAAGTGCTTTCAAATACAGTGGCAGTCATAAGTAAGTAAACATGTGTCGTATTGAAAGGGAAATGGCAATTAATACTTGAAAATCCAAATTATTTTATTCTTTTTTTAATAATAACAATAACAAAACATATTCTACAAAATAAAGGTAAATTTGTGAAAAAAAGTAAGTAATATTACTTTATTGTTGAATTATAGGGCGATATTTTCAATTCGACCAGTCAAAAGTAAGTGAACAGGTTACTTAACTGGCACAATGACCCCCTTTGTTTTGGGACATTCTGGATATCCGACCCGGCATAGAAAAATCGTATTTCCTACATTGTTCCTCCGAAAATGTTGGCCAATTTTGTTCGATACACGCTTTTAGTTCTGAAATACTACTTGGTGCTCTTTCGCTTATTTTAATTTTCAGCCAAGACCATACATGTTCGATGGGTGATAGATCTAGGCTTTGTAGTGGCCAATTCAGTATATTTGTCTTATCTCATCCTCAAGAAAATTCTGAACAATTTTGGCCTTATCGGCGTTATCTTACTGAAGTAAGAAACCTCTTATCAAGCGTTTACCTTCAGGTATAATGACTTCCCTCATTAAATTTAAGTACACTTGTGCATTTATTTTACACTACAATTTTTCCAATACCATATGCAGAAAAACAACCCCACACCATGACGCCCTTTCCGATACTCTTTAAGGTTGGTTTCGTATACTTGTAAGAGAGTGATTCATCTTTTTTTCTCCACACGTACATTTGTCCATGGCTATATCGCATTCTGGGGTATAGCCTAGTAGGTAGTGTGTTGATTTTGTAATGCGAAGGTCGTGAGTTCAAATCCCGGTCGACGCAATATATAATTCCAGCACATTGCCTGCTTGGATATACCTTGGTCACCTCAATCTAAGAAAATGAAAAATTCGTAGAAAGAGGGTTGTGCGAAGGGCTAACAACCCTTCCACAATAAGTAATGAAATATGTTAAGGAACCTGAATATCAGGAGGCCAAGGTCCGATTTGGGCTGTAGCGCCATTGTAGATGAGATAGAAATCGCATTCTTATCATTGATTCGTCTGTCCATAAAATCGAATACCAAAAACTATCGGGTTTTAGTGCATGTTCGGCATAAAAATTTGACCTTTTCGTTTTATTGGCTTTGCTGACACAAGGTAATTTACGTGCTACACGTCCATTTTTACCATTTTCCCTTAAACGTCTTCTTATTTTTTCAACAGAAGAAGTAATTTTACTTTCTGCAGCCAGTTTTGATCGAATTGCAGGAGCTGATAAAAAAGGAAATGATGTAGAAATGTTACGAATTCGTAAATCAACTCTAGCATCGGTAATTCTGGGACGTCTTGGTCTAGAAATTTCTGCAACTCGAACAGATTCTTTACAGGTTGTAACAATTTTGAAGATTGACGCCGAAGATTTGTTTAAAAATTCAAATATTTGCCTGTACGTTTTACATCTGTTTTATAGTTTTATAATTAGTTGCCTCTCGTCTGTTGTTAAATGTTTGAATGCACCTTTTACTTAAAATTTCTATTGTTAATACTGAAAAAAAAATTATAAATTTTTTTAATAAAAATCTATTATTTTTTACGTATCGACGGATTTTTTTAATTTTATTTTTATTTTTGATTTCACTATGTTGCAAGCTAGAGTGCTACAATTTACTAAACAAACAAATTTTAATAATTTAGCTTAAATATGGAAAATACTTCGTTGTTCACTTACTTTTGACTTGTTCGTTCCGACAATGATTTTACACTACTTGGATTATAGTTCGCAATTACGAATAAAAGCAGAACAAATTCTTCATGCACGTGCTCTGTAATCTGTAATCTTTCATTACAGTGAATTTTGCATCGGACTGTCAACGGAAAATTGTAGTATTACCAGTTTAAAGTTATATTATATGTAATATTTTTTTTTTTTTTTACTTAATGACCTGTGTTATAGGCAATTTCGGCCTTTATGTGCAATGCACACACACAGCCATGGAGGGAAGGAATGGGATTAGGAAGATAGAGGAAGAGGAGTGAGAACGACCGTAACGAGTGGAGAACCTGGTATATTTTTCAGTGGCTGTTTACTTACTTTTGACTGCCACTGTAGGTTTTGAAAATTGCCCCAACATGCGGATGAGCATTATCATGTAGAAGAATAATTTTGTCAGGTTTGGAGTAGTAATGGTCACGTTTTTCCTTGAGTGCTCGGATCAATCTCATTTATTGTGTTCGATAGAGAGCTCCATTAATGGTTTCGCCCGGTTTGACCAACTCATTGTACACCAAGCTGATCCAACCAAACACACAGCATGAGTTTTTTTCCATGAATATTCAGTTTGGCCGTCGATATGGAATCATAGCCAGGAGATCCCCATGAATTCCTCTTCTTTGGGTTATCGTAGTGGATCCATTTTCCAGTGACTATACACTACGAAAAACCCTTTCTTTTATGCCTAGCAAGCAGCATTTCACGCATGCAAAATAGGCGTTCAACGTCTCTCGGCTTCAGTTCAAATGGGATCCAATTTCCTTGTATTTGAATCATTTGTAAAGATTTTAAACGATGTGAAATTACTTGTAATGTAAGTAAAAGTTCTTTTTGCATTTGGCACGAATGTTCCTCCAACAATGCTTCCAATCCCGTATCTGCGTATACTTTCTGCATTCCACTACGTTCTTTATCTTCCACGTCAAACTCACCGTTCTTAAACTTTGGAAACCACCACCAACAGTTGTCAGTTAAAGGAGTCTCACCATATACAAGCTATGGATGCACCTCAACTGCAGATATTACTTCAAATTAAAGAAGAACTTGCGATACTCGATAGTGTCTAGAGACAGGTCTTCTGACTAATTGGAGACAAAGCCAACACGGTTTCCATAGACTCCCTAGAGCATCGCAGAAATGTCGGAGTATTAAGCATTTACTACCGCTACTTTCATGGTAAATGCAGTGAGAAACTTGCTAAACTTATTCCCCTTCTGTACACATTTCCTAGAAACACTCGCTTAGCTTCAAGCGCACACGAGTTAACTATTAAGCTTCCAACTTCCCGTACTGTGAAATATAGGCAGACATTCATACCCCGGACTTCCAAGTTTTGGAATGCATTGCCAGAAGCTGTATTCCCATTGTCAAACGACTATAGACGTTTCAAACTCAACGTCCACTTTCAATCCCGTTTAACCCTAACCCATTTTTTTCCCTTACCGGCATGACTGTGTACATTGCATTAAAGTGCGACCCCCTAAGTTGTGTTCGGCTACGTAAAAATAAAATAAAAAAAAAAGTAAATCAAAAGTTTCCGCAAATGACGCTTATTATCGGCACAAAATTTGACAAATTCGCACGAAAAAAATGATATGATGCTGATATGGAGTCCCGAATACTTCAAGATGATGTTGTTAGCAGATGTCCAAACTTACGATATTACGTTTTACGTCTGACAATTTCAACATCACCTTCTGGTGAGGCCATCTTTTTACAAACGGTGGAAACTTATTTGTACCCATAAAAAATATTCCAAATTCAAGATCTCTAACTCATATACTTTTCAAGCAAAGTCGTTTATTGTCGAATTGCAAAATTGTGTCCAATTTTTATACTCCAGGTGAAATCTGAAAGTTTTATAAGCTCTAAAGTTGGTAACGTCAAGAAATAAGGCTCGGAGAAAAAAATGAATGATACAGAAGTTAATATTATCACTCAGAAATCTCAAAACCGGATGTCCGTCTGTCCGTCCGAGCGCTCTCTAGCTTGAGAACGCGTTGAGCTAGATAGTTCAAATTTTCTACACATCATTTTTGACAAAAAAGTAAGGTCAAATTCGTGAACGGGCCAAATCGCTCCCCTCCTTCTACCCCCTCCCATACAAAATGACACAATTGAGCAATTTGACAATAAACGGATTTGCTTGAAAAGTATAAAAGCTATTGTTCTGAAATTTGAAATATGTTACTTTTAAGATAATATCAATCTACCGTATAAAAATTATGCGTATCATCCCCCTCCTTCTATCACCTCCCATACAAACTGTACTTGTCCTGAATTACTCTAACCCAATTTACTCAGTGCGTATAAAATTTAGCGAGCTGAAATTGTGAACCAAATATTTATTTAATATTATTAGTAAGGCCAAAAAAAATTAGACGATTAGCTTCACCCCTTCTACCCCCTGCCATACAAAATGACACAATTCAGCAATTTGACAATAAATGGATTTTCTCGAAAAGTATAAAAGCTATTAGTCTGAATTTTGGGATATATTACTTTATTAATGATTTAAATCTACAGTAGAAAAATTATTTGCGTCCTCCCTCCCCTTCCACCCCCTCCCATACAAACTACACTTTTTCATAAAATGCTCTAAGACGATTTTCTCAGAACATATAACATTTATCGAGCTCATATTTTGTAATAAATACATAATTAGTATTATCACTAAGATCGGAAAAAAATATTTGATCATCCATTGGCGTCCAAAAAGGGGGGCTAAAAACAAATTGTCGGCCGAATTGTTTTTTCAAATGATTATATCTTCGAAATTACTTATTGTAAAAAATTCATATTTTGGGACCATCAAGGTGGCATATAGTTCCATAGGAATCAGCTTAGAGAAACTCTTAAAAATGAATATCTCAACTATCTCTTAAGCTATGTAATTGAAACTTGAAACGTATATTAAGCTATACTAGGAAAATACAAAAAATATATAACATGTTCAAATAATAGTAGTGGGGGGAAATGGGGAGCATTTCAAAAATGGCGCACTTTTCACAATTACAAATCCTTATATCCCAAAATAGAGTACAGATATCAAATCGAAAATTTGTCAGATTGTAGAACTATATAGTGGTTAATTTTGGTTTTAAGTTGGGAGGTGCTAGAGAAGGGAGGTGATAAGCAAAAATGTCGAAAATTTTGAGTGATTTTTTTAGGGCTCTTTTGCCTTTGGATACGTCTACTTGATACATAGAATAATAATAATAACTTGATCCATAATTGTTATAAACCGAACCCCCCGGTCTAATATGCTGCACAAGGTGTTTCATGTGCATTGAAAAAAACACATAAGCTGAAAATTTTTGAGTGGAATTTTAAGGTAGAAACTTGAAAATTTGCGAAATGCATTTAAAAAAAATCCCTAAATATACGAAATTTTAACTGGTCGAAAACCCTTGAAATTTCTACCCCTTCCCATACAAAATTATTTTTTCGACCATTTTCAAGAAATCAATTATCGCCTAACTGTTAAAATCTCTCAATGTGAAATTTCGCACAAAAACTTTTAAAAATAGTTGAAATAAAATTACGTCACAAGTTTTGAGATCGCGCTTTTTTTTTCTAACCCCTCCCATACAAAAGTATGATTTCGACCATTACTAAAAAATTAATTATCACCTAACTATTTAAAGCTATCAATTTGAAATTTTGCACAAAAACTTACAAAAATAATTAAAATGAAATAACGTTAAAAGTTTTGAAATCACGCTTGCTCTTCTACCCCCTCCCATACAAAACTATGATTTCGACCAATTTCATTAAATCAACTAATAACCAACAAACTAAAAGCTACGAACTTGAAATTTTGTACAAGCACCTTACAAGAGAAACGAAATAAAACTGCATATCAAATTTTACGATTCCCCTACCTTCTTTACCCCCTCCCATACAAGTGTTCGGTTTCGTGAATGTAAGATACAAAGAATTTTATGAAAATTCTATGCAACTTCGCCAATGAAACTGACATTCTATACAGAGAATATTGGATGTGATTCAAGCAATCAATTAAGAAACTATTAACATCCACCCACCCTTACTATCACTCCTCACAACTCCCCTCATAAGAACTCAAACATGCATAAATAAACGAACAACTACTACCCTGCCAAAGAACCCCCTTTCACTTATTCTTCCCTAAACACTCTAACCTGCATATTGACTTTCCACGCATCTGCAACTGGTCCCAAGAATAATAAAGTTTCACCCGACTTGTTGGCAGTTTATCTACATTTGTATTTATAACAAATTAAAAGTTTTCTCAAAATAAAATTACTTTAGAAAATAGATTAAATCGAAGAGAATCAAAACTTAAAAATAACAGCAATTCTTTTTTCTAAAATTAAGATAAAAACATAACAGGGCTACGATTGCGCGTAAAGCGCAATCTTACGATACTCTAGATGAAATAGAATTTTTTGTGATCCCAAGAAATTTCGCATGGGAAGTATTAGAAGGGATGACAGCATTGAACTAATTTTTCCCCATCATGCTAAAGTAGCTATAAAAATGTTTTGTACAAAATGCTTACTCCAAAAATTGAATGGGAACTGAAAAAATTAGTGAGTTAGATTTAGTGAAAATGTGCAGTTTGTATGGGAGGTGGTAGAAAGAGTGGGGCGATTAGAGAGATTTTTTTCAGAAATAACTAGGAATATTGTAAAATTGACATCCCTGAAATTTCAGACTAGTGCCATTTATACTTTTCAAGAAAATCGATTTTTTGTGAAGTTGTGAAACTGTGTCATATTGTATGGGAGGGGGTAGAAGCAGTGAAGGTAATCAAATATTTTTTTCTGATCTTAGTGCTAATACTAATTAAGTATTTATTACAAAATATGAGCTCAATAAATGTTATATGTTCTGAGAAAATCGTCTTAGAGCATTTCATGAAAAAGTGTAGTTTGTATGGGAGGGGGTGGAAGGAGAGGGAGGAAGCAAATAATTTTTCTAATGTAGATTAAAATTGCTATGAAAATAACATATCCGAAAATTCAGACTAATAGCTTTTATACTTTTCGAGTAAATCCGTTTATTGTCAAATTACGAAATTGTGTCATTTTGTATGGGAGGGGGTAGAAGGGGTGAAGTTAATAGTCTAAATTTTTTTGGGCTTACTAACAATTTCAAATAAATATTTGGTGCACAATTTCAGCTCTCTAAATTGTATACGCAATGAGTAAATTGGCTTAGAGTAATTCATGACAAGTACAGTTTGTATGGGAGGTGGTAGAAGGAGGGGGAGGATACGCATAATTTTCGTACGGTAGATTGATATTATCATAAAAGTAACATATTCCAAATTTCAGGCCAATAGCTTTTATACTTTTCGTGCAAATCCGTTTATTGTCAAATTGCGCAATTGTGTCATTTTGTATGGGAGGGGGTAGAAGGGGTGGAGCGATTTGGCCCGTTCACGAACTTGACCTTACTTTTTTGTCAAAAACGACTTGTACAAAATTTGAACTATCTAGCTCAACGCGTTCTCAAGCTAGAGCGCGCACAGACGGACGGACGGACGGACGGACGGACGGACGGACGGACGGACGGACGGACAGACGGACGGACATCCGGTTTTGAGATTTTTGAGTGATAATATTAATTTCTGTATTCATCATTTTTTTCTCCGAGCCTTATTTCTTGGCGTTACAAACTTTAGAGCAAACTTATAATACTCTCAGATTTCATCTAGAGTATAAAAATTGGTTTGTGAACAATTTTGCATCTCCCCTGTGACTAATTAAATAGTCCAGTTTGTTTTTTATTTATTTAATATTTAGTGTGCCCGCCTTTGGCACAAATTACAGCCTTTACTCTTTTTGGCATACTTCCGAACAAGTTCTCCAAATATTGTGGATCAATCTCATTCTACGCTTGTTGAGCACGTACCCAAAGTTCTTCGCAGTCTTTTGGAACATTGTTGCCTGCAATTGCCCTTTTTTCAAATAACCCCACACATTCTCTATAGGATTGAGATCCGGCGATTGTGGGGGCCATTTTAGAGTCTCAATATTATGATGTTGCAGCCATTTGGCCGTTATGCGAGCAGTATGTTTCCGATCGTTGTCTTGCATAAATAAGCTATCTCCAGGTTCGCAGCTGAATCTATCAAGACTTGGTAGATATGTGTCCTCTAATATATTAATATAGTCAGTTGCTTCATTGCTTCTAGCCCCTCCCATACAATATGACACAGTTTCACAACTTCACAAAAAATCGATTTTCTTGTAAAGTATGAATGGCGCTAGTCTAAAATTTAAGGGATATCAATTTGATAATATTCCTAGTTATTTCTGAAAAAATCATTAAAATCCCCCCACTCCTTCTACCACCTCCCATACAAAGTGCACATTTTCACTAAATCTCACTCACCAATTTTCTCAGTTTCCATTCAATTTTTCGAATAAGCATTTTGTATAAAACATTTTTATAGCTACTTTAGCATGATGGGGAAAAAATTAGTTCAATGCTATCATCCCTTCTAACACGCCCCATACACAATTTCTTGGGATCACAACAAATTCTATTTCATCTAGAGTATCGGAAGATTTCGCTTTACGCGCAATCGTAGCTCTGTTATGTTTTTTTTTCGGTCTTACTAATAATCTATACATATAAATATAATTGTAGTGTCTGTCTGTTATTTGCTTATAAATGGCTATAAGTTAGTTTTTTGAGTTATTTTAGCACTAACTAAGCATAAAAACACATTTTTGGAATTTTCGTCTGTCTGTCTGTCTGTATGTCTGTACGACCGCTGTTCACGCACAAACGGCTGAACCGATTGTAATGAAACTTGCACAGTTTGTTAAATGTCCATCGGAATGAAATCTGCTTTTGGTTTTATTTCACTCTTCTACCCCCTCCCATACAATGAGGCACATTATAGGAGTATGTAACAATTCGATTTTCTTGAAAAGTGTGAATGATACAGATCTGAAATTTAAAGTGTATCAATTGCATGATAGTTATAGTTGTTTTTCGAAAAATCACCAAAAACCCCCCACTCCTTCTACCATCTCCCATACAAATTGCACAATTTCATTAAATTCAGTGCACTAAGTTTCACAGTACCTACTCAATTTTTGAAGCTCAAATTTGGTACAAAACATTTTTATAGCCACTCTAGCATGATGTGAAACAAATTAGTTCAGTGCTGTCACCCCTTCTACCACTCCCCATACAAAATTTCTTAACACCGCAAAAATTTTGATTTCATCTATTAATAATATCGTATGATTTGGCTTTACGCACAATCGTAGTCCTGTTAAGTTTTTAATGCTTAATGTTATTTTATTTGCTTTTTTTTTAATTAGCACCAGCTACAATTATTCACATGTTCTTAACGCTCTTCAACACGTATATGATCTCAAATCACGGGTTTGATTTGATCATGAGCCTGTCCCATAAAAATAGGAGTATCATGCTTTCATTCTTAATAATTTATGATTCTGATTCGAACAATATACAAACCATTCTTTTCAATGAGCCATTAGAGTAAGCAGATTTTATATCCCACATAATGCATTACTAACTACACTCTCAAAAATTGCTTATTATTGCTATTTGTACGCGGACGAAGTCGCGGGGGTTTGCTAGTTCTAAATAAAAATTTAGTGCACAATTTCAGCTCGATAAATTTTATACGCACTGAGTAAATTTATTTAACTCCGCCATAGACGGTCCCAAGCCCGAGTTGAGAAAGGAGGAGGGAACATGGAGTTAACCTGAATGGCCAGTAACACCAGTGCGTCTCAGGAAGTAGGCAAAAAGTATCATATAGTTGGACTTGCAGCATAGCTGTGAGAACTCCAGCATGTCATATTTAGCTCAAAACTCCCACCCTTTTTCTACTAGGGTGTAATAAATAAGTAGGACCGGTCCTCCAGGTCGGGGGTTGGGCGAGGCGCCGACAACGCATCACCGGAAAAAGAACACTGTCCAGAAACCTGAAGAACAGCCTCGGAAAGGATGGACTCAACGGCAACAACCCCGCAAACGGAAAATGGACTACTCTATTCGATCTTGGAATGTTCGATCTTTATTTAGGACAGGAGCTCTGAAAGAGTTCCTCGAAGAAGTGGCAAAACACAACATCAACATAACTGCCATCCAAGAAACGAAATGGCTCGGTAGCGAAATCATGGACATGAGATCACACACAATCTATCCAAGTGGAAAATTGTCGGGAAGCAGAGAGTTTGGAGTCGCTTTTGTCGTTGACAAAAAATTTAAACAACAGGTCACGAGCTTCAGACCAGTAAGTGAAAGATTGTGTCCAATCCGAATAAAGACTAAATTCTTCAACACTTGGTTGATCAACGTTCACGCACCAACAGAAGACAAGGACGATATAACTAAAGACGAATTTTATGCCACCCTAGAGACAACCTATGACTCATTGCCCTCGAATGACCTAAAAATTGTCTTATGGGATTTTAATGCAAAAGTCGGAAAGGGGGAGGCTCATAGAGGAACAACAGGTGGGCACAGCTTCCATGACATAACCAACGACAATGGCCAACGTCTTATTGATTTCGCAAGCAGTAAAAATATCATAGTAAGCTCTACGTGCTTCCCACATCGCGATATTCACAAACGAACGTGGGCATCACCAGATGGTCACACCTTCAACCAAATAGACCACGTTCTAATTGAGAAAAGGGCTGCTTCCAGCATACTTGATGTACGAACTCTCCGCGGTGCGAATTGTGACTCTGATCACTATCTAGTCAGAGCTAAGTATCGATGCAAAATAGCTTGTCGTGGATATTTGAAAACGAGTAGAGCTCGCAAATACAATGTCGACATGCTTAACGACGAAACGGTGGCGCAGGCTTACATGTTAGCATGTAATAAACACATGACACCAATATATGAAAATATCCAAAATATGCCAGTGGAGAATGCGTGGCTGAAAATACGAGACGGCATCAAATCCTCCGCGGAAGAGGTATTAGGATATCAAGCACGGCGAAAAAATAATGGTTGGTTCGACCAAGAATGTCGCAACGCAATAGATAGAAAGAACGAAGCTTACAAAATTTTTACTGAACGACCAACACGAGCCAAAAAAGAAAGATATGACGAGCTTAGGCGATATGCGAAAAAGACCTGCAGACGAAAACAAAGGAAGTACCATAATGGCAAGATACAAAAAATGGACGACGACATGAGAAAAAATAAAATGCGGGACGCATACGCAATAGTAAAAGACTTAAAAAAGGGATATAAACCAAAAACCAGTCTCTGCAAAGACGCAGGGGGCAATATCATCAGCGACACAGAAGAAATCAAAAGGAGATGGGCTTCATACTTTGAACATCTTTTGAATCCCATCCCAGTAGCATCGATAACGACAGACAACATTTCAATTGAAGCCTCAACTGACGAAGATGAACCATCATCGACACCACCCACGTTTGCTGAAATCAAAGCAGCCCTATGTGACCAAAAACGAAACAAAGCGCCGGGAATTGACGAAATACCAGTTGAACTTCTGAAAAACGGTGGAAACTGTGTCGCTGAAATACTGTACAACATGATATGAAAAATTTGGACAGAGGAAATCATACCCGACGACTGGCGAAAAAGCATTATATGTCCAATTTACAAGAAAGGAGACAAACTCTGCTGTGAGAACTACAGAGGTATATCATTGTTGTGTACGTCCTATAAAATACTGACAAAAATTATTGAACGTCGTCTTAAGCCCTATACTAATCAAATAATTGGCGAATACCAAGGCGGATTCAGAACCGGACGATCTACAACAGACCAGATATTCTCGGTGAAGCAGGTGCTTGAGAAATGCTGGGAATATAACACAGACGTGCACCAAATATTTGTAGATTTTAAACAAGCATACGACAGTATCGACAGGAGCGTACTGTACCAAATCATGCTTGACTTTGGAATTCCTCCAAAACTAGTCCGACTAACAAGACTCACAATGACGAACACTGAATCCCAAGTGAGAATACAAACCGATTCCACAACCAGCTTTCGAACGGAATGTGGTTTAAAGCAGGGAGATGGTCTAGCTCCTATGCTTTGCAACTTGGCACTAGAGTATGTCGTGCGAAAAATCCCAGTCGACACCAACGGGACACTACTATTCAAGTCCACCCAACTAGTAGCATACGCTGACGACATTAACATTCTAGCAAGATCCTTCCCTAGTGCTAAGGAGGTATTTGTCAATCTTGACTCCGCCGCAAAAGAAGTGGGGTTGCGCATTAATGAAAGCAAAACAAAAGTAACAAAGCCAACAAGAAGGAGAACGCCAATCAGACAAAACATAACAATTGCGGAATATAATTTGGAGAGTGTGGACAACTTCATATATCTTGGGGCTAATCTAGTAAAGGACGGTAATGAAACAGACGAAATCAAACGACGGATAATACTTGCAAATAAGACGTATTATTCGGTACTTCCAATAATGAAATCCAAGAAAGTGCACAGGAACAATAAGATGCGGATTTATAAAACTATTATACGACCTGTGCTCTGTTATAGCAGCGAGACGTGGACATTAACGCAAACTTCCGAAAAAGCAGTTAACGCATTCGAAAGAAAGGTCCTCCGAAGAATTTTGGGACCTGTGAAGGAAGGAACGGAATGGCGAATAAGATACAACCATGA
Source organism: Chorisops tibialis (assembly GCA_963669355.1). Lineage (NCBI taxonomy): Eukaryota > Metazoa > Arthropoda > Insecta > Diptera > Stratiomyidae > Chorisops > Chorisops tibialis. The sequence goes on from OY770263.1 coordinate 214,433,804, forward strand.
GTTGTATCAACTCTACGACGAGCCAGAAGCTTCAACGTTCATCAAGCTACGTAAACTGCAGTGGGCTGGCCATGTAGAGCGAATGGAAGACAGAAGAATCCCCAAACGTGCTTTTAAAGGCAAAGCGAGTGGTAACCGGCCAGTAGGCAAACCACGCAAGCGATGGGAAGACTCGGTTGATGAAGACAGCAAAGCCATTTTAAAAATTAGCAGCTGGAGGACGCGGTCTTTGGATCGAGACGATTGGAGGCGACGACTTCAGGAGGCCAAGGCCCGATTTGGGCTGTCGCGCCATTGATGATGAGTAAATTTATTTAGAGCATTTCATGAAAAATTGCAGTTTGTATGGGAGGTGGTAGAAGCAGAGCGGCATTCAAGTAATTTTTATATAGTATATTGGATAAAACTTATATGTTCCAAATTTCAGATCAATACCTTTTACACTCTTCGAGCAAATCCGTTTATTGTCGAATTGCGAAATTGTGTAATTTTGTACTGGAGGGGCTAGCAGGGATAAAGCTAATCGTGTTATTATTTTTTTTGGTCTTACTTACATTTTTAAATAAATATTTAGTGTCCTATTTCAGCTCGATCAATTTTATACGCGCTGAGGAAATTGGTTTAGAGCATTTCATGAAAAAGTACAGTTTGTTACAGTAGATTAAAATCATCGTAAAAGTAATATATTCCAAATCTCAAATCAACAGCTTTTATACTTTTCGAGAAAATCCATTTATTTTCATACTGCGATTTTGTGTCACTTTAAATGGGAGGGGGTAGAAGGAGTGGAGTGATTTTTTTTTGTCAAAAACGGCGTGTACGAAATTTGAACTTCTAGCCCAACGCGTTCTCAAGCTAGAGACGACACGGACGAACTGACGGACATCCGGTTTTGAGATTTTTGAGTGATTACATGAACTTCAGTGTCATTCATTTTTTCTCCGAGCTTTAAATATTAGCATTACAAACTTTGTGACGAACTTATAATATTCTCAGATTCCATCTAGAGTACAAAAATATTATTGACGACGAAACACTTTGTTTTGATCCGTATACTCCTTCCATCACCTCCCATACAAATGCATAATTTTGATAAATGCATTATATCGACATCCCTTAAAACTAGAAAAAGTACAAACTTAAAATTATTCTAGAATTAATACATTAATAATTGCAATAAGTGATAAGAAAAAGCCTCGCATCACTCCTTCTACCCCTCCCTCCCAAATATCTGTATTATAAAATCAAGAAGAGCATTTCTTCTTCGAACATATGAAAGCTATCGACTTTGAAATTAAAACAAAGCATGGTGATAAGGATGTTGATAAGCAGTTTCAAAATCATCTAAAACGTTCCACTTCCTTTGCCACCTCCAATACAAATGACCCAATTTCAGGAAAACTATGTCCAATTTCTTTAAAAATAATGAAAACTAAAAACTTTAAATTCAGCACGCATCATTTTGCATGCCACGTTCGGTGTTATATACAAAAATTACAAACCTCCCCTCTCTGCTTCTACCACCTCCCATTCAAAAGTCATATTTTTTGGTCCACTAAACTTTTTCTCATTTCTTCTAGAGTTGGGCTTTACACCCAATCATAATTCTGTTATATTTTTTCACATATGAAGAAGGCATTATTTGCTTTCTTAGTTCTTTCTTTGACATTCAGTCGCCATCTGCTGCTGAAGATGATTCCCAGATAAGCTACCCTATGTGGAAGGCAGTGGATGGCAGATTGAAACTTTCTGTACGTCGTCTTTTAGTGAAGAGTATTATACCATTGACACATAGCGTTCCTGATTATAATTTAGCTAATTCGTAATTTAGCTCGTCTCCATCGTTATTAGATAGGAAGGAAGGCCACAAGAGAAGATCATTAGTCCTGTTTTGAAGATCCTTAGTACTGTTTTGGAATCGTTTGCAAGTCATCTTTCATAGCTGGGCGTTTAAATCACGTTTCAAAGATTTTATATAATTCAGAGCGGTCAGAAAATGAATTTTCTTCTTCTCTCTTGCACGAAATGGCTTTTATGAAAGCTCCAGCTATAGCACAATCTTGATCGTTACAGCTTAACTTATGAGAAAAATGAGAGTATGTAGCTAAATGAGATGATTTAGCAGTAAATAATAAGCTAGGGTGTAACCTTGTGAGTAGCGTGTTAGTCTACAATGCGAAGGTCGTGAGTTCAAATCTCAGTTGACGCATAATTCCAGCACACTGCCTGCTTGGGTATACCTTCGTCACCTCAATCTACGAAAATGAAAATTCGTAGATAGAGGGTTGTGCGAAAGTCTATCAACCCTTCCGCCATAAATAATGAAAAAATGTTAAGGAACCTGAAGGTCAAGAAGCGAAGGCCCAATTTGGGCTGTAGCGGCATTGTAGATGAGAAGATTTTGGTAATTAAGCTAAATAAGCATAAGACACATAGCCGTTTAACGATAATTTAGGCATAAAATATAATCTAGCTACGCTATGTGCCAGTGGTATTAGCGTATTTTTATCAGGGTTGATTTCAATCGCACTTTGCATCATTTCGCCTAAGGTTGCATGATAAATTGTAGCTTAAAAGAGGGATTCTTCTAGTTTCGTAGTCACTTAAATGAATTGCTCCTTAATTGCGACGCCACTGGAAACTTTCCTGCTGGCAACGCAAATTCCTTGAATTTTTTCCCATTATATTAAAAAATCAAACTAGTTAATCTACGACATCATACCGATAAGATATAGAGGTCACGAAGATGTCTGAAAACTGTTCCTCTAAATTCCAATTTACTCTTCAAAAATCTTGAAGTCATGCTGTAGAGAAAACTGGTGAAGAAAATTTAAGGCTATTGAACATGCGCACATACGAATTAGTGGCTATTAATGTCCAGCCAGGGAGGAGTTTTACGATCCTGGTAAAATACGAACGTGTACTTGAGCACACTCTTGAATTGTCCGAGATCTTGAGATTTTCTTTATAAACGTAAACGTACATAAATTTTTTTTATGATCGAAAATTTATGACTGGCACACAGAGAACGAACAAACACGAGACGATAGACGAAGGCGATATGGTGGTCAAGACTTCTCCTTATGGGACCTCTTCTCAGGATCTTGCGCGAAGGCTTCACGGTTTTGTGGTGGATCTGTGTGGCTGAAGTGAGTGTAGGCGAGGTTTTATCGTTTTATCCGGCTTTGGAACGCAATAGTATGAAAATTAATTGTCATTTAAGACGATTGGAGTTTAGCCGGAATGATAAATTCCTCGTGAATGCTAGACGTCCCTTTTTTATTGAATCCCTGTTTTATTGCATCTTGAACGGAACGTTCGGAGATTCTAAGAAAATAGCAGTCGTAACCGATTTTTTATTTGCCATTGGGGGCAGTAAAAACGATGAGTATACTGTAATATCTATTTGGCTAAGAGTTTGCTATATTGTTGAAGTTATGTCTAGTCTAGCAATATTTGCGAGGTGGTGGCGCTTCTTCGTCGTCTTGAAGATTCGAGGTGGCAAATTAGCATTTGAAGTTTAACTTGCGGAAATTTTTCCCATCCATGTGTGTCTTGCGCCGTTTTAAATTTATGGAATAGGTTGAAGAAAAATCATCGAAAACATGACGGCTGTAGTAAACATGCTTAAGGGTCATTAAAATTAAAGATTTATGGAACTAGTTTTATATTGTTGGAACATGAAAATCTAATTGGGTGTGGAATAATTTCTCGTTGGACGTTAGACGTTCAAGACATAGACACATAAAAATATTGGAAATATTGTTTTTATGAATTTCCTGCCATTTAATATTAACTGCTGCGCTTAATTTGAGGCTATAAGTGAATTTCATGCTTTATTTCAATTTGAACGATTATGCTAAGCCCGAATGATTATCTTTGTCGAGTCAAGCAAATTGGTTTGTTCAGTTGTTTTAAATAAGGAATTTTAATTAATTGCATTTTTTTTGCGAAGATAAGAAATAAATGAGAGACGCTGCTGTGAAAGGGGGCGAAGAAAAAGATAAGCCCAAAAAAATGGGGATAAAATTTAAATATAACAGAAGTAAGAAACTAAAAAGGAAAGAATCGAAAGCTTTAAAATATTACCCAAAACAGCGTATATTAAAGAGTACATTCTGAATAGAAAAAATTGAAAAAGGATTAAGACGATCTTCATCTTCAATCCTTCTTCAATTTTTTTCCGCCAGGCGCTGATACTTTGTCCTATTGATCGGGGGAGAATGTTACGGTTTTCGTTCAGCAAATCGTTAAAATTGAACCTCCTGTCCCAAGGAGGCGAAATGGATCCTGCTGGACCAATCCTCGGAGGAACGCCGTGGAAGCCAGTGGTTCACAATTCTAAATTTCGTTTCTTTAATTGTCCCAGCTCTAAGCCACGCATTTCAAGAGACTCCGGTCGCAAAAGAGAAATGTATGTAGCCTCAGCCCCATATGGGGTAATTTCGAAACGAATATTTATGCAATTAGCTCAAAATAGTTGTAGTACTGAAAATTTCTCAAAAAACTGCTATCCGGTTGGTAGGATGGAATGGAATGTTCTAAAAATCTAATGGATTGATTAAATTAATATCCGATTTTTTCCCATGACTAAAATTATATCAAACTTTACTACGCGAAAAATAAAGAAAATTTAAAAATTTTGAATTTGAAATTAGTACTACAAAATTTAAAAAAATTAAAAATAAAAGTCTTTTTTATTTTAATATATTATTAACGAGACATACAAACCCTTTTCGTGACCTTTTTCTATTGGTATAGCAACAAAAAGTAAGTAGTCATCTTTTAAAATATACCCAAAAAGGTAATGAATGGCAATTTTTTGCTGTTTTTAAAAAATGTATGCGCAACTGTGGTCATAACTCATTTCTGGAATAGAACTTTGAAATTTCGTTCAATACAATCCCTAGTAAATTTAATAAGGAATCAAATTCATTATCCTGCATCATTAATCAAGAATATTCATACGAAAATTGCCAATTTTCGAAGTGCATCGCCTTTTGCGACACACGGCCCCTTAATAAAAAAAAAAAACTTGGAATTAATTTTTAAATTTTGGGTCTTAATTATTGCTAAAAGGAACCAACTCTGATTATTTCTATTCTTCTTATCTTACTATAATCTCTTCTACTCGTTGGGGTCTCTGTTTCGAAGGTTTTCCATATTTCCTTTTCTTTCGTCGGTGCTTCGATCACTTTCTATTGCACAGCCATTCACTTGTGGTTACTTACGAATCGAAATATTTCTCTTTATCTTCTGCTACCAGTTGATCCGAAAGGAGAAAAAACGTTTTTGAGAAAACTTTTCGATTGAAAGCTACTAGCAGTAACCTCGTTTCATGTTACCCGAACGTTTTTCTCTCTCGTTAGTTTCGGTTATCCGAAAAATAACATTAAAAATTTGAATTCACCACTTAGCTTTCATTTCACACATATCCGATTGTAAGAATATGAACAAGGTGCCTTTGGGTAATTGTTTTGCGAATTATATATTTCCTTTTCTTCAATTTTTTTATAAAATTATGTACAGAGATTAACATTTTCAAAATTAACGTTTCGTGGAAATTCCGTGAAAACTTTGAGTTAAAGTTATGAGCAGTATTCCAAGAAAAACATAACAGGACTACGATTGGGCGTAAAGCCCAATCGTGCGATACTCTAGATGAAAGAGAAATTTTATGATTTTAAAAAATTTTGTAGGGGAAGCGGGGGGAGGTGGTGACGACATCGAACTATTTGTTTTACATCACGCTACAGTTGCCATCAAAATGTTTTATACAAAATTTAGGATTCAAAAATTTAGTAGGTACTGAGAAAATTAGTGTATTAGATTTAGCGAAATTGTGCAGTTTGTATGGGAGGTGGTAGAAGGAGGGGCGAGTTCTAAATGACTTTTTCAGAAATAATTAAAAACATCATGGTTTTGAAATGCTTTAAATTATAGATCAGTAGCATTCATACCTTTCAGGAAATTCGACTTTTTGTGAAGTTGTGAAATTGTGTCAGATTGTATGGGAGGGGGTAGAAGGAGTGAAACTAATCGTCTTCTTTCTTTTTGGTCTTATTAGTAATTCTAAATATATATTTAGAGCACAATTTCAGCTCAATAAATTTTATACGTACTAAGTAAATCTGTTTATAGTATTTCATGAAAAAGTGCAGTTTGTATGGGAGGTGGTGGAAGGAAAGGGAGGACTCATTTAATTCTTATACAGTAGATTGATATCATCATAAAAGTATTACATTTCAAATTTTAGATCAATAGCATTTCTACTTTTCGAACAAATCTGTTTATTGGTAAATTACGAAATTTTGTGATTTTGTATGGGAGGGAGGAGAAGGGGTAAAGCTAATCGTCTTATTTTTTTTTGGTTTTACTAATAATTCTAAATAAATATTTGGTGCATAATTTCAGCTCGATAAATTTTATACGCACTGAGTAAATTGATCTAGAGCATTTCATAAGAAAGTGTAGGTTGTTTGGGAAGTGGTGGAAGGAGAGGGAGGACGCAAATAATTTTTACACAGTAGATTGAAATCATCATAAAAATATTACATTTCATACTTCAGATCAATAGCATTTATACTTTTCGAGTAAATCCGTTTATTGTGAAATTATGTAATTTTGTTTGGGAGGGGGTAGAAGGGGTGGAGCAATTTGGCCCGTTCACGAACTTAACATTAATTTTTTCTCAAAAACGACGTATACAAAATTTGAACTATCTAGGTCAACGCGTTCTTAAGCTGAAGAGGACAAGGACAGACTGATGGACAATCGGACGGACAGACAGACGGACAGACGGACGGACATCCGGTTTTGAGATTTTTTAGTGATTATATGAACTTCTGTATCATTGATTTTTTTTCTCCGAGCCTTATTTCTTGGCCTTACAAACTTTGTGGCAATCTTATAATACTCTCAGATTTCGTCTAGAATATAAACATAACAGCACTGCGATTGCGTGTAAGGCCCATACGACACTTCAGATGAAATAGAAATTTTTGTGATTGCAAGGAATTTTGTATGGGGAGTGGTAGAAGTAGTGACAGCAGCGAACTAATTATTTTTACATCATGCAGGAGCAGCAATTAAGATGTTTAATACAAAATTTAGGATTCAAAAATTAAATAAGTACTGAGAAAAGTAGTGAAATGGATTTAGTAAAATTGTAAGATTTATATGAGAGGTGGAAGAAGGAGTGGGGTTTTTTTCGTGATTTTTTCACAATGGATATTATAAAACTTACTTCCCTTAAGGGCTTACCCGGGTAAATCAATCAATCAATCAAATTCCTGTTAAGACCCCCATAGGGGCATAGGACAGAAACAACTCTCTTCCACAAGACGCGATCCTTAAGCTGTTGCCAGGACTTGTTTATTCCTCTGGCCTCCTGCTCAACTGCTCGCTTCCATGTGTTATATGGGCGACCAACCCGACGTCTTCCTTGAGGGTTATAATCCAGAGGCTGTTTTGCGACGTTTCGCTCTGGTTTCCTCAAAGTATGACCACTGCCACTTCCGCCGTTGAATCTCAATACCTATTTTAGTCTGGCGAGTTGTACTCCAAAGTTCGTCGTTGGAGATCACTTCTGGCCAGAATATTCCTAAAATGCGCCGGAGGCATTGGTTTACGAAAGTCTGTAGTTTCTTGGTAAGTCGAACGGTCACTTTCCACGTAGTACAACCATATAACAACACGGATTCGACGCATGGGTCAAAAACTCGCAGCGTCGTACGAAGGGAGATCGCTCTTAACCTCCAGAAAGGCCTGATATTTAGCCGAGCCTCAACATCCTTTTCGGCTCCGCCGTCCATGCTGACAATGTTTCCAAAATAGCAAAAATTTTGCACTTCTTCCACATCCTCTCAGTTAAGAACAATCGGTTGCTTGCGTTCGAACCCATGTGCATGTACTTGGTTTTACACACATTTATTTCCAGTCCCGCCTCTTTGTATTCATAGTGCAACAAGCGAACATTTCACTCTAAGTCCGAACGGTTATGTGCAAGCAAACACACGTCATCAGCATAATCAAGGTGACTTAAGATGTTAAATAGTCTCCATGGAAGACCTTTACCTTCCCCACCTTCCAGTGCAGCTTTCAAGATGTCATTTATTACCACCAGAAACAGGGCTGGTGATAATATGAAGCCTTGTCTGACACCCGTTCGCACAGGGCAGCTCTCGGACAGCTCTCCTCTATGCAAGACGCGACACCTTGCATCTTTCTAGGATTCTTTAATCATAGCTACGACCTTATCTGGAATACCTCTCCTACGCAAAGCATTCCATATGTAATCTCGCTTAACGCTGTCGAAAGGCTTCCGTGGCGTAGTGGGCAGCGTGCTTGCTTCTCAGTCAATAGGTCGTGGGTTCGATTCCCACTCCAAACGGGATTTTTTCAAGAGCAAATTTTTCAGTTGCTACTGGTGATAAAAAATTATTCGCAATAATATGGGGAAACGGTGTGTAAAAGTGAAACAGTTCCACTTCAAGAAGGCCTAGATACCCAGTAGATAGTTTCTGTTCGCTTTCTATCATTCAGTCCCCCATAACATCTGCAAATATAATAATAATAATAATTTATTTCATTAAAAATTGATTACTACATTTACATATGTACAGAAACAATAAAAAAGAATCAGATACACAAATATCAAAAATTTTTAAATAATCAAACATAATTAATCTCTCTGACCAGATAGGACTAGCATATTCTAGGATAGATCGGACGAATGCACAATACAACATTTTCGTTGTAAAGAAATCATTGAATTCTTTCCATTGTCTCCTAACAAAACCGAGTACAGCGTTCGCTTTACCAGCAATGTGATTCACGTGATCATCAAAGGTAAAATTACAGTTGAATAGTACGCCCAAATCACGTACTTTGTCACAACGAAGTAAAGAGCATCCATCTACAACATAGTCCAAATTCATTGATATTCTCTTCTTAGAATACGAAACAGTAGTGCACTTATTAATGTTGAGATGTAAATTGTTAAGTAAGCACCAGTCATGAAAACGCGAGATATCACTTTGCAATAATAAACAATCATTGCTGCTGGAGATAATCTTAAAGATTTTCGCATCATTGGCATATAGAAGAATGTTCCAGTTAGAGATAAACGAACTCACGTCATTAATAAATAGAAGGAATAGAAGTGGACCCAGATGGCTACCTTGCGGAACGCCTGAAGTATTAAATATTTCAGAAGATAAGGCTCCACGAAAGTGTACTTTCTGAATGCGATCACTAAGATACGATTTTTTCCAAAGGACAAAAATATCAGGAAAACCAAGCAGGCCGAGCTTATGCACAAGAATATTATGGTCAATTTTGTCAAAGGCCTTACTAAAATCAGTGTATATGCAATCGACCTGCTGCCCGTTTTCAATAGCAGAAAGACAAAAGTTCGAGAATTCCATAAGATTAGTTACAGTGGATCTGCCTTTGACAAAGCCATGCTGGAATGATCCAATAGTATTTGTCAGTACGCAGCCAGTACAACTGAGCAATATACCAACTTCTCCGCTCGCTACGGTCGTTCTCACTCCCCTTCCCCAACCTTCCCAATCCCATTCCTTCCCTCCATGACTGTGTTTGTGCATTGCACATAAAGGCCGAAATTGCCTAAACACACAGGTCATTCTGTAAAAAAAAAAAAGCCTTCTCGAAGTCCACAAATATGAGATGTAGTGGCGAACCTATTTCGGCTGATTGCTCTAATATTATCCGTAGGGTATTTGTATGGTCGGTACAAGACGACCCTTGACGGAATCCAGCCTGATAAACTTCGAGAGTGCTCTCGACGACATCACTAATCCTATTGAGAATTACCTTAGCCATAATTTTTGATACGGAAGTAAGTAGACATATACCGCGCCAATTGCCACAATCCCGAAGGTCGTCCTTCTTCGGAATTTTCACAATGACGCCCTCCTTCCATTCAGTCGGATATCTTCCATCATTCCACACCTTAGTGAATAGTATATCGGCTGTTATTTCCAGGTCCGCTTTGAGGAGTTCGGTTGGTAGTCCGTCTATACCTGGAGCTTTCCTTCCCGCCATTGACCGAATGGCGGAAACTATCTCTTCCTTATCTGGGGGATCGTCCCTAATAGAGGATTGTTGCGGTTGGATGTTTGGTAGTTGTTCTGTTTCCGGAAAATCTTCCTCTGGTAAGATGTTTAAAATATCAGAGAAGTAGTCTTTCCATCACCGCAACTGGTGTTCACTCATATTAAGGAGAGTTCCGTTGACATCTCTCACCAGGTGGTTGGCGGTGAAATTCCTGTTCGTCAACTGTTTCATGATTTTGAATAGTGAACCCATATCCCCAAGGTAAGCCGCAGATTCTGCCTTGTTTGCCAGATCTTCAATGGCCTTTCTCTTGTCGCGTCAAACAGCCTTTTTAAGCTGTATATGAGCATCGCGGTAGTTCTGCCTCCAGTCGGGCGTTCGTTGGTTGACATCGGGTTGAGAGATGATTGCCAATTTGGCTTTTTTCCGATTGCCAACCTTGTCCCATGTATCTTGCGACATCCAGGGTTTCTCACCGCTTTGCACATATCCCACAAAATCTTCAGCACTAGTTAGAAAAGTGTTTCTCGTTGCCTCCCAATTGGGGTCCAGTGTGCGCATTTCATATTCAGCCAATGTGGATGACTTTTCGCGTAGAATAGTGGTGTATTCTCGTTTTTTTTGGGATCTCTGAGATTATCCACATTAAGCTTGCGCTTCATTTGCAGAATTTGTGGTCGTCGGATGGCCGCTGTACACAATCCCAAGCAGGCAACCATCAAGTGGTGGCCGCTCCCCACGTCAGCTCTACGTTTCGCTCGCACATCGAGGAGACATCTTCTCCATCGGCGACTTATAGCCAAATGGTCGATCTAGTTCTGAGTAACACCATCAGGGGAAAACCAAGATGTTTTATGATGACTCTTGTGTGGAAATGATGACCATTTGCCGAGTACTACAAAACTCCACAATTATTTCACCGTTTTCGGGTCTCTTAATCCAAGGTCGTGACGCGTCGACCCAAGGGTCATCATGCCTCCCCATGACATTGGGATTCCACAGGGTTCAATTCTTGGCCCTACTCTTTATCTACTTTACATCCATAACATACAGTACATAGGTCTAAGAGCGAAATATATAGTATATGCGGATGACACACTATTGCTCTACGAAGCAAAAAATCAGCCAGAATTGGAACTTATTATCAACACTGACCTCAAGTTACTTAAGAAATGGCTGTTGGGCAATAGGTTAACCCTAATACATCGAAGACTAATTTCATGATATTTAAATAATCGAACAAAGATGATATTAATCTAAAACTCAACATAGATGGAATTGAATTATTTAGATCAAAACAAACCAAGTATTTAAGATTAACGATCGATGAGAAACTAGCATGGACTCTGCACATTAATAACGTACGCAAGAAAATAGCACCCATCACTGGAGTCCTTCGGCGCAACAATTTTTTACCAACACCAATAAAAGAAATTTTGTATAACTCCTTTATTCTATCCAATGTAACCTATGGAATTGTAATATGGACCCAAAAATCTATGTATAACCTGGAAAGAATATCGAGGATTATGAATAAAAGCATCAAGGCCGATTATAATTTACCACATCTGACACCAACAGCAGATCTTTACGTAACCTACAACAAGCTAAACCTGCAGCAAACATTAAACCTAGAGAGGTCAAAATTAATGTACAATTTAATAAACCAAGGACCAAGGAAATCTTCAATAGTCATTACGTACAACGCAGATATTCACAATTACAATACACGGAATGCAACTTCGATAAGAAATCGAAATTGCAGCACGAATCGTTTGAAGAAGGATCCCATCTACGAAGCAATTCGATACTACAACTCCTTGCCAATTTATATTCCACATGCGAAGAACATCAAGTGTCTCAAGATTGCAGTAAAGAAGTTTATACAGCAATCGTAAATATATTAAACCTTATCTGTATTATTCACTATTTTCTTATATACATACATATATCGCTTGATATTACGAAAATTTCCCTAATACCAGCTCGTAGCTGTGTGGGAAACTATCCATAGGATGTGGACAAATCCATTAAATTTATTTAAGTTGTAATGTGATGGTTAATTGCAATGGACAGATGAACACCCGTAATACGGATTCGGGTGAACTTCATTGTTCATTGTAATGTAATCAACCCAACCTTCTTCTTTTATTTCATATTTATTTTTCTTATCTATTTGTTTTATCCCTATAACTTATCTTAAAAAATTTTTTTTTTTGTTTTGTTTTTATTTTTTCTTCTTATTTCGATTGTATATTCTATTTAACTTTATTTTTTTTTTTGTTTTTTAATTGTAAATTATTTTGTTTTAAGTAAGGTTTAGTTTAATTATGATGGATTGAATTTAAATCATACATTTATGGTATATCTAAAATTGTTATTGAATTTATTAAATAAATTATTATTATTATTATTAAAAATTGTATGTATTGTATTAGTGTGTAACGAGTATCTCTACCACCGACTTAAAACTTTCATAACAACGCCATCCTATGAAGTATCGTTGTTAGAACCAATGATTATGCAGATTCATTTTATTGGAACTTTCAACCTCTCAGCATGGCCCAGGCAGCCGCAAGGCAATAAGCAATCGGCGCCAATAATGCTTTGAAAAAACTGCAAAGACGCCAGTCTTCTCGCCAAAGTACCTACACCTCCTATAAATAGAACAATTCTTTAAGGAAATAAAGTTCAACGAAGATCGCCAGAATGACACCAAAGAAAATTTTCTTCTCATGATCGCCGTGCCCGAAGAAACTAACGATCCTGTCCTTTCGAGCAATCTGCAACATAGGATCTTACCTGAATCTACACTTTAAAAAGCGAACGAAAGCTGAAAGTACTAAATCCGGTCTAGCAACAAATTGCAAGATGATTAATTTACTGGATACGGATCGTGTTATTTTCTTTTTTCGCTGATTTCCGCTAGCGACATCCACTTTAATATCCCGTTACCAAAGAAAGTCATAAAGATTACGATAAATATCTATCCAGCGGAATGTCAACTGTGCAGATTTGTTTAATCTTCGTTTTAGCAGTATTCCCGCTTCTTGGATTATCCATCATATCCCATTAGAAAAGATGAACAGAGGAAAAGAACAACACAAAAACAACAACAAAGCAGCGGCAATCTAAAGTGCTTCTGTCCACAGAAGCACAACGAGCGTATCTAAATAGCTGCTGCTGCAGCAGTAATACAGGAACAGGTTATTCCCTTTTCCCGGTGCCACAACAACCACCACTGCCACCACCGCCGCAACCACTTGAAGGAATATGTGCATTTATAAATTGAGTTGACACCCGTTTACTTTCCATTTCCGCATCTCGATTGCAATTCCCGCTGCGGAATTTGTAGATCGTTAGCAACACACACTGCTCGGCTATGGTCATCGCAGAAGATACAGCCATCTTCCTGGAACGCAGCGTGAAATAATCCACTTGCGATGGATTCGTTCGCGTACGAACAGCAATGATAGCCGCGCCATTAGACCCGAGCAAATTGGATCAAAGCCCGACTTAAGGTGTGCTATCTGCACCTCGTGATCATGTTCATAACAGAGATACATCGAAGTGCCACTGCTAGGTACTACTGCGGTAATAGTTATGATGAAAATCCATCTACGGACAGATTTGATTAACTCACTCAATGGGGGAATATTAATGAAGTTGTGGAGGATGGATATGTCAACAATTATTCAGATACGAGAGCCCGTACACACTGTAATGATCTGCTCCCTAAAGGCCTGCCGAACATGATCACATCAATTATCGGTCAATTAAAGTCCACACGTATCGCCATCTCTAGACGCGGATCGCAAGACTGGATCCGTCGAGATGGTCAGCTTGGCGGCTACGACCCATTGCATAATCAAATCGCTGGTGGATCAATATGAAACGATCGAGTTCGGTGAACGATCCGTCAACGGGACCAGTGTGATCGGTCAAGGATGGAGTCAGAGTACTCCGAGCAATGTCTTCCGCATTTCAACGCTGGCCACGATCACGGCAAACAGAAGAGGATCTCGTATCTTGTTTGCATAAAAGATCGATCATATCTCGGTGGATGGTTGGACTAACCTTCAGGTAACTGCCAATTCATAATCGTCCACAATCTTTTCTACGAGCATGTGATTCGCGATAATAAATTTAAGTGCTACCTCCGATTGTACGGAAAAAAACGTTGAAATGATCGCTAATAGTTACGTAAGGAGCGAAGAAAATTTGATTAATTTAATTGAACTGCTAGGAAATTACGATCGAATCACGGCAATAACGCCCAGGCCGTACTGTTTTCTGATGTAATCGCGAAATTGCCTTATTAGTTTTGTTACAATGTGTTTTGACAGATTATTTATTAAGTAACAGGCTTTCTTACCACATCTTCTAGCAGCAAAATGATTTATTTATCTATTTTTAAATTGTTCGAACATAAGTCTCCACACAATTTTCGCTTAAGGGCGTTGGGGCAACACAGGTTATATGACGTCGCCTTTGATATAATCTCTTAATGATTATTAGATCAATTTATTATTATTATTGCTCATGAATACATATATTTTTATACTAATACATAACAGCTTTTAAAATTTTTATATATAAAAATGTTAAAATTGTTTGTTGTTTTCGCTTATATTTTTAACGTGAGTACAATGATGGTGATGCAATGACGCTTCAGCCCATATCAAGCCTTGGCCTCGCGGATGCACCTCCTCCAGTTGTCTCGGTTCAACGATCACGTCCTCCAGTTTGAAAAATCGAGAAGCGATCTGCAATCTGCGTTGACTGAGTCCTCCAATCGCTTTCGTGGCTTCCCCTGCGGTCGGTTGCCTTGAGCTTTGCCCTTGAGCACTGGTTTTGGGACTCGTTCCGCGTGCATTCGTTCCACGTGTCCAGCCCATTGTAGCTTGCGCAGCTTTATTGTAATAGATGCTGGTGGGTCGTCAAATAGTTGATACAACTCATGGTTGTATCGAATTCGCCAATCATCTCCTTCCTTAACTACTCCGTACACCTTCCGTAGAATTTTTCGCTTCAACGTGTCGATTAACTTCTCTGAAACCCGCGTCAAGGTCCACGTTTCGCATCCATATAGCAGCACAGGACGAATTAATATATTGTAGATGCGTAGTTTATTATCTCGATGGACCTTCCTTGATTTCATTATGGGGAGGACCACATAAAATGCTTTGTTAGCTACCGTGATTCTTCTTTGAATTTCATGTCGCTCATTGCCGTCCTTTGAGAGAAGTGCTCGCAGGTATACGAATTCATCCACCTGCTCGAAGTTGTATTCGCCTATAGTAATGTTCTGCCTCTCTGGGACAGTCCTTCGTGCCTGGGTCATGTATTTAGTTTTCGCTTCATGGACCCTGAGCCCTACTTCACCCGCTACCCACTTCAACTCCTGGAATACCTTCTTAACGCAAAGTATTGATCGGGCGAAAATTATCCACGTCGTCTGTGTACGCCACCAAATGTGCGAATTTTACGAGTAGCGTACCTCTGGTGTCCACTAAGGTTACTGAAATTGCATTCCTGATGACATACTCGAGCACCAAGTTAATGAACATTGCGGCGAGACCATCTCCTTGTTTGAGACCTGATTCCATTGAAATGGTTTGAGTCAACTTGTTTTAGATTTGTACTTGGCACTCATTGTTTTCCATCGTGGCTTTTATTAACCGAACTAGTTTCGGTGGAACACCTAGTTCAATTGATATTCTGTACAGAGCATTACGCTCGACACTATCGTAGGCTTGACAAAAATCGATGAACAGGTGGTTCACATTAATATCATATTCCCAGTATTTTGCTAGCATCTGTTTTACTGAGAATAGCTGGTCCGTTGTCGATCATCCGGATCTGAAGCCACCTTGATATTCTCCGATGATGTTGTTAGTGTATTCACTGAGTCTTCGTTCGATCATTTTACTTTATTATTCTAATAATAAAGTATTGTAATCGACACAGGAAAAACAAAATTTGCTACCCTGAAATTTGTTTTCTCGCGTTTCATGACTAAATTAGCCTAAAAATGAAAAAAAAAAATCCGTCTGCGCCGTACGCGTACATATGGACTCATATCTCCGAGACCGTTAAAGGTAGAATGTTGGTTTTTGGGTGGATTGTTGATTGGGTAAGTGAGCTCTATTTTCTAAATTTTGGGGATGTTAGGTGGAAGGGGGAGGAGGGGGCGAGAAAAAGTCGAAAACTACACTTGCTAATATCTCCACCACGAATGTAGATAGAAAGTTGAGAAGCAGTAGAGATGTAGAGAGGGTTGTGGGACAAACTTTAAAAATAATTTAATTTTTTTATCCATTGGGGTCCGAAAAGGGGGGGGGCTAAAAACAAATTGTCGGCCGAACTGTTTTTTCAAATAACTATATCTTCGAAACTACTTATTGTAAAAAATTCATATTTTGAGACCATTAAGGTGACATATAGTTTCATTGGAATCAGCTTAGAAAATGGCTAACTATTGTAAGGGGGAGGGTCAGGGGGGGTGCAAAGAAAAACACTTAAAAATTAATATCTCAACTATCTCTCAAGCTATGTAATTGACACTTGAAACGTATATTGAACTATACTAGGAAAATACAAAAAAAATATAACATGATTAAATAATAGTAGTGGGGGTAAATGGGGAGCATTTCAAAAATGGCGCACTTTTTAAAATTACAAATCCTTATATCTCAAAAATAGTACAGATATCAAATCAAAATTTTGTCAGATTGTAGAACTACATAATTATTAATTTTGGTAAAAATTTTAAGTTGGGAGGTGTAAAGGAGGGAGGTGATAAGCAAAAATGTCGAAAATTTTGAGTGATTTTTTTAGGGCTCTGGTGGAAGGTACAAAGTTTAAATTTTGCACGTGGATACGCCTATTTGATGTTCATAGACAAATAATAATAACTTGATCCATAATTGTTATAAACCGACCCCCCGGTCTAACGTGCACAAGGTGTTTCATGTGCATTGAAAAAAACACATAAACTGAAAATTTTTGAGTGAAATTTTAAGGTAGAAATTTGAAAATTTTCGAAATGCATTTAAAAAAAATCCTTAAATATACGAAATATTAACTGGTCGAAAACCTTTAAAACTTCTACCCCCCCCCCATACAAAATTATTTTTTCGACCATTTTTAAGCAATCAATTATCACCTAAGTATTAAAAGCTATAAATTTGAAATTTTGCATTAAAGTTTACAAAAATAATTGAAATGAAATTACGTTAAAAGTTTTGAAATCGCGCTTGCCCTTCTACCCCCTTCCATACGAAAGTATGATTTCGACCAATTTCATTAAATCAACTAATCACCAACAAATTAAAAGCTATGAACTTGAAATTTTGGACGAGCACCTTACAACAGAAAAGAAAGAAAATTGCATCACAAATTTTACGATTTCCTTACCTCCTCTACCCCCTCCCATACAAAATTATTTTTTCGAGCATTTTTAAGAAATGAGTTATCAGCTAACGCTTAAAGGCTATCAATTTCAAATTTTGCATAAGAACTTATAAAAATAATTCAAATGAAGTTGCTTTAAAAATTCTGAAATCGCGCTTGCCCTTCTACCCCGTCCTATACAAAACTATGATTTCGACCAATTACATTAAATCAACTAATAACCAACAAACTAAGAGCTACGAACTTGAAATTTTATACAAGCACCTTACAAGAGAAGCGAAATAAAACTACATATCAAATTTTACGATTCCCATACCTTCTCTATCCCCTCCCATACAAATGCTCAGTTTCGTGAATGTAAAATACACCGAATTTTATGAAAATTCTATGCAACTTCGTCTACGAAACACATTCCATACAGAGAATATTGCATGTGATTCAAGCAATTAATTAAAAAGCTATTAACATCCACCCACCACTATTACCCCTCCTCCTCCCCTCATAAAAACCCAAACTTGCAGAAACGAATGAAATATTGTTAAATTGACAACAGCCCTGCCCAAGAACTCCCTTTCACTTAGTCTTCCCTAACCACTCTAACCTGCATATTGACTTTCCACTCATCCGCAACTTGTCCCAAGAATAATAAAGTTTCGCCCGACTTGTTGGCAGTTTATTTATCAAAATTTTGTAACACGTACACATCAATGAAATTCCTCTGTAATTTTCGCAACGCAGACGGTTACCCTTTTTGTATACCGGACATATAAGGACAGCGAACAAAAACAATTAGCAGCCGATCGCTGTAATTACCAATAGCTTTAATTTACTGAAATTTAACCGGGGCATAACTATAAATGCAGTAAGTATAGGTTGTTTTTTTAGACGCAGAGAACTTTAAGTAGAAATAAAAGGCAGAAAAATGATTTTAATATCCATGAAACTAGCTTTATTGCAAAGATAATTTTATGGCAATAACGTTTAAAAATGATTTTGGGCATATGCGGCTGGCGCGTAAATGGCGTAATCTTTCTGTGTTTATACTCCAGATGATATGTGCGAGTATCATAAGTTAGGCACAAAGTTTGTACCGCCAAGAAAAAAGGCTCGGAGAAAAAAATTAATGATACAGAAGTTCATATAATCACTCAAGAATCTCAAAACCGGATGTCTGTCCGTTCGTTCATATAATCACTCGAAAATCTCATAACCAGATGTCCGTCTGTCTGTCAGTCCATCCGTGTGCTCTCTAAATTGAGAACGCATTGAGCTAGATAATTCAAATTTTGTACACGTCGTTTTTGACAAAAACGTAAGGTCAAGTTCGTGAACGGGCCAGATCGCTCTATCTCTACTTGCGTAGTTTTGTATGGGAGAGGGTAGAAAGGGTGGAGCGATTTGGTCCGTTCACGAAGTTGGTCTTAGGTCAAAACGACGTGCACATAATTTCAGCTCTCTAGCTCAACGCATTCTCAATCTAGAGAGCACACGGACGGACAGACAGACGAACATCCGGTTTTGAGATTTTCGAGTGATTATACATATAAACTTCTGTATCATTTATTTTTTTCTCCGAGCCTTATTTCTTGGCGTTACAAAATTTGTGGCAAACTTATAATACTCTCAGATTTCATCTACAGTATAAAAATCTGCCAACAAGTCGAGCGCAACTTTATTATTCTTAGGACAAGGTGAAGATACTTGGGAAGTCAACATGCTGATTAGGGTGCATAGGGAAGACTATGTGAATAGGGGATCTAGAGCAGGACTGTTGTCAATTATTTAACACTTAACTCCGACTACGACCAATATCTCCAGTACATAGAATCAATATTTCATTCATTTATATATGCAAATATGGTTTTGTAAGGGAGGTGCGATAAGGGATGGTTACATATCAATAATTTTGTAATTGATTGCTCGAATTACGTTCAGAATTCGCTAAATTCTATGAAATTTTATATTCTTAAAACCGTGCATTGGTGATAATTGATTTATAAAAATGGTCGAAAAAATACTTTTGTATGGCAGTTAGTAGAACTTTTAGAGGTATTCGACCAGTTAATATCTTAAAATTCTAAATATTTTTTTTAAAAAAATCCGACAATTTGTTTTTAGCGGCCCCCCCCCCTTTTCGGACGCCAATGGATAAAAAAAATTACATTATTTTTGTAGTTTGTCCCATATCCCTGTCTATATCTCTGCTGATTTTCAGCTTCCTATCTGCATACTTAGTGGAGATATTAACAAGTATTGTTTTTGACGCTTTCCTTCCCCCGCCTTCCCCTTCCACCTAACACTTTCCAAAATTTAGAAATTGGAGCTCACTTACCCAATTAACAATCTACCCAAAAACGAACATTCAACCTTTAACGGTTTCGGAGATATGAGTCCATATGTACGGCGGACGGCGTACGGTGGGACGGATTTTTTTTTTTTTGCATTTTTAGGCTAATTTAGTCATGAAACACGAAAACACAAAATTTCAGAGTAGCAAATTTTTTTTCCTGTGTCGATCACAATACTTTATTATTAGAATAATAAAGTAAAATTGTATGGGAGTTGGTAAAAGGAGCAAAGAAGCAAAGATCTTAATTTCTTAGCATTTATTGCAATTATTTAGGGACAAATTCTGGCAAAGTTTGAAGTTTGTAATTTTCCTAGTTTCAATGAAAATCGATTAAATGCATTTGCCAAAAACTGTGCATTTGTATGGGAGCGGGTTGAAGGAGTATTTGAATCAAAACCAAATTTTTCGACATCAATGATGTTTATAATAATATACTTTTCTTAAAATTTAAAGTTGATATGACCTAATTTTCAAGCTAATAGTTTAATTGGTTTCGGAGAAAAATCACTTTCTTTAAATTTCGAAATTTCATGAAAATTGAATGGGAGGGGTGTAGAAGGAGTGGAGGGATTTAGCCCATTCACGAACTTAAAGTTACTTTATTGCTAAAAATGATGTAAAAAAATTTCAGCGAGATAGGTCAAAGCTTTCGAGAGTTATGTTGTAGACCGACAGATAGACGGACAGAAGAACAGACAGGCGGACAGACGATAACTCGGAATCGAGGTTTTTGAGTTACAACAAATATTTTTGTACCCTATGCGACTCTGTGCGATCATTATTTCTTAGCGTTACAAACGGTAAGGAAAACACAATATACTCTCAGATTTCATCTGGAGTATAATTAGTGAAAATTTTCGACACTTTGGCCCGCCATCTCGTTACCTTCACAACTCCCATCTTAAATTTTTACAAAAATTAAAGATCAGCGCAACAATTTGACAAAACTTCAAATTAATAACTGCTTTGAATTTTAGGATATAACGGATTCAAATTTTGAAAAGTGCACCATTTTTGAAATGATCCCCATGTCCGCCACTATTATTATAACAAAATTTTATATTTTTCTTTCGCTAGTACAGCTTAATATATGTTTTAAGTTTCAATTATATAGGTTAAGAGATAGTTGAGATATTAGATTTCAAGTGCTTTTCTTTCCATTACTCCTGACCCTCCAGCTAACAATTATTGGCCTCCCTTTTGCTTGATTGTAGTGAAACTTTATTCCACCTAATTCGTCTTAAAATAGGAATTTTTTGAATCAAATAATTCCCAAGATTTAATCATTCAATTCGACCGACAATTTATTGTTAATCCCCCCTCCCCTTTTCGGACGGCAATGGATAAGAAAATTAAATTATTTTTAGAGTTTGTCCCACAACCCTCTCTATACCTGTGCTGAATTTTCAGCTTCCTATCTGCATACTTAGTGGAGATATTAACAAGTATTGTTTTTGACGCTTTCCTTCCCCCGCCTCCCGCTTCCACCTGACACTCACCAAAATTTTCATAATGGAGCTTACTTAACCAACTAAAAATTCACCCAAAAACGAACATTCTACCTTTCACGGTCTTGGAGATATGAGTCCATACGGTGGCACGGATTTTTGTTTTTGTTGCATTTTTGGGCTAATGCGAAAGAAAAAAAATTTCGGCACAGCAATTTTTTTTTCCTGTGTAGATCATAACCTTCCTATTAGAATAATAAAGTCATTATTAAGATCTTTGTTGTTGTTTATTATTAAAATGCCGCGCAGAACAGTGCTTACGGATTTGGAAATAAGCCAAATTTTTGCATTTTTTGAAGATGGATTGAGCAAGCGTGTTGCAATTGCTAAAAAGCTCAATTGGTGTGATGCTACCAATCAAAATATGCTGCAAAATCCTTAAAATTATGGAAACGCAGAACAGGAGAGCCAAAAGGCAAACTGTCAGACTGAAATAAGCTTCGGATAATTCCAAATGGTAATAACTCTATAAAGAGCTCTGCCCAAATCGTCAAAGATTGTGGAATATATGTGTCAAAATGGACAGTGCATAGGGTGTTTAAGAGTTCTAAGCACCTTTGGCGCCAAAAGCTGAAATCCACAGTACGTCTTTTAGCGCGTCATAAAGCAACAAGGCTTGGATTCACCCGAATAAATATGGAAACCAACTTCAGACCATTTTTAATGACGAGAAAAAGTTGAGCTTGGATGATTCAGATGGTTCCAACTAGAATTGTCATATTTTGCGAAAGGATCCCCAAATTTGTTCAAAAAGCAATTTCGATGGAAACAATTTAATGGCTTGAGGTGTTGCGCATGAATTTGTTGCCATTTATGAGAATCAGAGGTGTTGAGTATCGAGTTTTTCAACAAAACAATTCCAGAATACTTGTGAGCTGTGTCGCTTACTCCTAGTTGCAGAAGCATAGCGTCCAAGTGATGTCAAATCCCCTTGTTCCCCAGTCCTTAATATAATAGAAAATATTTGGGGAATTCTGCCAAGGGAACTTTATATGGAGAACCGGCAGCATGACAATATTCAACAGTTAAAAATAGCTGTTATACAATACAAAATTACAATAACAAATTTAATGAAAAGTGTGCCAAACAGATTATTTGAAGTGATTATTAATAAGGGTGCTAGGGTGTAGCCTAGTGGGTAGCGTGTTGGTCTTGTAATGCGAAGGTCGGGAGTTCAAATCCCGGTCGGTGCAATATATAATTCCAGCACTTTGCCTGCTTGGATATACCTTGCTCACCTCATTCTACGAAAATAAAAAATTCGTAGAAAGATGGTTGTGCGAAGGGCTAACAACCCTTCCATAATAAGTAATGAAAAAATATTAAGGAACCTGAATATCAGGAGGCCAAGGTCCGATTTGGGCTGTAGCGCCATAGTAGAAGTAGATTAATAAGGGTGGTCCAACCAAATATTGAAATTTACGATTGTGTGCTCTTTATTTTTATTTTATAACATTATTTGCTTGCGTTTATAGTTATGCTCCTTTTAAATTTAAGCACGGTAATTACTGCCATCAGTTTTTGCTAATTGTTTTTATTTGCTACATTTTGTATCCTAATCTCACATAAACAATTAAAAAATTACGATATTTCACTAAATAAATTGTGAAATGAACATATTTTGAATGCCTTTATAGTTATGCCCCGCAGCATTTCATGAAATGGAGCACTTCCCAAAATTTCAAACTGGTGTATACCAAAGGGCTCTGGTGGAAGATACGAAGTTTAAATTTTCCATGTAGATACATTTATTTGATATACGTAGAAAAATAATAACAATTTGTTACACATTTGCTATGCATAACGTGTCTAACGTGCAAAAGGTTTTTCAAGTGCAATAAAAAAAACATAACAGGACTACGATTGGACGTAAAGCCCAATCGTGCAATACTCCAGATGAAAGATAAATTTTTTGATATCAAGAAATTTTGTAGAGGAAGTGGTACAGGGGTTGATGACATTGAACCATTTCTTTCTCATCACGCTAAAGTTTCTATCAAAATGTTTTATACAAAATTTAGGGTTCAAAAATGTAATAGGTACTGAGAAAATTAGTGTATTAGATTTAGTGAAATTGTGCAGTTTGTATGAGAGGTGGTGGAAAGAGGGGCGAGTTCTGAAAGACTTTATCACAAATAACTATAAACATTACGTTTTTGACATGTTTGAAATTGTAAGTCAGTGGCACTCATATTCAGGGAAATCGACTTTTTGTTAAGTTTCTGAAATTGAGTCAGATTCCATGGTCGGGGTAGAAGGGGTAAAGCTGATCGTTAAATTTCCTAAGTCTTACTAATAATTCTAAACGAATATTATAATAATCTACAATTTCAGCTCGATAAATTTTATACGCATTGAGTAAATTGGTTTAGAGTATTTCATGAAAAAGTGCAGTTTGTATGAAAGGTGGTGTAAGGAGGGGGAGGATACACATAATTTTTATACGGTAGATTGAAATCATTATAAAAGTATCTTCTACTTCTTCTACAATGGCGCTACAGCCCACATCGGACCTTGGCCTCCTGATCTTCAGGTTCCTTAACATTTTTTCATTATTTATTGTGCAAGGGTTATTAGACCTTCGCACAACCCTCTATCTACGAATTTTTCATTTTCGTAGACTGAGGTGACCAAGGCATATCCAAGCAGGCATGTGCTGGAATTATATATTGCGCCGACCGGGATTTGAACCCACGACCTTCGCATTACAAGACCAACACGCTACCTACTAGGCTACACCCTAGCTAAAGTATCTAATAAGTATATTCCAAATTTTAGACTAATAGCTTTTATACTTTTTGAGCAAATCCATTTATTGTCGGATCGCAGAATTGCATCGTTTTGTATGGGAGAGGGTAGAAAGGGTGAAGCTTAATCATCTAATTTTTTTGGTCTTACTAGTAATTCTAAATAAATATTTAGTGCACAATTTCAGCTCGCTAAGCTTTATACGCACTCAGTAAATTGGACTACAGTCAAACTTTCATAAGTCGAACATATATAACTCGAATTTTCTATAACTCGATTTAAATCAGGTGTCAGTAGCATTTAGAGAGGAAATTGTATAAAATGTCACTTCTATAAGTCGAACTTCCATAACTCGCATTTCTCCATAAGTCGAATAAAACAATGGCACGCGTATTCAATAAATCGAATAATTCGGGAAGATCCCTGATAGCGGGAAAAATTTTTGTTTCTTTTTTTTTTGGGGAATCCCTCATTTTCTCACATCAAAGTAAGTAGTTTGCTGTTTTGGGTTTTTATAGTTGGGGAAGTCCCTATTTATAAAGAAATGTTTTATAGGGTTGCCGCTTGGTGCACATTCCAGTTGCGCTTGTAAGTGAACACGAGTTCAGTTTACGTACTACGATATCAATCATTCAAATTCCTGTTAAGACCCCCTATAGGGGCATAGGACAGAAACAACTCTCTTCCACAAGGCGCGATCCTGAGCATCGGCTTTAAGCTGTTGCCAGGACTTGTTTATTCCTCTGGCCTCCTGCTCAACTGCTCGCTTCCATGTGTTACATGGTCGACCAACCCGACGTCTTCCTTAAGGATTATAATCCAGAGCCTGTTTTGCGATATTTTGCTCTGGTTTCTTCAAAGTATGACCGATCCACTGCCACTTCCGCCGTTGAATCTCAATACCTATTTTAGTCTGGCCAGATGTACTCCAAAGTTCGTCGTTGGAGATCACTTCTAGCCAGAATATTCCTAAAATACGCCGGAGGCATTGGTTTACGAAAGTCTGTAGTTTCTTGGTAAGTCGAACGGTCACTTTCCAAGTAGTACAGCCATACAACAACACAGATTTGACGCATGCGTCAAAAACTCGCAGCTTCGTGCGAAGGGAGATCTCTCTTAACCTCCAGAAAGGGGAAAGGATACCGAAGGCCTGACGAGCTTTATTTAGCCGAGCCTCAACATCCTTTTCAGCTCCGCCGTCCATGCTGACAATGCTTCCGAGATAGCAAAAATCTTGCACCTCTTCTACATCCTGTTCGTTAAGAAAAATCGGTGCGCTTGCGTTCGAACCCATCTGCATGTACTTGGTTTTACGCACATTTATTTTCAGTCCCGCCTCTTTGCATTTAGAATGCAACGAGCGAACATTTAACTCTAAGTCCGAACGGTTATGTGCAAGCAAACACACGTCATCAGCATAATCAAGGTGACTTAAGATGTTAAATAGTCTCCATTGAAGACCTTTACCTTCCCCACCTTCCAGTGCAGCTTTCAAGATGTCATTAATTACCACCAGAAACAGGGCTGGTGATAATATGCAGCCTTGTCTTACACCTGTTCGCACAGGGAGGCTCTCGGACAGCTCTCCTCTATGCAAGACGCGACACCTTGCATCTTCGTAGGATTCTGTAATCATAGCAATGACCTTATCTGGAATACCTCTCCTACGCAAAGCATTCCATATGTAATCTCGCTTAACGCTGTCGAAAGCCTTCTCGAAGTCTACAAACATGAGATGTAGTGGTGAACCCATTTCGGCTGACTGCTCTAATATTATCCGTAGGGTATTTGTGTGGTCGGTACAAGACGACCCTTTACGGAATCCAGCCTGATAAACTTCGAGAGTGCTCTCGACGACATCACTAATCCTATTGAGAATTACCTTAGCCATAATTTTTGATACGGCAGTAAGTAGACATATACCACGCCAATTGCCATAATCCCAAAGGTCGCCCTTCTTCGGAATTTCCACAATGACGCCCTCCTTCCATTCAGTCGGATATCTTCCCTCACTCCACACCTTAGTGAAGAGTGGGAGGAGTATATCGGCTGTGATTTCCGGGTCCGCTTTGAGGAGTTCGGTTGGTAGTCCGTCTTTACCTGGAGCTTTCCTTCCCGCCATTGACCGAATGGCGGAAACTATCTCTTCCTTATCTGGGGGATCGTACCCAATAGAGGATTGTTGCGGTTGGATGTTTGGTAGTTGTTCTGTTTCCGAAATATCTTCCTCTGACAAGATGTTTAAAATATCAGAGAAGTATTCCTTCCATCGCCGCAACTGGTGTTCACTCATATTAAGGAGAGTTCCGTTGACATCTCTCACCAGGTGGTTGGCGGTGAAATTCCTGTTCGTCAACTGTTTCATGATTTTGAAAAGTGAACCCATATTCCCTAGGTAAGCCGCAGATTCTGCCTTGTTTGCCAGATCTTCAATGGCCTTTCTCTTGTCGCGTCTACCAGCCCTCTTAAGCTGTATATGAGCATCGCGGTAGCTCTGCCTCAAGTCGGGCGTTCGTTGGTTGACATCGGGTTGAGAGATGATTGCCAATTTGGCTTTTTTCCGATTGCCAACCTTGACCCATGTGTCTTGCGACATTCAGGGTTTCTCACCGCTTTGCACATATCCCACAGATTCTTCAGCACTAGTTAGAAAAGTGTTTCTGGTTGCCTCCCAATTGGCGTCCAGTGTGCGCATTATATTCACCCAATGTGGATGACTTTTCGCGTAGAATAGTGGTGTATTCGCGTTTTTTGTTGGGATCTCTAAGTTTATCCACATTAAGCTTGCGCTTCATTTGAAGAATTTGTGGTCGTCGGATAGCTGCTGTACACAATCTCAAGCAGGCAACCATCAAGTGGTGATCGCTCCCCACGTCAGCTCTACGTTTCGCTCGCACATCGAGGAGACATCTTCTCCATCGGCGACTTATAGCCAAATGGTCGATCTGGTTCTGAGTAACACCATCAGGGGAAACGCAAGATGTTTTATGATGACTCTTGTGTGGAAAATGGTCCCTCCGATGACCATTTGCCGAGTACTACAAAACTCCACAAATAATTCGCCGTTTTCGGGTCTCTTAGTCCAAGGTCGTGACGTGTCGACCCTTCCCATGACGTGTTCTAGTCCAGTGTTGTCCGATCCAACCTGGGCGTTCATATCTCCTGAGATGATAATAATATCGCCTCTTGGAACACGTTCGAAGGTGGCAATCAGTTGGCTATAAAACTCCTCTTTGTCACCAGATGTTGCGGTATTAGTTGGTGCATAGCACTGCAGAATTGTGACGTTTCTGACACTGGTCCTGAGCCTGACGACGATAATCCTATCCGAGATTGGTTCCCAGCTAATGAGACTGTTTCTCGCTCTCGGTGTAAGGACGAACGCCACGCTATTTCTGGCTTCAATTTCAGGGCCAATGTACAGAATAGTGTTTCCGCTAGGGGTTCGTTCTTCTCCTGATCCTGTCCACCTGACCTCGCTCAATCCCAAGATTTGAATGTTATAGTGCTCCATTTCACGGTCGGTCACCGATTGGTGGTGCAAGGACCGAGTAACCCCAGCTCTTCCCCCATCATTCAATGTTCGAACGTTCCAGAAGCCAATCATAGTCCGTTTTCGAATCCCAAAAGTCGTTACCGTAGAATCAGTCCGTATCCGAGGCGATGTATCTGTTTCTCGTATCATTTAGGTCTTAAGATCACGGGTGATAAGCCCATGATCCAGTGAGTGTCCATTTGCCATTTTTAGGGCAAGCAGGACTGGCTGTGGGTGAATTCTACAGCCCCCATCCCAGAGGGGGATAGTTAGCTCAGGTCCGTAGAGTCGCTAGGCTCCAAAGATAGTTACAGGAATTGGTAAAACCTCATCCTACAACTACCCCCTTGCGGGGGTACTACGGTATATTAACATAAAATCGGTTTTTCATGGCGTCGAAACGTGTTCTAAAAAGTTTGTCAATTGATGAAAAGTATAAATTAATTCAAGAAGTAGAAAGTGGATTAAAGAAAAAGGATGTAGCTTTTAAATACGGTGTTCCGGCGAGTACAGTTTCAACGATTTTAAAAAATAAGGACACAATTATCGCATCAGTTGAATCTGGTGCTGGATGCAGCAAAAGAATTAAAAATCCTTATTCAAAAATGTCAATAATGCAGTTTTCGATTGGTTTAAAGAAACAAGAAACCAAAACATGCCCATATCTGGAGGAATTTTAAAGGGGAAGGCATTGGAATTTGCGAAGCGGTTTGGAGAAAACAATTTTAAGGCAAGCACTGGTTGGCTTGATAAATGGAAGCAAAGATATGGACAAATATTTAACTAACAAAAGGTTAACCAAATTGTGTGTCATACGTATGTATGTATAATTGGCATGGTGTGTGTCATAAAAAAGCATGCGATGAAAGCAGTGATGTTCGTGACAAGGACTGCGATAAATATAAAACCGACGTTTTGCCCCGTCTATTAAAAAAGTATAATGAACGCGACATTTTCAATGCAGACGAGACAGGACTGCTTTTCAAATGCTTACCAGATTGGGGATTTTAGTGATTTTTTCAAAAATAACTAAGAATATCATAAAATTGACATCTCTTAAATTTTAGACCAGTAACATTCATACTTTTCAAGAAAATAGATTTTTTGTGAAGTTGTATAACTGTGTCATATTGTATGGGAGGGGGTAGAAGCAGTAAAGCTAATCAAATATTTTTTTCTGATCTTAGTGATAATGCTAAATAAGTATTTATCACAAAATGTGAGCTCGATAAATGTTATATGTTCTGAGAAAATCGGCTTAGAGCATTTCATGTATTTGTATGGGAGGGGATGGAAGGAGAGGGAGGACGCAAATAATTTTTATACTGTATATTGAAATTATTATGAAAGTAATATATCCCGAAATTCACACTAATAGCTTTTATACTTTTCGACCAAATCCATTTATAGTCGAATTGCGAAATTGTGCCATTTTGTATGGGAGGGGGTAGAAGGGGTAAAGCTAATCGTCTAATTTTTTTTAGCCTTACTCATAATTTTAAAGAAATATTTAGTGCACAATTTGAGCTCGCTAAATTTTATACGCATTGAGTAAATTGGCTTAGAGTAATTCATGACAAGTACAGTTTGTATGGGAGGTGGTAGAAGGAGGGGGGGACACGCATAATTTTTTTACGGTAGATTGATATTATCATAAAAGTGATATATTCCAAATTTCAGGCCAATAGCTTTTATACTTTTTGAGCAAATCCGTTTATTGTCAAATTACGCATTTGTGTCATTTTGTATGGGAACGAACTTGACCTTACTTTTTTGCTAAAAATGACACACAAAAATTTTTAACACTATAGCTCAAAGCTTTCGAGAGTTATGCTGTAGACAGACTCGGAATGGAGGTTTTTGAGCGACAACAAATATTTCTGTACCCTTGGCGGCTTTGTGCGAGCGTTATTCCTTAGCGTTACAAACGGTAAGGCAAACACAATATACTCTCAGATTTCATCTAGAGTATAAAAACACAAAAACTGAAAAATTCTTAATGAAATTTTAAGCTAGAAACTAGAAAATTTGCGAAATTAATTAAAAAAAAACTTTAAAAGTATGAAACTGGAAGAATACCTTTAAAACTTCTCTCTCCTCAACTTCTCCCGAGAATAATAAAGTTGCACCCGACTTGTTGGCATTATGTAGAAAAATTAGTTTAATGCTGTCACCCCTTCTACCAACCCCTTTCGAAATTTCTTAGGATCACGAAAATTTCAATTTCTTCGAGAATACCGCATGATTGGACTTCACGCGCAATCGTAATCTGTTATGTTTTTGTTAATTTTCAATGAATTGTGTGAACGTATTATTGGAAAGTTTCGCAGAGCTGACTTGCAATTGAACCGTGAATTTCAAAAAGTGCTCATCTCCAAAAACTAAAATTTGGCGGACACTAGAAAAACTCTTTGTTTTCAAAGTGCTTAAGACAGGATATTAATTTTTTGTAATATAAAACTACAATGAAATGTCGTACGAAAAATGTATTACGCTAGATGTGATACTAGATGTGATAGCTAGGGTATAGCCTAGTAGGTAGTGTGTTGGTCTTGTAATGCAAAGGTCGTGAGTTCAAATCCCGGTCGGCGCAATATATAATTCCGGCACATTGCCTGCTTGGATATGCCTTGGTCACCTCAATCTAAGAAAATGAAAATGATACAGTCAAGGCTTCAACAGCATGAAAGCTCGGAGCTTCATCGAAAGTGAAAAATTGGAGATGATTCCTTTTCGAAATTCACGATTCAAATATGGTTTTGGTGTTAAGAAGCCTTAAGTTCAGATCGAAACAGTCATACAAGAATTTTAATCCGGCCATTCTCACGATCCGATAAAGAAGAATGCATGTGTAATAATTACTTAATTTTATCACCCAATTATAAATAATTCTGAGAAGCATAGACTTCGCGAAAATGGCAAAGAAAACGAATGGAAACTAAATCCAATCAATAAACGAAACGATAGTTCTTTTTATGCCCTTCTTTTACACACTCCATATTTCTCTTTCAAATATAAAATTTAATTGTAGTCGCATTTCATTGTTGACATCAACACCATAAAACATTAAAACGTGCGTAGCGAAGCAACAACTTGCCTAGCTATGTTATATGCCAAATGGCGAATTATTTATTATTTGCCTTCGTTAAACCAATTTCGATATATCGAGAGTGCAATATAGCCCCTGTAGTGTCGTTGTTGTTGCTTTGTACGTGCAACATGTACAATTGTTGTTATAGCGTGTGAGTGCAATATAGCATAAGTGGGCAAATGTAGTATAGTGCGGAAAATGCGCATAGTTGGAAGCACTAGCGTACACGAAACGATCTTGAGAAGTTCAAGCATTGATTCAATTAAGAACCGTTGTTGGCCAAAGAGGGCCCCCAATACCCTACAAGTCGTTTTCTTATCGCCTTTTCAATTATTTTCCCTTCATCTTCGAAGCCTATAGGTAACACAATTTATGCCGAATGTTTATATGTTTGGTGTGGTTTCTGTGTATGTGTTTTTTCCTTACATCGGTACAGTGATGCGCCTTTGAGCAGTATAAGAATAAGAATTACGCGAGTCTTGAGTTTGAATATAAGTACGAGTACATATAGTTCATGATCCATAGGTAGCTATAAATATTGCGATTGCCAATTGGTGTGTACAAGCAAATTGCTTCCGTTTGTCATCGTTCAGTTAATTGCAAACATTCTAGAAAGGATCGACATATTGGTATATCGTTGCATGACCTATACGATACTTGTACCTCTCTTGTACGGTATAGGGATAGCGAAGGTATCGAATTATAATTAGTGTGACAAAGTTGGAATATAAGTACGAGCAGAGGATTGGAATGCAATTTCAATGGAGTGTGAAGTCGAAGAGTGCTGTCATGCCAAGATCGGTTTCGTATTAGATTGCATGAAATCCTCTCGGAGTTTAAGTAAAACAAAATAAGGCATAGGAAAAGTTACGAATGCTTTGAAATTTGCACAAATAGCTGAAACCCTGCAATTTTCTAGGTCTATCATTAGAACCAGTTTAAGTCTTCTTTTCGAAACAATTTAAGGCTGTAACTATCGTCACACTTACCCGAAAGAGTTTCGACAGAAATGACAAATTACTCTAACCTGAGTTAACGACTCTATTTTCTAACTAGTGCTGAGGAATCTGTGGGATATGTGGAAAGCGGTGAGAAACTCTGGATGTCGCAAGACACCTGGGACAAGATTGGCGATCGAAAAAAAGCCATATTGGCAATCATCTCTTAACCCGATGTCAACCAACGAACACCCGAATTGCGACAGAACTACCACGATGGTCAGTTACAGCTTCAAAAGGCTGTTAGACGCGATAAGAGAAAGGCCATTGAAGATCTGGCAAACAAGGCAGAATCTGCGGCTTACCTTGCGGATATGAAATCACTATTTAAAATCATGAAACAGTTGACGAACAGGAATTTCACCGCCAACCAACTGGTGAAAGATGTCAACGGAACTCTCCTTAATATGAGTAAACACTAGTTGCGGCGATGGAAGGAATACTTCTCTGATATTTTAAGCATCTTGTCAGAGGAAGATACTCCAGAAACAGAACAACTACCAAACATCCAACCGTAACAATCCTCTATTAGGGACGATCCCCCAAATTTAGAAGAGATAGTTTCCGCAATTCGGTCGATGGCGGGAAGAAAAGCCGTTGGTAAAGACGGACTACCAATCGAACTCCTCAATGCGGAACCGCAAATAAAAGCCGATATACTTACCCACTCTTTACTGAGGTGTGGAATGAAGGAAGATATCCGACTGAATGGAAGGAGGGCGTCATTGTGAAATTCCGAAAAAGGGCGACCTTCAGGATTGTGGCAATTGTAGTGGTATATGCTTACTTACTAGATAGGGCGTAGCCTAGTGCGTAGCGTGTTGGTCTACAATGCGAAGGTCGTGAGTTCAAAGCACGGTCGACGCATCATTCCAGCACACAGCCTGCTTGGGTATACCTTGGTTACCTCAATCTACAGGAAATAAGAAATTCGTAGACAGAGGGTTGAGCGAAGGTCTCAAAACCATTTCACAATAAATAATGAAAAATGTTAACGAACCTGAAGGTCAGGAGACCAAGGCCCGATTTGAGCTGTAGTGCCATTGTAAAAGTTGATCTCCACTTACTGCCGTATCGAAAATAATGGCTAAGGTAATTCTCAATAGGATTAGTGATGTCGTAGAGAGCTCTCTCCAAGTTTATCAGACTGAACTCCGTAAAGGGTCGTCTTGTACCGACCACATAAACACCAACGGATAATATTGGAGCAGCCCGCCGAAATGGACTCAGCACTACAAATCACGTTTATGGACTTCGAGAAGGCTTTCGACAGCGTTAAGTGAAATTACATATGGAATACTTTGCGTAGGAGAGGTATTCCACATAAAGTCATAGCAATGATTAAAGAATCCTTCGAAAATGCATGATGTCGCATCCTACGTAGAGGAGAGCTGTCCGAGAGCTATCCTGTGCGAACTGGTGTCAGACAAGGCTGCATATTATCACCAGCCCAGGTTTTGGTGATAATAAATGACATCTTGAAAGCTGCACTGGAAGGTAATAAACACAAAGGTCTTCATTGAAGTCTATTTAACATCTGAAGTCACCTGGAATATGCTGATGACGTGTGTTTGCTTGTACATGGCCGTTTGAACTTACAGTCAAATGTTCGCTCATTGCAAATTCAAAGAGGCAGGACTGCAAATAAATATACGGAAAACCAAATACATGCACATGAGTTTAAACACAAGCACACCGATTTTTCTTAACGGAAAAGATGTTGAAGAGGTGCAAGATTTTTGTTATCTCGGAAGCATTGTAAGCATGGACGGCGGAGCCGAAAAGGATATTGAGGCTCATCTAAATAAAGCTCGTCAGGTCTTCAGATCCATTTCCCCTTTCTGGAGATGAAGAGAGATCTTCCTTTGCACGAAGCTATAAGATTTTGACGCATACGTTAAATCCGTGTTGTTACACGGTTGTACTACGTGGAAAGTGACCGTTCGGCTAAACTTTCGTGAACCAGTGATCCCGACGCATTTTAGGAATATTCTGGCCAGAAGTCAACTCCAACGATGAACTGTGGAGTACAACTGGACAAACTAACATATGTATTGAAGTTCAAAAGCGGAAGTTGCAGTTGATCGGTCACACTTTGAGGAAACCAGAGCGAAATATCGCCAAACAGACTCTGGATTATAGTCCTCAAGGAAGACGACGGGTTGATCGACCATGGAAGCGAGCAGTTGAGCAGTAGGTCAGAGGAATAAACAAGTCCTGGCAAGAGCTAAGGGCAATGCGCAGGATCGCGCCTTGTGGAAGTTGTTTCTGTACTATGTTCTTAGTGGAAGTCTTAACAGAAATTTGATGAGCGCACATCTTTCTTGTATTTTTACGGTATTTTAGTCATGAAACGTGCAATGTTTAAGGCAGTAAATTTGTTTTTTCCAATTCGGCCACAATACTATATTATTAAAATAATAACATGTTCCAAATTTCAAATCTTTTTCTTTTATACTATTCAAGAAAAACAGTTTATTGTAATATTGCGAATTGTGTATTTTTAAATGGGAGGCGGTAGAAGGTTTGGCTCATTAACGAACTTGATGTTACTCTTTTGCCAAAAATGACGTGTAGAAAATTTGTACTTTCTAGCTTAACGCGTTCTAAGGTTAGCATATGGACGGACGGACAGATAGACGGACAGTTTTTCTTACTGAATGACGTGTATCATTGGCAATTTCGGCCCTTATTTGCAATGCACCAACATGGTCATGGAGTGAAGGAATAGGATCGGGAAGGAAGGGGAAGAGGAGTGAGAACGACCGTAAGTTGGCTGCTAAGAACATATATTTGCAGATGTTATAGGGGACTGAATGATAGAAAGCAAACAGAAACCATCTGCTGAGTATACCTTCTGGAATTGGAACTGCAAATATTATTTCGATTAATTTTTCATTGCCAGTAGCAACTGAAAAATTCGTGCTTATGACATCATACTGCCTAGTGTGGGAGCAATAAAACAAACTTCTGTCTAATGCATTTTTTCGACCGAGCCTTATTTTCTAGCATTGCAAACTTTAGAGCAAACTTATAATAATCTCAGATTTCATCTAGAGTCTAAAAATTTCAGCACGATATCTCACAGCGTTCGAAGACCAACGGTCTCTCGGCGCCACTCCATGTTTTCGAGCGACAACAAATATTTCTGTACTTTTGGCATCTCATGATAGGCATGTACAGTGATATTTGATATTTATTTGATATTTGATATTTTATTTATTCAGTGTATACAACAAGATAATAAATCTTTTATAAGTATAATAAATGTGGTAAATACTTAAATCTAATAAAAATTATATTAAAATGAAATCAAAAATAAATACTATAACTAACTCTAAGAGAAACTTAAAAAAATAAAAAATAATAGAGAAATATAAAATTATTTGATAATGAAGTAGAAAAAAGAAACAGAAAAGAAAATACAATACTGAAGAAGCCAAAAGTATGTTTTGAAGAAACTATAAGTTACAACAAAAGAAAGGAAAATAAATCAAAACTCTAAGGAATACACAAATCGCCTGAATGTACCTGAATCATCAACACGCTGAATATGAGACGGAAGATTGTTCCAGATTCTTATGGTCTGGACGAATAAGGAATACTCACCAACCGTCTTAAAGAAACGCGGAGCAAGAAATTTACGGTGTCTAATGGTTCTCAGAGGTATTAAGTAATCGCATAAATAAAGTGGTTCTCCGGTCTGTAAAATATTATGCAAAAAAATTAGTGATCTGCGCTTCAAGAAAGAGGATAAAGTGCACCCTAAAATGCTCGTATGATATTGTGATACATGGTCAAAACGGCTTAGTCCAAAGACAAAGCGGGTACAGTCGTTGAAAGCCACGTTTAGTCTCTGTTGATAATTAGAGTCATATCTAGGAAATACAAGGCTACCGTAAGTGAAGAAAGGTATAATTAGTGACTTAACAAGCATTAGCCTAATATGCAAGGGTAGGACACTAGCAAATACCCATTGTTTTCGCAGACTACCGTAAACCTTTTTTAGGACAGAAGCGACATGCTTGCTTCCACTCATAGACGAGTCAAGCATTACTCCTAGATCCTTTACATAGTTTTGGAAAAAGAGGGGTGTGCCGTTGACTATTGGGTGGGGAAGATCCCAGGAATTTGGATTATCTAGTCCGGTATAGAAAACAATGCATTGAGATTTTTGCTCGTTGTGCGTAATATGGTTAAGTTGAGACCAACTTAGTATGCGAGCAATATCCTGATTTACGCGTTCACCACAGTCTTCAACTAACCCAATACGCCTGCTTAAGTAGATCTGTGAATCATCTGCATACATATGAAGGCTGCAGTCGTGCAATATATCCGGCAAATCATTAATATAAATGCTAAGAACCAGTGGACTTAAGACTGACCCTTGGAGGACACCACACACAAGGGGTAAAGAAGAGGATAGAATATGATCAATTCTGACTTGCTTTTATCTGCTGACTGCACTTGTAGAAAAATTGAAAATCGATGATAGCTTGTCGAGGAGTGTTCTGTGGTCCACCGTATCGAAGGCTTTAGAAAAGTCTAAGAGAACAACGTAGGTTATCATATTCTTGTCCATAGCAGCTCTAATATCCGAGGTTACTTTAATCAGGGCAGATTCGCAGCTGCGACGAGGCCGAAACCCTGATTGAAAAGAGGATAACATTTTATTGTTCAAAATATATTCTCGCATTTGCATGGACATCGTTTTTTCCAATACTTTTGAAAGGATCCATAATATGCTGATTGACGGAAATCATTAGAACAGGAAGGATTTTTATTTTTTGCGATAGGCACAATGGCTACAATCTTCCAAGCGAAAGGAAAATAACTC
Source organism: Chorisops tibialis (assembly GCA_963669355.1). Classification (NCBI taxonomy): domain Eukaryota; kingdom Metazoa; phylum Arthropoda; class Insecta; order Diptera; family Stratiomyidae; genus Chorisops; species Chorisops tibialis. The sequence goes on from OY770263.1 coordinate 214,470,370, forward strand.
ATTGTTAAGCAAGAGTTCATAATATGAAGAATATATTGCCATAGGTATTCTTAAAAAACCAGGATATATTTTATCAGCGCCAACGGAAAGAGATTTAATACTATTATAAACAGAGAAAAGTTCGCTTAGACTGATACAAGGGAAGGAGTTGGTGCTATTATTGATGAGTCGGGCGATCTACTATAGGCAGTAAGTAAGGCAGTAAGGGAAATGTAAAATTTGCGACGCAGTTTTATTTCATTTCTCTTGTAAGTTGTACTTGTACAATGGCACTACAGCCCAAATCGGATCTTGGCCTCATGACCTTCAGGTTCCTTAACAATTTTCATTATTTATTGTGCATGGGTTGTTAGACCTTCGCACAGCCCTCTATCTACGAATTTTTCATTTTCGTAGATTGAGGTGACAGGCAGTGTGCTGGAATTATGCGACGACCGGGATTTGAACTCACGATCTTCGCATTGTAGACCAACACGCTACTCACTAGGCTACACCCTAGCTAAGTTGCTCGTAAAAAATTTCCAGTTCGTAGCTTTAAATTTGTTGGTTAGTAGATGATTTATTGAAATTGGTCTAAATCATATTTTTGTATGGGACGGGGTAGAAGGGCAAGCGCGATCTCAAAACTTTTGACGCAGTTTTGTTTCAAATTATTTTTAAAAGGTTTTTTTGGAACATTTAAAATTGATAGCTTTTAATAGTTAGGTGATAACTGATTTCTTAAGAATGGTCGAAAAAATAATTTTGTATGGGAGTGGGTAGAAGTCTTGAAGGTATTCGACCAGTTAATATTTCATTCTTTAAAATTTTTTTTTAAATGCATTTCGAAAATTTTTAAGCTTCTACCTTAAAATTTCATTCAGAAATCTTCAGCTTATGTGTTTTTTTCATTGCACATGAAACACCTTGTGCACGTTAGACCACGGGGGTTGGTGCATAACAATTGCAGAATTTTGATTATTTTTTCTGTATGTGCAATAATCCAATGTATCCACAAGGAAAATTTAAACTTTGTTTCTTTCACCAGAGCCCTAGAAAAATCACTCAAAATTTTCAACATTTTTGCTTACCACCACCCTCTCCATACACCACCCGACGTAAAATTTTTACCAAAATTAAAAACTATGTAGTTCTACAGTTTAACAAATTTCAATTTGATATCTGTACTCAGTTTTGAGATATAACGGTTTGAAATTTTGGAAAGTGCACCATTATTGAAGTGCTCCCCGTTTTCCCCCTCTACTATTATGTCCAAATGTTATATTTTTCGCGTATTTTGCTAGTATAGCTAACATACGTTCCAAGTTTCAATTACATAGCTTAATAAATAGCCGAGACATTGATTTTTAAGTGTTTTTCTTTGCACCCTTCCCCCCGCCTCTGACCCTCTCCCTTACAATAATTAGCCTCTTACTAAGCTGATTCTAGTGGATTTATATGCCGCCTTAATGGTTTCAAAATATGAATTTTTTATATTAAGTAATTTCGAAGATATAATCATTTGAAAAAAAAATGTGGCCGATAATTGATTCTTAGCACCCCCTTCTTGCACCCCAGTGGATAGAAAAATTAAATATTTTTAGAGTTTGTCTCACAAGCCCCTCTATACGTATGTTAATTTTTAGCTTCCTAGCTGGAATCATGGTTGAGATATTTGAATTCTTAGTTTTCGGTCGTAGCGCTCCTCCCGCCTCCCCTGAACCCGTACACCCCCCAAAATGAGTATGCGCCTGAGATCCGCAAACATCTACAATCCCCCTAAAAACGAACTTTCTATCTTGAAGGGTTTGGGAGTTAATGTGCGCTGAGCGTACACACTGGCGTACGGCGTACGGCATACAGACAGAAGGATTTGTTTTTTGGTATTTTTAGACTATTTTATTCATGAAACGCGAAAAAAACAAAATTTCAGGGTAGCAAATTTTTTTTCCAAGTCGATCACAATAAAGCAATGAGCCCAGAACAGTTCCTTGCGGGATTCCGTAATAAAACAAAAGCTCATTGTTCGATAATTTGTTAATAGTATTACAGTGTGTATCGAATCAAAAGCCTTAGCTAAATCGACAAAAACTGCGCATGGCTTTTTACCACTACCTATTTTCTTGCTGAGTAATGCAATTGCATCAAGTGTACTGTATCCCGGTCTAAAGCTAAATTGATTGTTCGAAAGAAGCTTGCTATTTTAAATATCAATAGTAAGTATATGTTTAACTATTCGCTCTATAATTTTTGCGACGTTGGAAATCAGCGATATTGGTCTAAAGATACTGATATTTGACTTACATATATGGATTTGGGGTGATTATAGCTTTTTTGTATATATCAGGAAATATTCCTACTCCTAAATTTACAGATGCGTTTCAAAAATTCGATTGTAAACGCATCAAAACCTGGGCTGATTCATCCTTCTATGGTCATAATTACCTTCTCGGCCTCAACAATTTTAAGATATTTCTTTTGATGTTGGTAGAATAAAAATTTTATCCGAAAAACATATTATTCGTGTTTCAATCGATGCAATAAATAACTTAAACTAAAAGATTAACACGGTTTTATGTCAGAAAACTGTTTTGAGGAATATTTTTTTTCCCAGCACTGTATATAGTAGATATAGCAGCTATAGTAAACCTATAATAGTACGAGTATAAGTAAAATACCTAGTATAAGAAATTTTACCCATTCGTTCGATATGGTAATTCAGATGCCGAAACAGTTTACTTTTCCGTGGAGTAGTTGTCCCAACCTAAAGGACAAGCTTTACGGTTGACGGTAGACGTGCTACATACCCGTACTCAACCCATCGAGTGGTATCCGGCCGAGTAATGGTGATGAATAGTATAGGATTTACTGACGGAACTATTTGTGGCAAATCCCGTGTGTATTTGCCAGTTTTTGGAGATACCACTCAATGTATGATAAAAACTGGGACTATTCATCAGCATGTTCTACTCTGGCTCCTGTGTAACATGAGAAATATCTCAGAACTTATAATACTTCAGAACACCTCCTTGTATCGGTGCTTCTTACACTTAAAACGTTATACATTCTAATTATATACCAAAATTTCTGACACGCACAATATAATTATACGGCTTCAAAGTCAATTTCAAATCATTAATCGAGACACTAAACTTTCCATCCGTGAAAGTCAAGTCAACACACAACCAACCACTATCATTCATTCTGATTGAAAACTGACTTAATACATTTTCTATATCATCATATTTTATCCATAATACAAGTTAATTAAGTCACCACCGAAATGATCGTTATTTACTCTTCCAGCTCCACCTTTATGGTATGTTGAAGGTAAGTAATTACCTCTAATCACTGATATTAAGGAATTTTGTATTTTGATATCCTTACTACGATGATATCCATCGATCGTTACACACGTTTCCCTAGTACGTGCATATTACTATGATATACCGATATACTCACGTATTGTAGGCATAGTGCAATTTATACTTCACGATCATATAATATATTTAAAAATGATCGCGCGCGCGATCATCTTCTATTTTAAGCAATATACAACGTGTGTGTGATCGCGGTAACGATCGATCCTGGAATACGATCAAATTGCACATATACCTAAATATGTACACATCTGTTTATACGAACCTTTAGGAGTTTGGTTCAATAATAAATGTCTAGTCTCTAGCAAAAGATCGATCGCTTGAGGAAGATATCCACGTCGATCCCTGGTCAGGGTGTACATTTATAGTAAAACTGAAGTACCTGTCCGATCGCCTATCTCGATCGATTCCACCGTTTAGTGCGATATAATGAAATTCAATATCCTTGATCAAATAGGATCGTGTTTGAGTTCGTATTAAAATTCCAGCACGTCTTTTTCGTTACCATAAAGTAAGGTGGGGTATGTGATGCGATCACACCTCTCCATATTTAATATATGATGATCGTTTCATAGAAAGATCATTATATTTAGTTGGGATAGTGTGACCGATTTTTAAATTAAACTGAAAATTATTTGAATATCACTCTTATATTTTAATCTTTAGTGATCGTAACTTCAATAAAATTGTTGAAATTTCGATAAATGTTGTGTGTGCTTTCAGTATCACCGTCATGATCTTCTAAGATCATACAATTCGTCTTCCAGAAAATAACTGAAGGTGTCACTCTTTGAAAACCTACAAGATCAGTTTCAGTATAGGTCGATGTATATAATTAGAGATTACACGGTTATTTCGAATGTGTCTGCTTGGGTTTCGTGTGTCCTATGCGGGCAATAAACCTCTTGAAAAGAAAATCTTGATCAAGGGCTTTTTATTTTTTATATGTAAATTTCTTGCATAAATTTGATATGAAAAAGAAATTTTTTTTTACTTTTATTCTCCTTATTTTTTTGTTTTCGGCAAAGTTTTTTGTGACTTGAAGCAATCTTCAAAATGCAACATCAGATTACTCATCAAGATGAAGATTGCAGAGCGCTGTCGTATAGTTTGTAATATGCATAATATTTGAAAATAAACAGCCTAAAGAAAAAACATTGAGTTCAATGCGGTTCAAGTATATTTTGAAGTTAAGGCAAAAATGTATCTTTTTTATCTTTACTTACAGATACGAGCGTGTTGAATGCATAATGTTAGTAGGTTCTATATATTCCAAACTACTTGTTTATGTGGATTATTTTACCTTACATTTTAGCTTTTATTTTTTCATTATCAGAAAAAAAAACTCTTTAAGTTGCATGTTAAAATAATCGAAAGAAACAAAATCCCCGCCAGATTCCTCACGACTTTTTCATTAAGATGCAATTGCACCGAGGGATATGTTGCAAGGGTTGATCCTCGGAATAATCATGGCCGACTCGATCTTCAAGACGGGATACCTTTAGGTACTTACCTAGATTGGATATAGTACATATACTATGTACTCATACAAGGCAAACTAAGCACAGCGTTCAAATGTGTATCTGGAAATTTTCCGTTTTATTTTTCTGAGCGGGAAAAAAAACCCCTCTGAAAAATCGCTACGTTTAGATACGTTGTGTTTTTGTCATTCGCGAATTACAAGGAGGAATATACGTATGTTTTTTTTCCACGACAAACTACGTTTCTGTTCTATGCTGTGTCTTTTCAGTCAAATTCACAACCTTGTTGAGATACTTTTCTCAAATTGGATTAAGATCTTGTAACTTTTTTTGAACTATATAAAAGCGAACAACAGAGAGTTGTGTGATCCCGAGGTATAAAGTGGACGCATTTACAAAACAGAAGTTACAAGAAAAAGACGTGAGATCGATTCGATTAGTGATTTTCATGGTGAAGAGGTTTTTTTGTTTTGTTTTTTAACACAGCAATTGGATTTTGAGACGAATGAGAAATTTTCAAGTAGCATTTACATATAAATTATTTACGTTTGAAAATATTCATAAAACAGTTCTAATAAATAAATCAATCTCTTTCAGATTTGAAAATTTGTCCTAATGTGCGAAAGTGGTTCTGTACCATAAGAAATTGCACAAAATCCGGAGAGATAAAAATACGAGGGTGGATCAAATACGAGATTTATTTTTTTGATTTTACTTTATTATTCTAATAATAAAGTATTGTGACCGACACAGAAAAAAAAAATTTGCTACCCTGAAATTTGGTTTTTTCGCATTTCATGACTAAATTAGCCTAAAAATGCAAAAAAAATCCGTCTCGCCATACGCCGTCCGCCGTACGCCGTACATATGGACTCATATCTCCGAGACCGTTAAAGGTAGAAAGTTCGTTTTTGGGTGGATTGTTGATTGGGTAAGTGAGCTCCAATTTCTAAATTTTTCGGGGTTTTAGGTCGAAGGGGGAGGCGGGGAGAGGGAAAGAGTCAAAAACTACACTTGCTAATATTTCCACCAGGAATGCATACAGGAAGCTGAAAATCAGCAGAAATATAGAGAGGGTTCTGGGACAAACTACAAAAATAATTTAATTTTTTTATCCATTGGCGTCCGAAAAGAGGAGGGGCTAAAAACAAATTGTCGGCCGAATCGTTTTTTCAAATGATTATATCTTCAAAATTACTTATCATAAATATTTCATATTTTGAGACCATTAAGGTGGCATATAGTTCCACCAGAATTAGCTTAGAGAAATGCTAATTACTGGAAGGGGGAGGGTCAGGGGGGTTCAAAGAAAACCTATTAAAAATGAATACCTCAACTATCTCTTAAGCTATATAATTGAAACTTAAAACGTATATTAATCTATACTAAAGAAATACGAAAAAAAACATAACAGGGCTACGATTGCGCATAAAGCGCAATCTTACGATACTCTAGATGACAGAATTTTTTGTGATCCCAAGAAATTTTGTATGGGAAGTATTAGAAGGGATGATAGCATTGAACTAATTTTTTTCCCATCATGCTAAAGTAGCTACGAAAATGTTTTATACAAAATGCTTACTCCAAAAATTGAATGGGAACTGAGAAAATTAGTGAGTTAGATTTAGTGAAAATGTGCAGTTTGTATGGGAGGTGGTAGAAAGAGTGGGGGAATTCTAGTGATTTTTTCAGAAATAACTACGAATATTATAAAATTGACATCTCTTAAATTTCAGACTAGTGCCATTCATACTTTTCAAGAAAATAGATTTTTTGTAAAGCTGTGAAACTGTGTCATATTGTATGGGAGGGGGTAGAAGCAGTGAAGCTAATCAAATATTTTTTCTGGTCTTAGTGATAATACTAATAAAGTGTTTCTTACAAAAAATGAGCTCAATAAATGTTATAAGTTCTGAGAAAATCGTCTTAGAGCATTTCATGAAAAAGTGAAGCTTGTATGGGAGGGGGTGGAAGGAGAGAAAGGACGCAAATAATTTTTCTACTGTAGATTTAAATTATTATGAAAGTAATATATCCCAAAATTAAGTTTAATAGCTTTTATATTTTTCGTGTAAATCAATTTAATATCAAATTGCGAAATTGTGTCATTTTGTATGTGAGAGGGTAGAAGGAGTGAAGCTAATCGTCTAATTTTTTTTTGACCTTACTAAAAATTTTAAATACATATTTGGTGCACAATTTCAGCCCGGTAAATTTTATACGCACTGAGTAAATTGGCTTAGAGTAATTCATGACAAGTACAGTTTGTATGGGAGGTGGTAGAAGGAGGGGGAGGACACGCATAATTTTTATACGGTAGCTTGATATTGTTACAAAAGTAACATACTCAAAATGTCAGGCCAATAGTTTTTTTACTTTTCGAGCAAATCCGTTTATTGACAAATCGCGCAATTGTGTCATTTTGTATGGGAGGGGGTAGAAGGGGTGGAGCGATTTGGCCCGTTCACGAACTTGAACTTACTTTTTTGTCAAAAACGACGTGTACAAAATTTGAGCTTTCTAGCTCAACGTGTTCTCAAGCTAGAGAGCGAACGGACGGACGGACAGACGGACGGACAGACGGACGGACATCCGGTTTTGAGATTTTTGAGTGATAATATTATCTTCTGTGTCATTCATTTTTTTCTCCGAGCCTTAATTCTTGGCGTTACAAACTTTAGAGCAAACTTCTAATACTCTCAGATTTCATCTAGAGTATAATAACCTGTGGAAATAATAGTAGTGGGGGGAAATGGGAAGCATTTAAAAAATGGCGCACTTTTCAAAATTACAAATAGTTATATCTCAAAATTGAGTACAGATATTAATTTGAAAATTTGTCAGATTGTAGAACTTAATAATTGTTAATTTTGGTAAAAATGATGTGTCGGGAAGTGTAAGCGAAATGAGGTGATAAGCAAAAATGTCGAAAATTTTGAGTGATTTTTTTAGGGCTCTCGTGAAAGATACAAAGTTTAAATTTTGCATGTGGATACACCTATTTGATGTACATAGAAAAATAATAATAACTTGATCGATAATTGTTATAAACCGACCCTCCCGGTCTAACGTGCACAAGGTATTTTATGTGCATTGAAAAAAACACGTAAGCTGAAAATTTTTGAATGAAATTTTAAGGTAGGAACTTAAAAATTTGCAAAATTTATTTAAAAAAAATCCTTAAATATATGAAATATTAACTGGTAGTATACCTTTTAAACTTCTACCCCCTTCCATACAAAATTATTTTTTCGACCATTTTCAAGAAATCAATTATAACCTAACTATTAAAGCTATCAATTTAAAATTTTTCATAAGAACTTCTAAAAATAGTTGAAACAAAATTGCCTCAAAAGTTTGCTCTTCTACCACCTCTCATACAAAAGTATGATTTCGGCCAATTTCATTAAATCAACTTATAACAAACAAATTAAGAGCTACGAAATTGAAATTTTGTACGATTACCTTACAAGAGAAATGAAGTAAAATTGCATCACAAATTTTACGATTCCCTTACCTGCTCTACCCCCTCCCATACAAATGTTCGGTTTCGTGAATGTAGAATACACCGAATTTTATGAAAATTCTATGCAGCTTCGTTTATGAAACACATTTTATACAGAGAATATTGGTCATGATTCCAGTAATCAATTAAGAAGCTTTTCACATCCACCCACCCTACTACTCCCCCTCCCCTCATAAAAACCCAAACTTGCAGAAACGAATGAAATATTGTTAAATTAAAAACAGCCCTGCCCAAGAATTCTCTTTCACTTAGTCTCCCAAACCACTTTAACCTGCATATTGACTTTCCATGCATCCGCAACTTGTCCCAAAAATAATAAAGTTTCGCCCGACTTGTTGGCAGTTTATTTTTATTTACTATCAAATAAATTAAGTACAAACCATTTTGCAACACAATCTCCTGCATATCGGAGGTTTTTGATACCGTCATCATAAAAGAAAAGGAGCTGCCCTCTACTGCGTTGTAGTTATCAAATCGTTAACTTCCTTTAGTAACTCAAGGAGACGGAAATCGCAGGGAAATCAGGGGCTTAGGAAGGGTGATCAAAGTGTTGTCCATTTTACTACAGAAATTGAAAAGTTTCAAAAATTTATTCGATTACGTACGACTGAAAGTGCATACCAGCCTCAGTGCGAATCGCACAACCAAGTATATAATCTGTACCTTGGTACAACCTTGGTACAACCAAAGTCGTTTTTGCTCGACACCAAAGTAAAATTTGGTTCTTCTTGTAACTCAGATTTACTAACATTACAACTCACATTGGTTCGTTTGTTGAGCTTCACGTCAAAGCCTAGTTTATATTATGACATTGGTTGTTATTGCACTAAATAGAGCAGGCTTCATAGACGCCGTTAAACTAAAAGGCACAAAATCCAAAATTTTTGACATTGGCTGTTTTTGAATCAGGGTTGCGACTACTTGGATATGAAACCGTTACGGTGTCTATTGACAACCTCGAGCATCGCAGAAATGTCGGAGTACTCATCATTTACTATCGCTAGTTTCATTGTAAATGTAGTGCGGAACCTAGATAACTCATTCCTCCACTTTACACCTTCAACCCTATTCATGCTGGTACAGTGCAATATAGACAGTCATTCATCTCCCGAACGTCCAGACTTTGGAATGCTTTACCGGCTAAAGTTTTCCCAAGTAGGTATAACCTCCAGTCCTTCAAGAATAATCTTCACCGTCATACCCGTCTCTCTCCACCCTAATTTCCATAATACACCCAAATTTTATCCACTTCCTATACCGAATTAATTGTGTGAAATTATCCGAATTGCAAAGTTGTGCGCCACCAAAAGCCACAATGTTAGATAATACTGCAACATCAGGTTTGAGGGATAGATGACAGGCCTGTGTTTTGGATGCATTGAACTTCACTCTATTTCTCCTGCCCCATTCCAGGATCAAGTTGAGATCTGCGTTCAGCGAACTAATTAGCTCCCTGCGAAGCAATAGAGTGCTCGTTTGATTCCGCAGCAGAGTTAAGTTCATAGGTGTTATCTAAAGTATTGTCATCTGCAAAACTATGGATTGGATTAAGAGTAGATGACAGAAGGTCATTGATGAAAACTAAGAAAAGAGTTGGAGATAAAACAGAGCTTTGAGGGACGCCGGAATCTATTGGGAAGGAGGAAGAAGTAACGCCATCTAGTACTACTCGTATAGTGCGTTCAGACAGAAAACTCTCAATCCATTTAACAAGGGTAGCATTAAGACCTATGTCCCTAAGTTTAACTATGAGACATTCGTGCCAAACTCTATCAAAAGCTTTTGCAATGTCAAGTGCAAGAACTTGACCATCATCATGTCTATGTATGCATGAGTTCCAACGTTCTGACAAGTAGACCAAAAGATCTTCCGCCAACCTTCCAGAACGGAACCCATACTGACGATCATGGATCAAGATATTGATCGATTTTGCGATTGACAGCAGTTTCCATTACTTTCAAGAGCACTGAAGTAATGGCTAGCGGGCGGTAGTTGGCGGGGTTTGATTTGCTTGCTTTCTTGCTGAAAATTCGCAACTTTCCACATACGTGAAAAGCACACAAAAGAATATGAAAGGTAGACAAAATTGCGAAGAGGTTTGGCTAAAGAAGAGGGTAATAGTGAAAATACCGTCCGGACCAGCAGATTTGTGAATATTGAGCTCTTGAAGGATCCTAGAAATAAGTCTCGTGCGAAAATTTAGAGCGTGCAGCGAGAAACCAGAATCATTTAGAGAGTGAGGCGATTGATTTGAAGGTGGAAGTCAGGAGTTTCTCTTGGATCTATCTAGGTACGGTCACCATCAACAAAAGGTGGAATTGAAGAAGAAATGAAATTGTTGTTGACCGTTTTTACGAATGACCAGTAAGATGTCGAGCTTTTAGGGCACCGGAGAATCTTCGGTCGAAGTTTTTGGTCATGCTCAATTTTAACACACTTGAGTATGGATTTGCAGGCGTTTCTTGATGTATTGAAGAGTTCTCTGTTGGCAAGTGTTTTATTGCCTTTAAAGGTTTGAAATGCTTGTTACTTGGTCTGAACTGCATCGAGACATTCTTTGTTGAACCAAGAGTCCTTCGACGGTCTGACTCTTTTATGACTAGAAGGTATGAAGAGCTTCATACCTTTCAGGATAATCTCGGTGACAAGTCTACAAGCTTCATCATAGTCATTGGAATCAAAGCACAATTTCCAATTAAAGGCATTAAAGAAGTCATTTAGCGCCCCAATTGGCTCTTTTGAAATGCCAAATATTTCTTCGAGGTACCTTAATTGTCAGCGGTATAAGTGCTGCAACTGGAATTTGTGCACGAATCAAAAAATGATCCGTATTTCTAATTTGCAACGGGAATATGACAGAGACAGAATATTTTTCAGGCTGGCTAATGAGAAAAAGATTAAGAAGGTTAGAAAAATGTTCTGCAATATCTGGTAAACGAATAAGTTCATCTAACAGTTGTATTAAACCGTTTATTAAAGCAAAAAGCGAACTAGCTATAGGGACGCGGTCAAAGGAGTAAAGGTGGAAATTATACATACCGAGCATCCGCTCAAAATACTTACTCCAGAGCAGCTAGCTGCAATCCAAACATCCATTCTGGACAGCATTCCAACGGCAGCCATAGAAGGAATAAAGCCACAATTTTGTGAACTTAGTCTCAATCCAGGATGGATGCTAATTGTGTGCGGGGACGAAGAAACCGCATCGTGGCTAGAGCCAAAAACATCAAGCCGGACGACCCCACCACCATCAGGGCGGGAGGAAAATATTCCGCGATTAGAAATAATCACGGGATATTTCCCCAACGAAGAAGACTTTACAGAGAAAATTACAACCCTCATCGACTCTCAAAACGTAGGTTTGTGCGCCACAAACTGGAAAGTCCTTAATAGAAGGAAAGAGGGCAAAAACACAATTATAACCTTATCCATCGACGGCCAATCGATGGAGGGGCTTAAACAGAAGGAGCACCGAGTCTCGAGTGTGACTCTACGCCCTAAGGCTAAGGAGGTCAGAAGCGGCAAGCCGCAATCTACCGACGATGGCCAAAAGCCTGAATAGCATTAAAGTTATTCAGGCAAATCTTCATCTTGCAGCAGTGGCCATGGACGTACTGACGTGGAGATTTCCTAAAGAGGAATTCCATGTTACCCTCCTACAAGAACCAAGGGCCGTGCAGGGTAAAATTATTGGAATTCCACAAAAAATAGGTAAGTTGATTTATGACAAAAGAAGCGAGAGGCCAAGGGCGGCACTTCTTGTATCATCTGAAATTAAATACCTAAATATTCCAAGTTTCATTAGAACAGATCTAGTAGTAGATTCAAGAGGTAATAACAGCCTCAGCATACTTTCCTGGTGAGGAGTTAGAGGCTCCACCTAAAGGCGTCATGGAACTAGTGGAATACAGCAGACTCCACAAATTACAGGTAATACTGGGCTGTGACGCCAACGCACACCACACTATCTGGGGAAGTAGTGATATCAACAAAAGAGGTGAGTCACTTTTGGAGTTCCTTACTACTAACAACCTAGATATAATAAATAAAGGAAACACACCGACCTTCATAAATTCAGTAAGGCAGGAAGTACTTGACCTAACCATAACAAGCCCCTGCTTCGTTGACAAGTGCGAACATTGGCACGTATCAAAAGAAGCTTCATTATCAGACCACAGGCACATATGTTTTGATATTAAGACTTCATTTAGTTACATAGAACAATACAGAAACCCTAAACGTACCAACTGGAATCTTTACCAGTCAGTCCTAGAGTACGAAATAGGTATCGAGGAGGAAACAATAAGCAGCCCATTGCATTGATAAAATCACAAATAAACTCGTAAACAATACTATCAATGCTTACGAACAAAGTTGTCCTGTTCTACACAAAAAAAGAGCCAAACAAACTCCTTGGTGGAACGAGGAATTAGCGGCAAAACGCAAAAAACTAGAAAATTTTTCGATAAAGCAAAAACCTTTGGTACCTGGGACGAATACAGAGAGTCCCTTACTGAATATAATAAACTTCTAAAAAAGTTAAAAAAATAGTCATGGATAGGATTTTGTGAAGAGATAGATGATCTCCCAACGGTCTCAAGACTCCAAATGGTGTTGTCAAAAGACACCCCGACGGATATCGGACTATTAGAGAGACCAGATGGGTCCTTAATCAAAAGCAGCATGGAAACTCTTGAGGTGTTATTGGCAACACATTTCCCAGGCTGCAAAATAATAAACAACAATGAGGATTTAGAGGCGGAGGAAAGGACATATCGTCAAACTCCGCACAGCAAAAGCATTGCTGGTAAAATCTTCACTCCGGAAAAGATCAGATGGGCGATCAACACCTTTAAGCCTTACAAATCAGCCGGCGTAGATAAAATATTCCCCGCATTATTGCAGAAGTGGTTAGAGATCCTCGTGCCAATAATGATAAGGATCTTTAAAGCCAGTTTTGTATGGGGATACATCCCAAAAATCTGGAGGAAAGCAAGAGTGGTATTTGTACCAAATGCAGGGAACCGTCCCAGCGAACAGCCAAAGTCATATCGCCCTATAAGTCTTACCTCCTTCTTTGTCAAAACGATGGAGAAATTAGTGGACATTCACATAAGAGGCCTAACAAGGTCTGTCTAAATAACAACCAACATGCCTACCAAAAAGGCAAATCAACAGAGTCAGCCCTTCATGGTTTGGTAAGACAAATCGAAAAGGCAAAAGACTGTAAAGAAATTGCCCTTTGCGCATTCCTAGATATAGAAGGAGCATTTGACAATACTCCCCATGAAGCCATAATAGCGGCAGCTAGGAAAAAGCGGTTGGAAACGGCCACGATAAAATGGATACACGCCATGCTGAAGAGCCGAATGACAACCACGGATCTAGGTGATAGCACATTGACTGCACAGACCTATAGAGGATGTCCTCAAGGTGGGGTTCTATCTCCACTTCTTTGGTCAATTGTAGTAGATGAGCTTCTGGACCGTCTAACAGACCAGGGATATGAGGCAATAGGATATGCTGATGACCTCGTCATTATCATTAGAGGCAAATATGATTAAATAATATCGGAAAGAATACAATCAGCCTTAGAGGTGATAATGAATTGGTGTCAGTCTAAGAACTTAAACATTAATCCAAGTAAGACTGAGATAGTACCATTTACAAATAGAAAGAAAACCACATTGCACCTCCTTCAATAAACGGAACATCAATACCCTTTTCAGATGAGGTAAAATATCTAGGTGTTATACTGTATAGTAAACTCAACTAGAACAAACATATAGAATGGACTCATGCCAAAGCACTAAAGGCATTTTGGGCCTGCAAAAGTTTATTCGGCAGATGGGGGGATTAAGGCCCAAAATGATTTACTGGTGTTACAGAACAGTCATTCTCCCAATAGTCACATACGGATCAACGATATGGTGGACTAAAATTTTACAACGGAAAGCACAGCTTACGCTACAAAAAATCCAAATGCTAGCTTGCCTTGGTATCACAGGAGCAATGGAAACCTGTCCGACAGCGGCAATGGAAATTTTCCTTAACATCCCTCCGATACATATCCAAATAAAAAGGAAGCTATCAAAGGGGTGTTACGCATACAGGAGAAAAACAATTATAAATCAGGAGATTTTAGAGGTCACCTCAAAATCCTAAAAGACCCAAAAATAGAGGTTATAACTTCCAACACTATCTATGAAGAGGCTGATCGCCTTGCAAAAAACGACGCAGAAACAAACTTTATTGGTCCTGCGAAAAACCAGAAGGGCACTCCAACCCCATACTCTAAAAGTGGATAGAACAAGAACATAAAATCTACTGGAATAAACTTCCAGGCTTGTCAATTTCAAAAAAACTGATCCTACCACAAAAAAATAAAGCGGCGGATATTCTAAAATTCAGCAAGAAGGAAATTAGTACTCTAATCGGCCTAATGACCGGGCACAGTGGAGTAAGCCACCACCTCAAAAATATGGGCTTAGTTGAAACCGACATTTGTCGCCTTTGTCTCGAGGACTCAGAAACGACAGTACACATCCTATGTCACTGTGAAGCAGTAGCTAAGAAAAGACACAGTCATCTACGGAGGAACTAGCCAATACGGCTCCCGTAAAGATTCTCAAATTAGCTAAAGCTATTGGATTATAATAGGGTGAAGGGGCTATAAACGCACAATAGGCCAAGAAGGTCGCAATGCTCTCACGCGTTCCCCTAATAGTAATCATAATAATAAGGCAAAAAGCTCAGTATCACGCCCGTCCTGGTCCGTAGTACAGGAACGTTTAAGCCAGACAATGTTATGAACATTGAAATCGCCCGCGATGACGGTTTCACTTTCAGGGTTTGCAGTGTACATATATAGACTGGATAGATTCAGATAATCCATCCAGTTCCAATAAAAAATTCGCTGCAGTCATTACTGAGCTTCTATACACATAACAGAAGTATATGACAGGTCTTTGGATTAGTAATTTTACCCAGATATAGTTAAATTCTGGGTTGGAGCAGTTTGCAAATAGGAAACTAATTAGAAAGACACATCATCACGGGTGTAGAGTGCGACAACCCGTTGGCGAAAAAAGCTCGAATAATGTGACATCCAGGAACAGAATAAAACTGTTCATTTCCTGGTAACATCTTACATTCGCCAAATGCTAAAATATCTGGTCTTTCGGTATGAGTGTTGATATACAGTGAGAGATAGCCAGAGTTCAGACCCCGAACGTTAATCTGATCGATCGTTGGTGAATTAAAAAACATAACAGGGCTACGATTGCGCGTAAACCGCAATCTTACGATACTCTAGATGAAATAGAATTTGTTGTGATCCAAGGAAATTTTGCATGGGGAGTGTTAGAAGGGGTGATAGCATTGAACTAATTTTTTCCCCATCATGCTAAAGTAGCTATAAAAATGTTTTATACAAAATGCTTACTCCAAAAATTTAATAGGAGCTGAGAAAATTAGTGTGTTAGATTTAGTGAAAATGTGCAGTTTGTATGAGAGGTGGTAGAAAGAGTGAGGGGATTTTGGTGATTTTTTCAGAAATAACTAAGAATATCATAAGATTGACATCTCTTAAATTTTAGACCAGTAGCATTCATACTTTTCAAGAAAATATTTTTTTGTGAAGTAGTGAAACTGTGTCATATTGTATGGGAGGGGGTAGAAGCAGTAAAGCTAATCAAATATTTTTTTTTTATCTTAGTGATAATGCTAAATAAGTATTTATCACAAAATGTGAGCTCGATAAATGTTATATGTTCTGAGAAAATCGGCATAGAGCATTTCATGAAAAAGTGTAGTATGGGAGGATGTGGAAGGAGAGGGAGGACGCAAATAATTTTTATACTGTAGATTGAAATTATTATGGAAGTAATATATCTCGAAATTCATACTTTTCAAGCAAATCCATTTATTGTCGAATTGCGAAATTGTGTCATTTTGTATGCGAGGGGGTAGAACGGGGGAAGGACACGCACGATTTTTATAAGGTAGATTGATATTATCATAAAAGTAATACATTCCAAATTTCAGGCCAATAGCTTTTATACTTTTCGAGCAAATCCGTTTATTGTCAAATTGCGCAATTGTGTCATTTTGTATGGGATGGGGTAGAAGGGGTGGATCCATTTGGCCCGTTTACGAACTTAAATTTACTTTTTTGTCAAAAACGACGTGTACGAAATTTGAGCTTTCTAGCTCAACGTGTTCTCAAGCTAGAGAGCGAACGAACGGACATCCGGTTTTGAGATTTTTGAGTGATTATATGAACTTCTGTATCATTCATTTTTTTCTCCGAGCCTTATTTCTTAGCGCTATAAACTTTAGAGAAAACTTATAATACTTTCAGATTTCATCTAGAGTATAAAAATGAGCTATGAGCTAATGGCGTCTAACGCATTAAAAAAAAGAGAAAAAAAAAAAAACTAACAGTTGTTAACAAAAAACGTATTTTAATAATAAAGAACAAAAAATAATCTATCAAAAAAAAAAAAATAAAAATTTGCCTAGGACAATACAAAAAATTTTCATAGGAGATTACTAAAATCTATACATACAAAATCTATACACATTCTTCCCTGAAAATTTAAGTGCAGTTTTGGATGAACACGGGGAACGGTTCCATCAAGACATCAGCAAGTTCGAGAGAAGATTTTCAGGGAAGTGGAGTGAGACAATATTGGCATTACTACTATCTTTCTACCTCAGCGTACAAAAGGAAAGCAAACACCAAATGAAGGTTCTTACCTTATTTATTTATTATTCGAACTGTTGCTGTATACTGTTATTATCGTTGCTATATATTTGTATTATTATTACAATATATTTTTACTATATATTTTTATTATTTAGAGATATTTGGGAGGGATGAACGGAGCTGAAAGATGGAATATGTACAAAATAAATGAAAAAATTGCGAAAAAACCGGAAAAACCTATCTTTTTAATGTTTTTTTTTACAATTTAAGGAGACAAATCACTCCGAATCTACTTCCTTGCTAGAAATGCTCATGTTTCAGATATTTTCACCTCTCTTGCCCCTCAAAACGAATTTAAAGGCTGCAATAATCCGTTTCATCCTTCTAAATTATTGAAAATTATAAAAATAGGTGGGGAGGCTCCCACGAAAACGGTGTGTAATGTGGAAAAAAATGGGGTGTTATTCAGAATCAGGAGGTCATTTTACGTAAGAATACATAAGAAATTTTTCGCCGTGCAGTGTATTCTACAAGTCAAAAAAAAGATAGTTGAATCTTCCATCCGTAAAGCTCTTAAAGGTTCCTTTCAATGTACACTTCTACCGGTGCTATTATTCCTGAGCTTCAACACGTAAGTAGGCGACTACTTTGACTCACATAACATACCCACTTGAAAATATTGGAAATGATCATCTCTAAAAATCTGACGTGAAATTCACTTAAGCTACTTAAAATCCGACAATTTCTACGCTGCTTTGCGGATTGTTTTTCCTTGGAAAAAATCTTGAACTAAGGTAACTAATTCCTTTATGCGCACATACCCGTAAAACTTATCTAATCAAAATAATTAAAATTCAATGCAAATTAAAAATCGAACACGATTCTTGACCGCTCCTTTCTATTGTCAATTACACATTGCATCTAATTATTATTTTGATGACCAGCAGATTGGATTTCCCCACCAGTTCTAATCACTTCTGTTATCTTGTAGGTATTTTTTTGAATTTTTTTAATAAAGAAAAAAATTGTTGCGTCGTGAGCAAATATTTATCAGTGTTGATTCCATCGTATGAATTCTATTGATCTTCAGGGGATCAATGATGCAGAATTCACTTCTTCTTCAATGGCTCTACAGCCGAGCCTTACATCCTGCCCTGCCAATTTCGATATCTTACAAATGATTGTTATTGAAAATGAATGCAATATTTTATTTGTAAGTAATCAAATACTTTATTGTTATAAAATTATTGCCTCAAAAATTGTTTTCACTGAAATTTTAAAGTCGTAATATGAGCATTCTACTTGTGATCTATTTGTGCTAAATGGATGGAAAAGAGATGTTATTTCCAAGTTTTGTCTCGTCGCATAACTTGACTGAACTTAGGTTGTGAATAAGCAGCATGGTTTATTGTTGCCTTATTTAGAACATACGTATTTTTTTGTAATTGATTGCACATTCAGTATGAGCCTAACACTTTTCAATTTGAGTATGAGATTGGACAGAATAGTATCTATAAGAATTTCTTTAAATTAAGATAGAATAAGGCACATAGTTCTTAAAATCTGACTACTATCAGCAGTAGTTTCCCAAATAATTGAAGTTTACCTATGTAGCCAACTAAGTTAGAAGTTTGTATAAGTACAACAGGTTTGTCTTACTCCGGCTTAGGATTTTAAAAATTCGCAAAATTTCAAAATCTTATATTTTCAAACAACATACCTACCTCCCGCGTTCAAAGTCACGTCCCCTGTCATCAAGATTAAAACCTCGATATATCGCGATCGATGTTCGCATGAGCGAGGGTCTAAAGAGCCATAAAAATAGCAATAACGACGACAACGGCTTAAACGACATCGAAACCATCACCATGTCGAATGGCATCTTTAAAGCGGAAAGGTCAAAAAGGTGGAAGAACAAATGGCTCAAATGGTCGCAGAAAAAGGTACGGAATTGGAAATATCTACTAGGAGTTGCCGTAACATCCATATAGATACAATGAAGAAGAATTTAAAAAAAAGAAATATTAAAAAACACCATGCCCTCAAGGTGATGATGTGGTGTGTGCGCGCGATCGCCTTTCGAACCCGCTGTCTCCATGACCAATATAAGACATTACTTTATAGGTATTGCGCCAAGATGTAAGGTATCCTCTAAAAGGTTCCTACTCTCAGGTTCAATACCTTGCGGTGAGATTTCAGAATAAAAAAGAACCAAGGATTTCAAAGGTGTTGGCGCGTTATCTTCCACCACGACTGCAAATGGTACGCGGCAAGCCGACTGTATCTTTCCTATGGTCACGACTGAAAATCACTAAAACGGGATGGACACTTCGATTTTTTCTCAATAAATATCTTTAAATGTATATATAGCGAAATTTTTTTTTTTTTTAGAAAAAGTCATAGAGTTCAAACCCGATAAAAAAGAAAAAATTGAAATAAAATAAAATAATGTCGCCTCAGATCGGTAGATACAAAAACAGATATAAAAATTCGTTCCGTATGCTCGACAGAACTGCAGAAGATAGCAAACGCTTCTTCTTATTCTCCGGAAATTCTTAAGTTTCTTCGCCAAGCATGCAAATCAGTTCGAAATCGAGAGGTGTGCAGTAAATCAAGCGGTTAAATAACGGCAGAATATTGCCGTTTATTGAAATTCCTTACTGAAATATCTAAGCTATAAAAGAAAATATTGAAAGATGGAGCCTAGAAGTTAGAACAGGATTCTTTGCGACTGTAATGCTATCAGATCATAGATATCGATTAGAGCCACATTTTTTTCGTATTCGCCAATACCAACTTAAGCGACGGCGTCATATTGAATTACGTACTCCCATTAGATAAATAGATAAGATAGTGAAGTACGATTAAAACGACAGACAGGTACTTCTGTTCTGGAGACCACAGCTTAGAGACTCAGACATCTTCATCAAGATTTGAATTTAATGCAGCGAGTAATTTAATTCACGACATCTTAACTAAATTAATTGTGTCTGAATCTTTTTAATTATAATAAATCTTGTCTTATGATGCAAAAGAGTGAACGTTGAACGAGAAAGTTGCAGCTTTCCAAAGTAACTAATATCTGAAACTTATTATGTGATAAACAGAACTTGTGAGCTTGATGAAAATGAAAGTATAGTCGAAAATCGATATGGGTAAAACTGAGTGTAATATCTGCCACTCTTTAGATAAAATTTCTGCCGGCAAGTCGGTCGCATCTTTAATATTCTTGGGACAAGTTGTCAATGTGCAAATTCGGGAACCTTTGTTCGGGAATATAGCTCAGCGCTACGCCCATCCTGAATTGCTGCCAGGTCCAGCTATGATCCTATAATATGATAAACACGTGGATAATGATGTATGGATAAAATGGATGAAGATGAGAATAGATTCGGCCATCACCGCTGCAGTTGCCCGTATCATTGTCCGTAATTAAACAAAATACGACACCGCTCACATAACATAACTATACCGGAAAAGAAAGAAATATGTTGTCAGGATTAAATCTGGAGTACATTGCTAAGTCGAAAAACAAATTAAACGGATCAGAGTCCGAAACTTTATCGAGAGTACCTCACCAGATTTTATTCTGCTTCGTATTATACGGAAGCACTCACGTCATCTCTCACTTGAAACAACTCTCTTGACGCCCCTTAGGTAAAGTTAGGTTCGTGTAGGGGTTGGACACCAACGTAGGCCACCAGTGCGCCTATTGTACGTCTCCGTCTTTATACCATGTGGACCCTACATACAGTACCTTGCCAAATTATTGGACCCATTCGTTTTACTTTGGATAAGATATATTACTACTAATTTAATGGATTAGGTGGTTTTCTCATTCTTTGTTGTGTTGGCATCGCTCTAATGTTAACATTGTTCCCTAGCAACTCGAATAACGGCAAAAAATTTCCTGTTAAGTGGAATAACATACCCGGTCAGTTTTTTTAAAATAATCACTTGTTATAACTAAGGGCGGAATATTTGTGAATTAAGGTAGTAATAATAATTTATTTTTGGGAAATTGAATAACAGGTAAGTTGATTAGTTTCTATTTTGTAAAATCTATTTTTTATTACCGAGATTTTGGACATATTGTGTTTTATAGCGATGGGAAAGCGAGGTGACTTGTTGCAATTGAAGGTTGAGGAAATTTCCGGATTATTAAAGGCGGGAAACTTGTCCCAATACAGGATTGCAGAAATGTTGGGCTTATCAAGAAGGTCTGTAAAGAATATTAAGAAAATAATGGATGCAGGTGATGATTTCACGCCAAAACGGAAGGGCCGCATGTGGCCGACGCCGAATAACGACTGTGCGAGCTGACCGAAAAATACGTAATTACTGCACGCTAGACAGAAAATTACCTGCTAATCTCATCATTAAAAAAATCCAAGAAGCAGGCATCAAGGTTCCGCAGCGAACTATCCAGCGTATCTCTAAAGCTTCGACTACGCCAATGAATAACAACCAAATGGATATTGTACCTGAAGCTTCGACTATGTCAAAAGACTTTCGCTGTGCAGCCAAAATTACTTTTTGTGTCGCACTTAGCATCTGACACCATGGAGAAGGAAATTGCTGACAACGTTCTCGGTATTTTACGCTGTGCAAATGTTGATGTATCACCGAACTTAGTATCTTGCAGAAAGATTATTCCTATATCCCGCGTTGTTGGTACGAGAGTTTCTTCATTCAAGGTTGTTCTGCCGGATGCTTACTTTGCCCATGTTGTGTCTTCGAAACTATGGCCGAAATCTGCTATCGTCCGTGAATTTCTGCCCCGAAATCGTCTTTTGCGTATACCATCTCAAAATTCATCGTCAAAAAATGAGCAAGCTCTATCTCGATATATTACAGCAACGTAAGCGGGATGCGTACAAACACTCAGGATCTATATCTCGCCGCTGCTGTTTGTTCCGTTGACATTGTGTGTATTTGCGAGACATGGTTGTCCTGTCAGTTCAAAGATTCTGAGCTTTTCGATTCCGACTTTGAAGTTTTTCGTCGTGACCGCCACCCAAACTTACTTGATCCACCATTTGGAGGTGGAGTTCTCTGCGCCGTTCGTCGCCGCTTCGCTTCTAAGATCATCGAAGTTCCAGGAACCGAAAATCTAGAGTTCTTGTGTGTAGCTGTAACACTCGGAAACCGCAAGCTATACGCCGTGACTGTATACATCAGATCGCCTTCACCTTCATCAGTTTACGATGCGGTATATAATGCGTTTGAAACCTTGCTTGGACTTATGCATCCACCAGACGATATTTTAATTCTGGGCGAGTTTAATTTACCACAAATACAGTGGCTACGCTCTGATGATAATGAGGTTTGTATGTCGCGTTCGAATTCCTCCTGTGCCCGACATGAAATACAATTTGTGGACAACAGGCTTGCTACGCGACTTTTCCAAGTGTGTCCGATTTCGAACGATCATGGGAGATTTTTGGATCTGATTTTCTCATCTGATGCCAGCCTTACGACGGTTGATAGATGTCACAGCCCTTTGGTGTCTGACTTGCCAATTCATCCTGCGCTTCACGCAACATTCAACTATCGAACAGATTTTACGAACTCGAATTGTATTGTCAGTAATTATTTTAATTTCGCCAAAGCTGATTTTGAAACTTTAAATCTTGACATATCCAACTGCGATTGGTCGCCTGTGTTGAATGAATCTGATGTTGACAAAGCCACTTCTAATTTTTACACTATTTTAAATGGCTGCTTTCTGCGTTGTGTTCCTGTAGTTTGTTCGAAACCTACCAGGAGGTTTCCCTGGTTTGCCGATGATTTAATTAATTTGAAAAATCGAAAAACAAAAGCTTGGAAAACTTACTTGCTCTCAGAGAGTGATGCGGACTACATAATTTACATAAGTCAGTCTCGAGCTGCATATAACCAATACCTTTTTACTATTAAAAACTCTTTTAAAGATAAACCGAAACAATTCTGGAATTTTGTCAAATCTAAGATAAACTCTGATAGTTATCCTTCCAGTATGTTTCTCAAAGATGTAGTCAGTGTTGATCCTACTACAATTAGCAACTTATTTTCTAACCATTTCCGGACCACCTTCAATTGCAGTACGCCGCTAACATCCGTTGGTAACTTTGAATAAATGTCCAAGTTTCCTTCTTCGTCCTTGGTTCCAAATGATCTTTTTATTGACGATTCCATTATTTTGAAATACATTGATAAACTTACTATTAATTTCTCCAGTGGACCAGATGGTGTTCCTTCTTCTGTGATTAAAAAGTGTAGTTTATCCCTTTTACCTATCCTTGGGTACCTTTTTAATTCATCGCTTCGTAGTGGAGTTTTTCCTATGTCATGGAAATACTCAAATATAATGCCCTTGCTTAAGTCTGGTAAAAGAGATTACGTAAGTAATTATAGGCCCATAGCGAATCTTCCATGTGTTGCTAAGCTATTTGAATCCATTGTGTGTGATGTAATGTATTTTCATTCAAAGTCGATTATTAGATCATTCCAGCATGGCTTTGTCAAAATCAGATCCACTGTTACTAATCTTATGGAATTCTCGAACCACTGTCTTTCTGCTATCGAAAACGGGCAGCAGGTTGGTTACATATACACTGATTTTAGTAAGGCCTTTGATAAAATTGACCATAATATTCTTGTGCATAAGCTCCGCCTGCTTGGCTTTCTTGATATTTTCGTCCTTTGGATTAAGTCGTGATCCCATTCAGAAACCTCCACCTTCGTGGAGCCTTATCATCAGAAATATTTAATACTTCAGGCGTTCCGGGTCCACTTCTTTTCCTTCTCTTTTTTAATGACGTGAGTTCGTTTATCTCTAATTCGAACATTCTCCTCTATGCCGATGATGCGCAAATCTTTCAGATTATTTCCAGTAGCAATGATTGTCTATTATTACAAAGTGATATTTCGCGCTTTCATGACTGGTGCGTACTTAACAAATTACATCTCAAAATTAATAAGTGCACTACTGTTTCGTATTCTAAGTAGAGAAAATCACTGAATTTTGACTATGTTGTAGATGGATGCTCTTTACTTCGTTCTGACAAAGTACGTGGTTTGGGCGTACTATTTAACTGTAATTTTACCTTTGATGATCACGTGAATCACATTGCTGGTAAAGCTAACGCTATCCTCGGTTTTGTTAGGAGACAATCGAAACAATTTAATGATTTCTTTACAACGAAAATGGTATATTGTGCATTCGTCCGATCTATCCTAGAATATGCTAGTCCTATCTGGTCCACATTTTATTCCATTCACATAGATAGGATCGAAGCAGTTCAGCGCCGTTCCTTAAGGTTTGTTCTTCAGGGACTTCCCTGATCCAATTCACTTAGTTTACCACCATATGTTCACCGTTTAAATCTGCTGTCTATGGATTCTCTTGAGAAAAGGCGGATCCACGCCAGAGTTGTTTTTGGTTTTAAAGTTATTTCAGGTATAATTGACTCTGACAAATTGCTGTCTATGATTAATTTCAACTTTCCATGTCGTCCTTTGCGAAATTATGAGCTTTGTAGAATTCCACAGCATCGCACGAACTACGGGTTTTATGATCCAG
Source organism: Chorisops tibialis (assembly GCA_963669355.1). Classification (NCBI taxonomy): domain Eukaryota; kingdom Metazoa; phylum Arthropoda; class Insecta; order Diptera; family Stratiomyidae; genus Chorisops; species Chorisops tibialis. Next base: position 214,495,010 of record OY770263.1, read on the forward strand.
TTTCATACATGTTAAGAGATTTCAGTAGCTTCTTCTTGCAATTGGATTTTCACATGAGTGTTCCACAAGTAAAAAATCAGCTTTCTTGAGGTTAATTATGTTCGATTATTTAAAAAGTTTAAATTTTTGTGTATTTAATTCTTTTTTATTTTTTTTATTGTTTCCAACTTTATGTACAATATATGTAGTAATCAATTCTTTGATGAAATAAATTATTATTATTATTATTATTATTAAAAGCCCCTCATAGCCAGAAGACCTGCGAAGAAACCAAGACTGACACCCGCCATGATAAAAACAACGTTTTGAATGGGCTAAAATGTACAAGCATTTCACCATTGATGACTGGTAACGGGTAAATTATAGTTCAGTGGTTTTATTTTGCTAAACTTTCACCGGGAAATTATAAATAGTTGTGTTCTACCTTCTGTTTGTCAGGTATGTTTTTCGGATGAATCCATTTTCCAGGTTTGGCTGAAAAAACGAAATTTGTGAGACGACGGCCGGAAGAAAAATTTCTTTTGGAGTGCATTGTACCCACAATTAAACATCCCCCAGTCAGCCATGGTGTGGTCTGTGATCAGCGCCAAGGGGCCGGCACCTCTGTCTATTGTAGAAGGCACATTTAAAGCCGATCAGTACCAACGAGTTTTGAGCGAGCAACTGCTACCGCAGATGAGAATCAGGTTTAAGGAAGATGAAAACCCTATTTTTATGCACGATGGAGCGCCGTGCCATAAAGCCAAGGCTATTACACAGTTTATGGCTGAAAATAATGTTACGGTCCTTGATTGGTCGGGAAATTTACCGGACCTATCGAAAATGTTTGGGAGCTTATCAAAATTGAAGTAAGTAATACCGCACCTACTACGAAAAAAAAATTATCAGAAGTGCTTACAAAACTTTGGAACCATAACACAAACATTAAAACCACCATTGAAAACTGAATTAACAGTATGCCTCGTCATATAGACGCATTACTGGAGGTTAAGGGCAAGTATACGAAATATTAAGTATACTCATGTTTGTTTTTTTGTTTAATAAATACTTATTAAGTAAGTTTTGTGTTGTATTTCATTTCCTAAGGGGAAAAAAAAGCTTTGTTGCTAAAGGGCCTAATAATTATCTAAAAAAAAATCTAATAATTTCGCAAGGTACTGTATCATTCAGCCAGGATGCTCTACCGGTGAAACTAATGAGTTTCATCGGTTCATGGGACGGGAAATCATTCAGCTCGATGAAGAAGTACTCTCCGCGAATTTATCTTAGGATTATTTGGAGGCACGGGCAATGGGAGAGGAAATGCTCCATAGTCTCATCCTCCTCACCACGACCGAGCGTGCTTCCTAAGAAGACAGTGGCCCGTGACTATACGTACTAGTGTCCGTAGGGAGTTTCTGTCAAGTCTCAATATTTTCATTGAATTGAATTCGCTCTATGAAATCCACCCCATAGCATCTTCGTAGTGTTATACAATTCGCTTCGTAACCATTTCAGATTTTCCCTTCGCCACACTTTGTTAGCGTAGTTTGTCTTAAAAGATACTGCCAACACTGTCCGTTTCCTCAATGGTATATCTTGACGTCCTGTAGCCCAACAAAATCGCAAAGTGCAGGTTTTCCCCAATTTTTCCGACATTTCCTTGCAATGTCTCAAGCACTTTGAATCGCAGCTGAAAGCGGAGAGGGCCTTCAGTACAGCTTGGCTGTCCGAGTAAAAACTTACTCGCTTACCATTTATTGTTGCACGCAAGACCAGTTCCACCCATTTTGCAATAGCGATTACCTCCGTATGGAAGGCCGTGGCATATTCTAGAAGATGCCCAGAGATTTGCAGATCAAGGCACGTTAGACCAGGGGGGTTGGTGCATAACAATTGTTGACCACATTATTATTATTTTTTATTTTCTAAGTTTTTCAAAAAGATGTATCTGCACGCAAAATTTAAACTTTGTATCTTTCATACTCGATGGAGAAAGTGTCTCCTCGATGTGCGATCGAAGCGTAGAGATGACGTGGGGAGCGTACACAGCAGCTCTCCGACGACCACAAAATCTTCAAATGAAGCGCAAGCTTAATGTGGATAAACTCAGAGACCCCAATAAAAAGCGCAAGTACACCACCATTCTACGCGGAAAGTCATCCACATTGGGTCAATATGAAATGCGCACACTGGCCGCCAATTGGGAGGCAACCAGAAACACTTCTCTAACTAGTGCTGAAGAAACTGTGGGATATGTGCTAAGCGGTAAGAAACGCTGGATGTCGCAAGGCACATGGGTCGGCGATCGGAAAAAAAGGCAAATTGGCAATCATCTCTCAACCCGATGTCAACCAACGAACACCCGACTTCAGGTAGAGCCACCGCGATGCTCATATACAACTTAAAAATGCTGTTCGACGCGACAAGAGAAAGGCCATTGAAAATCTGGGCAACAAGGCAGAATCTGCGGCTTACCTTGGGGATATGGGTTCACTATTCAAAATCATGAGACAGTTGACGAACAGGAATTTCACCGCAAACCACCTGGTGAGAGATGTCAACGGAACTCTCCTTAATATGAGTGAACACCAGTTGCGGCTATGGAGGGAATACTTCTCTTATATTTGAAACATCTTGTCGGAGGAAGATATTCCAGAAACAGAACAACTACCAAACATCCAACCGCAACAATTCTGCATTAGGGACGATACTCCAGATAAGGAAGAGATAGTTTCCGCCATTCGATCAATGGCGGGAGGAAGGCCCCAGATATAGACGGACTACCTCAAAGCAGACCCGCAAATAATAGGTGTGAAATGAAGGAAGATATCCGACTGAATGGAAAGAGGGCGTCATTGTGAAAGTTCCGAAGAAGGGTGACGTTCGAGATTATGGCAATTGTTGTGGTATATGTTAGCTCGAAAATCATGGCTAAGATAATTCTCAGTAGGATTAGTGATGTCGTCGAGAGCACTCTCGGTGGTAATAAATGACATTTTGAAAGCTGTACTGGAAGGTGGGGAAGGTAAAGGTCTTCAATGGAGACTATTTAACATCTTAAGTCACCTTGATTATGCTGATGACGTGTGTTTGCTTGCACATACCCGTTCGGACTTAGAGTCAAATGTTCGCTCGTTGCATTCAAGATGCAAAGAGGTGGGACTGAAAATAAATGTGCATAAAACCAAATATATGCACGTGGGGTCGAACATGGTTCTTGACGTACAAGACGTGGAAGAGGTGCAAGATTTTTGTTATCTCGGAAGCATTGTCAGCATGGACGGCGGAGCCGAAAAGGATATTGAAGATCGTCTAAATAAAGCTCGTCAGGCCTTCGGTATCCTTTCCCCTTTTTTGAAATTAAGAGAGATCTCCCTTCGCGCGAAGCTACGAATGTTTGACACATGCATCAAATCCGTGTTGTTTTATGGTTGCACTATGTGGAAAGTGATCGTTCGACTTACCAAGAAACTGCAAACTTTCGTGAACCAATGCTTTCGACGCATTTTAGGAATATTCTGGCCAGAACTGATTTCCTACGGCAAACTTTGGAGTACAACTGGACAGACTAAAATAGGTATTGAGATTCAAGGACGGAAGTAGCAGTGGATTGGTCACACTTTAAGGAAACCAGAGCGAAACATGGCCAAACAGGCTCTGGATTACAATCCTTAAGGAATACGTCGGGTTGTTCGACCATGCAGCACATGGAAGCGAACAGTTGTCCAGGAGGCCAGTGGAATAAACAAGTCCTGGCAACAGCTAAAGGCCAATGCTCAAGATCGCGCCTTGTTTCTGTCCTATGCTTCTAAAGGGGGTCTTAGTAGGAATTTGACTGATTGATTGATAGATCTTTCAGCAGAGCACGAAAAAAATCACTCAAAATTTTCGACAATTTTGAAGAGAACAATAAAGTTAGTTATAAACTGAAGCACATTACTACAAATATGAGTGTATACTTCTGTGGTATTTATTTATTAGATGAAGACATTCCTTACACAAAACAATTACTAAAAATTTTATCTTCTATTAAGGACAACCTCAAAAGTAAGAAACAATTTGCGTCATTCGCTCAATGGCACGAAAGAAAGTCCAAGGTACTACCTCAAGGCGGACCAGGGGATATACTGCTCCGACTCATTATTGAAGAGGAGAATGACGCCTGACTTAAAGGAGGGCGTCCTTTTCAAAATTCCGAAGAAGGATAATCTCGAAACAGGCTTTGGATTATAACCCTTAAGGAGGAGTTAAACAGGTGGCCAGAGGAAGAAACAAGACCTAGTGACAAGTAAAACTCGATGCTCGGGATCATGCCTCGTGGAAGTGTTTGTATCCTTGTGGCCCTAGTGGAGGTCTTACCAGGAAATCGACTGATCGGACGAAAAATATTTTTTCGAAAAAAATGATGTATAGAAACATGATTCATGATTTCTCCGAAAAACCATACTCTAGTGCGAAAATCACCAATTGAATAATTACGCCACTATCAATCGTCGAAAAACTGCCAAATTAATTACCTAAGCGAAAAATATGTCTTTTAGAGTACTTGAGATAATCTTCAATGCGCTATAAAGATCTCTAGATAATAACAACGGAAATTGTGTAGTAAATGCGTGCTTCTAACGTACGCTACTGTTTCTAGGACTATCACATATCTTCCAATTTTAATTAATTAACAATTTTATTCATAGAAAATTGTTTGTAGAATTTTTGCGTCATTGTCTTTACGTGAACAGATAAGATTTCTGGGATTCACTTATTTTTACAGTCATTCGCTAAAAATATATTTTTTTTTATATTAAATTGAAATTATCATAAAATTCGGTGAATTCGATAAAGACATATTTGATATGATTCTGACAGCTATATAAATATAGAAATGCATTGCTTGGATAGCAGTCAGTAAAAGTTTGTGATAGAGCAGAGATCGAAATCAAAATTTAGAAATTCAACATTAAAAAAAAATAATTAAATCCAAAATGAAAAGTGGTAAGTTTGAAAAATTATAGCAAAATTGATAGTTTGAATTAAATTGTGTAATTTTATTATTAGGAATCGCTGTTTTATTCGCCATCGGCGCATTGGTAATTCATAGCTGCAATGCCCAAGCTCCCAGTTGTATCGGATTGCACAACGGCTTCACAATCAACAATCCGACAAACGATAACGATTATTTCATTTGTTTGCATAATGTTCCAATTCCGATGGTATGTCCAACGGACTTTGTATTTTGCGCTGGAGCTAGGCGCTGTACAAGAGCTTGTGCCGATATTCCGACTCCCGAAACTCCAACTACTATACCGGACACAATTACACCAACTCCACCTACTCCACCTACTAGACCTCCCCCACATACTCCAGCCACTCCGCCTACTAGAGCACCCGCAACAACAGTAACAACAATAACACCAGCAACACCAACACCTGCTCCTGCCGTTAATGTTTGCGAAGGAAAATCGCACGCAACTATTTACGCGGATCCAGAAAATTGCGCCGGTTACTTTATTTGCGCCAATGGAGTGCCGAAGGCTGGAAAATGTCTGAGAAATCACGCGTTCGATGCGACAATTGGTGCTTGCAGTAATGCGTTCTGTTGAAGCAGTGTTTGATTTGGAAGGACTACTTTAAGTCCACTTTAAACAATTTATGGTAATAAAAAGTGTATCGAATTTAATTTATATGATATTTAGTTATAAAAAGTTTTGATCAAATAACGGTAGAGTTTCCTTAGTTTTATTCGATTTCGTTATTAATGCTTCTTCCTTAGCATTTTTGCTAAATATTATACTTCTAAAGTTTAAATTTGTACTGTCAGTTAGACTTACGCGTTCTTACATTTGGTACGGAGTTTTCGTAGTATGAATTATCGCAAAGACAGAGTTGTCCATGTTTTAATTTAAAAAGCATGATAGAATTATGCGTAAAGCCCAATCATTAGATACTCTAGATGAAATAGGAAAGAGCTTATTGTACCGGAAACTATGTCATCTTAAATTCTGTCCAATAATGAATAGTAACTTTTGCATGGGAGGTGGTAAAAGTAGAGAGGGGAGGTTTGTAATTTCAGTATATAACACCAAATGTTTCATGCCGAATCTAAAGTTTTTAGCTTTCATTATTTTGGTGGAAATTGAACAAATTTTGTCTGAATTTACGGCATTTGTATGGGAGGTGGCAGAAAAAGTGGGAGGTTTTGGATGATTTTGAATCTGCTTATCAACATCCTAATCACATTGCTTTGTTACAATTTTAAAGTCGATAGCTCTCTTATGTTCGGAGGAGAAATACTTAACTTCAATCTCCAATTCAAAAATGTATGGTATGTGGTATGGGAGGTGGTAAAAAGAGTGAAGAGAAGCTCATATTTTTATTAGCGTTTATTGAAATTATTAAGGGATAAATTCTGGCAAAATTTTGATTTTGTACTTTTTCTGGTTTCAATGAAAATTGATGAAATGCATTTACCAAAATTCTGCATTTGTATGGGAGGGGGTGTGAGCTAGGGTGTAGCCTAGTGGGTACCGTGTTGGTCTACAATGCGAAGGTCGTGAGTTCAAATCCCGATCGACACATAATTCAAGCATAATGCGTGCTTGGGTATACCTTGGTCACCTCAATCTACGAAAAATGAAAAATTGGTGGATAGAGTGTTTGTGCGAAGGTCTAACAACCCTTCCACAATAAACAATGAAAAATGTTAAAGGACCTAAAGAATAGGAGGCCAGGGCTCGATTTGGGCTGAAGTGTCATTGTAGAAGTTGTAAACGGGCGGGGGTAGAAGAAATATTTGAAGCAAAACCAAATTTTTCGACATTAATAATATTTACATTAGCATACATTTCTTAAAATTTAAAGTTGATAGCTTCGATGGCTTAGAAGAAAAGTAATTTAATTGAAATGCCAAAATTTGGTGAAATTTGTATGGGAGGGGGTAGAAAGAGTGAGGGGAATTGATAGTTTTTTCCGAAATTGGTTGTAATTGTAATAAAATTAATTATGACAAAAATGGGTTCTTTTAGTTTCGCTAGTTGCAATGCAAACCGGATAAATGCATTTCAAAAAATTGTGCATTTGTATGGGAGGGGGCAGAAGGAGTAAGGGGAGCAGGTCAATATTGACGTTGATGATATTTATATTATTATACTATGACTTAATTTTCAAGGCAATAGCTGAAATGGTTTCGGAGAAAAATCCATTTCCTTAAATTTCGAAATTTTATGAAATTTGTATGGGGGGGGGGTAGAAGGAGTAGGGGGATGTGGTCCGATCACAAACTTAAAGTTGCTGTTTTGCTAAAAATGATATATGACAAATTTCAGCAAGATAGGTCAAAGCCTTCAAGAGTTATGTTGTAGACAGACGGACAGACAAATAGATGGACAGACGGACAGACAGACGTTCACTCGAAACCGAGGTTTTGACCGTGAACAAATATTTCTGTACCCTCGGCGACTCTCTGCGAGCATTACTTCTTAGCGTTACAAACGGTAAGATAAGCAAAACATACTCTCAGATTTTATCTAGAGTATAATTAGAAATGCACTCGTTTTCTAAATTTCAAATTACGACGCAGTTAACTCAACTTTCGCTGTGAACTATATTACAAAACGTCGATAACTAATGAAAGAGCGGCTCAGACCAGCCGAAAGTCCACTTTTGAAATTCAAAAGTACAAAATTTAGCAAAAAACTCAAAAAGTTTTCATTGAATCTATTTGCATTAAGATATAAACGAAGTATCGAACTGAAACTCCTTATATATGATAAGTGTTGTCACTTGGATGACAATAGTGTCAAGTAGCATCTATTTGTAATCAAATTTTGGGCACAATTACGCACATTAACCACCACGGTATCTATGTCTACTAACTTCAACTAATACTTTCATAGGCACTGCACTTATTTCTACCTCGTGCCGTTTTTCTGGCAAAACATTTTTTTTTTTACACTTCCTATTTCCACTTTGTTATACTCTAGATGAAATCAGGGAGTATTATAAGTTTGCCACAAAGATTGTAACGCAAAGAAATAATGCTCGGAGAAAAAAATTAATAAAGAGAAGGTTGATGTCCGTACGTCAGTTCACCTGTGCGCCCTCTAGCTTGAGAATGCGTTGAGCTGGATAGTTCAAATTTCTTACTCATCATTTTCTACAAAAAATTAAGGTCAGTTTCGTGAACGGGCCAAATCTCTCCACCCGTTCTACCCCCTCCCATACAAAGTGACACAATTTCGTAATTTGACAATAAACGGATTTGCTCAAGAAGCATAAAAGTTATTGATCTGAAATTTAGAGAATTTTTCTTTTAAGATGACTTCAATCTCCCGTATACAAATTATTCGTATCCTTCCCCTCCTTCCACCCATTTGCCATTTGCTCAGTGCGTATAAAATTTATCGAGCTGAAATTGTGCACTAAATATTTATTTAAAATTATTAATAAGAGTAAAAAAAAGACGGTTAGCTTTATCCCTTCTACCCTGTCCCATACAAAATGACACATTTTCGCAATTCGACAACAAACGGATTTGCTCGAAAAACATTAAAGCTAGTCATCTGAAATTTTGAATATATTACTTTTATGATGATTTCAATCTACTCTTAAAAATTAATTGATTCCTCTCCTTCCTTCTACCACCTCCCATACAAACTGCACTTTTTCATGAAATGCGTATAAAATTTATCGAGCTGAAATTGTGCAATAAATATTTATTTAGAACTTAGCATAAAAATCGCAATAATAAGTGATTTTTGAGAACGTAGTTAGTAATACATTATATGGGTTATATAATCCGCTTACTTTAATGGCTCTTTGAACACAATGTTTTGAATTTTGTTGGAATCAGAACCATAAATTATTATGAATGATAGCATGATACTCTCATTTGAATGGGAGAGGCTCGTGATCAAATCAATCCCGTGATTTGAGGTCATATACGTGTTCAAGAGCATTTAGGGCATGTGAATAATTATAGCTTGTGTTAATTAAAAAAAAGCCCAAATAAAATAACAAAACAAAACCTAACAGGACTACGATTGTGCGTAGAGCCCAATCATACGATACCATAGATGAAATCGAAATTTTTGTGATATTATGAAATTTTGTTTGGGGAGTGGCTGCACTGAACTAATTTGTTTCACATCATGCTAAAGTAGCTATAAAAATGTTTTGTACCAAATTCAAGCTTCAAAAATTGAGTAGATACTGAGAAACTTAGAACATTGAATTTAATGAAATTGTGCAAATTGTATGGGAGGTGGTAGAAGGAAAAGGGGGTTTTTGGTGATATTTCGAGAAACAGCTATAATCATCATGCAATTGATATATTTTTAATTTCAGGTCTGTATCATTCACGCTTTTTAAGAAAATCGAATTTTCGTAAAGACGTGGAATTGTGTCACATTGTATGGGAGGGAGTAGAAGGAGTGAAGCTACTCGGTTAATTTTTTTCCCGATATAAATAATGCTAATTTAGGATAGGGTACGAAATTTGAGCTCAATGAAAGTTATATGTACTGAGAAAATTAGTTTAGAATATTTCATGAAAAAGTGCAGTTTGTATGTGAGGTGGTGGAAGGCGTAGGGGGTTTTAAGTGACTTTTTGAGAAGCAACTACAATTAATTTACAATTGACACATTTTAAATTTCATTTTCATTTTAAAATTGAATTTAAGTATAGTCGTGGAGTTGTGTCACATTGCATGGGAGGTGGTAGAAGGAATGAAGCTAATCGGTTAATTTTTTCCCGATATCAATAATAATGCAAATTAAGGATAAAGCACAACATTTAAGCTCGATGAAAGTTACACGTACTGAGAAAATTGGTGAATAGCCTTTCATGAAAAAGTGCAATTTGTATGGGAGGTGGTGGAAGGAGTAGGGGGATTCAAATAATTTGTATATCATAGATTACATTTCTGATAAAAATAATATGTTCTGAATGGTTTTGAAAAAAATTTGATTAGTATATATTTTTGAAAATGAGTCATTTTGAATGGGAGGGTTGGGAAGGCGTGGGGGTATTGAAATAAGACCACACGCAGATTACATCTCGGTGCACATCTAATAAACTGTTTCATTACAATCGGTTTAGCCGTTTTTGCGTGAAAACCGGAAAGACAGACAGAGAAAATTTTTAAAAACGTTTGTTTCTGCTTAGTTATTGCTAAAATAAAGCAAAAAACTTATTTATAGCCATTTATAAACAAATAACAGGCAGACACTACAATTATATTTATATGTATAGATTATTAGTAAGACCGAAAAAATTAGACGATTAGCTTCACTCCTTCTACCCTCTCCCATACAATCTGACACAATTTCACAACTTTACAAAAAGTCGATTTTCTTCAAAAGTATGTATGATCAATATCTGCAATTTAAAACATATCACAAGCATGATGTTTATACTCTAGATGAAATCTGAGAGTATATTGTGTTTGCCTTACCGTTTGTAACGCTAAGAAATAACGCTCGCACAGAGCCGCCAAGGGTACAAAAGTATTTGCTGTCGCTCAAAAACCTCGATTCCGAGTTGCTGTCTGTCCGTCTGTCTACAGCATAACTCTCGAAATCTTTGAGCTATAGTGTTAAACATTTTTGTGTGTCATTTTTAGCAAAAAAGTAACTTTAAGTTCGTGAATGGGCTAAATCCCCCCACTCCTTTTACCCCCTCCCATAAAAATTTCATGAAATTTCGAAATAATAAAAATTGATTTTTCTTTGAAACTATTTAAGCTATCTACTTAAAATTTACGTCAAAGTATTTGTTGCCGACGGCAGCATGGATTAGACGCACTCTAATGAGTTGCGGCCAACTTTGTGCCGGACGATGGTGGCGCACCATGCGCAACAAGAACTAAGAGCTCTTTTGAATCAAGCACTGGAGGAGTGTGAACGCGTTTTTTTTGGTAACCACGAAAGGTACAACCACTTTCCAATTTATTTATCTCTTTCTACTATCTTTATTTCGTTATTTAATAGGTACAGAGCAAGCAATTTGTAGAAGAACATACTATGCTAAAGTAAAATTAAACTAAAATTGTATTGAATTGAATTAAACGGAAAATAAGCAAAAAAGATTTTCTAACAAATTGAACTCAGCAACAGTATTATTACGATGTATGTCAAAGAGCATTAACCCGAAAAAATTCTTAGCATAAGAAATTTATTTGTAAGCATTATTGTAAAATAATAGGTACAACATAAACTTTATGATGACTGCAACAATCAATGCAATATCATAAAGTCAATGTTCTACATATTATTTCGTCACACGCGCACTTTTTATTTGCTTAAGTTTTACGCGTGCAAGAAAATTATTGATTCGGGTCAATGATTTTCTTGCAAGCAAACAAATTAATTAATAATTGTAAGCATTTTTATTGTATAAAAGCTAAGATAATTTTAAGTCAAATATAGTCACTTTTTATCGTCAACCCGAAGTGGGTCTTTCAATTCTTAAGTTTTCAGATTCAACATTGGTGACCCCGACGTGATGATGGAGCAGATCTTGGAACAGCAACTGGACCTTGGAGGAGAAATCGAGCGATTAATTAGGAACTTCCGGAAGGACTCAGCAGAACGAAAAGATGGAATCTACTTGCAGACAAGGATGGCCCGTCTGACAACTCTCTGGGAGGAGTTCACAAAAAACGACACAACATTGCAGGACTCAGCGGGAGACCTGACTGAGAAGGACTATTTCACTAATAACTATTTTAGTGAAATAGAAACGATCGTTCAAAGGACCATCAGCTGTATCACGGAGCTTCTCACGAAGCTACCGATGACTACGCCAGGAAAAACATCGACATCTCAACTGGACCAGGAAGCCGTCAAGATGACTCAGCACGCTCCAATTTTGGCCTCTCTGATCAGCAAGCAAGGGACCATGACAACAACGCTAAGGCATCTCCTTAAACGCTTGGAAGACAGACTTAAGGAAGAACAGCCTAAGGAATTCATAGATTCTCAATTGATTTCTATCAACAAGCAATGGAATTCAATTCAAGAGAACCATCTGAAGATACTAGACATCTCCACTTCTCTTGACGACCAAAAAGTCAACGAACACATTGAACTGGAAAGTTGGGTTGAAGACATCCAACTTAAACTTATGAAGACCACTGTGACTTCTGGGGCATCCACAAATGTAAAGTTGCCGCGGATCGATCTACCCAAGTTCAATGGAGACTATCTATCGTGGCAAGAATTCCACGACCTCTTCTCCCAGTTAATAGACCATAGCAACCTTGGCGCAGCACAAAAGCTATGGTATTTGAAGTCAAATTTAACTGGTGAAGCAGAATCGCTAATCCGTCATCTGACGGTTTGTGATAAAAACTACAATGCAGCCTGGAATCTCATCAAGGAGCGCTATCAAAACAAGCGTTTGTTGGTCAGTTCGATTATGAACAAGTTGATATCGCAACCATCAACTAACGAAGATTCATCATGTAGTATCAAGGGTCTGCATGACGTCACGCAGGAATGCATCAGGGGATTGCAGGCACTGAACATTGAAGTGGATCATTGGGATCCTATATTAATATTTCTGCTATTAAAAAAATTAGATAAAACAACGCATACATTGTTCGAGCAGTCCCTAAAATCACCACGGGAACTTCCCACAATGGTACAGTTTCTTCAGTTTCTAGAGTTACGCTTCCAGTCTCTAGAAGCTTTAGGAAGCAAGGGAAAGCGGCCATCATTTAATTATAAACCGCCAAAAAATACGGCACTCGCTGCAGCGAAAACCAGCGAGTCCAAATGCAAACTGTGTCCGGGTGTACATCAATTGAATCACTGTGGTACTTTTCTAAAGATGTCTACAGCCGAGAAGAGAAAGATTATCACCAAGTGGGAACATTGTTTCAATTGTCTGAAACCAGGGCATACCGTAAAGATTTGTTCATCAGGTAGCTGTCAGAAGTGTAACAAACGGCATCATACCTTGTTACATAGAGATGATCCACAAAAAAGCTCTACTGAAAACAAATCAGCAGACTTGACTCTAGCTGCGGCTCAATCCAAAGCTGAAGCATATTCACACATTTTCTTGGGAACGGCAGCCATTCAACTTACATCCATACATGGCGAAAGGATAACCGTCAGAGCTCTGCTTGATTCTGGCTCGCAGCTAAGTTTCATAACAAGTGCGTTACACAAAAAACTGGGATTCAAGGGATCTTCGGAGGTCCGAAGGATTCTTGGCATAGGCAATGCCAATCAACGCACCAATAAACGACTAAACCTGGAGCTGACATCAAAGACAAGCGATTATTCCTTACGATTTGAAGCCTTCGTTCTTAATGAGATCACGGCCAATCATCCAGACAGACACATCGACATTCGAAAATGGCCGTTGCCGAGAAACATTACGTTCGCTGACCCGCATTTCAATCAACCACAAAAAATTGATGTTCTTCTTGGAGCGGAATTATTTCCGCTGTTACTTTGCGACGGGCAGTTACGTTTCGGAGAAGCACTACCAAGTCTTCAAAATACAAGACTTGGCTGGATCGTTCTGGGCAAACTAAAAACGGAATCAACAAATGAAGGAACATCATTTTGCGGCATCTCGAGAAATCTTGACGAGCAAATTGAACGTTTTTGGCAGTTAGAAGAAGTGGAAGCTCCATCAACAAGGCTAACCGAAGAAGAAACTGAGTGCGAAGAATTCTTTGATTCAACCGTTAAAAGAACCAAGGAAGGCAGATTCATAGTGCATCTTCCCTTCGCTCAAAATCCAAGCGTCTTGGGCGAATCAAAACAAATTGCTCTACAACGCCTAAACAGTCTACAAAGACGATTTACAAGAAACCCAGGACTGCAAACAGAATATTCTACATTTATAAATGAATATCTCAACTTGCAGCACTTGGAATTGGTAGAAAACTTAGACGAAACAAGGCCACATTTCTACCTTCCTCATCACTGCGTACTTCGGCCAGAAAGCAAAACCACAAAACTGAGAGTAGTATTTGATGGGTCTTGCAAAACAACCACAAATATATCATTAAATGATATTCTTAAAACTGGACCAACTGTTCAAGACAACCTGTTTGCGATTCTCATCCGATTTCGTCAACACAAATACGTTATGACAGCTGACATTGCAAAAATGTATCGTCAAGTTTTGATCGCAGAAAACGATCAGGACTTTCAACTCATCCTCTGGAAAGACAACCACAATGACAAGGTAAAGACATATCGTCTTAAAACAGTTACATATGGAACAAGAAGTGCACCATATCTAGCTACCAAATGCCTTCAAAAACTAGCACAAATCGAAGGTCCATCATTTCCGATAGCCGCTGAAAAGGTCAAAAGGGATTTCTACGTCGACGATCTGTTAACGGGCACAGATAATCTTCAAGAAGCACAAGCACTTCACCAGCAACTGAAGGACATGCTGATGAAAGGAGGATTTCATCTACATAAATGGTGTTCCAACAATGAAACATTGCTGCATGCTGTACCACCAAGGGACAGAGCAATAGAATTCGACATCACAGACTTTGAAAACACGAACGTAATCAAGGCATTGGGTCTCATCTGGAACCCCAGTTCGGATGAATTCCACGTGAAGATGTCGGAATTATCCTCAAAACACATTACTAAAAGAATTGTGCTCTCTGAGATGTCACAATTATTCGATCCGCTAGGACTAGTGAATCCGGTCATCGTATTAGCAAAGATCTTCATCCAACAACTTTGGGAGCTGAAATTGGATTGGGACATACAACTTCCTGAAAACCTTCAGAACAAGTGGATAAACTACCGATCTCAACTACTACTTCTCAATTCGTTAAAGATACCTCGACATGCCATAGTCTATTCTAAAAGGAAAACCATCGAACTACACGGTTTCGCAGACGCTAGTGAGCGAGCATACGGCGCTTGCATCTATCTACGTACTGAAAGCACAAAAAACGAGATTGCAGTTGTACTTTTGTGCGCCAAGAGTCGTGTCGCTCCTACAAAGAAAAGCACAGTTGCTCGTCTATGTAGATGTCAATAATTTCACGGAATATTGACCCGATCCCTTTACTCCTTCTACCCCCTCCCAGACAAATGGACAATTTTGAAAAATACATATTTTCGATTTTCATTGAAACTAGTAAAGCTGAAAAGACGAATTTTTGTCAGAATTAATTCTACTATAATTACAATTAATTTTAAAAATAATTATCAACTTCACCTTACTCCTTCTACCCCCTACCATACAAATTTCACGAAATTTTGAAATTTAAATTAAATTATTTTTCTTCGAAACTGTTAAAGCTAGCAACTTGATATTTTGTGTAAAGTATACAAATAGAAATATTACTAATGCATTTTGATCCATACACTCCTTCTACCCCGTCCCATACAAATGCATAATTTTTGTTAAATGCATTTTATATTATTTTCAAATTTTGCCAGAAATTGTCTCTTAATAATTGAAATTACTGTTAGAAAAAATTATCAGCTCCACTTTTTTTTTTTTTTTTAAAGCAGAACAAAACTTAGGAGGTCACCCTTTAATGTAAGTTACGCAGTCATGTTGGTAAGGGAAAAAAAGGGGTAAGGAGTTGAGGTTAGTCGGGATTAAAAGGAGGGAAAATCCTAAAATGCCGGAGGATGTTGAGTTTGAAGTCGGAAGCTTAACAGTTAACTCGTGTGCGCTTGATGATAGGCATGTGTTTCTAGCAAATGAGTACAGAGGAGGAATAAGTTTAGCAAGTTCCTCACTGCATTTACCATGAAAGTAGCGGTAGTAAATGATTAGTACACCAATATTTCTGCGAAGTTCAAGGGAGTCTATGGAAACCGTGTTGGCTTCATCTCCAATTAGTCGGAACGCCTGTCTCTGGACACGGTCGAGCATCGCAAGTTGCGTTTTGGGTGCCCCAGCCCATAAATGAAAATTGTACTCGAGGCGTGGTCTAATATAGGCCTTATAGATATTTGCTAAGTCACTGGGAGTAAAATATTTTTTACATCTTCACTCCTTCTACCTCCTCCCATACAAATATCTGTCTCATAAATTCAAGAAAAGCATTTCTCCTTCAAGTATATGAGAACTATCAATTTTGAAATTGAATCAAAGCATGACGATAAGGAGGATGATAAGCAGTTTCAAAATCATCTTAAGCGCTCCACTTCCTCTGCCACCTCCCATACAAATGTCCCAATTTCAGGAAAACTATGACCAATTTCTTTAAAAAAAGAAAACTAAAAACTTTAAATTCAGCAAAAAACATTATGCATGCCATGTTCGGCGTCATATATGAAAAAACACAAACCTCCCCCTCTACTTCTACCACCTTCTATGCAAAAGTCTCTATTCACTATTCGAAAGAATTTGAGATGACATATTTTCCGGTCTATTAAAGTCATTTCCATCTCATCTAGAGCATCATATGATTTTTCTGTTATGTTTTTAATTATTTCTGAAAAAGTCATAAATAACACGCCCCTCGTTCTACCACCTCCCATAGAAACCGGGTAATTTCACTAAATCAACCATCAAATTCCTGTTAAGACCCCCTATA
Organism: Chorisops tibialis; assembly: GCA_963669355.1. Lineage (NCBI taxonomy): Eukaryota > Metazoa > Arthropoda > Insecta > Diptera > Stratiomyidae > Chorisops > Chorisops tibialis. The sequence continues at coordinate 214,511,533 of OY770263.1, forward strand.
GGGGCATAGGACAGAAACAACTATCTTTCACAAGACGCGATCCTGAGCATCGGCCTTAAGCTGTTGCCAGGACTTGTTTATTCCTCTGACCTCCTGCTGAACTGCTCGCTTCCATGTGTTGCATGGTCGACCAACCCTACGTTTTCCTTGATGGTTATAATCTAAAGCCTGTTTTGCGATGTTTCGCTCTGGTTTCTTCAAAGTATGACCGATCCACTGCCACTTCCGCCGTTGAATCTCAATACATATTTTAGTCAGGCGAGTTGTACTCCAAAGTTCGTCGTTGGAGATAACTTCTGGCCAGAATATTCCTAAAATGCGTCGTAGGTATTGGTTTACGAAAGTCTGTAGTCTCTTGGTAAGTCGAACGGTCACTTTCCACAAGTACAACCATATAACAACACGGATTTGACGCATGCGTCAAAAACTCGCAGCTTCGTGCAAAGGGAGATTTCTCTTAACCTCCAGAAAGAGGAAAGGATACCGAAGGCCTGACGAGCTTTATTTAGCCGAACCTCAACATCCTTTTCGGCTCCGCCGTCCATGCTGACAATGCTTCCAAGATAGCAAAAATCTTGCACCTCTTCCACATCCTGTCCGTTAAGAACGATCGGTGTGCTTGCGTTCGAACCTATGTGCATGTACTTGGCTTTACGCACATTTATTTTCAGTCCCGCCTTTTTGCATTTAGAATGCAACGAGCGAACATTTGACTCTAAGTCCGAATGGTTATGTGCAAGCAAACACACGTCATCAACATAATCAAGGTGATTTAAGATGTTAAATAGTCTCCATTGAAGACCTTTACCTTCCCCACCTTCCAGTGCAGCTTTCAAGGTGTCATTTATTACCACCAGAAACAGGGCTGGTGATAATATGCAGCCTTGTCTGACACCCGTTCGCACAGGGAAGCTCTCGGACAGCTCTCTTCTATGCAAGACGCGACACCTTGCAGGATTCTTTAATCATAGCTATGATCTTACCTGGAATACCTCTCCTACGCAAAGCATTCCATATGTAATCTCGCTTAACGCTGTCGAAAGCCTTCTCGAAGTCCACAAACATGAGATGTAGTGGCGAACCCATTTCGGCTGACTGCTCCAATATTATCCGTAGGGTATTTGTGTGGTCGGTACAAGACGACCCTTTACGGAAGCCAGCCTGATAAACTTCGAGAGTGCTCTCGACGACATCACTAATCCTATTGAGAGTTACCTTAGCCATAATTTTTGATACGGCAGTAAGTAGACATATACCACGCCAATTGCCACAATCCCGAAGGTCGCCCTTCTTCGGATTAATTTCACTAAATGCAATACATTAATTTTCTCAGTGCCTATTAAATTTTTGAATCCAAATTTCTGTATGAAACATTTTGATGGCAACTCCAGCGTGATGTGAAAAAATTAACTCAATGTCGTCACCCCACTATCACTTCTCCTACAAAATTTCATAAAATCAAAAAAGTCTCTTTCATCTAAGGTATCGCTTTACGCCCAATCGTTGTACTGGTTTTTTTATTCCGTTTTTAAATTGACTGGCAAATATGTATGTTTTACTATTAGAGTTGTTGCCAAAGCCAAGTTTGATACCTAAAAACAGAATTATGATCGGATGATATAGCTTTCCTGAAATTGGGGCATTTGTGTAGGAGGTACAAAGTGGAAGATTTTTTATGATTTTGGAACTGCTTATCAACATCCTTACCATCATGCTTTGTTTCAGTTTCTATGTCGATAGCCTCATATGATCCAAGGAGAAATGCTTTACTTGAATTTATAATATAGATATTTGTATGGAAGGGGGTAGAAGGAGTGCAGCGAAGCTGATAATTTATTTTTTAGTATTTATTAAAATGACTAAGGGACAAATTCCGGCAAAATTTTAAATTTGTCCTTTTTCTAGTTTTAATGGAAATCGATATAATGAATTAACAAAATTATGCATTTGTATGGGACGTGGTAGAAGGAGTATACGGATCTAAACAAAATTGTTCGTCGTCAATGATATTTCTATTATTAAACTTTCACCAAAACTTCAAATCGATAGCTGTAACAGTTTCGAAGATAAATAATTTAATTTTAATTTCAAAATTTCGCGAAATTTGTATAGGAGCAGGTAAAAGGAGTGAGGTGAACTTGACGATTTTTCTAAAATTGGTTGCAATCATAATGAAAGTAATACTGGCAAAATTTTATTCATTTATCTTTGCTATCTACAACGAAAATCGAATAAATTCATTTTTGAAAGTTGTGCATTTGTGTGGGATGGGGTAGAAGGAGTAAGGAGGTCGGATCAATATTATGTGATGGTAATAACAGAACTGTGGTTGGGAAAATAGTCATGCAAATTTTCAGAGTGCTATTTGCATTGGCCTAGAAGTTATTTCAATTTTCGATCAAAGGCAATAGTTCCAAATTGCTTAATTTCCACTCTTTCGAAGATGTTTGTTTCTTCCTATGCACATGATGGTGGGGGGGGGAAGCGACGGATAGGATATTTGTCAATACAGAACTTAGCAAAAAAATAATAATTTGGAAGTTGTATTTTCATGTAAATAATTCATAAGTTTTATCCAAATTTATTTCAGTTATCAAATATCTAATGTAATATGCTCGCATGTAAGTGGATGATGGAAATTCCTAGACCAATCCGCCAGACCTACAGACTTGCGGTTTTTTTATTAAATGCTTTGAACTGCTACTACTATGAGTATAAAAACGTTCAGATCCAAAAAAAAAATATTACACCCTAAACCTCCCAAAAAGCTTTGTAGGGTTCCCCATTTAAAAACTGTGTACATTAAGTAGATCGGTACATTTTGGTGGGATGAAATTCTCAGCGTCGGTGGGCGAGTGGTAGAATACTCACATGATATCCCTGCGACCCGGATTCGATTTCAGATAAATAAACAATATACATATTTTTTAACAACACTGTTTCTTACAAGCTTTGACTGGAGTAAAAATATAATAATTTCAGCGAAACATGGTAGCAGATACGCCCGTGCGATTCAAGGCCAATACTAATTACTGGTAATTAAACACAGACCTTACAAGTACCATACATTTGCCTACGTGTTTGTAGGAAAAGACCAGCCGAAGATGATTTTGGGGTACGGCTAGTATGCATAAATATATATGTATGAAATATAAAATAACAAACTGCCAAGAAGTCGGGCGCAACTTTATTATTTTTGTATGGAAAGTCAATATGCAGGTTAGAATGGTTAAGGAAGAATAAGTGGAACCCGCTTTCACAAGTACAACCCCCTTCAGGGCTACTGTCAATATAACCTTAATTACGAATATGATCAATAGGTCCAGTACATGTAATCAATATTTTATTCATTTCTTTATACAAGTTTTGGCTTTTATGAGTGGAGGGGGTGATAGTAAGGGTGGGAATTTTTTAATTGATGGCTTGAATCACGTCCAAAATTTTCTGCATAGAATGTCATAGACGAAGTTGTATAGAATTTTCATAAAATTCGGTGTATTTTACATTCACGAAACCAAACATTTGTATGGCAGAGGGTAGAATAGGTAAGGAAATCGTAAAATTTGTGATGCACTTTTATTTCGTTTCTTTTGTAAGGTGCTCGTACTAAATTTCAATTTCGTAGCTTTTAATTTGTTGGTTATTAGTTGATTTATTGAAATTTTTCGAAATCATACTTTTGTATAAGACTTTTGACGCAGTTTCGTTTCAACTGTTTTCAAAAGTTTTTGTGCAAAATTTCAAATTGATAGCTTTAAATAGTTAGGTGATAATTGATTTCTTGAAAATGGTCGAAAAAATAATTTTGTATGGGAGGGGGTAGAAACTTGAAAGGTATTCGACCAGTTAATATTTCATACTTTTAGGGATTTTTTTCTGAATGCATTTTAGAAATTTTCAACTTTCAACCAGTTTAAGTGTTTTTTTCATTGCACATGAAACACCTTGTGCACGTTACACCGGTGGTGGGTGGGGTATATCTTCCACGAGAGTCCTAAGAAATCACTCAAAATGTTTGACATTTTTGCTTACCACCTTCCTCCTCTTACACCGTTCAATGTAATTTTATTGAAATTAAACACCGTATAAGCCTACAATCTGACAAAATTTCAATTTGATTTCTGTTCTCAATTTTGAGATATAACGGTTTGAAATTTTGGAAAGTGCACTATTTTTGAAATGCTCCCTATTTTCCCTCACTACTGTTATGTCAAAATTTTATATTTTTCTCATGATTCACTAGTATAGCTTAAAATATGTTCTACTTCTTCTTTTACAATGGCACTGCAGTCCAAATCGAACGTTGGCCTCCTGATATTCAGGTTCCTTAACATTTTTCATTAATTATTGTGGAAGGGTTGTTAGCCCTTCGTACAACCCTCTTTCTACGAATTTTTCATTTTCGTAGATTGAGGCGACCAAGGTATATCCAAGCAGGCAATGTGCTGGAATTATATATTGCGTCGACCGGGATTTGAACTCACGACCTTCGCATTACAAGACCAACACGCTACTCACTAGGCCAAATCCTAGCTTAAAATATGTTCCAAGTTTCAATTAGACAGCTTAAGAAATAATCGAGATATTGATTTTTAAGTGTTTTTCTTTGCACCCCCTTACAATAATTAGCCACTTTCTAAGCTTATTCTAGTGGATCTGTATCCGACCTTAATAGTCCCAAAATATGAGTTTTTTATGGTAAGTAATTTCGGAGATATAAACATTTGAAAAAAAAAGTCGGCCGATAATTTGTTTTTAGCCCCCTCTTTTCGGATCGCGATGGATAAAAAAATTAATTATTTTTAAAGTTTGTGCCACAAACTCCTCTCTGTATACGTTGATTTTCAGCTTCCTAGCTAAAACCATGGTTGAGATATTCGAATTCTTAATTTTCGGTTTTAACGCTTCCCCGCCTCCCTCTTAATCCGTACATCCCCCAAAATGGGTGCCCGCCTGAGATCCGCAACCATCTACAATCCACCTAAAAATAAACTTTCCATCTTGAAGGGTTTGGGAGTTAATGTGCGCTGAACGTACATGTACGGCCTACCGCGTACAGACAGACGGATTTTTTTAATTTCATTTTTTTTTGCTATTTTAGTTATGAAACGCGAAAAAACAAAATTTCAGGGTAGCAAATTTTTATACTCTAGATGAAATCTGAGAGTATTATAAGTTTGCCACAAAGTTTGTAGCGCCAAGAAATAAGGCTCGGAGAGACACCGAGTATAACTTAGGGGGTCACCCTTTATTGCATTGCACAGTTAAGACAGTAAAGGAAGTGGATTAAAATTTGGAGTATTATGGAAATTCCGATGGATAGAGAAGGAAATGGCGGTGAACATCATTCTTGAAGGACTGGAGGTTATACCCGCTCGGAAAAACGCTAGCCGGCAATGCGTTCCAGAGTCTGGATATTTGAGAAATGAATGACCGCCTATATTTCACTGTACGGGTAGATAAAAGTTTGACTGTATACTGGTGCGCATGTTCCGCTTGTCAAATATGTCGTGGAAAAGTGTAAAGTGGAGGAATAAGTGCGCATAGTTCCAAACTGCATTTACTATGGAAGTAGCGACAGTAAGTGCTGAGTACTCCGACATATCTGCGATGCTCGAGGGAGTCAATGGAAGCCGTAATGGTTTTATCTCCAATTACTCGGAACGCATGTTTTTGGATTCGGTCTAGCAGCGCAAGGTGAGTTTTGGGAGCCCCAGCTCAAAGATGCGAGTTGTACTCTAAGCGAGGTCGAATGTAGGCCTTGTAGATGGTAGCTAATTCGTGAGGCGTAAAGTATTTTTTGCATTTACGAAGAATACCTAGGCGTTTGGGAGCGTCAAGGGCAACTTCAAAGATGTGTTGACTCCAATTGAGATGGTTATTGAACTTTACTCCTAAAAGGATAAAATCTTCGGAAGAGCAAAGTTGTACACCATTAAAGGCTACATTAGAAGACGACGCTGGAACATCACCTCTGAGGGATAGATGACAGGCCTGTGCCTTAGCGGCATTGAACTCTACTCTATTTTTTCTGCTCCATCCCAGGATTATATCGAGATCTGAGTTCAGGGAATGGAATAACTCTCTGCGATTGGAAGCAATAGAATGCTTGTTTGATTCCGCAACAGAGACAGGTGTTATCTAAGGTACTGTCATCCGCAAAACTGTGGATTGGATTGAGAGTAGAAGACAAGAGATCGTTAATACGATAAGAAATTCTCAATCCATTAAATGAGAGTAGCATCCAGGCCAATGTCCGTGTGCTTAACAAGAAGGCATTCATGCCAAACTCGGTCAAAAGCTTTTGCAATGTCATGCACAACAACTTGACCTTGCCATGTTTATGCAAGCAAGAGTTCCACCGTTATGTTAAACCAAGAAATCTCCCGTCGATCTTCCAGAACGGAAAACGTATTGGCGGTCGTAGCTAAGCTTTTTATCCTCGAGATATTTAACGATCTTGCGATTGACAGCAGTTTCAATCACTTTCGAGAGCACTGACGTAATGGCTATTGGGCGGTAGTTGGCGGGGTTTGCTTTGCTTCCTTTCTTGGGAATTGGATGAACATTCGTAACTTTCCAGAATGATACAGAAGTTCATATAATCACTCAAAAATCTCAAAACTGGATGTGCGTTCGTCCGTCCGTCTGTCTGTCCGTCCGCGACCTCTCTATCTTGACAACGCGTTGATCTAGATAGTTCAAATTTTATACACGTCGTTTTTGACAAAAAAGTAAGGTCAAGTTCGTGAACGGGCCAAATCGCTCCACCCTCTCCCACACAAAATTATACAATTTCGTAATTTGACAATAAACGGATTTACTCGAAAAGCAGAAATGCTATTGATCTGAAATTTGGAATGTAATACTTTTATGATTGTATCAGTCTACTGTATAAAAATTATTTCTGTCCTCTTGTCCTCATTCCACCACCTCCCATACAAACTGGAGTTTTTAATGAAATGCTGTAGACCAATTTACTCAGTGCGTATAAAATTTATAGAGCTGAAATCTTGCACCAAATATTTATTTAGAAATATTAGTAAAATCAAAAAAAAATAGATGATTAACTTTACCTCTTCTACCCCTGCCCTTACAAAATGACACAATTTCGTAATTTGACAATAAACGAATTTGTTCGAAAAGTTTAAATGCTATTGATCTGAAATTTGGAATGTACTACTTTCATGTTGATTCAAATCTACTGAATCAAAATTTATTGAGTCCTCCCCTTCCTTCCACCACCTTCCATACAAACTGCACTTTTTCATGAAATACTAAAAACAAATTTACTCAGTACGTATAAAATTTATCGAGTTCAAATAGTGCACTAAATATTTATTTAGAATTATAAGTAACACCAAAAAAAATTAGACGATTAGTTTCACTCCTTCTACCCCCTCCCATACAATCTGATACAATTTAACAACTTCAAAAAAAGTCGATTTTCCTGAAAAGTATGAATGCTACTAATCTGCAATTAAAAACATGTCAAAACAAGATATTGTCAGTTATTTCTAAAAAGCCATTAAGCCTCCCTCCTTCCACCACCTCCCACACAAACTGCACAATTTTACTAAATTTTCTTAGTACCTATTACATTTTTTAATTCTAAATTTCCTATTAAACATTTTGATGGCAACTCTAGCGTGAGGTGAAAAAAGCAGTTCAATGTCGTCACCCCCTCCACCACTTCCCCTACAAAATTTCTCTTTCATCTAGAGTATCGCTTTACGCCCAATCGTAGTCTTGTTTTTATTTTTTTCCAAAAAATAAATAAGAAAACAATACACGACTACGATTGTCTGTTATCTTGAGAAATTTTGTTTGGCGCGTGGTAAAAGAGATGACAGCATTTAAATATTTTTTTCAAATCATGATATCGTAGCAATAAAATTGTTTTAAAAAAAATTTAAGCTACAAAAATTGAATAAGTACTGAGAAAATTGGTGCATTAGACTGAGTGAGGGGTTTTAGCAATTTTTTGAGAAATAACTATAAACATTATGCAATTGACATCTCTCAAATTTTGGACCAATAACATTCATACTTTTCAAGTAATTCTATTTTTTGTAAAGTAGTGAAATTGAGCCATAAGGTATGCGAGGGGTCGGAAGCATTGTACCTAATAAGTTAATTTTTTCCCCGATCTTTATAACATTGCTAATTCAGTGTTTAGTGCAAAATTGGAGCTCGATAAATGTTGTACGTACTAAGAAAATTTATTTATAGTATTTCATGAAATAGTGCAGTTTGTTCAAGAAGTAATGGAAGGGAGGGAGGTATTCCAAAAATTGCATTAATCATAAAAATAATTTCTTCTGAATTTCAAATTATTAGCTCTTATAGTTTACAAGCAAATTCTATTATTGTAAATTTATTGAAAATCAGTCGTTTTGTATGGGAAGAGGGAGAAAGGGTATAGCGATTTGGCTCGTTTATGAGCTGGACCTCACATGAGGAAAAACAGTGTAAAAAAAAACTATTACTTATCATTATGAATTGAATGATTTTTTTAAGAAGAGCTGTTTCCCTTTGAAAAATTCTACACAATCCATTGCGAAATTACATTTTGTTCCTAAACGGGCTTGAAAGTTTCAACTTTTAATCGAGTTTTTGCCATCGTTCAAATATTGTTGATAATTGAAAAAAGTTTTGGCCTTTCTTTATTCAGATAATTTTTGAGATAGCAAATTCGTTAAAAAGATCGTTGTGAATAATTGCATAGTTGGGTTTGTTCGTTCATATAAGATATGGTTTCCAATACTTTCGATCAAGCGGAAACTTCGTTTATAAAAATCGCTTTTCCGAAAAAAAAATCGATTAAAATGTCAAAATAAACGTTACGTTTACAATGGTAAAATATGAGTAGGTACTAGAATCGTATAAACATTTGTAGTAGAAAACTACAAATTACTTCACAATATATTTTTTTTTTATTTTACCTACATTAATGATAGATTACTTACAAAAGAAACTTTTTTTTAATGGTAATAAAAATAAAGGACAAATATGGGGTTTTTCATAAATCCAAAGTACAAATCAGTACAAAAATAGACTGCCCTTTGAAATAAAGGACGAATAGTCACCGTGTATATCTTAAATCTTTCGAACTGCATTTTAGACTGACTTAAACAATTAACGATCGACCTATTTAGACACGGCGCTTAGTCCAATAACTCACAGCTAACCGTTTCAAATTTTCGCTTCATTCTTACTAATGATGGTCTTCAAGAATCATAAACCTAGAGGTACTCGTATTTGACTAAAAAAAAATTGTTTAGTCTTATGAATTACGACACAGCTACGTGACATACCACCAAGTTCATTAGCTTCGACAATTGTTCATAAAAAAAAAACACAAATAACAATAATCTCGGCCGTTACTACGCGACTAAGACGAACCCAAAGAAATAAGATCGGCTCCTTAGAGAACTCCATATGGTTACAAGATTCTGTTCGGAATATGTTCCTCATAAATTTTATTGCAAATTCATAATCAGGTTCGCTTCGAAGTCCATGTCCATGTTTTCAAGAGACGGCACACACATGCGACATGTTATTTGCACTAAACAACATATGCCTCGAATTACAACTCATAACGGCCGTAAATGGACGTGCGGTCAAGACAAAAATACCGCCGCTAGCCACCCTGTTGTGACCGTTGTTGGACTTTTTTTTTGTACTTTTTGGCTTTATAAAACCAATGATCCCGTAGTCATGAAAGATTATTCTCTCGTGTTAAATCTGCACTATCCAGAAAAGATACTCGATTTCATGAGTATGTGAATACATTTTGTATCTTACCTTTTCTAGCAGAATCACGCAATGTATCTAAGCGCTGGTTGCATTTGCAATTAGATAATTTCCATGTTCTTGTTGCTCTTGTAGTTTCTTTTTTTCCATCTAAACTGAAAATTGTGGCAAAACAGAAGCTAAATTGTTTGGAAATTGTATTACGAAATATTCAATTATTTTGTCTGAATAGAAATATGATGATTGTTCATACCAGCCACTGCGAAATTTAAAATTTTCGCGCACAGCAACATTCAAATTGCTCCCGCCAGAAAGTAGAAGTTCTTTATCCAGCTAGGAAGTGATCTCAGTGGCGAATGATGGGAATTCGTGATGAAGAGAAAAAAAATGAAAATGAAAAACAAAGTTTGAGACAAGAGGTTGTGTCGAAAAGCTGACGAGATGGAGAAAAACGAAACGAAGCAGAACCCGACGGAAATAAAACTTTCATTAAAATTTAGTGAACGCTCTGTGTTCCACATTAATTTCCGTCGTGTAAGAATGGAGTGCTGTATTCTATGTTGATTTCTAAATTAATTTTCTGTCGTAAAAAGAGCGAGGTGCTCCACAAGGGGACACAAGTCGATCGCAACCTACCGCCTCTGTGGTCGTCTGTGAAGAATCTAGAGCTTAAACAAAGAACAGCCCTACTGTCCGAGGAAATGCAACAATTTCCGAGAATTTTCTGCATATCTAAAATAATTGTGCACTCATTAATGACTAATAATTCCACTTGGAACACAGTCGCGTGTTTGGCAGATGATACGAAATGTGGATGCCGAGGTCGTGCCTCCTGCCCCCTTGTTAGTTTGCCCATTCGTTTCGTTGAGGAAACTTATTGTGAAACTTCCGTTTCTTAACCTGTAGTTGGTTCATGCATTCTAAGAGGGAATTTGCATCTCTACTGACGTTCAAAATTTTGCCATGACCAATTTGTGGTGCTGACCATGAATTACAGGTTTTTAGTCTAATGGCAGCTAGGCCCGCTGTTTGTTTTATAAAAAGATCTAGTAGAGGTAGTGATTTAGTGTCATTCTAAGAGCCCCTGTTATAAACAGACATCCGTTGGATTAGCTGCCCTAGTACTACCGTTGGCCACCACACCGGCGCGCTATAGCAAATAATTGGTCTGACAATACTGGTATACATCCAGTAGATGAGGTGCGGCTTAAGGCCCCATCTCAAACCGAATGTCTTTTTGCAAGCGGAGAAGGCTATGGTAGCCTTTTTCGCTCGTTCTTGAATGTTAGCCTTCCAGAATAATTTACTATCAAGAATAAGACCTAAATATTTAACTTGGTTCGGGAGGACCATAGTGATACCCTGAATGTTTGGTGGATTGAAAACATATGTACCGGATCTGTGTTTTGAGGTTTGATGGTAAGTCCCTTACCCAGTGCCCAACTGTCTAACAGTTGTAAAGCAGAATGCATAAGGTCCCCTAGAACTTTTTCAAACTTACCAGTTAGCATGATGACAAGATCGTCTGCATATGCTATTGTGGGGTAACCGTTCCGATTTTCACAAAAAAGGGGTTCTTTCACGGTAAGAACCCGCAAGAGAAGCGATATTATGCTGCTCTGTGGCGTTCCTTTGTGAATAGACTATTTTTTTGCCTAGTCACCCATCCGTGCTACGATTTTTCGTTAGCAAAGAAGATTAGCTATCCATGCAGTCAGGAAAGGTTCCAAACTATGGCTGCGCAAGGTCTGAAGTATGGCATTACTGTCGACGTGGTTAAAAGCGCCTTCCACGTCTAGAAACGCACCAAGTGCAACCTGGAAAGTTTTCTCTACGGCAGTTACCTTGTCCCAGTCTGTGTCACTTTTACTTTAATTAGCTTTGTTAAAGAGTATCCTTGCTGTTTTTTTTAGAATAACAAGATTGTTATTCGGCCAGCACGATGGCTGGGCGTGAAGCTTCTGCAGCTCGTAATTCGTCCGTCGTAGAGGACAGTCGACTCAAAACTGTAGCTACTTTAGCCTCTACCACATCGTCAAACCATGCTTTGCCAACTTTTCGTTTTAGGTTGGTATTAGCTCGGCGACGGGCACGATTGCTAATACCAACTTGAGGGATTAGGGCTGTCTCAGTACCAAGGCCAGTCGAGAAAGGTGTGCAGGACATTTTCGACGTCGAAGCACCCACCTTCATCCACTTAATCGGTTTTGAGACTGCATCCCCTAATGTCATAATAAAAGCGAGATCACTGAGCTCTGACATGGAAGATTCAGTGCGCTGGGTGTTTGCCAGTAGCATAACACTATTAGATCCTGGTTGCACCGTTCTAGTAGCTCCCGAGTCGAGTTCGGACCCGGTGCAGCCTCTTTTGCCATTACGGCGGGACTCCATCTCATAGTTTTTGGGCTGGTTCGCGTCATGGTTTTCACTGAAAAATGTTTGCTGCTATTTTCACCTCAACATTTTCATCAATTAGGCTAACAACGAGGTGGTTGTCGACGTGTGTCCGATGAGCACGTTGAGGAAAGGACAACTGTCAAACTTAATTCCGTGCTATTGCAATGCTAACCGAGGACGTGAGTCTTGCGATACACCGCGGCATCCACCATCCACCATCCTGAGGACGCGCCTGCCCAAACCTCAGAGTATATGATCGTTTTCCGTAGCTGATTCGCTCCACGTTGATTTTTACATTTCTTGCCATCGTGACAGGAAGAGGTGCTCCACAAGGGGACACAAATCAATCGCAATCTAGCTGCTGAGCTCATCAATGAACTGTACGTTTATTTTCTGCAGCTTTTTCATCTAATCTTGATTTCTCAACTGATTTTCCGTCGTAAAACGATGAGGTGCTTCGCAAGGCACTAAGGAGCTTTGTGCAGGGAGAACCATCCGAGGTCAAACAATATGAGTAAGCATTTATTTTTAGTCTTAAGACTAGTGGTCTATTATTTTCAATTCTATTTTTATACTCTAGATGAAATCTGAGAGTATATTGCGTTTGCCTTACCGTTTGTAACGCTAAGAGATAACTCTCGCACAGAGTCGCCAAGGGTACAGAAATATTTGCTGTCGCTCAAAAACCTCGATTCCGAGTGACCGTCTGTCCGCCTGTCTATCTGTCCGTTTGTCCGTCTGTCCGTCTATCCGTCTGTTCATCTGTCCATCTGTCCGTCTGTCCGGCTGTCCGTCTGTGCGTCTGTCTACAGCATAACTCTCGAAAGCTTTCAGCTATAGTGCTAAAAATTTTTGTGTGTCATTTTTAGCAAAAAAATAGCTTTAAGTTCGTGAATGGGCTACATCCCACCACTCCTTCTACCCCTTTCCCATACAAATTTCTTGAAATTTCGAAAAATAAAGCAATTGATTTTTCTTTGAAACTATTTAGGCTATCGAGGTCTATTTTAGGTCAAATTATTATGATATAGATGTCATTAATATTACAGAATATTGATCCGATCCCGTCACTCCTTCTACCTCCTCCCATACAAATGGACAATTTTGAAAAGTACATATTTCCGATTTGCATTGAAACTAGTAAAACTGAAAAGACGAAGTTTTGCCAAAATTGATTCTATTATAATTGAAATTAGATTTAAAAAGAATTATCAACTTCACCTCACTCCTTCTACTCCCTCCCATACAAATTTCACGAAATTTTGAAATTTAAATTAAATTATTTTTCTTCGAAACTGTTAAGGCTATCAACTTGATATCTTGTACAAAGTATACAAATAGAAATATTAATAATATAGAAAAATTTGTTTTGATCTGTACATTCCTTCTACCCCCTCCCATACAAATGCATAATTTTTGTTATTTTGCCATTTTGCCGTTATTGCCATTAAAACTAGAAAAATTACAAACTTCAAATTTTGCCAGAATTTGTTTTTTAATAGTTGCAATAAATGCTAGAAAAAATTATCAGCCCAGCTTCACCCCTTCTACTCCCTCCCATATAAATATCTGTGTTATAAATTCAAGAAAAGCATTTCTCCTTCGAATATATGAGAGCTATCGACTTTGAAATTGAATCAAAGCATGGTGATAAGGGTGATGATAAGCAGTTTCAAAATCATCTAAAACGTTCTACTTCCTCTGCCACCTCCCATACAAATGACCCAATTTCAGGAAAACTATGTCCAATTTCTTTAAAAATAATGAAAACAAAAAACTTTAAATTCAGCAAAAAACATTGTGCATGCCATGTTCGGTGTCATATACGAAAAATACAAATCTCCCCCGCTACTTCTACCACCTCCCATACAAAAGTCTCTATTCAGTATTCGAAAGAATTTGAGATGACATATTTTCCGGTATATTAAAGTCATTCCTCTTTCAGAGTATCGTCTGATTGGGCTTTACGCCCAATCATAGTTCTGTTGTGTTATATACTACGTTCAGTGTTACATAAAAAAATTACAAACGTTCCTCTCTGCTTTTACCACCTCCCACACAAAAGCTAAGTAAGTATTTCATTTAGAGTATCATGTGATTGGGTGTAAAGCTTTTTTATGTTTTTTTTTTTTAAGTTGAAAAAAAACTTGCCTTATTTAGTTATATGTTAACTTGGAGTTAACCCCTGTCTAAATTATCAATCGCAGAGTGACGTTTTTATCAGCTTTGTAGACCGCGTACATGAGGTTGTACTGAAAAAGTAACTATAGACGGAATTAGGTTGCATATCAGTTTCTTGGAAAAAAAAAGGGAAAAAACAAGAAGATTAAGTAGAATTCAATTTTGTTACTCCAATGTAGAAATTTTAATTCTTGAAAAAGCGCTCAATTGATCTAAATTGCGGGAGACGAATAGTGGTATCTCCTGTTAGTACGTAAAATATTCGAAAGAGTACGGTGCGGGATCCCGGAGTGAAGAAGGAAAACTCAGCAGAAACCATCCGTCAGTCGCAGAGTTAAGCTTCATATTTCATATCCTTGGCCGCGGAACACCCACACACAGTTTCTTCTTATCAGAATCATCTGATTTTTTTTTCTCTGGGCTTTCAGCTACTTGCATTTTGGTCCTCAAGACCCCCCTTCTCCCATTTCTCAGATAACTTTTATCTAAACGCTGCACGAAATTCTATGTAATGGAGGATATGGCAAGATCCACCCTGGTTGCCGATGAGTTAAGCCATGCCAGCCAACACGCGTGCAGCAACCATGCTCCAATTTCGTTTTGAGAATTGGGTACTTCTACTGTTCACAGCGATCTGTAAATGTTACCATCGTAAAATTAGTCTTTTTTGCAATAAAAAATGACAAATTTTATAATTTAAGGACGTAACGAGAAATTTGACATATTTTACAATAAAAAAATGTTAAATTCTTCAATGGTAATATTTTAAAATCCCTGGCAACACTAGAAGAAGCCAGTTTTTAAAGCTTTTGCAGTACAGTGTTTAAACTCATGCAGAGATGGAGCGATCAGGACTTTAGAGAGCTTTAAGTTTTAGTCTTAGGTAAGAACCATTGTTTTGTTTATGATGTATTATTAATATTAAGGAACAGTAAGCTTTCGTGAGCCAATACCTCCAACACATCTGGCCAGATTTTATCTCCAAAGATGAATTGTGGAATGCGAGCTAGATAGAGTTAAATAGGCATTCGGACTCAAAGGTGAAAGGGACACTGGATCAGAGTTATTTTGTAATTCTTGAGGATACTTTGTCCTGGCAATAACTAAAGGACAATGCTCAGGATCGAAATGTTTTTGCCCTACGCGTCTAAAGAGAAATTTTTCGATTGCTATTAGATCGCTTGTTTGAAATTTTAAAAAATAGATATCCGATTATTGATTTCCCTAGACGGTTTTAAGCCTTAAAAATAGTAAGGAAATTTATTATTTCTTATTTATGTAAGGTCATATGTTTAGACCGATTTCGAGCCACTTTTTAAGATTAGAGAGCTTTAGCTCATAGAAACTTTTGAATACTCTAATCAATCCAATTAAATAAAAATAAAAAAGTCGTCAAGTTCTTCTGGACTCCGGAGCAAAATTCTTCATTAACTCCACATTGAACATTTGTCATTTATATTTGCAAAGTTTATCTTTATTTCAATCAAATATAGATAAGCATTTTTTAATTCTGTATTTAACTGCATTCAACTATGTAATGATGTACTGTGCGTTAATAACAAATTTTAATAAAGCTAACATCCAACCGATACATAGATGATAAGCTTCACATTTTTGGTTTGTGTAAGATAAAGTCCAATATTTGTGTTTTCATTTTTTTAATTTATTAATAGAAATAACATCGAAAAATTGTCTGGAGTAATCAATAAAAACTTTAACACGCTGTGGTAGAGCAACTTCCCAATGCCGCATCAAACGCAAAGTTTTGTAAGCAAGTTCCGGCTGTAGCTAGTCCACCACTGCAAATAAAATATCCGGAACAGCTGCTTGAATTTGGGAAAATAGTACCATCAGCTTGTCCCGAACAGACGGTATTAACAGGAGCAGCAGTCGTTGGTGGATTAGTTACAGGTGCAACAGTTGTAGGTGCAGCTGTAACTGGAGCTGCGGTTACTGGAGCCGCTGTAACTGGAGCCGCTGTAACTGGAGCCGCTGTAGCCGGTGCAGCAGTAACAGGAATATCTATGTTACAAGCAGCAGTGCAATAGGTTGCTCCCGAACAGAAAACATATCCACTTGGGCATAGCATCGGAATCGGAACATTGCCCTGACAGGTGTAGTACTCGTTGTCATTACTTGGATCATTGATGGTGTATCCATTAGTCACACCAATACAGTTCGGTGCTTGAGCATTGCAACTTTGTAGCACAACTAGGCCAATGGCAAACAAAAGGGCACATCCTAAACAAAACAAAAAAATCACATTAATTTCACATTTCTATTTAAATTTTGCATAAAACAAACTCACCGGTTTTCATTTTGGTAATTTTTTTCAAAAGACTAAATTTTCGAACAATAATCTCGAAAGATTCCAGCAATCAAACTGGACTGATTGGTTCAGTCACAGCTTTTATATAAACCGTCAAAACAATTTCAACTGTCCAAAATTTCTATTCTCTGATCGTAATCATCTTCGTCAATTTTTCTTTACGATAGTACGTCCACGTCTTCATATGTCTAGATAAAATTTTGGGTGGGAAAAAACAAACGATAGTATAGCTACCTTCAAATTGTATTGACAACTTTTATATCTTTGTGTCAAAATAATTGAAATCATAACGACGGAAATGAGCTGAACTTGGAAAAAAATTACATTTTTTTTAATAACGGACGCATGCCGATGATAAAAAGGTCAAGATAGTGATATGTGCGAAAACTGATTAGAATTTTTATTATTCATTTTTAAATTTAGATAATTTTTTTTTGAAACGTACAGGAAATAGTAGTGTCTTCTTAATTTGAAAATAGAAATAGCCTATTTGTAAAAATTAAAATTATAAATTCGAAATATGATTGGACAGATTGTTTTTGATGATTAAAAGCACGAATTAAGTGAATAAATCCTTTGTAAATGTTTTGTGTAATTTGAAAACAATAACACCATTAATTAACAAAAATTAACTTGTAAAATTAGTTAGTAATTATAACAATTGGATTGATGTTGTAAGAGAAAGCTTGGCATTGTTCATTATTTTGAATAGTATGGTCTCTTTTGACAATAATTACCAATGCTTCAAAATTGCATTAAGTATAAGAAAATCGAATGAGACGCGCTCATATTTGAAAGATCATTAGAAATTTAGATTAACTTAAATAGATTTAGTTCTAAAGTTCTAAAACTTAAAGTTAAACCATATGGTAGAAATGACGATGGAGGGAGTAAGGTAACTTGTTCCATTTATTTACTTATTTAAGATGACGCTACAGCCCAAATCGGACCTTGGTTTCCTGTATATTTCGCCTCCATCCATATCGGTTCAGTGACCGCGTCGTCCAGTTTGAAAATGTTAGCAGTGATTTACTGTTTGCATCAAAAGAATCCTCCCAGCGCTTCCGAGGTTTTCCGACAGATTTTTGTCCGTTGACTTTCCCTTTTAGTGTGCGTTTGGGAATTCTTCCGTCATCCATCCGCTTCACATGAACAGCCCACTGTAGCTCCTTAAATTTTGTGAAGATTGACAGGTCCAAGGATTCTTCTGAGGACCTTTATTTCAAAGGCGTTAAGTAATTTTTCGGATGCCTGACTTAACGTCCACGTTTGGCTGCCATAGCATAATACAGGTCTTATTATTAGTTTTTAATTATTGGAAGTACCGAATAATACGTCTTATTTGCCAACATTATTCTTCTTTTAATTCCGATGGTTTCGCTTCCATCCTTTGATGCCCCTAGGTATACAAAGTTTTCTACTTTTTCTAGGTTGTAGTCTCCTGCTGTAATATTTTGCCTTATTGGCGTCTTTTCATACTCGGTCCATATACCGGCATTCAAATCTTAGATTAGAGCGAGGAGAAGAACGAACTCAGAGAGGGACCGCCATTCTGTACGTCGGTCTTAAGCCCGAAAATGGCGCGGCAGTCATTTGGACAGCAACTGCAAAAAAGTCTTACTAGACAGAAGTCAATGTCAGATAGGATTATCGTCATCAGCCTCAGGACCAAAATCACACTAGACGACGAGTGGGAAGCAGCCAGAAACTCCTTTCTAGCAAGTGCTGAAAAGACTGTGTGATATATACAAAGCGGTGAAAAACACTGAATATCGGAAAACACGGACAAGGTTAGTAATCGGAAAATGCTAAATTGGTAATCATTTTTATACTCTAGATGAAATTCTGAGAGTATATTGTGTTTGCCTTACCGTTTGTAACGCTAAGAAATAACTCTCGCATAGAGCTGTTGTCGCTCAAAAACCTTGATTCCGAGTGATCGTCTGTCCGTCTGTCTGTCTATCCGTCTATCCGTCTTTGCGTCTGTCTAAAGCATAACTCGCGAAAGCTTTGAGCTATAGTGCTAAAAATTTTGTGTGTAAATTTTAACCCAAAATTAACTTTAAGTTCGTGAATGGGCTACATCCCCCACTCCTTCTACTCCCTCCCATACAAATTTCATGAAATTTCGAAATATTAAGAAATTGATTTTTCTTTGAAGTGGCAGTGGGTCGGTCATACTTTGAAGAAACCAGAGCGAACATCGCCAAACAGACGCTGGATTATAATCCTCAAGGGAGACGTCAGTTGGTCGACCATGTAACACATGGAAGCGAGCAGTTGAGCAGGAGGCTAGAGGAATAAACAAGTCCTGGCAACAGCTTAAGGCCGATGCTCAGGATCGCGCCTTGTGGAAGAGAGATGTTTCTGTCCTATGCCCCTATAGGGGGTTTTGACAGGAATTTGATTTGATTGATTGATTGCAGCTGTAGTTTTATTGCGCAGTGCCTTATAATTGTCTAAATTTGATGTAGTTTTATTTCGTCGGCACAGGTGGTACCAGCCATCAATTTAATAATATAATTATTCAACCATGGTGCATCAGATGGAAGTGAAGGTGTGCTTTGCAATTTGGCGTTGACATTGAAGAAAATGTAAAATGACAAATGCATAAAGCTTTTTTTTACAGAACGACCTGTGTTAAAGGCAATTTTGGCTTTATGCACAAACACAGTCACGGAGGGAAGAAATAGGATTGGGAAGGTAGGGGAAGGGGAGTGAGAACGAACGTAATGAGTGGAGGAGTTGATGTATATTTTTCAGTTGTACTGGCGCCTACTGAACAATATTTCCAAATGTATGATAGAAAGCGATCAGAAACCATCTACTGTGTATATGAGCCGTTTATTTTGAAAGTGGCCTAAGTCCATTTATCTTTAATTTGAAATATTTAAGGTTTTGCGTTTTTACAAAATTAAAAATATACGTAAGGTATATGGTTGTCTCGCAATGCTAAATCGTATTTAAGGGAGTTAATTTTATAATTCCTATTAAAAAATCGCTATTATTAAGTGTATAATATGTCCTTGCTTACCTTGAAAGGACTTAGGTCACTTTCAAAATAAAAATTTGTTTTTTTATAAAATGTGAAAGAGCTTAAATCTGTTACATTACAAAATTAAAAAAAAAAAACATTTTATTTACTTTATTTATTTAGAAGAAACAAATTAAATTTAATAACAAGTTATTCGTTAACATTCTCAGCATGCGGAAGGGATTTAAAGTAGTTATGGTGTTCCGGAGGTATAGAGAAAAGCCCAAATAATGAGATGGATTACTTAATACTAGTTCTTGATTTTGTTTTAACGCATTTCTAGCTGATTCTGCTAGTTTTAAATGAATATCATGTTCTTCCATAAGTTTTTTTCTTCTTCATGGTTTTCTAATGCTTTAACTTTAATGTTTAATAGATCAAATTTTTGGCATGTCTTTGCGTGGTTGGTGGAATTGTAGATTAAAATCTTTTATGAATATTTTTCTATAAGTCCATTCATTAACTGCTTTCAAATTATTTTCTTTACAGTGAAGCTCATATAAATCAAACATTTTTTTTACAGTAAGTTCAGGATGTAGATATTTTCTATTGGGATTATGATCCCTCGTATAATGGGATTCAAATTTCGGGAAACTGTTAATATGGTTTTGAATAACCATATTTGCTTCATCGGATATTTTTCTCGACGATCCAGGCAAACGCCCACGTAAATCGTTGCCTACATTTTTAGATTTTAACACACGTTTCAATCGTTTCTATATTTGTTGTATGATTTTAATTCTTCTTCACTTTCAGAATCAAGAAATCTTGTGATTTTATCCTTTCCCATGGGTTTAATAATTTCTTTAATTAAATATTATTCTTTAAGATTTAATTCCATATTATAATATAATTTAAATTACCTTCATCACTGCTTTCAAGATTTTCGGCCGCACTTTTGACTTTATCAATAAAAAGTGGACTTAGGTCACTTTCAAAATTATGATTTTTAGTATTTATATTATTATGAAAATGTACGTGTTACAAAATTTTCAAATGTATTAAATGTATTTCAATGCCGATTTATTTTTTTGACAGTTCAGCATAAATTATAGATGTCACCACAGTTAACTTGAAAAAAAATAAAAATGACTTGGGCCACTTTCAAAATAAACGGCTCATATAGTATTCTTAAAGTGGAACTTTTTCACTTTTACGCCGTTTGCCCATTTTATTTCGAATGATTTTTCATCGTCAGTAGCAACTGAAAATGCGTGCTTAAAAAAATCCCACCGCCTGGAATGGGAATCGAACCTACGACATATTCACTGTGAAGCAAGCACGCTGCCAACTACGCCATGGAAGCCTAGGTGGAGCAAAACCCTATCTTAGAGGCATTTATTATCAAATTACAAACAGGGCCTTCAGGCCGGATTTGAAAATTATGAATAATAAATTTTGAACTATGTCTTCATCATCATCAATGGCGCGACAGTGCAAATCAGGTTCTGGCTTCCAGAAGTCGGTGCCTCCAATCGTCTCGATCCAAAGAACGCGCCCTTCAGCTGCTAATTATACTCTAGATGAAATCTGAGAGTACTATAAGTATACTCTAAAGTTTGTAACGCCAAAAAATAATGCTCGCACAGAGTTGCCAAGAGTGCAGAAATACTAGGTTGTTGCAGATGAAATGGCGACTTTCGCGACGAAGTGAAGTTAGTTGAGATTTTCATGCCTTAAACTGCCGCCACGTGGCTCTGGTAGTAATGAATATTGCAATATAAATACTTCTACATTTCGTCATGAAATCATTACAGTTTTGGACTTCATTGAGATCGGAGAGAAAAAAATAAAACAAAAAACATGAAATCGAGTCAAAAATGGTTACATTTGGAGCTGACGCATTAAGCGACTAAACCACACAGCGATGGTTCGAAAAATTTTGATCAGGAGATACGACCCTTCATGTGGTCAACTAGGACCATCGATAAACAACGACGAGCTGCGTTTACTAGTGGAGTCTGACATTGCAGAGAAACTGGGCGTACACTACTCGACAGTTTCCCGGCACTTACAACAGCTTGGAAAAATCAAAAAGCTTGATAAGTGCGTTCCGCCTGAGCTTACTAAGCAAAACACGGCCTCATGTATCAAAAATAACGGTCAAAAAATTAAACGAGTTGCAGTATGAGACTCTTCCTCATCCAACATATTCACCAGACCTCTCGCCAACCGATTACCACTTTCTTAAACATTTGGATCATTTTTTGGCGGACAAACCATTTAACAATGAAACAGCCATCAAAAATGCCTTTGAAGAATTTCTTCAGACAGAAAGCCGGACTTCTACGAAACTGGCATAAATGCACTTGTATCTCGTTGGGAGAAGCGTATTGCATCTGCTAGTATATATTTCTAGCTCAAGAACGCGTCCAACTAGAGAGCTTTTTTACACGTCATTTTTGACAAAAAAGTAAGGTCAAGTTCGTGAACGGGCCAAATCGCTCCACCCCTTCTACCCTCTCCTATACAAAATGACTTATTTTCAATCATTTACAATAATTAAATTTTCTTGGAAATAAAAGCTAATGATTTGAATTTTAGAAAATGTTATTTTTTTCATAAATGTTATTATACGTCACATTTATGAAAAAAATAACATTTATAATAACATTCAACCAAATAGACCATGTTCTAATAGAGAAAAGGACGGCCTCCTGTATTCTCAACGTGCGTACGTGTCGAGGGGCTAATTGCGACACAGACCACTATTTGGTAAAGACCAAGTTCCGATGTCGAATCGCAAACCTAGGACACCCAAAAACACAACCGGTTCCTAAATTCGACATAGGAAAACTCAAAGACGAGAAAATAGTTGCGAAATATGTATCAGCCTTGGAGAGGCACTTCGCAACAATGCTGAATACCACCGCCAGCAAATCAATAGAGGAAATGTGGCAAAATATCAAAGATGGCATTACATCTGTCGCAGAGGAGGTGATAGGACAACAACCCCGGCGCAAAAGAAATGATTGGGTCGACAAAGAATGCCAAGATGCCTTAGAACGAAAAAATGAAGCTTTCAAAATATTAACGGAACGGCCGACACGAGCCAAACAGGACAAATACAAGGATCTTAGACGATTTGCAAACAAAATATGCAGACAAAAAAAACGGAAGTACAATAATGACGAAATTAAAAACATGGACGAACAATTTAGATTACACAACACAAGAGCCGCGTATTCACTTGTTAAAAGGATGAAAGAAGGATACAAACCGAAAACGACCCTCTGCAAGGATGCAGAAGAGAACATTATAAGTAACGCGGAAGATGTGTATAAAACTAAGATGGACACAATATTTTGAACACCTTCTTAGCCCGAGCCCATCACCTACACGAACAGCAGCAGCAGATACAATAGCAGGTATAACTGATGTAACAGCTGATGAAGGATCCTCTTTGAGTCCTCCCACACTCGAAGAAGTAAAAACAGCCCTAAGGAACCACCCAAACAACAAAGCGCCGGGCACTGATCAAATCCCAGCTGAACTTCTGAAAGCCGGCGACACCTGCATAGCGCATCTCCTACATAGATTAGTCACGGACATATGGACGCAGGAGATACTTCCTGAAGATTTGCGCAAGAGCATCATATGTCCAATTTATAAAAAAGGTGACAAACTCTGCTGCCAAAACTACCGAGGAATATCTCTGTTGTGTACGTCTTATAAGATCTTGACGAAAATTCTAGAAAAGAGAATTAAGCCCTATGCTGACAAAGTAATTGGTGAATACCAAGGCGGATTTAGAGCTGGACGCTCGACCACGGACCAGATATTCTCAGTTAAATAGGTGCTGGAAAAGTGCTGGGAATATAATATTGATGTGCACCAGATATTTGTTGACTTCAAACAAGCATACGACAGTATCGACAGGCGCGTACTGTATAAAATCATGTTGGAGCTTGGAGTCCCACCGAAACTGGTCCGACTGACAAGAATGACAATGACTGAGTCTTTGTCACAAGTCAGAGTAGAAAATGATCTGACTTCCAGTTTTAAAACAGACAACGGCCTTAAACAAGGTGACGGCCTCGCACCAATGCTTTTCAACTCAACACTCGAATATGTTGTTCGGAAACTTCCCGTTGACACCAAGGGAACACTATGCTTCAAATCCACACAACTCGTAGCATATGCCGACGACATAGATATCCTTGCAAGATCTCTGGAGAGTGCTAAGGAAGTATTTGTAAACCTTGACTCGGTAGCAAGGGAAGTTGGACTACGTATTAATGAAAATAAAACAAAAATTATGACGCAAACTAGGAAAAAGACGCCAATCAGACAAAATATCACAGTAGGAGACTATAACCTAAGAAACGTAGACAACTTTATATACCTAGGGGCGAACCTATCGAAGGATGGAAGAGAACCCATCGAAATTAAAAGAAGAATAATGATGGAAAACAAGACGTATTATTCGGTACTTCCAATAATTAAAAACAAAAACGTACACAGGAAAACAAAACTTAAGTTATATAAAACGATTATACGACCTGTGATATGCTATGGCAGCGAAACGTGGACATTAACTCAGGCGTCCGAAAAACTACTTAACGCCTTTGAAAGAAAGATCCTCAGAAGAATCCTCGGACCTGTGAGGGAAGACTCGATCTGGAGAATACGATACAGTAGAGAGTTGTATGCCATCTTCGACAATCCAGAAGTGTCAACCCTCATAAATTTAAAAAGTTACACTGAGCTGGTCATGTGGAGCGGATGGATGACGGAAGAATTCCCAAACGCACACTAAAAGGGAAAGTCAACGGACAAAGACCGGTCGGAAAACCACAAAAGCGCTGGGAGGATTCGATCAATCCTAAGAATCCCCCCACTCATTCTACCACCTCCCAAACAAACTGCACAATTTCACTAAATCTAATAAACTAATTTTCTCAGTATCTATTCAGCTTTTGCAACTTCCATTTTGTATAAAACATTTTTAGAGCTACTCTAGCTTAATATGAAACAAACTAATTCAGTGCTATCAACCCTTCTAACACTCCCCATACAAAATTTCTTGGGATCACAAAAAATTCTATTTCATCTAGAGTATCGTAAGATTGCACTTAACGCACAATGGTAGCCCTGCTATGTTTTTTAAGATGGCTTTGCTATCTTCATCAACCGAGTCTTCCCATCACTTATGTGTGTCGACTACACGCCGGTTACCACTCGCTTTGCCTTTAAGAGCACGTTTGGGGATTCTTCTGTCTTCCATTTGCTCTACATAGCCAGCCCACTCCAGTTTATGTAGGTTAATGAACGTTGAAGCTTCTGGCTTGTTGTAGAGTTGATACAACTTATGGTTGTATCTTATTCGCCATTCCGTTCATTCCTTCCTTCACAGGTCCCAGAATTCTTCGGAGGACCTTTCCTTCGAATGTTTTAACTGCTTTTTTGGAAGATCGCGTTACTGTCCACGTTTCGCTGCCATAACAGAGCACAGGTCGTTTAATAGTTTCACATATTCGCACTTTCTTTGATTTTATTATTGGAAGTACCGAATAATACGTTTTATTTGCTAGTATTATTCGTCAATTGATTTCGTCCGTTTAATTGCTATCCTTTGCTAGATTAACTCCAAGATATAGGAAGTTGTCCACACTCTCCAAATTATATTCCGCAATTGTTATGTTTCGTCTGATTGGGTGTTCTCCTTCTTGTTTGCGTCATTACTTTTGTTCTGCCTGCATTACTGCGCAATCCGACTTCTTTTGTAGAGGAGCCAAGATTGACAAATACCTCCTTAACACTAGATAACACCAGAGGATGTTAATATCGTCAGCGTAGTCTATTAGTTGGGAGGACTTGAATAGTAGTGTCCCGTTAGTATCGACTGTAATTTTCCGGACGACGTACTCTAGTGCCAAGTTGAAAAGCATGGGAGCTAGAACATCTCCTTGCCTTAAACCACATTCCGTTCGAAGGCTGGTTGTGAAATCGGTTTGTATTCTCACTTGGGATTCAGTGTTCGTCATTGTGAGTCCTGTTAGTCGGACTAGTTTTGAGGGAATTCCAAAATCAAGCTTGATTTGGTACAATACCCTCCAGGCGATACTGTTGTATGATTGTTTAAAATCTACAAAGATTTGGTGGACGTCTGAGTTATATTCCCAGCATTTCTCAAGCACCTGTTTCACCAAGAATATCTGGTCCGTTGTAGATCGTCCGGCCCTGAATCCACAGTGGTATTCGCCAATTATTTCATTAGTACTTAAGACCACGTTCAATTATTTTTGTCATTATTTTTTTTTTAGAACGTACCCAACAATGATATTCCTCAGTAATTTAATAGTTTGTCTTGTCGTCTTTCTTGTAAATTGGGCATATGATACTTTTTCGCCAATCATCGGGTATATTTTCCTCTGCCCAAATTTTGAAAATCATGCTATGTATTACACAGTTGACACAGTTTCCACCGTTTCTCAGAAGTTCAACTGGTATTTCGTCGATTCCTGGCGCTTTGTTTAGTTTTTGTTCACATAGGGCTGCTTTGATTTCGTCAAGCGTGGATAGTGTCGATGATGATTCTTCTTCGTCAGTTAAAACCACAATTGTAATGTTGTCTATCGTAATCGGTGCTAAAAGAGTGGGATTGAGAAGATGTTCGAAGTAGGAAGGCCATCTCCTTATGACTTCTTGTGTATCACTGATGATGTTGTCCTCTGCGTTTTTGCAGAGACTGGTATTTGACTTATATCCCTTATATAGGTCTTTTATTATTGCGTGTGCGTTCCGCGTTTAATTTTGTCTCATTTCGTCATCCATTTTTTGTATCTTGTCGTTATGGTACTTCCTTTATTTTCGCCTGTAGGTCTTTTCCGCATATCGCCTAAGCTCGTCATATCTATTCTATCTGGCTAGATAGTAATCAGAGTCACAATTCGCACTGCGGAGGGTTTGTACATCAAGTATCCTGAAAGCAGCCTTTTTCTCAATTAGAACGTGGACCATTTGGTTGAAGGTGTGACCATCTGGTGATGCCCACGTTCGTTTGTGAATTTCGCGATGTGGGAAGCACGTAGAGTTTGATATTTGTGCTGCTTGCGAAAACAATAAGACGTTGGCTATTGCCGTTGGTTATGTCATGGAGATTGTGCCCTCCTGCTGTTCCTCTATAAACCTCCTCCTTTCCAACTCAAGCATTAAAATACCCTTAGACAATTTTTACATCATTCGAGGGTAGTGAATCATAGGTTGTCAATCTTTCACTTACTGGTTTGAAACTTGTGACCTGCTGTTTAAAATTTCTATCACACGACAAAAACGACTCCAAATATACCAGCTCTCCACTCTTTACCGTCGTTCTCACTCCCCTCTCCCTACCTTCCCAATCCCAATCCTTCCCTCCATGACTGTGTTTGTGCATTGTACATAAAGGCCGAAATTGCCTATAACACAGGTCATTCCGTAAAAAAAAAACTCTCTACTTCCTGACGACAATTTTCCACTTGGATGGATCTCATGTCCATGATTTCATTACCGAGCCATTTCGCCTCTTGGATGGCAGTTATGTTGATGTTGTGTTTTGCCAATTTTTCGAGGAACTCTTTCAGAGCTCCTGTCCTAAATCGAACATTCCAACATCTACAAGAGTAGTCCATTTTTCGTCTTCGGGATCGTTGCCGTTGTGTCCACCTTTTCCGAGCCGGTTCTTCAGGTTTCTGGACAATGTATCTTTTTTCCGGTGATGAGTAGTCGGCGCCTCGCCCAACCCCCGACCTGGAGGACCAGTCCTTCTTATTTATTACACCCTGGTAGGAAAAGGGTAGGAGTTTTTAACTAAATATGACATGCAGGAGTTCTCACAGCAGTGCTGCGAGTCCAACTATGTTATAATTTTTGCTTACTTCCTGAGCACTGGTGTTGCTGGCCATTCAGGTTAACTCTATACTTCGTCCTCCTTTCTCAACCGGGCTTGGAACCGTCTATGGCCGAGTTTGGTACTATGTATCTATACATTAATACCCATATTCATTTCATAAATATTTGCTGAGTCAAATCTATGTTAAATCTTATATATTAATACGAGATCATCGAAAATCGTCCGTGACTTTTTTTTTATTTTATGTAAAAGGAGGGAAATGAAACTTATATTACTAAAAATGTACTTTTCCATAGATGTGAACGAACCAGAAATAATGTTTGTATATTACCGTTGAGACTACTACCGTACTACACGTGTCCAATGCTACTTGAATTTGGAGATCAGTCGAGTACCGGTAGATCCAATGCAATGCATTGAGCTTGCGTAAGCTCTTTTAGGAAACGTGGAAATGGAAAATTGTGCCTAATATTAGGCGACAGAATACTAAAAGATTTTAACGAAGCCAAAAACCAACATAAGCAGACTTCAAGGTTCTGAACTTCGATTGGCGTCCATTGCTGCTTGACTTACAACTTGAAAATAAAAAATTGTGAATGAAACTTGTATGTAAGAAACTCGTATGTAAGAATGAAGAATTTGTATACAACTGCATTCCAATTAATTATATCAGGAATAAGATGAATTTCGTTATTTTACACATTCAATTGGTCGAACTACTACCATAGGCGATAGTAAAAATTTATAAATGACCAATCACGATCACTATCTTCCATATAAGACTTTCAATAACTTTCAATTCTGATACAATCAACACTAATAAAACAATAATTTGTCGTTCATTCAAAAAAATCTCCTCAAAAAGAAGGATCGTTCCATACCTCCGTAGTAATCGTCATCAAACTGGGAAATTTTAGTTTGAAAAACCGAACGCAAAAAGTCAATGGACAAATAAATCTGATCGCTTTGGTACCGCTAAATTTTTTCGATAGGATCTTGAGTATAAGAACATGTGTTATAGTCATTATCCAAACTAAATAAAATGATCGCGCAATTCCAGAACTGAAATCCGTTAGTTTTTATGAGTTCTTGTCGGACAAATTGAAAATTCCGGCCACGTAATTTCTTAATGAGGTTTATAGTATTAAAACGATCAAGACACAATAATCTTATGTACGCGATCGTTCATATTGTAATAATGACCTTCCGAAACTTTTAAGAAGTATTCAGTTTGAAAAAGATCACTATCGGAAATTTTTTATTTATGTGCTAGCACAACTTTACGATACGTAAACCTCTGGGCAAGATAATCTTCTAAATTCTTTCGCAGTCCATTATAACATTTAAAGTATTTTTTTCTATAGATGCACGTGTAAGACAGAGTCAAGAGGATCAATTACGATCCTCAGGGTATATGATCCCACCAATTTTGATAGTTGTTAGAATTCAAATTCCTGGAGGCTTTCTGGTTTTTTTTTTTTTTGTTCTGAATGAATGTTAGCCAAACCGATTAGGAGTAATTCTACGGTTGCAGCCATGCAATCGAGCAAATTTAGTTATAATCGGGAGAAAATAGCTAAGGCTGGAAGGCAAGTGAACACAACAACCTTCCAGGCGGTCTTTTCATATCGATGCGAACGTATAAAATTAACCCTGCTCAAAGGTGCGAAATTTTTTAGTGTGATGATCGACCCGTAAATTTAAATCAATTTGAAGTTATTGAAAAATCGGTGTTTAGCCTACTTTTGTCGGAGAAAATTAATTGAAATTGATGGTTTTTTTGAGGATTTGAAAACAGTTGTAGACTGATTTCATCGACGGGTATTGTTGATCCAAAATTTTGAATTTCATCATATGATGATGATACTATCGTCACATTGAATACAAAATATTTCAATAGTATTATTAGTAAGACCAACAAAAATAAATCACCAATAACCTTCACTCCTAATTTCACATACAAAAAGACATAATTTCACAGCTCTCTCTATTTGTGTTAAATCTTTTATCAGCAACTGTGTTGTGTGAAACAAGTTTTACCAGTAATCGTAGTTCTTTTATGTGTTAAAAAGTATTCTGTGACGCTTTAGTCCAATTTCAATTAGGAAAAACTCATATCAAACCATCCCAATTTCCCTGGATCATCAGAAACCCGCCATGACGGACACGAAAGAATCAACCTTGCTTTTGAAAATCACTAGTGCTTTGATTGATGGCGAGTAAAGCCGCGAGAGTAGGCTCCTTAGCGCCATCTTTGATAGCGATGTTTCGCTGGAAGACCTCACTCCAACTAGAGATTACATTTCAAGTGACGAAAAAGCCAAAGTCATTCGTCCTTGAATCTCGATAGTAGTACTAGGCGCTGACTATACACCTGTGGCTGCTTATACTACATCGCTCAAGGAGGATATATAAAATGGAGTGCCTGATAGGCTGTCTCATGTGGGAATATTTTTTGATTCGGAAATTTTCGAAAATTGTGTCCAAGCTTAACTTGGCTTCAAACTTTTACAAAATAAATGCCATAATTTGTATTCTCTCTTGGTTGCTAATATTCAGTCAGCAATAAAATAATTTTCAGTAGAATGGAGTTTCTTGTTTTATTTCAGAAATCTTGGGTTTTTCAATTTTTATTAGTTTTTGGTTCATGTCTAAGCTAAGCACTTTAGCAACCGACAATTTAACGCGGGACAGAGATAGTTACTTTGGGTTTAAGTATGCCAAACAAGGATAGCGAAACAATTCTTTCGAAAATTTGACAATTGTTTCGAACAATTTAACATGGGAAAGAGTTAGTTGTAATATTTTTATATATGCCAGACAAAGATAGCGAAACGATTTTTTTCAAAAGATTTCGAGCATTTCGCCAGTAAGGGAGGGAAATACCTTCATTCCCATTTTCTTATATGGCAAAGCATACTCATAGTTACTCCTCATTATATATCCTCCTTGGCATCGCTACTAATCGAATAAGTCAAGATAGCTCAGTGATCAGCACGACCGCTTTGCAACTCGAAATCCCGGGTTCTAGTCCCACTGCGGTTATTCCCTTAGCGTATAAAGTAGGGTCTGCTTACACGAGCCTTACTAGCGAGTACATCGTAAGAAGGTCTGGGACGAAACGCAACAAAGCGCAGTAGCCGCTCACTCGCTGAATTGGTGACCCCGACGTGATCGACACGATCTCACCTTTATCTCATTGGCATGTAACACACTCTCATTCACACTGCACCCATACTTTGCTCATATAGCAACACCCTACGCACCGCGCTTTTGCAACAACACTGCACAGCAACAGAATCACAGAACAGCACGTGCTCAACTGCCTCCTAGTCACCACCAGCTCAAAGACACGACTCACCGCTGTCACTGGTGGGGAAATACTGTGGCAGCTTATACGACATCGCTACTAAGTGACTAAGCCGTGGGATCTATGCAGATCAGTGGTCAGCAAGGCTGCTTTGTAACTCGAAATCCCCGGGTTCTAATAGCGCTACTTGCACGTTATTCCCTTAGCGTCTAAGGCAGCGCCTGCTTACCCAAGCCTTACTGACGAATCCCTCGTAAGCTAGCCTGGGACGAAACGTAACAAAGTGCAGTAGCCTCTCAATCTCTACACACCGACGCTGCTTGATCTTCCGGTCATCAGGAAGCACGGTAGTGAAGCAAAAACCGAAGAAAACCGTAACCGCAATGCACCCGCGTGACCTAGAGGCAGTTACTCCATCATTATTTGAATTAGTAAGCACAAAACGAAATCAGCGACCAGTGCTGAGATTCCTGCTGCGAAGAAAACCAAATCCGTAGATCGGTCTTTCAATGCCTTGGCTGCGGATAGTCTTAAAATGGCGCTCGAAGACTTGGCAGATCCCAAGGGAAAATGGTCGAAGAGAATCAGTCTGCTAAACAGGAGGAGTTCACAAACCTACTGGACGAACACATGGACGCAGAAGATGTTCCCAAGATCAGGTTTTATTGGAGGAAATGAGTGCAGGGTGTTCTTAAAATTTCGTATACAGACCAGCTGTCGAGTGACTTCCTTACAAAATCAGTAAGTGAATGAAGACGCCTCATGACAACGCAAGGCTGGCCGTAAAGATAATGTTGCTCGTCTGATCTACGCCAGCGGTACACTGAAAGACCGGAACATCAAGCCGTCGTGATTCCTACGGCGGATTAGGACGACCTCGATACGAGAAGCGGCAAAATTCGTCAGATGGCGCAGTGTGAAAAGGATAGCAAAGTTGAAATTGGTATAGGCCGAAGTTCACCACTAGCCATTAGGAAGATAAAGGGTTTCGTGCACTTTGGATTGTACCTGATCTAATTTATCTTAGGAATAAGACGTAGCGATGGCCAGAATGGTACAGATAAACCTGCACAACAGTGCAGCGGCTACTGTGAATCTGCAGGCTCATCTACATCAAGGTAGGAGTCAGTTGGCACTCATCCAAAACCCGTGGGTGAGTAGTGACAACAAAATCCTTGCATGGAGCGCCAGTGTGTTTCATGTGTAGGCTTCACTGGCATAGTGAGCAGCGTGCTTGCTTCACAGTCAATAGGTCGTGGGCTCGATTTCCACTCCAGCCAGTAGATTTTTTAAGCACGAATTGGAAAATTATTTGACATAAAATCGGCAAACGACGTAAAAGTGAAACTGTTCCACTTTAAGAAGCCCTATATACTCAGTAAATGGTTTCAGTTCGCTTTCTATCATTCAGTCTCCCATAAAATCTGCAAATATTTGCCAGTACCAGACAGTACAACTGAAAAAATATACCAGCTTCTCCACTCGTTACAGTCTTTCTCACGCCTTTTCCCCAACCATCTCAATCCCATTCCTTTCTTCCATGAATGTGTTTGTGCATTGCACATAAAGGCCGAAGTTGCCTATAACATAGGTCATTCTGTAAAAAAAAATGTTCACCACGGCACTGCAGGAGCTAAGATCTTAAGTTAATCAAGCTCTTTCAGTTTTGCAGCGAGGGCCAAATGGTAGTAGCGAGTGAGCGGCTACTGCGCTGTTCATCCCAGGCCTGCTTACGATGGACTCGTGAGTAAAGCTTGTGTAAGCTGCCTGCCTTAGACGCGAAGGGAATATCGTGGAGGTAGTGGGATTAGAACCCAGGGACTTCGAGTTGCAAAGCGGCCGTGCTGACCACTAAGCTATCTAGACCCCATGACTTAGTCGGTTAGTAGCGGTGCAGTATAATCCGTCACAGTTTCCAGCGAGCTATTCTCCAGGACTCTATGCCGTCTACATGCCGTACGATTCAACAACACCACCACCATCGGATCTGTACCAGCAGTTTGTAAGTTTCGGGGAGCAAAACAGATTTGATCTGATTCTTATTTATGATGCGAATGCGCATCATTCATTATGGGGAAGCTCCCAAGAGGTCACTTTTTGAATTCCTAGCTGATGGCGAATAGAAGTAATAAGTACACCTTTGTTGTCGAAGCCAGAGTATTGGTTATCGACATTAATGCGATATCCATGTCATCGACCTTCGAAGTCAAAGATTGGATGGTTCCAAGAGACAAAATCCGACCACAGATGGATAACTTTAACAAGCATCGTCTGGTATAGGAATTATAGAACACTCTGTACGGACGACGAAGAGGCAATCTTGCCGGCAGTTCTACGCAATTATTAACTCAGTGGTTAAACTTAAGAAAGCTCTTTCAAAAGGCTCTCCCATGGTCGGGTTTCTGCAAAAGAGCGATGGTACAGGGACCACCTCTTCGATGGAAACTCTGCAGCTGCTTCTAGATAGCCACTCGGGATGTGGCGATTCGAAGATAATTCTGACGCGGCGGAATTGCTTTGACTATAACCGAAGTATAGATAGTGACAATTCAGCCGCTCCTTGTAAAGTGGGTGAAGAAAAAGAAAAAACAATGTGGTAAATAAACACCTTGAATAGCTTTAAGTCGGCGGGACCAGATGGAATAGTTCCTGCAATCTTACAGCATAGCCTGGACAGCATCGTTGTTTAGCTGGTTAGTATTTTCGTGATCTTTCTTCTTCAAAGATATGTGCCTTCGAAGGGGCAGGTGGTGAAGGTGGTTTTCATACCGAAGAAATTAAAGTAGTCATACACAGCCGAAAGACTACAGCCCAATAAGTCTGGCATCTTTCTTTCAAACACCTTTGAAAGACTGATATATATTTATACCGTAAACATCGCCAAACTCAGTCCTTCTCAACATACTTACATGAAAGGACGGTATGTGGAAATGGCACACGGTAGTATCAAAAATTAAAAAGTCTATGGGACTCTAGGAGTACACTTTGAGTGCTTTTGTAGATGTAGAGAGTGCGTTCAGCAATATATGCATCAATGCACTAATAGATGCGGTAATCGCAAATGGTGTAAGCTCAGTGCTTACTGAATAGATTCATAACATGTTGCTAGGCAGGCAAATTGCTGACACAATGGGAAGCGACTCTAGTACAAAACATGGATAGAGGAACACCACAAGGAGGAGTTTTGTCGCCTTTACTTTGGCCTCGCGAACTAAACGTTGCTAATTATATCACTGTCGCCTATGCGGAAGACTTAATCATCCAAATTAGTGGGAAATATCACACAACTCTAGGCGAACTGATGCAAAGCGCATTAAATCTTGTATCCGTTAGGTCTAATTCGTTTGATTTGAGGATCAACTCTGACAAGACTATGCTCATACTCTTCACTAAAAAACGTCGTATAGAAAGTTTTAATCTGCCATCCATTGGTGGAGTTGCTCTAAAAAACTTATCTATGAACATCTTGGACAGCAAACTCTGATGGCGACTGAATTGCTAAGAACGCCAATAATGACTTCTGTATATGTAACAAAAAAAAACTTTTAGCGAAAATAGGGACTGAAGCCAAATATGGTGGTATATCAGTATCTTACTACCAATCATAACATACGGTGGGAAAATACCGATCTGAAATATATCCAATCACAACAGTATCCAATTCAAGGAATTGCCTGCATTAGCATAGGGACAGCAGGACTAGAAGTCATTTCAGATCTTTGTTCTCTGGTTGCTGCAATTCTGGAGAAGGCTGGCGTTACGGCTGTTTGACAAGAAATTTTTGGCGCATGACTTGGCACCAATTTCAAAAAATCTAATGCATATGAAAAGGGAATATACTTTCACAAGCGATAGTAGTGATACAATGCTATCGAAGGTTCACTTTGAAGTCACTTTACCCAAAAGACAGCAATGGACTGACAATCATGTCACGCAGATGACGAGACTACGATATTTAGTGATGGTTCGAAAACGGAAGAGGGAGTTAGTTTATGGCATCTTTTCTGTTAGCCTTGTTCAGCAAATCTCCAGACATCTACCAGAATATGCCACTGTCTTTCAATCGGAGGTAATGGTTATTGCAAAAAGGGCGGAACTGGCCTTGGGTGCAGTAGTATAAATGGTCAAAGAGTTAGTTTTTACTCAAACAGCCAAGCTGCACTGAAGGCTCTCTCCGCTTACAGCTACAATTCAAGATGCTTGAACCATTGTACAGGCATGTTGGAAGGACTGAGGAAAACCTGCACTTTGCAAATTTGTTGGGTTATAGAGATGTACCTGGAAATGAAATGGTGGACAGGCTGGCCAGAAACAGATCTGCCGCTGCCACCGTTTAGGAAACGGGCAATGTTGGCATTGCCTTAAAAGTCATTAAGACAAAGAAAAATTTCAAATGGTTACGAAGAAAGTCGTGTAACACCACGATGATGCTATAGGGTGGTTTTGATAGAGGGAAATCAATACAAATATTGAGACTCGCCAATAACTTCCTACTCATACTAATAGGTATAGTCACGGGCCACTGTCTTATTAAAAAAACACGCTCGACGACCTCGCCTTACAGCCTTACATTTGCAGAGGTTGCGGTGCGGAGGATGAGACTATACAGCATTTCCTTTGCCATTGCGCACGCCTGCGAACAATTCGAAGAAAAATTCTCGTACTTCTTCACCGAGCTGAATGATCTCCAGTCCCTTGCACCGATGAAGCTCATTACTTTCACCAGTAAAGCAGGCTGGCTAAATGATATGTGTCCAAGGAGGCGAAGCAATAGGTCCGTGGGTGGCCTAGGTATATTGGTGTCCAACCCGGATTAATATGCTAAGAAACATCCCTGTTACATCAATCCGATCAAAGCTTTACAATTTGTTTTTTCGCTAAACCCTGCAGCAAAGAAAAAACATAACAAGACTACGATTGCGCGTACTCTAGATGAAATATAAATTATTGTGATTCCAAGAAATTTTGTGGGGAATGGTAGAAGGGGTATAGGGCATTAAACTAACTTTTCTTATATCATGCTATCATTTATACAAAATTTAAGCTTAAAAAAATTAATAGATACTGAAAAACTTTGTGGATTACGTTTAGAGAAATTGTGCAGTTCTTATGGGAGGTGGTAGAAGGAGTGGATGGTTTTTAGGGATTTTTTTTTAAAATATTATAAATATTATGAAATGGACATATCTTAAATTTCAGACTAGTAACATTGATACTTTTTACGAAAATCGATTTTTTGTCAAGTTGAAAAATTATGTCATATTGCATGGGAGGGGGTAGAAGCAGAGAAGTAAATCAATTAATTTTCTCTGATCTAATTAAGTATTTAGTACAATATTTGAGTATTGACAAATGTTATGCGTACTGAGAAAATTGGTTTTAAATATTTCATGGAAAAGTTCAGTTTGTATGGGAGGTAATGGAAGCAGAATTTTATACCATTAATCACATTTACGATAAAAACAATATCCTTTAAATTTCAAATTATTAGCTCTAATAGCTTCCAAGAAAATTTGATTATTGTTAGTGAATGGAAATGAGTCATTTGGTGTGGGAGGAGTAAAAGGGGTAGAGTGATTTGCACGCTTACTTTTCCGTCAAAAACGATATACTTTAACTTTCTAGCTCAACGCATTCTCGAGCTATAAAGTGAACAGATGGATAGACGGACAGACATCTGGTTTTGCGATTTTTGACCGACAGCACATATTTCTGTATCTTTGGCGACTCTGTGCGAGCAATATTTCTTAGCTTTACAAACTTTAGAGCCGGATGTCTGTCTGTCTGTCCGTCCGTTCGCCCTCTAGCTCGAAAACGGTTGCGGTTGACATTTCAATTTATACTGATCGCTCTTGACGAAAAGTAAGGTGAAGTTCGTGAACGGGCCACATCGCTCCGCCCCTTCTTCCTCCTCCCATATAAAATGACATTATTTCAGAATTTGACAAAAAACTCATTTTCTCAAAAAGCGTGAAAGCTATTAATCTGAAATTTGGAACATTTCATTTTTATGATGATCTAAATCCATGATAGAAAATTAATCGAATTCTCCCAATCTTTCTATCACGTGCCAGACAAACTGCCCTTGTTCCTGAAATACTGTAAGCCAATTTTCTCAGCACCCACATCATTTATCAAGCTGAAATTATGCAGTAAAAATTTTTTTAGAATTAAAAGTAAGACTGAAAAAAATTTGTCGATTAGCTTCACTCCTTATACCTCCTCCCATACAAAATGATCCAATTTCACAACTTCACAGAAAGTCGATTTTCTTAAAAAGTATGAATGCTACTGATCTGAAAATTAAAACATGTTAATGGAATGAGGTTTCTTGTTATTTCTGAAAGTCATTAAGAACTGCGCAATTTCACTAAATGCGATTCACGAAATTTTTCAGTAACTATTTGAATTTTA
Organism: Chorisops tibialis; assembly: GCA_963669355.1. Classification (NCBI taxonomy): domain Eukaryota; kingdom Metazoa; phylum Arthropoda; class Insecta; order Diptera; family Stratiomyidae; genus Chorisops; species Chorisops tibialis. The sequence goes on from OY770263.1 coordinate 214,548,788, forward strand.
AAGCTTAACTTTTCTATAAAACATTTTGATTGCAACTTTAGCATGATTTGAAAGAATTAATTTAATGCCGTCACCCCTTCTACCACTGTCCATACAAAATTTCTTAAAATCAAAAGCAAAAACTTCTTTCATTTAGAGTTACGTTTTTATTATTATTTCACTTTTTATTTTTTCCAGTTTTCTTCTTCAGTGGCACTGCACCTCAACATTTGGTTTTGGGGCAGGTTTTCACCCACTATCTACAAATTTTTGTTTTCGACGATCGAGATGTATCAAGTACCAACTCATACTGAGGATTATTCTCCTTCAATTTTAAATTTTAGAATTGAAGACACCTTCCATTCTTCAGCAATACCTTAGGAAGCACGTTCCCACAATTGCCCCAACACTCACCATAGATAGAGACACTATTACTATCACTATCAGTAGGTACTTTCAATACAATACACAATGCTGAGGTTTAATTGAAAAACATAACAGGGCTACGATTGCGCGTAAAGCGCAATCTTACGATACTCTAGATGAAATACATAGAATTTTTGTGATCCCTAGAAATTTTGTATGGGGAGTGTTAGAAAGAATTATAGCATTGAACTAATTTTTCCCCATCATGCTAAAGTAGCTATAAAAATGTTTTATACAAAATGCTTACTAAAAAAATTGAATGGGAACTGAGAAAATTAGTGAGTTAGATTTAATGAAAATTTGCAGCTTGTATGGGAGGTGGTAGAAACAGTGGGGGGATTTTAGTAATTTTTTCAGACATAATTAGCAATATTACAAAATTGACATCCCTTAAATTTCAGACTAGTGCGATTCATACTTTTCAAGAAAATCGATTTTTTGTGAAGTTGTAAGACTGTGTCATATTGTATGGGAGGGGGTAAAAGCAGTGAAGGTAATCAAATAGTTTTTTCTGATCTTAGAGATAATACTAATTAGGTATTCATTATAAAATATGGGCTTGATAAATGTTATATGTTCTGAGAAAATCGGCTTAGAGCATTTCATGAAAAAGTGTATTTTGTATGGGAGGGGGTGGAAGGAGAGGGAGGAGGCAAATAATTTTTCTACCGTAGATTGAAATCATTATGAATGTAATATATCCCAAAATTCAGACTAATACCTTTTATACTTTTTGAGTAAATCCATTTATTGTCAATTTGCGAAAATGTGTCATTTTGTATGGGAGGGGGTAGAAGGGGTGAAGCTAATCGTCTAATTTTTTTTGACCTTACTAACAATTTTAAATAAATATTTGGTGCACAATTTGAGCTCGCTAAATTTTATACGCACTGAGTAAATTGGCTTAGAGTAATTTATGACAAGTTCAGTTTGTATGAGAGGTGGTAGAAGGAGGGGGAGGACACACGTAATTTTTTTACTGTAGATTGATATTATCATAGAAATAATATATTCTAAATTTCAGGCCAATAGCTTTTATACTTTTCGAGCAAATCCGTTTATTGTGAAATTGCGCAATTGTGACATTTTGTATGGGAGGGGGTAGAAGGGGTGGAGCGATTTGGCCCGTTCACGAACTTCATCATCAATGGCGCGACAGCCCAAATCGGGCCCTGGCCTCCTGAAGTCGTCGCCTCCAATCGTCTCGATCCAAAGACCGCGTCCTCCAGCTGCTAATTTTTAAAATGGCTTTGCTGTCTTCATCAACCGAGTCTTCCCATCGCTTGCGTGGTTTGCCTACTGGCCGGTTACCACTCGTTTTGCCTTTAAGAGCACGTTTGGGGATTCTTCTGTCTTCCATTCGCTCTACATGGCCAGCCCACTGCAGTTTACGTAGCTTGATGAACGTTGAAGCTTCTGGCTCGTCGTAGAGTTGATACAACTCATGGTTGTATCTTATTCGCCATTCCGTTCCTTCCTTCACAGGTCCCAAAATTCTTCGGAGGACCTTTCTTTCGAATGTGTTAACTGCTTTTTCGGAAGTTCGCGTTAATGTCCACGTCTCGCTGCCATAACAGAGCACAGGTCGTATAATAGTTTTATAAATCCGCAGCTTATTGTTCCTGTGCACTTTCTTGGATTTCATTATTGGAAGTACAGAATAATACGTCTTATTTGCAAGTATTATCCGTCGTTTGATTTCGTCTGTTTCATTACCGTCCTTTGCTAGATTAGCCCCAAGATATATGAAGTTGTCCACACTCTCCAAATTATATTCCGCAATTGTTATGTTTTGTCTGATTGGCGTTCTCCTTCTTGTTGGCTTTGTTACTTTTGTTTTGCTTTCATTAATGCGCAACCCCACTTCTTTTGCGGCGGAGTCAAGATTGACAAATACCTCCTTAGCACTAGGGAAGGATCTTGCTAGAATGTTAATGTCGTCAGCGTATGCTACTAGTTGGGTGGACTTGAATAGTAGTGTCCCGTTGGTGTCGACTGGAATTTTTCGGACGACATACTCTAGTGCCAAGTTGAAAAGCATAGGAGCTAGACCATCTCCCTGCTTTAAACCACATTCCGTCCGAAAGCTGGTTGTGGAATCGGTTTGTATTCTCACTTGGGATTCAGTGTTCGTCATTGTGAGTCTTGTTAGTCGGACTAGTTTTGGAGGAATTCCAAAGTCAAGCATGATTTGGTACAGTACGCTCCTATCGATACTGTCGTATGCTTGTTTAAAATCTACGAATATTTGGTGCACGTCTGTGTTATATTCCCAGCATTTCTCAAGCACCTGTTTCACCGAGAATATCTGGTCTGTTGTAGATCGTCCGGTTCTGAATCCGCCTTGGTATTCGCCAATTATTTGATTAGTATAGGGCTTAAGACGACGTTCAATTATTTTTGTCAGTATTTTATAGGACGTACACAACAATGATATACCTCTGTAGTTCTCACAGCAGAGTTTGTCTCCTTTCTTGTAAATTGGACATATAATGCTTTTTCGCCAGTCGTCGGGTATGATTTCCTCTGTCCAAATTTTGCATATCATGCTGTGCAGTATTTCAGGGACACAGTTTCCACCGTTTTTCAGAAGTTCAACTGGTATTTCGTCAATTCCCGGCGCTTTGTTTCGTTTTTGGTCACATAGGGCTGCTTTGATTTCAGGAAGCGTGGGTGGTGTCGATGATGGTTCATCTTCGTCAGTTGAGGCTTGAATTGAAATGTTGTCTGTCGTTATCGGTGCTACTGGGATGGGATTCAAAAGATGTTCGAAGTATGAAGCCCATCTCCTTTTGATTTCTTCTGTGTCGCTGATGATATTGCCCTCTGCGTCTTTGCAGAGACTGGTTTTTGGTTTATATCCCTTTTTCAAGTCTTTTACTATGGCGTATGCGTCCCGCGTATTATTTTTTCTCATGTCGTCGTCCATTTTTTGTATCTTGTCATTATGGTACTTCCTTTGTTTTCGTCTGCAGGTCTTTTTCGCATATCGCCTAAGCTCGTCATATCTTTCTTTTTTGGCTCGTGTTGGTCGTTCAGTAAAAATTTTGTAAGCTTCGTTCTTTCTATCTATTGCGTCGCGACATTCTTGGTCGAACCAATCATTACTTTTTCGCTGTGCTTGATATCCTAATACCTCTTCCGCGGAGGATTTGATGCCGTCTCGTATTTTCATCCACGCATTATCCACGCATTATTCACGAACTTGACCTTACTTTTTTGTTAAAAACGACGTGTACAAAATTTGAACTTTCTAGCTCAACGCGTTCTCAAGTTAGAGAGGACACGGACGGACGGACGGACGGACGGACGGACGGACGGACGGACGGACAGACGGACATCCGGTTTTGAGATTTTTGAGTGATTATATGAACTTCTGTATCATTCATTTTTTTCTCCGAGCCTTATTTCTTGGCGTTACAAACTTTGTGGCAAACTTATAATACTCTCAGATTTCATCTAGAGTATAATCAATAGCTTTATGCGTGCGTATGAGCATCTTCATTTGATTTAGTAAGAGTCGCTTACAATAGATATGTATGTCCTTACTCACAGATGTATCAACTGGCAGTCGTGTATTTTTTATGACCATCGTGGCGTCCATATCTTGTTCATTTCTTTTATTAAATTTTTTTTTTTTCAATCTTGATTCATCTCAGAATGGAATAGCTCGACTCGGTATAATGCCTTATGACATATTTATTGTAACGCATTCGTTGAATATTAAAAGATTTTTATCCGACGATGAGTTTTTAGTGTAGCGATCATGATCTTCATCTTGATTCAATGGCGTAATGTAATAGGGCAATCCTGTTTCTTTTAGTAGATTTTTATTTAGAAAAAAAAAATTATACGATGATGCCGAAGGAGAATAGACGTGTAGACGCAATGTAAAATATTCGATCTGTTATGGTTGGGATTTTGATTTAATTAATTTTATTAATTGATTAAGAAACGAGATGATTTCCGTTGAGGTTTTTAAATTATGTGAATAAAAATCTGAAAGTGAGGTATTTTCGAATAATAGATTCGCCGTACGCATTTTTCATTTGCATATTGTTTAATAATTTCCCCAATTTACTCGAAAGTGTAGGGACCTTTTCGAGATGCCAACTGACTGTCACTTCCAGTTTCTTGTAGAAATTGTGCAGCGTATGCGTACATGCTCTCTGACAAAAAGCGTTCGCTTATAAAACTTTCTAAGTAACTTTCAGATATTTTCGAGAAAAATGCAAAATCGGCACAATAAATGAACACCGAAGCAATATTAGAGATTATGTATAGTCCAAAGGCATCAGCAGGATGGAAGGATGGCAAAGTAGGTGCCTTCTTCCACCCCATCCTTCCCCTGGAATTCGACTTCAGCTTACTACACTATCAAAATATTCACATACAGGTTAGAATGTGAAAGACAAATGTTTATAAGATATTTCCTTTTTAGTTTCGTGTTGTCAAAGTATTGTATATACATAAATCCATCTTAGTATAATGACCGAATGATCCTTCTTCGAAGATGCCAAAGAAGATACATAGTCATCTTATGACGTAGAGCAAGAAACTAGTAACGACTGGGTGGGTGAGTCAACAGAGCCCACGACAAGTATATCTCACGTTTCACGAGTTCTGTTGAGTAATCATACATACTGTTATAGATCTGGCAACCACGCAATTTGATCTTTCTGGAATTATGTAGAACAGTATCCCCCAATATGTAAAAAGCCAGAATTAAGGATCCAGAACTTTGCAGTATAGTCGAGACACACACCCGACGACATATACCGCGGAAGGTTCGAGAATTGGGGGAAAATTGTATAAAAACACGAAGCTTTCAAACGGGAGTTAGTCATTCATCGACATTTATGGAAAACGCGAACCAGTGCAAGCGATAGTAAAACACGCGACGGTGTTGTCATAAAGTGCAATAGTAAAACACGCGGCGGTGTTGTCAGAAAGTGCGAAGTGATCGGGAAATTAAGTTAAAGTGCGAATAAATAAATTATCACTTATTTTTAAACGAATTGTGTTTTTTTACTTGAAATTCCGACGAACCCCAAGCTCGCAACAATTGGTGTCAGAAGTGGGATTTCAAGGATAAATTCGGGTTAAAAATCGCGAGTGAAATTAAAATTCTCGAACGGATAATTTTGTGAGAGCGAAAAAGTGAAACTAAAATTTTCGAACGGACAGTGAGAATTTTGTAAAATCGAATATTCTCGACTGCTTTAGTGAGCAGTGACTTTAATTAGTGAAAAAAATTTAAGTGAATTCGAATCGCGGAAAAACTTGGAATAATCGGTAGTGAAAATGCCGCGTTATCTAAAGGACTTAAAATTAACGGAGCTGAAGGAAGAGCTCAGTAGACGCGAGTTATCTACGACAAGGAGCAAGTCTGAACTTGTCAGCCGTATGATCGAGACACTTGAGGCTGACGGTAAGGATGCAGATAGTATTGAGCTCCAAATCAAAGAAGCTCGTGAAGAGGAGTGCTCTGGTACATCGGATGCTCTGACACAGTTAATGCAACAAATGATGAACAAATTAGATCAACAATCAGCTGTGACAACGGACATGAATCGGAAATTAGATCAACAATCTGCGGACATTAATCAGAAACTAGAGCAACAATCTGCTGACATTAATCAGAAATTAGATCAGACCTCAAAGGACCTCAACCAAAAATTGGAGCTGCAAAATAATAAAATAAACACCATGGGTAAGGCAATAGAAGAAAACGTAGAGAAGAAACTTCGAATCTTCGAAGAATAAGTCGAACGCCTAAAAAGGGACTTCGATAACGTTAAAGCGACTGGAGTCATCAAGACAGAACACGTTACGCACAAGGGTCTCAAAGCTCCAATCTTCGACGGACAAACACCGTGGGCTATTTATAAGACCCAATTTGAGGCTGCCGCAAGAAACAATCACTGGAATGATCTGGAACGGCTATTATTTTGGCGCTAAGAGGTCCCCCAGCAGAGGTTCTTCAAACGATTCCACAGGAGCAACAACAAGATTTTTCAACGTTAGTCCAGACATTGGATCTTCATTACGGCAGTGACCACATGCGAGAGATCTACAAAACACAACTGTACAACCGAACCCAAAAGAACGGTAAAACACTTCAAGAGCTGGCACGCGATATTGAACGACTCACACTATTATCGCTTCCCAATGCGCAAACAGAGCAACGCAACGATACAGCTGTTTTCGCATTTAACAATGCCGTCCTGGACAAAGAGCTAGGCGTTAAAATTGGCAGGTAAGAAAACGATTGGCGAAGCCTTAGTATATGGGCTAACGTTCGAAGCTGCCAAGCAAAGCTCGTGGAGTAACTGTCGAGTTCGAGAAATAGTAGAAGAGTGTGTGTGTCAGAAAGCAGAGCACACCAAGCGGAGCGAAGGATCTGGTGCCCCCGATGCTGGAATTGTGGACAGGCAGGACACTTAACACGCGACTGCTGTAAACCCAGAAAAGCGACCAACTATTGTTCCGGCTGCGCTGCTGAACAAAGGGGAGGAAGGGGCGAACCGTCACGAGAGCACGCTTCGCCTAATGACAGTCCGGGAAACGAGTAAGGGCCAACTTCATGGGGTAGAAGTTGGCTGAACGATTTATGCATGAATGGTCGAGTCGGCAAATTAAACTGCACCATAACAGTTGACACAGGCGCAACACGGTCAGATCTGACCTCGTAGACCGTACTTGGCTTCACAACACCAAGAAGTACGCACTTCGCACTGCTACAGGAGAAACTACAACGGTCCATGGAGAAATAGCTCGTGACATACAGCTTGGGGATTTGACCTTCTCGCATGTATTCGTGGTAGCTGACAATACCGATGAGTGTATCCTTGGAATAGATTTTCTGAAATCACACGGTATCCAGCTGGACTTAGGACAACGAATAATGAAGTGGCGGAATATTGAAATCCCGATGGAAATAACATCCTCCAACACAACAAAGCTGCGAGTTATATTGTGCGAAGATGCGACTGCGAGCGGCAAAATTAAAGCTGAGTCCGAAAAAGTGCACTTTGTTTAGTGCAGAAGTCAAGTACTTGGGTCACATCGTTTCAGCTGATGGCGTAAAGACGGATCCGGAAAAGATACTGGCGGTGAAAAATTGGCCTACTCCGAGTGATAAACACCAGTTGCGCAGCTTCCTAGGCTTAGCGACATATTACCGTCGATTTGTAAAAGACTTTGCCAACACGGCGAAATGTCTGCATCAGTTAACAGAAAAGGGAAAGCCATTTACATGGAGTTAACAGTGCCAGGAAGCATTTGAGAGAATAAAAGACCAACTCTGCGACTCCTCAGTTCTGGCGTATCCAAAACCAGGTCTCGGTTTCATCATAGACACTGACGCCAGCAATGTCGGTATCGGAGCAGTACTATCACAAGAGATCGACGGGCAGGAGAGAGTGCTATCATACTACAGCCGAGTACTCTCAAAATCAGAAAGGAACTATTGCGTAACTCGCCGAGAGTTATTAGCCATTGTAGAAGCAACAAAACATTTTCACAAATATCTCTATGGTCAAAAGTTCCTTCTTCGAACGGATCATGCATCGCTTAAATGGCTACTTCAGTTTAAGAACTCCGAAGGCCAAGTAGCCAGATGGATAGAAAGGCTCGAATCCTACGATTTTGAAATTGTCCACCGAAAAGGAATAATCCACGGTAATGCCGATGCGCTTTCACGTCGTCCTTGTCCACCGAACTGCATGCATTGTCACCGTGTAGAAGGAAAAGAAGCCGGAGAAACCATTCAGAGGATAACGACTGAACCAAAGGATGGATGGAATCAGCAAGAACTGGAAGATGCCCAACGTAAAGATCCAGATATTTCACCGATCATGGCATGGAAGGACGAAATGAAACGGTCTGAGTGGAAAGACATCTCACAATTCAGCGAAACCCTAAAGTGTTTTTGGGCACCTAGACGGCGGATTATTAAAACGGGAATGGGAAAACGCTGAAGGAAAATCGTATCATATGCAAACCATCGTCCCGCATTCCAAAGTCGAGGAGGTTTTGAAGGAATATCATGGAGGTACCTCCGGTGGGCATTTGGGTGTAAATAGAACCTTGGCAAAGATACGAGAAAGGTTCTATTGGATCCATCTCCGAGATGATATCGAAAATTGGTGCCGTAAATGTACTACGTGTGCATCGAGTCAGGGCCCACAACGCAGATCAAAGGGAGAAATGCAACAATACAACGTGGGAGTCCCATTCGAGAGAATTGCTGTGGATATTGCTGGCCCATTTCCGGCATCAGAAAATGGTAATCGCTACATTCTAGTGGTAATTGATTATTTCAGCAAGTGGCCTGAAGCTTACGCAATTCCAAACCAAGAAGCAGTAACCGTCGCAGAACAAATTGTTACCAACTGGGTGAACAGATTTGGAGCTCCACGTGAACTACACTCCGATCAAGGGCGCAATTTTGAATCTCAAATATTCAAACACGTGTGCCAAATGCTGGGAATTAACAAAACCAGGACAATTCCACAAAATCCACAGTCTGATGGAATGGTGGAACGTTTCAATAGGACATTGAATTCAAACCTATCCAAACTCGTCAGCGTGAGGCAACAGGACTGGGATCAGCACATCCCTCTATTTTTAATGGCCGTACATTCAACAACAGGAGAAACTCCCTCCCGAGTCATTTTGGGAAGAAATATTCGAGTCCCTGCGGAACTAATGCTTGGAGTGCCCCCAGACCAACCAATCAATGCCAAAGATTACGTTTTGGATCTTCGATGTCGACTAAATACAATTTATAACCTGGTCAGAGATAAAATTGATTTGGCGACCGACCGCATGAAGACGAGGTATGATCAACGGGCGAATTCATCAGGATTCCAAGAGGGCGATTTGGTTTGGTTATACAATCCCAAGCGACAGAAGGGCGGACCGCCGAAACTACAGCGCAAATGGGAAGGCCCTTACCAGATCGTCAACCGGTTAAATGATGTCGTCTATCGGATTCAACTACATCAAAAACCTCGTACTAAAATGAAAGTGGTACATCTCGACCGACTAACAAAGTACCATGGTGCCATTGAGGAAGTGAACGACTCTGTTCGGGACGAACAGGGACTAAGGAGAGGGTAATGTTATAGATCTGGCAACCACGCAAATTGATCTTTCTGGAATTATGTAGAACAGTATCCCCCAACATGTAAAAAGCCCTAATTAAAGATCTAGAACTTTCCAGTATAGTCGAGACACACACCCGACGACATACACCGCGGAAGGTTCGAGAATTGGGGAAAAATTGTATAAAAACACGAAGCTTTCAGACGGGAGTTAGTCATTCAGCGACATTTATGGAAGACGCAAACCAGTGCAAGCAATAGTAAAACACGCGACGGTGCTGTCATAAAGTGCAATAGTAAAACACGCGGCGGTGTTGTCATAAAGTGCGAATTGATCGGGAAATTAAGTTAAAGTGCGAATAAATAAATTATCACTTATTTTTAAACGAATTGTGTTTATACTCTAGATGAAATCTGAGAGTATATTGTGTTTGCCTTACCGTTTGTAACGCTAAGAAATAATGCTCGCACAGAGCCGCCAAGGGTACAGAAATATTTGTTGTCGCTCAAAAACTTCGATTCCGAGTTGCTGTCTGTCCGTCTGTCCGTCTGTCCGTCTGTCCGTCTGTCCGTCTGTCCGTCTGTCTGTCTGTCTGTCTGTCCGTCTGTCCGTCTGTCTACAGCATAACTCTCGAACGCTTTGAGCTATCGTGCTGAAATTTGTTGTGTGTCATTTTTAGCAAAAAAGAAACTTTAAGTTCGTGAACGGGCCACATCCCCCCACTCCTTCTACCCCCTTCCATACAAATTTCACCAAATTTCGAAATTTACAGAAATTGATTTTTCTTAGAAACTATTTAAGCTATCAATTTGAAATTTGGGTTCAAGTATTATGATATAGATACCATTAATATGACTCAATATTGATCCGATCCCATCACTCCTTCTACCCCCTCCCATACAAATGCATAATTTTGAAAAATGCAGTTTTTCGATTTTCATCGAAACTAGTAAAGTTATAAAAACGAATTTTTGCCAGAATTAATTTTTTTATAATTCCAATCAGCACTGAAAAAATTAGCAACTTCCCCTCACTCCTTCTACCCCCTCCCATACAAATTTCACGACATTTTGAAATTTAAATTAAATTATTTTTCTTCGAAACTGTGAAAGGTATCAATTTGATATTTCGCACAAAGTATAAAAATAAAAATATCAATAACAGGAAAAAAAATTGTTTTCATCGTTACACTCCTTCTACCCCCTCCCATACAAATGCATCATTTTTGTTAAATGCATTATATCGATTTCCATTAAAACTAGAAAAATTACAAACTTAAAATTTTGCCAGAATTTGTTTTTTAATAGTTGCAATAAATGCTGGAAAAAATTATCAGCTCAGCTTCCCTCCTTCTACCCCCTCCCATATAAATATCTGTATTATAAATTCAAGAAAAGCATTTCTCCTTCGAATATATGAGAGCTGTCGACTTTGAAATTGAATCAAAGCATAGTGAAGGATGATGATAAGCAGTTTCAAAATCATCTAAAACGTTCCACTTCCTCTGCCACCTCCCATACAAATGCCTCAATTTAAGGAAAACTATGACCAATTTCTTTAAAAATAATGAAACCTAAAAATTTTAAATTCAGCACGAAACATTTTACACGCCATTTTCGGTGTCACATAGGAGAAATACAAACCTCCGCCTCTACTTCTACCACCTCCCATGCAAAGTCTCTTCTCACTATTCGAAAGAATTTCAGATGACATATTTGCCGGTATATTAAAGTCATTTCCATCTCATCTAGAGTATCATATGATTGGGCTTTAAGTCCAATCATAATTCTGTTATGTTTTTTACTTGAAATCCCGACGAACCCCTAGCTCGCAACAATACGATATCAGATTTTAGAATCAAGAGCAAAGTGATCAGCCGCCCGCTTTTACACACAAAAAAAAACATGGACCTATTTCATTCGATGATCCTTTCCCAATTGGAGGCAAAAAGCTGGTGTACCCTCGAAAGTACATGTCGTTAAATATAGTAATAGGGCATTTTTTTTCAATTGTTTTTGCTGGCGATTTCAACGTTCGTATACGGTAAGAAATTTTGGTGTGAATCTTATAGCAACATGATATACATATCTATACATATAAATATAATTGTAGTGTCTGTCTGTTATTTGCTTATAAATGGCTATAAGTTAGTTTTTTGAGTTATTTTAGCACTAACTAAGCATAAAAACACATTTTTGAAATTTTTGTCTGTCTGTCTGTCTGTCTGTCTGTCTGTCTGTCTGTCTGTCTGTACGACCGCTTTTCACGCACAAACGGCTGAACCGATTGTAATGAAACTTACACAGTTTGTTAGGTGTCCATCGGAATGAAATCTGCACTTGGTTTCATTTCACTCCCCTCACGCCTTCTACCCCCTCCCATACAATGTGACTCATTTTCAAAATATATATTAATCAAATTTTCTTGGAAACCATAAAAGCTATTAATTTGAAATTTGGAATATATTATTTCTATTATAAATGCAGTCTTTTGGTGTACAAATTGTTTGAGTTTCCTCACTCCTTTCACCACCTCCCGTACAAACTACACTTTTTCATGAATTAATTTACACCAAATTTCTCAGTACGTGTAACTTCCATCGAGCTAAAATGTTGTATTAAATCCTTAATTAACATTATTATTAATATCGGGAAAAAATTAACCGATTAGCTTCACTCCTTCTACCCCCTCCCATACAATGTGACACAGTTCCAAGACTTCACAAGAATTTGATTTTCTTGAAAAGTCTGAATGTTACTGATCTGAAATTTCAAATATATCAATTGCATGCTGATTATAGTTGTTTTTCGAAAAATCACCAGAAACCCCCTTCTCCTTCCACCACCTCCCATATAAACCGCACTTTTTCATGAAATACTCTAAACGAATTTTCTCAGTACATTTAAATTTCATCGAGGTAAAAATTTGAACTTAATCCTTAATTAGCATTATTATTAATATCGTGAAAAAACTTAACCGAGTAGCTTCACTCCTTCTTCCCCCTCCCATACAATGAGACACATTCCACGACTATACAATAATTCGATTTTCTTGAAAAGTATGAACGATACAGATCTGAAATTTAAAGTATATCAATTGCATGATAGTTATAGTTGTTTCTCGAAAAATCATCAAAAACCCCCCACTCCTTCTACCACCTCCCATACAAATTGCACAATTTCATTAAATTCAATGCACTAAGTTTCTCAGTACCAACTCAATTTTTGAAGCTTAAATTTGGTACAAAACATTTTTATAGCTACTCTAGCATAATGTGAAACAAATTAGTTCATTGCTGTCACCCCTGCTACCACTCCCCATATAAAATTTCTTAACACCGCAAAAATTTCGTATCGTATGATTGGGCTTTACGCACAATCGTAGTCCTGTTATGCTTTTAAGCTTAACGTTATTTTATTTGGTCTTTTCTTTCACTAACACAAGCTACAACTATTCACATGTCCTTAACGCTCTTCCATACTTATATGATCTCAAATCACGGGTTTGATTTGATCACGAGCATGTCCCATAAAAATGGGAGTATCATGCTTTCATTCTGAATAATTTATGGATCTGATTCCAACAATATACAAACCATTTTCTTCAAAGACCCATTAAAGTAAGCAGATTATACATATATCCCACATAATGTATTACTAACTACACTCTCAAAAATTGCTTATTTTTACGCGGACGAAGTCGCGGGCGTTTGCTAGTGTACATATAAATCCTTACAAATTATTTATAAAATGAATATTATCCATCTCGATAAATTTTATAGTTGGGTAAACTAAAATTTGTAATTACTTTATTATTCTAATAATAAAGTATTGTGATCGACACAAGAAAAAAAAATTTGCTACCCTGAAATATTTTTATACTCTAGATGAAATCTGAGAGTATTATAAGTTTGCCACAAAGTTTGTAACGCCAAGAAATAAGGCTCGGAGAAAAAAATGAATGATACAGAAGTTCATATAATCACTCAAAAATCTCAAAACCGGATGTCCGTCCGTCCGTCCGTCCGTCTGTCTGTCTGTCTGTCTGTCCGACCGTGTCCTCTCTAGCTTGAGAACGCGTTAAGCTAGAAATTTCAAATTTTGTATACGTCGTTTTTAACAAAAAAGTAAGGTCAAGTTCGTGAACGAGCCAAATCGCTCCACCCCTTCTACCCCCTCCCATACAAAATGACACAATTTCGCAATCTGACAATAAACGGATTTGCTCGAAAAGCACAAATGACATTGATCTGAAATTTGGAATGTAATATTTTTATCATGATTCCAATCCACTCTATAAAAATAATTTGTGTCTTTCCCCTCCTTCCACCACCTCCCATACAAACTGCACTTTTTCATGAAATGCTCTAAACCAATTTAGTCAGTGCATATAATACTTATCTGGCACAAAATATTTATTTAAAATTATTAGTAAGACCAAAAAAATTGAGACGATTAGCTGTACCATTTCTACTCCCTCCCATACAAAATGACACAATTTCGTAATTTCACAATAAACGGATTTGCTCGAAAAATATAAATGGTATTGTTCTGAAATTTGGAATATATTACTATTATGATGATATAAATCTTTTGTACAAAAGTTTTTTGAGTCCTCCCCTTCCTTCCACCACCTCCCATACAAACTGCACTTTTCACCAAATGCTCTAAGCCAATTTACTCAGTGCGTATAAAATTGATCGAGCTGAAATTGTGCACAAAATATTTATTTTGAATTATTAGTAAAACTGAAAAAAAAATTAAGCGATTAGCTTTACCCCTTCTACCCCCTCTCATACAAAATGACACAATTTCACAACTTTATAACTAAACTGCCAACAAGTCGGGCGAAACTTTATTATTCTTGGGACAAGTTGCGGATGAGTGGAAAGTCAATATGCAGGTTAGAGTGGTTAGGGAAGGCTAAGTGAAAGGGAGTTCTTGGGCAGGACTGTTAACAATATTTCATTCGTTTCTGTAAGTTTGGATTTTATGAGGAGAGGAGTAGGGGTAATAGTAAGGGTGGGTGGATGTTAATAGCTTTTTAATTAATTGCTTGAATCACGTCCAATATTCTCTGTATAGAATGTGTTTCATAGACGAAGTTGCATAGAATTTTCATAAAATTCGGTGTATTTTACATTCATGAAACCGAACATTTGTATGGGAGGGGGTAGAGAATATAGGGGAATCGTAAAATTTGATACGCAGTTTTATTTCGCGTCTCTTGTAAGGTGCTTGTATAGAATTTCAAGTTCGTAGCTTTTAGTTTGTTGGTTATTAGTTGATTTAATGAAATTGGTCGAAATCATACTTTTGTATGGGAGGGGGTAGAAGCGCAAGCGCGATTTCAAAATTTTTAAAGCAACTTCATTTAAATTATTTTTATAAGTTTTTATACCAAATTTGAAATTGATAGCTTTTAAGAGTTAGCTGATAACTGATTTCTTAAAAATGCTCGAAAAAATAATTTTGTATGGGAGGGAGTAGAGGAGATAAGGGAATCGTAAAACTTGTGATGCAATTTTCTTTTATTTTTATTGTAAGGTGCTCGTACGAAATTTCAAGTTCGTAGCTTTTAATTTGTTGATTATTAGTTGATTTAATGAAATTAGTCGAAATCAAACTTTTGTATGGGAGGGGGTAGAAGGTCAAGCGCGATTTTAAAACTTTTAACGCGATTTCATTTTAATTATTTTTGTTAGTTGTTATGCAAAATTTCAAATTGATAGTTTTTAACAGTTAGGTGATAATTGATTTCTTGAAAATGGTCGAAAAAATAATTTTGTATGGGAGGGGGTAGAAGTGTTAAAGGTTTTCGACCAGTTAATATTTCGTATATTTAGGGATTTTTTTTAAATGCATTTCGCAAATTTTCAAATTTCTACCTTAAAATTTCACTCAAAAATTTTCATTTTATGTGTTTTTTTCAATGCACATGAAACACCTTGTGCACGTTAGACCGGGGGGTCGGTTTATAACAAATATGGATCAAGTTATTATTATTTTTCTATGTGGATTAAATATAGGTATTTACACGCAAAATTTTAACTTTGTATCTTTTATCAGAGCCCTAAAAAAATCACTCAAAGTTTTCAATATTTTTGCTTATTACCTCCCTCCCCTTACACCTCCCAACTTAAAATTTTTACCAAAATTAACTATTATGTAGTTCTACAATCTGACAAATCTTTGATTTGATATCTGTATTATTTTTGGAGATATAAGGATTTGTAATTTTGAAAAGTGCGCCATTTTTGAAATGCTCCCCATTTCCCCCCACTACTATTATTTCAACATGTTATATTTTTTTTGTATTTGCCTAGTATAGCTTAATATAAGTTTTAAGTTTTAATTACATAGCTTAAGAGATAGTTGAGATATTAATTTTTTCTTTGCACCCCCCCTGACCCTCCCCCTTACAATAATTAGCCGCTTTCTAAGCTGGTTCCGATGACACTATATGCCACCTTGACGGTCTCTAAATATAATTTTGTTACGATAAGTAATTTCGAAGATATAATCATTTGAAAAAAAAATTCGGCCGACAATTGGTTCTAAGCCCCCCCTTTTCGCACCCCAATGGATAAAAAAATTAAATTATTTTAAAAAGTTGTCCCACAAACCCCTCTATATTAATGTTGAGTTTTAGTTTCCTAGCTGTTACCATGGTTGAGATATTTGAATTCGTATTTTTCGGTTTAAGCGCTCCCCCCGCCTCCCCCTGAACCAGTATACCCCCGAAAATGGGTATCCGCCTGAGATCCGCAACTATCTACAATCTTCCCAAAAATGAACTTTCTATCTTGAAGGGTTTGGGAGTTAATGTGCGCTGAGCGTACACGTCGGCGTACGGCGGACGGCGGACGGCGTACGGCGTACAGACAGACGGATTTTTTTTTTTGCATTTTTAGGCTAATTTAGTCATGAAACGCGAAAAAAAAAAATTTCAGGGTAGCAAACTTTTTTTTTTTTTGTGTCGATCACAATACTTTATTATTATAATAATAAAGTAAAAGTTGATTTTCATGAAAAGTATGAATGCTACTGATCTGCAATTTAAAACATGTCAAAAGCATAAGTTATTTTTGAAAAGTCATTAAAAACTCGCCCCTCCTTCTATCACCTCCCATACAAACTGCACTACTTCACTACATCCAATACACTAATTTTCTCAGTACCTATTAAGTTTTTAAATCCTAAATTTTGCATAAAACATTTTGATGGCAACCTTAGCGTCATGTGAAAAAATTAGTTCAATGTCGTCACCCCCTCTACCACAAAATTTCTTAAGATACAAAAATTTCTCTTTCATCTAGAGTATCGCACGATTGGGCTTTATGCCCAATCGTACTCCTGTTATGTTTTTTCGCGTTTCATGACTTCAAATTCCTGTTAAGACCCCCTATAGGGGCATAGGACAGAAACAACACTCTTCCACAAGGCGCGATCCTGCGCATCGGCTTTAAGCTGTTGCCAGGACTTGTTTATTCCTCTGGCCTCCTGCTCAACTGCTCGCTTCCATGTGTTACATGGTCGACCAACCCGACGTCTTCCTTGAGGGTTATAATCCAGAGCCTGTTTTGCGATGTTTTGCTCTGGTTTCCTCAAAGTATGACCGATCCACTGCCACTTTCGCCGTTGAATCTCAATACCTATTTTAGTCTGGCGAGTTGTACTCCAAAGTTCGTCGTTGGAGATCACTTCTGGCCAGAATATTCCTAAAATGCGTCGGAGGCATTGGTTTACAAAAGTCTGTAGTTTCTTGGTAAGTCGAACGGTCACTTTCCACGTAGTACAACCATATAACAACACGGATTTGACGCATGCGTCAAAAACTCGCAGCTTCGTGCGAAGGGAGATCTCTCTTAACCTCCAGAAAGGGGAAAGGATACCGAAGGCCTGACGAGCTTTATTTAGCCGAGCCTCAACATCCTTTTCGGCTCCGCCGTCCATGCTGACAATGCTTCCGAGATAGCAAAAATCTTGCACCTCTTCCACATCCTGTCCATTAAGAACAATCGGTGTGCTTGCGTTCGAACCCATGTGCATGTACTTGGTTTTACGCACATTTATTTTCAGTCCCGCCTCTTTGCATTTAGAATGCAACGAGCGAACATTTGACTCTAAGTCCGAACGGGTATGTGCAAGCAAACACACGTCATCAGCATAATCAAGGTGACTTAAGATGTTAAATAGTCTCCATTGAAGACCTTTACCTTCCTCACCTTCCAGTGCAGCTTTCAAGATGTCATTTATTACCACCAGAAACAGGGCTGGTGATAATATGCAGCCTTGTCTGACACCCGTTCGCACAGGAAAGCTCTCGGACAGCTCTCCTCTATGCAAGACGCGACACCTTGCATCTTCGTGACTAAATTCGCCTAAAACTGAAAAAAAAATCCGTCCCGCCGTACGCCGTACATATGGACTCATATCTCCGAGACCGTTAAAGGTAGAATGTTCGTTTTTGGGTGAATTGTTGATTGGGTAAGTGAGCTCCATTTTCTAAATTTTATATTTCAAAAAAGAGTACAGATATCAAATCGAAAATTTGTCAGATTGTAGAACTATATAATAGTTAATTTTGGTAAAAATTTTATATTGTGAGGCGTAAGGGGAGGGAGGTGGTAACCAAAAATGTCAAAAATTTTGAGTGATTTTTTTAGAGCTCTGGTGAAAGATACACAGTTTAAATTTTGCATGTGGATACATCTATTTGATATACATAGAAAAATAATAATAACTTGATTCATAATTGTTATAAACTGACCCCCCCGGTCTAATGTGCACAAAGTGTTTCATGTGTATTGAAAAAAACACATAAACTGAAAATTTTTGAGTGAAATTTTAAGGTATATAGAAACTTCAAATTTTGCGAAATGCATTTAAAAAAAATCCCTAAATATACGAAATATTAACTGGTCGAAAACCTTTAAAACTTCTACCCCCTCCCATACAAAATTATTTTTTCGACCATTTTCAAGAAATCTGTTATCACCTAACTATTAAAATCTATCAATTTGAAATTTTGCACAAAAACTTTTAAAAATAGTTGAAATAAAATTACGTCACAAGTTTTGAGATCGCGCCTGTCCTTCTACCCCCTCCCATACAAAAGTATGATTTCGACCATTATTAGGAAATCAATTATCACCTAACTATTAAAAGCTATCAATTTGAAATTTTGCATAAAATCTTACCAAAATAGTTGAAATGATTTACGTTAAAAGTTTTGAAATTATGCTTGCCCAAACCTCGATTGCGTCTGTCTACAACATAAATCTCGAACCTCCTCAAATTTTTATGTCATTTTTAGCTAAAAAGTAGCTTTAACTTCGTGAACGGGCCTCTTCCCCTCACTTCTTCTACTCTTTGCTATACAAATTTCATAAAATTTCGAAATTTAGAGAGATTGATTTTTCTCCGAAACCATTTCAGCTAACGACTTGAAAATCAGATGATTATATAATTGCGTGAATATCATTAACGTTAAACAATATTGATCCGATCTCTTTAGTCCTTCTACCCTCTCCTGTACAAATGCACAATTTTCAAAAATGCATTTATTCGGTTTTCATAGCAACAACGAGGGGAGGTCAAATATTTCGCGGAATTACAAGGAAGGGGGAAGTAGGGAGAGGGGGCTAAGATTTAACAAGTTATCATTTTTCCTTTCCAATGTATTCTCTCTTAAGCCTAATACATTTATCACATCTCTCACAAAGCTTATTAATTTCTTCTAAAAAAAAGGCTTTCAAAATGCATAGGCTGAAATTGCCGACTTCACTTCTTCATCGTTGGTAAATTTTCTTCCTCGAGGTTCTTTCTTCAGTTTTGGGAACAAATAGTAATCGGAAGGGGCTAGACCTGGACTATAAGGTGGGTGGTTCAATATTCCGTAACCACATTTCTGGGCAGCCATTGCAACATGGCTCTTGTGAACAGGTGCGTTGTTGAGCAAAAGCAGCACACATCGAGTCCACTTCCCTTTTCTTTTTTCCTTGATGGCATCCTTTAATTTTGTAGCAGATTGGCATAGTATCCCTCTGTGATATTTTGAACTTCTTAACTTTTTCCTTAAAGTCGATCATCAAAGCTCCCTCTTCATCGCAAAAAGTAGTGGTCATGAATTTTCCGGCGGATTGTGAGGCCATCAAGTCCTTGGGGGGGAAGTGCCTTTAAGGAGCCACTGCATTGCCTCTTGCTTTTATTCAGGCTATGATGAAACCAAGTTTCGTCTCTAGTAACAATCCGGGTCAAAATTTCATCCCTGTTCTCGCTCAGAGATCCAAAAACTCGACGCGCTGCTTTTTCTGAACAGCTGAGAGTATTCTCGGTACCCATCTTGCACTAACTTTAGACATGTGGAGATGATCGTGGAGGATATTCAAAATGGTTGTATCTGATACTCGAACCATTTTTGCGATTTGTTTCTTCTTTAAACGAGCATCTTCGAGAACATGTATCTACACTTTTCGACGATTTTTGAGGAAGTGGCCTCAATCGGTCGGCCCAAGTGCTTATCATCTTCAATTTTCACTCTGCCTATACCACTTATAAATCATGATTTTTCTAGGACAAGAGTCCCCGTAAATTGATGAAATTTCTTCCAAAATGGTTTGTAGCGTTTTTCCTTGCTTGGTAAGGAACTTTATGACAGTACGAAACTCAATTTTGTCCATAGTTAGCGTTATCTTTCCGATTAACTTGGTGAATTGGCGATAACTAAAATGTTAGAGATCGGTAAACATATTTTGCCCCTTCCTTGTTCATCCCCCTCATTTCGCGAAATTTTGACCTCCCCTCGTAGCAAAGCTAATAGAACGAAGTTTTGCCAGAATTAATGTTATTATAATTACAATCAATTTTGAAAAAAATTATCAACTTCACTTCGAAGTTTCAATTAAATTATTTTTCTTCAAAACCGTCGAAGCTATCAACGTTCAATTTTGAGAAAAGTATTTATACGATTGTAAATATTATTTGTGTCGAGATATTTGATTTTGATTCGAATACGTTTTCTACCCCCTCCCATGCAATGTTTGTAATAAAAAAAATATTAATTTCACTTCACTTCTTCTAATCCCTCCCAAACAAATTTTTTTCAGGAAAAAATTTCTCCTTCGAAATTTCGAATTCGAAATTGTAACAAAGCAATGTGATTAGGATGCTGATAAGCACTTTCAAAATCATCAAAAACATTTCACTTTCTCGGCCACCTCCCATACATGCCATAAATTCAAACAAAAATTGTTCAATTTCCTCGAAAATTATGGAAGCTGCAAACTTTAAATTCAGTATGGAACATTTTCCATACCACATTCGGTATCATATACAAAAAAGGAAAACCTCCCCTCTCTGTATCTACCACCTCCCATACAAAAGTCTTTATTCCCTCTTTGAAAAATTTGAGATGGCATATTTTCAAGTACATTAAACTCTTTCCCATTTCATCTAGAGTATCGCATGATTGGGCTTTAGTCCCCATCATAATTCTGTTATGTTTTTATATTATACATCCTTATGCCGTTAAATTTCCGGTAATCTCTGAAAATATCGCGCCTGTGCTTTCACCCTCTCCCATATAAAAGTATGATTTCGATCAATTTCAGTAAATCAACTAAAAACCAACCAAAAGCTACGAATTTGAAATTTTGAGTGAGCACCTTACAAGAGAAATGAAATAAAACTGCATCACACATTCTACGAGTCCCTTACTTTCTCTACTCCTCCCACACAAATGTTTGGTTTCGTGAATGTAAAATACACCGAATCCTATGAAAATTCTATGCAACTTCGTCTATGAAACACATTCTATAAAGAGAATATTGGACGTGATTCAAGCAAACAATTAAAAAATTATTAACATCCACCCACCATACCTCATACCTCCTCTCATAAGAACCCAAAATATTGATTATATGTACTGGAGCTTTTAAGTGTTAAATTGTCAACAGCTCGGCCCTAGAAACCCCTTTCACTTAGACTTCCCTAACCACTCTAACCTGCATATTGACTTTCCACGCATCCTCAACTTATCCCAAGAATAATAAAGTTGTGCCCGACCTGTTGGCAGTTTATTTTTTCTGTCATAATCAAATTTTGCTACTGGGTAAGCGAAAACAAACACTCTCTGAGCAAGCGGAGCACGAGACAAGAAGTATGGTATGTTCGTTTAAGTTTGCATAGATATTGGCGAATTAATTTGCGCACAGTCGGCATTTTGATGAATCATTTCTTAATCAGTGAGCTTCTGATAATTTTTCTTAATTATTTAGGTAAAAGTGAAGTCACCATATCGCAGTGGTAGTCTATTAACTTAAATGCCAATACGGCCCAATTTAGTCAGCAGCATTAAAAATATTCGCTTTCCATCTTTCATGTCTTCGTTATTCGTAACATCGTCTGCTATTAGATAGTAAAAAACGTCCTTCCCTTCTAGATTGTCTTTGAGCATTGCACAGTAAAGTAATGATCAAACTACATAATAGAAACGCTTAAACTCTTAAGACATCCATTTTCGTCAATGTCATTGAGACTTATGTATGGACTTTACGAAATGCGATAACGATAAAGTTGATTAAAGTTCTAATTGTTACTCACCTTTTCAACGATTTGCGGTGTTATTCTATTGTCAATTTATTTGATTATTTTACAATAAAAAACACCTGTTCTGCAAGGAAGTACATATAGAACATGAATATGTTTGGTATCGCGATTCACACTTACGATGAAATGCACTTTTCGGCGTAAGTAATCGTAGAAATTGTTGAAATTTTTCAATTTCTGTAATACTTGAACTGTATGGTGTATCGCGAAGAAACTGCATAAAGTCGTCACTGCCACTTTATTTATTTTCTCGCTTACGCATCTCGCGCATTAAGTCGGACTTAGATGTTGGAGACGTATCACAGTTACAAACGAACTCGAAAATACTCGGCGCCCATAATTCAGTAGCAAGCGATGTCGACTTGGATCGAAAATAGAAAAAAATTTAGTTAAATACTATACATACTGTATGTATAGATATACACAAAATTACAAGAGAGAGAGAGAGATATTCTCAGTTAAGATCACCTTCCGTCGTCTCTCTGCCTACTGCAAGACGCGCAATCCTAAGCAACACGACCCTACCACTCCTCTTGTGTTCTGTTCGACTCCTCGCTTCGCTGTCAAATATCCCGACGATGGACAATCCAACAATAACATAACAATGCTCAAAACACGGGCAGCCAACAAGTAGTAGTCCCCCAAAACTCGAGCTCCGATGATCTCAACCGAGTATAGGGAAAGAAATCTTGATCATATCAGGCAAAAATCCCGCCAGAAATTTCATAATTTTCGTACGGAATGAAATCTGAGGAACCCGGTGATCATAGTTCTGCATGCCTGGTATTTCAAATTGCATTCAGTATGTTTTGGTTAGATACTATTCTGTTTTTTAGTCAGTAGAACACATGTTTTTTTCATAGAAAGCAAAAACAAATTTATTCAAACTAGTTTCTTCTCTGGCTACACATTTTTCCCATTTCTCCGGCAATTTGTGGATTCCACGCCAAAATATTCCTCCTCTTTCCAAGTAAATCAATCATCTAGCTTTTTCGGACGTCTCCGTAATAATCGAAGTGCTGCTCAGCGAGCGCGTGGCCTTTCGACGATTTAATCAGTTGTTGGTAGTAGCGGTGGGTATTGCCAGTTTCACCAGGTTTTAACATTTCATAGTAAACGATACCCTGCTGATACCACCAAACGTACAGCATCGTCTTCCGTCCGAAGCGATTTGGTCTTGTGGAGGATGGTGATGGTTGGCCAGAATCAACCCACTATTTCTTGCGTTCAGAATTCTTGAAATATATGCAGTTTTCATCGCCAGTCACAATCCGAAGCGGGAACGGCTTTCTTCTGGAAATCGATTAAATGCATTTGTATGGGAGGTGGTAGAAGGAGTATACGGATCAAAACAAAATTTTTCGTCTAGTAGTAAACTTTCAAAAAAACTTCAAGTCGATAGCTTTGACAGTTTCGAAGAAAAATAATTTAATTTAAATTTCAAAATTTCGTGAAATTTGTATGGGAGGGGGTAGAAGGAGTAAGACGAAGTTCACGGTTTTTTTTTAAAAACTAGTTGCAATTGTAATGAAATTAACACTCGCAAAAATTTGTTCATTTAGCTTTGCTAGTTTCAATAAGAATCGATTAAATACATTTTTGAAAATCGAGCATTTGTATGAGAGGGGGTAGAAGGAGTGACGGGATCGGATCAATATTTTGTGAATTTAATGATATTGATATCAGTATACTTTGGCTCAAATTTTAAGTTCATACATTAAATAGTTTCGAAGAAAAATTAATTTATTAAAATTTCGAAATTTCATGAAATTCGTATGGGAGGGGGTAGAAGGAATGGGGGGATGTAGCCCATTCACGAACTTAAAATTAGTTTTTTGGTAAAAATGGCACACAACAAATTTCAGTACGACAGCTCAAAGCGTTCGAGAGTTATGTTGTAGACAGACGGACAAACGGTCACTCGGAATCGAAGTTTTTGAGCGACAACAAATATTTCTGTACCCTTGGCGGCTCTGTGTGAGCGTTATTTCTTAGCATTACAAATATACTCTCAGATTTCATCTAGAGTATGAATATCAAAAAGGCTTTGCAACCTCTTTAATAGAAATCGTCTGGGCGTTTAAGAGCTAATTGTACCAAAAACACAATTGCAAAAGGTCGCACTTCCAGCGAGAGCCAATTTTTCAGGCGGTATGCTTTTAAGAATTCAAATATTTGGACCAAGACTATAAAAAATAGTTTCCCGACCAGATTAAACACCCAAACCATACATGATACAAAGTATATTTAATCTAAACTAAAAAATCTTCAACAAATTTAGCAAACTTTTCGCGAATAAATTCCATTTAATCTTCAATCCAATCACAATTCCATTTTCTATATTTGAAATTAAAACCATTTTTCGATATTTGCCATTTCTTTCTTGATTTTTTCGATGGTACTGTTCAGATCACGCTGCATTTCATTGAAGACTTTCTTATCAGCTTTGCTGATATTCAAAGCAATCTGTGGGTCATTTCGGCCATCAACTATAACATCAGCTCCGTAATAGATGTAACTATTGTAGAATTTACTATTTTTATCGGTAAACGTGTAGTTCGATTGACCTGTTAGATTTCCGACGATGCTGAAACACGATCGAGTGACATCGACAATAGTTGCATTGAGTGCGTTGTTCTTTTCACGCACTTCGCACGCCACTGTACCAGTGGGGCAAGTATAGTTGAAGCATACTACATTTCCGTCTGTAACGAAGAGAAATCTTTTAATTTGCAGAATTGAAACTAACTAATCTAACGAAATTCAGATTAACAATACTAACCTTGATTTTTGTAAAAATTCCCTTGCGAAGTTTTAACAATTGCGGCACCATGAACTAAAATGCAAGCGAAAAGTCCGAGAGCAACAGCATAAAATAAAGCAGCCATCTCGATTTCGAAACTAAAGACAAACTAAACTTTTCCTTACCGAAAAGATACTTTTATTTAATTTTATCTTACGGGAAACAACCGTCAAAATTGTTTTGAATGATTCTATCGTATCGGTATGATAAGATAAATAAGTATAAAGCGACTGTAACTCATTCGATAAAAATTTATTATGAAAACTGACAGTTTGTTTGTTATTGTTTTCCGATTTTATGTGAGACTAATTAGTTTTGATTTCATTTATTAAACGTTATGTGGTTAGTCATGAAACCGATAGAAAAAATCTATCTATAAATCCAGTAATGGAAACAAAAAACTAGAAATTTCCATATTTCTATTAAGCAAAATGTTTAAATAATCTTCTGTAAGAAAAAAGATTTCACAATCAAGCAATTTGTAACGCTTGATTTTGGTTAAATAAAGACATATTGGATAGATATAAGAAATATCTGCCAACAAGTCGGGCGCAACTTTATGATTCTTGGGAAAAATTGAAGATGAGTAGGAAGGCAATGTGGATTTTAGTGTGGTAGCAGATAGGGGAGAGTTAGTGAATGAAAGCTGGGGCGGGCTATTGTCAGTTATTTAACACTTAACTGCCGCTACGCTCAATAGCTCCGATAAATAGATTCAATACTGCATTCTTTTATTTGTACAAGTTAGGCTTTTTATGGGGGTGGGTTGGAAGAGTTGAATGGGTTAATAATTGTTTAATAGATTGCTTGAATCTTCAAGATTCTCTGTATAGATTGATGGTTTCATCAGTCAATCAATTTACTGTTAAGACCACCTATAAGGGCAAAGGGCAAAAACAGTTTTCTTCCACTAGGCCTGAGCATCGGCATTTAGTTGTCGCCAGGGCTTCTTTATTCCTTTGGCTTCTTGCTTAACTGCTTGCTTAAATGCGCTACATGGTCAACCAATCCGACGTCTTTCTTGAGGACTATAAATTAGACCTTGTTGCGGTGTTTCGCTCTGGTTTTCTTAAAATGTGATCAATCGACTGCCACTTCCGCGTTTGAATCTCAATGCCTATTTGAGTTTCTCCAGTTGTACATCAAAGTTCGTTGTTGAAGATCACTTCTGGCCAAAATATAGGTATATGAGAGGAAAGTTTTTAGTTTCTTGGTAACTCGAACGGTCACTTTTTCAGAAGGCCTTTCTAAGGGATTGATCTGGCAGGCCTACAAGATCTCTTCTTGGAAAGGTATAATGAAAAATATTTCTAATGGCTCGTGAAAAAATACCCGATACCTTTAATTCTACGAAGCAATGGAAAAGGGACAAAAATACGATTCACCATTCCTTCTCAGGAAGGAATTAAGAATCATATTTTCGGTGGTATTGCAACAAATGAGTATACAGATAAAAATAAATAGAAGAACTACCTACATGTTAGTCAATTTGTCTAAATCAATAATTAGTAGGCTGAGAATAATTATTCAGTGCATATATTGCAATTATAATTTTAGTCCAAGCTTGAAATCTGAAGTCTATTAACAGAAAAGTGTAATTTTATCGGGAGTACAAAATGAAGCCCGCCATTTCCCAATAGATGGCGGCAGAAATAAATGGTGATCGACAAGTTTTATCGGCGCCTTGATCTATTCATGTTAACTGTGAAGTTCGTAGGGTAACCGAGTATCTCTGCATAAGTATGAAGTTAGTTCCCAATTTTTATACATAAGGCAATACTGCCTAGTCTTCTGTAGACTGCGGAATGACAAATTATGTCATTTTGAATTGTCGCTACTGTTGTACAAAAACCGCATCAGCCAACAAAGAATTCAAATTCAATTGAATTGTGCGAAAATCGTGCCAGGATGGCCCGAAATTCAAATTGTATCTATATATGTTATTTGCTTAATTTGTTCTGTTTTAGTGCAAACGTTCAGTTAAAAATGCCGGGGTTTAGGTGCGAAGACGGGCGGAACGAAGAAAATCTTAATAGAAAGGTAAGTTTGGAACGAAATCCAGACAGATTTCGTTATTATCATCAATGGCGTGAAATCGTTGCCTCCAGTTGTCTCAATGTAAAAACCACGTCCTCCAGTATGAATTTTTAAGACAACTTTGAAGTCCTAATAAGTACTCACCCACATTTATGCATAATTTTCGATATTTCATAATTAATTTGTACTATTTTCGGGGTCCAACCAAGGAGGATATATAAAATGGAGTGCCTGATAGGCTGTCTCATGTGGGAATACTTTTTGATTCGGAAATTTTCGAAAATTGTGTTCAAGCTTAACTTGGCTTCAAACTTTTACAAAAAACATAACAGAATTGATACTCTAGATGAAATAGGAAATAGTTTATTGTACCGGAAAATATGTCATCTTCAATCGAAAAGTGAATTGTGACTTTTGTACGGGAGGTGGTAAAAGCAGAGGGGGAAGGTTTGTAATTTTACTTTATTATTTTAATAATAAAGTATTGTGATCGATTTGGGAAAAAAAAAATTTGCTACCCTGCTATTTTTTTTTTCGCGTTTCATGACTGAATAGCCTAAAAATGCAGAAAAAAAAAATCCGTCTGTCTGTACGCCGTACGCCGACGTGTACGCTCAGCGCACATTAACTCCCAAACCCTTCAAGATAGAAAGTTCATTTTTGGAGGGATTATAGGTAGTTGCGGATCTCAGGTGGATACCCATTTTGGAGGATGTACGGGTTCAGGGAGAGGCAGGGGGAGCGCTTAAACCGAAAAATAGGAATTCAAATATCTCAACCATGGTTACAGCTAGGAAACTGAAAATCAACATACATATAGAGGAGTTTGTGGGACAACTTTTAAAAATAATTTACTTTTTTTATCCATTGGGGTGCGAAAAGGGGGGGCTAAGAACCAATTGTCGGCCGAATTTTTTTTTCAAATGATTATATCTTCGAAATTACTTCCCATAAAAAATTGATATTTTGAGACCATTAAGACGGTATACGGATCTACTAGAATCAGTTTCAGTTTAGATAGAAGCTAATTATTGTAAGGGGAAGGGTCAGGGAAGGGTGCAAAGAAAAACACTTAAAAATTAATATCTCGACTATCTCTTAAGCTATGTAATTGAAACTTGAAACGTGTACTAAGCTTTACTAGCAAAATATGAAAAAACATGTGGACATAATAGTAGTGGGGGGAAATGGGGAGCATTTAAAAAATAGCGCACTTTCCAAAACTACAAATCACCAAATCTCAAAATTGAGTACAGATATCAAATCAAAAATTTGTCAGATTGTAGAGTTATATAGTCTTTAATTTTGATAAAAAATTTAAAAGGGGGGTGTAAGGGGAGATACAAAGATACAAAGTTTAAATTTTGCACATCGACATATCTATTTAATGTACAAAGAAAAAAATAATAATTTGTTTCAAAATTGTTATGCACCGAAGTGGGGTCTAACGTGCACAAAGTGTTTCATGTGCAATGAAAAAAACACATAAACTGAAAATTTTTGAATGAAATTTTTAGGTACAAACTTGAAAATTTGAGAAATGTATTTAAAAAAAATCTGTAAGAGTTTGAAATATTAACTGGTTGAATATCTTTAAAACTTCTACCCCCTCCCATACAAAATTATTTTTTCGGCCATTTTTAAGAAAGCAATTATCATCTAACTATTAAATGCTATCAATTTGAAATTTTGCACAAGAACTTACAAAAATAGTTGAAATAAAATTACGTTAAAAGTTCTGAGATCGCATTTGCCCTTCTACCCCCTCCCACACAAAAGTATGATTTCGACCAATTTCATTAAATCAACTATTAACTAACAAATTAAAAGCTACGAACTTGAAATTTTGTGCAAGCACCTTGCAAGAGAAACAAAATAAAACTGCATCACAAATTTTACGATTCCTTTACCTCCTCTACCCCCTCCCATACAAATGTTTGGTTTCGTGAATTTAAAATACACCGAATCCAATGAAAATTCTATGCAACTTCGTCTATGAAACTGACATTCTATACAAAGAATATTGGATTTGGTTCAAGCAATCAATTAAAAAACTATTCCCTCCCTTCATGAAAACTCAAACTTGCATAAATAAAGGAATGAAATATGGAGCGTTTCCGGAAAGTGTTAAATTGAGAACTGCCCTGCTCAAGAAGCTCCTTTCACTTAGTCTTCCCTAACCACTCTAACCTGCATATTGACTTTCTACGCATCCGCATTTTGTCCCAAAAATAATAAAGTTTCGCCCGACTTGTTGGCAGTTTATTTGTATATAACACCGAACGTAGTATACAAAGTGTTTCATGCTGAATTTAAAATTTGTGGCTTTCATAATTTTCGAGGAAATTGAACAATTTTTACCTGAATTTATGCATTTTTATGGGAGGTGGCAGAGAAAGTGGGGGGTTTTGGATGATTTTGAATCTCCTTTTCAACATCCTAATCATATTGCTTTGTTACTCATATGCTCGAAGAAGAAATACTTTTCTTGAGTTTTCAATACAAAAATTTGTATGGGAGGTGGTAGAAGGGTGAAGCGAAGTTAATATTTTTTTTAGCACTTATTGCAATTATTAAGGGAGAAATTGTGGCAAAATTTTAAGCTTGTACTTTTTCTAGTTTCAATAAAAATCGATTAAATGCATTTTATCAAAATTGTGCATTTGTATGGGACGCGGTAGAAGGAGTATTCGAATCAAAACCAAATTTGGCATCAATGATACTTGTAATAGTATACTTTCCTCAAAATTTAAAGTTGATAGCCTTGACGATTTTGGAGAAAAATAATTTTGTTCAAATTCCGAAATTTCGTTAAATTTGTATGGGAGGGGGTAGGAAGGATGAGGTGAAGTTGGCAATTTTTACAAAATTGGTTGCAATTGTAATAATATTAATTTTGACAAAAAATGGTTCTTTTAGCTTTGCTAGTTGCGATGCAAACCGAATAAATGCATTTTTGAAAATTGTACATTTGTATGGGAGGGGGTAGAAGGAGTAAGGAGATCAGAGCAATATTTTTTCACAGTAATGGTATTTTCATTATAATACTATAACCTAATTTTCAAGTCATTAGCTGAAACGGTTTAGGAGAGAAATCAATTTCTTTAAATTTCAAAATTTCATGAAATTTGTATGGGGGTAGAAGGAGTGGGGGATGTGGCCCATTCACGAACTTAAAGTTACTTTTTGCTAAAAATGATATATGAAAAATTTCAGCACGATAGGTCAAAGCTTCCGAGAGTAATGTTGTAGAAAGACGGACAGATGGACAGACGGTCACTCGGAATCGAGATTTTTGAGCAACAGCAAATATTTCTGTACCCTTGGCGACTCTGTACGAGCACTATTTCTTAGCGTTACAAACGGTGAGGCAAACACAATATACTCTCAGATTTCATCTAGAGTATAAAAATACCATAATTTGTATTCTCTGTTGGTTGCTAATATTCAGTCAGCAATAAAATAATTTTCAGTAGAATGGAGTTTGCTGTTTTATTTCAGAAATCGTTATTTTTTCAATTTTTATTAGTTTTTGGTTCATGTCTAAGCTAAGCACTTTAGCAACGGACAATTTAACGCGGGACAGAGATAGTTACTTTGGGTTTAAGTATGCCAAACAAGGATAGCGAAACAATTCTTTCGAAAATTTGACAATTGTTTCGAACAATTTAACGTGGGAGAAGGTCAGTTGCAATATTTTTAAGTATGCCAGACAAAGATAGCGAAACGATATTTTTCGAAAAATTTCGAGCATTTCGCCAGTAAGAGAGGGAAATACTTTCATTCCCATTTCCTTACGCAGCAAAGCATGCTCATAGTCACTCCTTATTATATATCCAAGGGTTTTTGCTGTATGCAAGCATATAGCCGCAATTCTACATATATTGCATGGAGCTCTACTTCTTATCAGGTTTGTATCATTTGTCATCTTTTAAAGAATGTAGTAACATTATTGTAATTATGGGCAACTCACTAGAGATAGCTTCGTCAACAAGTCGACTGGTTTTTTTAACAAGAGCACCAAGCTGGAATATCACGACAGTGCGAACGCTGTACGAAATGCTCGACAAGGAGTGTCCTATGAACTTAACTGCTCCCAGCATAGATCGGGTGCTTCAGCTTAAAGAACTTCTGCGAAGCTATGGTGAGGGGGGCAGCCCAATCGCGCCAAGGACGGCCCAGCTCGTAAGTAAGGCAGTTTAAATCTCACTTCAAGCTATATAATATTAATATGTATATATGATAAATTTATTATAATAAAATATTGGTGACTCACGGCTCCAGTTGCCTGGTTCGTCGTATCCGAGCTACTATTATGACACAGACAAAAGGAATCGCGAAACCAATTTACTTTTTTATTTTAATAATAAAGTATTGTGATCGACTTGGAAAAAAAAAATTTGCTACCCTGAAATTTGGTTTTTTCGCGTTTCATGACTAAATTAGCCTAAAAATGCAAAAAAAAAATCCGTCCCGTCGTACGCCGTACATATGGACTCATATCTCCGAGACCGTTAAAGTTATAATGTTCGTTTTTGGGTTGATTGTTGATTGGGTAAATGAGCTCCAATTTCTAAATGTTGGGGAGTGTTAGGTGGATGGGTAGGCGGGGGGAGGGAAAGAGTCAAAAACTACACTTGCTAATATTTCCACCAGGAATGCAGATAGGAAGCTGAAAATCAGCATAGATAAATAGAGGGTTGTGGGACAAACTACAAAAATTATTACATTATAAATTATTTCATTTTTTTATCCATTGGCGTCCGAAAAAGGGAGGGGGGGGGCTAAAAACAAATTGTCGGCCGAATTGTTTTTTCAAATGATTATATTTTCCAAATTACTTATCACAAAAAATTCATATTTTGGGACCATTAAGGCAGCATATAGCTCCACCAGAATCAGCTTAGAGAGAGGCTAATTACTGCAAAGGGGAGGGTCAGGGGGGTGTGTTCAAGGAAAAACACTTAAAAATGAATATCTCAACTATCTCTTAAGCTATGTAATTGAAACTTGAGACATATATTACTCTATACTAGCGAAATACGAAAAAAAATATAACCTGTGGAAGTAATAGTAGTGGGGGGAAATGGGGAGCATTTTAAAAAAGGCACACTTTTCAAAACTACAAATCGTTATATCTCGAAATTGAGTATAGATATTAAATTGAAAATTTGTCAGATTGTAGAACTTATTAATTATTAATCTTGGTAATTTTGAGTTAGCAGGTGTAAGGGGAGGAAGGTGGTAAGCAGAAATGTCCAAAATTTTGAGTAATTTTTTTAGGGCTCTGGTGAAAGATACAAAGTTTAAATTTTGAATTTGATACATCTGTTTAATATACTTAGAAAAAAAATATTAATTTGTTCCACAATTGTTATAAACCGACCCCCCGGTCTAACGTGTACAAGGTGTTTCATGTGCATTGAAAAAACACATAAATTGAAAATGAAATTTTAAGGTAGGAACTGCAAAATGTATTTGAAAAAAATTCTTAAATATACAAATTATTAACTGGTCGAATGCCTTTAAATACTTCTACCCCCTCCCATACAAAATTTTTTTTTCGACCATTTTCAAGAAATCAATTTTCACCTAACTATTAAAAACTATCAATTTAAAATTTTGCTTAAGAACTTCAAGAAATAGTTGAAACAAAATTGCCTCAAAAGTTTTGAAATCGCGCATGCCCTTGTACCACCTCCCATAGAAAAGTATGATTTCGACCAATTTCATTACTTCAACTACTAACAAACAAATTAAAAGCTACGAACTTGAAATTTTGTACGAACACCTTACAAGAGAAATGAAATAAAATTGCATCACAAATTCTACGATTCCCTTACCCGCTCTATTCCCTCCCGTACAAATGTTCGGTTTCGTGAATGTAGAACACACCCAATTTTATGAAAATTCTATGCAGCTTCGTTTATGAAACACATTCTATACAGAGAATATTGGTCATGATTCTAGCAATCAATTAGAATGCTATTAACATCCACCTACCCTTACTATCACCCCTCCCGCTCCCCTAATAAAAACCCAACCTTGCATAAACGAATGAAATATTGTTAAATTAATAACAGCCCTGCCCAAGAATTCTCTTTCACTTAGTCTCCCAAACCACTCTAACCTGCATATTGACTTTCCATGCATCCGCAATTTGTCCCAAAAATAATAATTATTTATGATTAGTGCAACTTTAGCGTAGAAAATATGTACATACGTATACCATGAAAATTAAATTTACGTGCATATTAGTACTTAATGATTGCATTCTATGTAAGAAGTGCTGAATCGCGATTTGTGTGTATCCTAAATATATTGAAATTACGACATGTATTAGCGGTATCGCAAGTTGGATAGAGCCAACAACATGCAACAAAAGGTTGGTCTGGACAATTTTCTGTTTCCATATCATGTAAGTCAGTATCCGAAGCAGAAGGATGTGCTATTGATTTGTTTAAGAGCACTTGCAAGTCATCAACTTCGTACGAAACATGTTCTATTAATTCATTAAATGGCGGACTAGAGTTAGAGAGTTAGATGATACATGGCTTCAAATTGGATAGCATATTAGAAACCATTAGAATAACAGAATTCTCTAACATTTAAATAGTCAAATCTAATGCAAAAATTGTCATATTTTTTTAACAAAATATTTTTTTTGTTTTTATCTTCACACTGAGGCATTACATTTAGCTCCCCTTCTTAGTATAAGTTGTCATGGACGTGGAGCATGATGAGATATTTTCAGTAGAAGTAGTATTTAGCTGAAAACAAATTAATTAATAAATCAATCATAGATCGTAAATTTTGGTGAAGAAAATAGTTAAGTTGGTGAGAAGAAAACAGTACCATAAATTGCGTACACTAATAATTGAACCTTATAACCGAATAACATGTGTAATAATATTCTGAGAGAAGGAGTTATAATACCAAATTAAAGATGTAAATGTATTTTACAACAAATTTAAACACGATTTTTTTTAGAATTAATACTTTCGAGTACTGTGCTATATCCCTACATCAAACATGTTCTAACCACATTTGATTTTGTTTATAATTCCTTATTTTCTTCAGTGCTTTTGTTCTTTGGAATGTTCAAGGAAAGGGCCACTCCCTTCTTCAAACATGTTTTTCCTCTTGTTATTTCCTTATAAATGGCTATAAGTTAGTTTTATTTTATTATTCTAATAGAAGAAAAGAGGAACACTTACAAATGAATATCTCTACTATCTCCGGCTTCCGTGGCGTAGTGGGCAGCGTGCTTGCTTCTCAGTCAATAGGTCGTGGGTTCGATTCCCACTCCAGACGGGATTTTTTTAAGCGCAAATTTTTCAGTTGCTACTGGTGATAAAAAATTATTCGCAATAAAATGGAGAGACGGTGTAAAAGTGAAACAGTTCCACTTCAAGAAGGCCTAGATCACAGTTTAATTATACGTACACAGTTGGCAAACGGGAAAGAACTTCTCAAACTGAGCTCACCAATATACGTGCAATCTCCACGCACATAAGCGAACAATCTATGTGTAAAATATGGCTTAGTAATCAGCTGTTTAAAGTGCGAACCAATCAAAATCGTTCATTTGGGAGGTAAGAGTTTTTTATGCGAAAAATTTTTTGATCTATGGGTAGCATAGGCCGTTTTCGCACTCAGTCTTCTTTCGCTCTGGCCTAGATACTCAGTAGATGGTTTCTGTTCGCTTTCTATCATTCAGTCCCCCATAACATCTGCAATTATTTGTCAGTAAGCAGCCAGTACAACTGAGCAATATACCAGTTTCTCCACTCGCTACGGACGTTCTCATTCCCCTTTCCCAACCTTCCCAATCCCATTCCTTCCCTCCATGACTGTGTTTGTGCATTGCACATAAAGGCCGAAATTGCCTATAACACAGGTCATTCTGGTAAAAAAAAAAAAAAAATCTCTTAAGCTATGCAATTGGAACATGAAATATATATTAACCTATATTAGCGAAATACAAAAAAAAGCATAGCATAGCATAGTCATAGCAGTAGTGGGGCAATGGGGAGCATTTCAAAAACGGCGCACTTTCCAAAATTACAAATCGGTATATCTCAAAATTGACTACAGATATCAAATCAAAAATTCGTCAGATTATAAAACTACATAATCTTTAATATTAATAAAAATTTTAAGTTAGCGAGTGTAAGGAGACACAAACGGCTGAACTTATTGTAATGAAACTTGCAGAGTTTATCAGGTATGATCTGAGATGTAATCTATATAATAATGAAAAATTGTGCATATATATATTTGGAAGTCACGTGACTCATATTAAGTTTTAGTTCAAAACAATCGACTGTCTAAAAGTGAATCCATTTGAGATTTAATTAAAGTGGATTCAATAATTGTGGCAAAATTTTAGAGAAACAATTTCATCAGTATCGGTGGTTTGGTGTTGGAAGCGGGCAGCAAGGGTTCGATTTTCGGTCGAAGCAACTTTCTTTTTAATATTTTTTTAGCGCTTTGCAAATTCGAATTTTCCGACAACGACAATGCATTTTTACATGAACAACTCTATGTCGTCATGTCATGAATCCAGACAAAATGAGATTTTAATTTATCTATACTAAATCCAATGAGAAATTCATCACAAAGAGTGTTATGTCATATGTTAGAAAGCTCCGGTATATAATAATCAAATTTCCTTGAAATTTAGAATGTATTATTTCTCTCTAAACGCAATCTCGAATATTAATTATACAAATCTCCCACTCCTTCCACCGCCGCTCATACAAACTACACTACATTATTATTTATATCGGGAAAAAATTAACCGATTAGCTTCACTCCTTCTTTTTGAATAGTTGTGAAACTGTGTCGCATTGTTTGGGAGAAGGCATACAACGTGACACAATCTCACAACTATTTAAAAATGTGATTTTCCTGAAAAGTTTGAATGATACTGATCTGAAATTTAAAACACATCAATTTCATGACAATTATAGTTATTTCTCGAAAAATCACTAAAAACCCCTACTTCTTCTACCACCTCCCATACAAATTCCACAATTTCTCTAAACTCAATGCACTAAGTTTCTCGGTACCTATTCTATTTTTGAAGCTTAAATTTGGTACAAAGCTTTTTTATGGCTATTCTAGCATAATGTGAAACAAATTATTTCAATGCTGGGACCCCTCCTACCACCCCCATATAAAATTTCTCAAGATTACAAAAATTTCTATGTCATCTATAGCATCGTAAGACTGGCCTTTACGAAGAATCGTAGTTCTGTTAAGTTTTATAAGCTTAATATTATTTTATTTATACTTTTTTTAGAATTAACACAAGCTAAAACTATTTACATTTCCTTAACGCTGTTCAATTTGTATATGATCTCAAATCACTCCCATGAGCACGGGCCTGTCCCATAGAAATACGAGTATCATGGTTTCATTCTTAATCATTTGTGGCTCTAATTCCAACGAAATACAAGATATTGTGTTCAAAGAGCCATTAAACTAAGCAGATGATAGATCCCTAATATTGAATTACTAACTACATCTCAGAAATTGCTTATTATTGCGATTCTTACGCGGAAAAGTCACGGAAGATCGCTTGATAGTTTAAATTCCGCAAAGCTAAAATTTGTCTACTGCATTGCACAATTAACTGACTTTTGTCGAGTTGGAGACTTGAAAATGGTACCGGCAACACTTTGCAGCCCATCTATAACATAATTCATATATTTTGAGCTCGAATATGTCGAAGTTTGAGCCATTTGCGAGGAGTTTTTCTTTTTGCCTTCAATTCCAAAAAATCTGTGGCTAAGGCGCGTATCATTTGTAGATGGCAAATGAATTGGAAGATTAGCTAAGAAAATTATAAACTTCTCCTCAATCCCTCTACCCCTCCCCCATCCATTCCAACTTCGATAATAGCAAATCAAGAAAAGTATTTTACCTTCGAACAAAAGGGAGTTATATAAATTGCAACAAAGCACGGTGACTATAAACAAGATAAGCAGTTTCAAAATTGACCAAAAACCATCCACTCCTTCTACCAACTGTAATTCATTTAACGTCTGCATACCTAGATCAGTGCGATATCCAAAAATTTTAATTCTC
This sequence comes from Chorisops tibialis, assembly GCA_963669355.1. NCBI lineage: Eukaryota > Metazoa > Arthropoda > Insecta > Diptera > Stratiomyidae > Chorisops > Chorisops tibialis. The sequence continues at coordinate 214,585,850 of OY770263.1, forward strand.
CCTCCATTCCTTCTGCCACCTCCCATACAGAAATCACTATTCTGAGGAATTTGAAACGAGGTTTTTTCCTATACATTAATCTATCCCTCTTTTCATCTGGAGTATCGCATGATTGGGTCCAATTATAATTCTGTTATGTTTTAATTAGTTTATTTTTCATTCGGAACAAGGCTTAGGTTGCAGGAGGGTGGTATCGTAGAATCATAATGCACTGGGGCCATCCAGTTGGGCCATCCAGTTGGGCCCATTGTAATCCCCCTGTTAATTATGAGATGGTTTTTACTCCTACTGTGCTAGCCACTTGGTTCGTTTTGCAAATCGAATATTTGACGCCTCTAAGGTCTTCTAATTTTGAGAAGAGCCTAAACAAAGGAGACGACTGTTAGAAATTTGCAGACAGTAACAAAGATAATGTTCCACTAATTCTTCGTCTTTGTCGCAACCTCTGCAAAGGCTGTCGCTCGCGATCAGCATCCTGAATGCGTGCAGCTTTAGCAAGTAATGACCTGTGGTCACGCCAACAATAGTTCGGACGCTATAGCGACTGCGTTGTAATAGCTGAGCTATAATAGTTTTATTCGGTTCTTCCCAAAAGGATTTGGCCGTTCTGCAGCTATCCAGCTGCCGCCACTCCGCCAAAAAAGAATCCCAAATAGTTTGTTTGATGCTAGTCTTTAGCACTGTTGGTGCTATATCGGCTGACTTCCTAGTGGGATTAATTTTTGCAGATCCTTGAATGTTGGCCTTCCAGGATAATTTACTATCAAGAATCAGACCTAAATATTTAACTTGGTTCGAGAAGACCATATTGATACCCCGAATGTTTGGTAGCTTGAAAACATATGATCTTGTTCTTCTGGAGACTAGGACCAGATCTGCTTTTTGAGGGTTGATGGTAAGTCCTTTAGCTAGTGCCCAGCTGTCTAACAGTTGTACAGCGGACTGCACCACCTAGAGCTTGGTTAAACTTACCATTTAGCTTGATGACAAGATCGTCCGCACATGCTATTGATTTCCGATTTAAAATGGAAAGGGATTCATTCAGGGGGTCATTGTTAAGGACCCACAAGAGAGGTTATATTATGCCGCCCTCTGGCGTTTATGTGGCGTTCCTTTGTGGACAGAGACTTTTTTTGTCCCTTCACCCATCCGTGCGAAGAAGCTTAGCTATCCATGCCGTCAGGAGAGGTTCCATACTATGGCTGCACAAGGTATCAAGTATGGCATCAATGTTGAAGTGGTTAAATCTGCCTTCCACGTCTAGAAAGACACCGAGTGCAACTTCTTTATGATGAAAAGTTTTCTCAATGGCGTCACATCTGAGGCGGTATCAGTGGACCTTCCTTTCAGATAGGCGTGTTTGTATGAGCACCTGAGCTTTTTACACAAATATGGCCATGACTCCTCGGCGTCATGTCCAAACTGTGCAGATGCAATAGAAAATGCTGAGCATGTATTCTTTCACTGCCCAATCTACGAAATGGACAGAAGGAGAGTCGATGGCATCGTTGGAGAAAATATTAACCCCGACAACATTGCCCCACAAATGCTCAGAAGCAGCGAAATCTGGAACGCGGTGACCTACCTCCTCCTGATACAATACTTAACGGTAATCCCGGGTGGTAGTGGGTTAGGCGAGGGGTTTTTAACGGGTTCAAGTTCCGCACTTCAAGGCTTTCGATGCTATTCCCCGCGTTAAAAAAAAAACTGACCGAGAGGTTTCGATTTGCACGTAGGTAGAAGGAACGTAGTTAGGCTGCTGGGTCGGCCTTCGGGATGTTATGGGAGCTTTGAAGGAACTGAACGCAATTCCTATGTTTTCTAGCGTCACGACTGTATCTACTAGTTCCGAGTTAGCTAGAATAAAACCGACACATGAACTTTGTGACGGGGCTCAAAGCATCCGGGGAAAAGCGTTTGCATTAAAAGTTCAAGTGACTCGCCGTTAGACTCCGTTCGCGGACTTTTGTCTTTATACAGTATTTCAGGCATGTAAAGGTCTTTGGATAGGGTCATCTTTACCCTAGCAGTATCATTGACGTTATCGATTTCTTCACAGAATCTCTTCTAAGAATTTCGTTTGACTGCTCTTAACTATTTTTCTGCAGTGTAAGTCCTGCTTAGTATTTGTCCCAGTCTGTGTCACGTTTGCTGGAATACGCACGTTTTTTCAGAATATCAAGATCATTATTCCACCAGACAGCGTTCTTAATATCTTGTTAGTATATTTCTTTACATACCAACTCTTCTAAGGAATGTGGTGTTTTTATTGGGTGAGGAACTATTGCTAGTAGTTAACGGTTTATTAGCTCACCCAATCCGTTCTTACTGGATTCCTGTAAAACCGAATATTTTTTGCTGATCCTACTATTTCAAATTTTATCTACATGTGGTCTAATAAGGACGGTTCTTTCGTAACTCTGCAGTTGCGGACCACAAGTGATTTAGAGTTAGTTGCAAGAGTCAGGTCGATAACCTCACTTCTTACTCTAATTATGAAGGTGGGATTACTACCAACATTACAAACATTTAGATTGTTCATGCTAAGAAATTCCAGAATTGACTTACCGCGATCATTGCAGTCTGTGCTGACACACACAACCTATTACCAAGTCCCCTGTGTTGGACTGGACAAGCTGTCACATGTCAGTCCTTGGAACATCCCTTGCTTCATATAGTTGATGAAACCAGCTTAACAAGCTGGAATGCTCCGTTAAATGACCTCACCCACAGCGTCGTTGTTTGGTCTGGACTGCTAAATTGCGGAATTAATGTCAACCATTCGGAATAAACTTTCTCGATTCAAAAATTCTGTTGTTTTTTTATAATTTATAATTTGTTAATTTTATAGTTTTGGTTACAAGTTTTCTTCCAGATTTTATTATCGTAGTATTGCAAGCGCCAGAAAACGAAGTTTTAGCGCCTGCTTTCATAAAATTAAAAAGAAACAACGCACACATTTCAAAAATCGTCATCTGCTTAAAATATTATGAAGCTGAAATTACAAAACACAATGCCCGCCCCTCTGTCGTCAATTTTTGATATTAATCATATCGAAATGTCGCTTAACCGTGTTCGAATCCATTTTAAATGGGATAGCAACATTAGCGTACGCATTATCAGCCGGCGATTTATAACAGAAAATAACGACATCGTCGTTTCCGATAATCTGCAGAGTCAGACCGTGGATTAGGCCGTGCAGTAAACGCGCCAGAAGCAAATCGAAGCGTGGAATTTTCTCGGCACCAGGCATTTCCTTATAGAATGCGATTCGAATGTTGTAGAAGATCTTCAGGAATCGCGTGGCTCGCTGATACTTCGTCAACACCACTATCGGACACTTGGGTCGAAAATGTGAGATTTTCATCGGCATTCGTCCACTCGTCGAACAAATAATGATGGCCTTCGCATTGAAATCGTACGTCATTTTGGCAATAACGCGAGCCATGGTATCGCTTCCGGTCGTCGATTTATCAACAAAAGGTTCAAGGAGTTTCTTGTAGGACAACCGCTCCATCTCTTGGACATTTTCGGTTTGCACAGTCCGATGAATCAATTGAAAATTCACTGCAGCATCGCATTCATTGAGAAAGTAGCCGTCCGGGTAGTAGAAAAAGTACTCAAAATTGTCGGTACTGCAGCGCGATGCTACCCCACGCAGGCAGCTCTTCCGGTGCAGGCACTGCAAAACCAACGGCTTTTTAAGGTCATAGCATAATCGCATGAATGCCTTAGTAGAATCGGGAAGGGTGCGTTCCGTACAGGGGCACGTTTCACACATCAGGATCACGCCGTTGTAGCTGTGCGCTACCCAACTGGCGTTTTCGCTTTCAGCGACCGATTGCTCGCGAACGCGGCTCAAGATTCGCATTTGTTCAAAGTTCAGATGCCTCAGGGCTTCACGAATCGACTGCAAATACTCTGCGGTGCCGCTATCCGGCAGGACCAAACAGTTAATTTCGTTGGCAATCAGAAACGTCATATCTTCGAGTTCTTCGAACGACACGTAAGCCGGATCAGGACGTAAGTGAGGCGGTAAGTGAACTTGCATTTTCGATTTTACTTTGCCACCAGTGACGATTTCGCACTCCACCGAAATATTGGCGGCCTTCATTACACGCAAATTCACGTCACCGATTCGAATGTAATCGATCGGACGTAGCTGCTGAACGTAATGGCGGCAATTAACGTAAATAACCTTCCGCGACCCCCGCCTTGCATACGAACGATCAGCTGTGACAATTATGCGATTTCCAGGCTTCAACGCAATCGATTCTAGGCCAGGCTTTAGTTTTCCAGTCAACGGCTTGCGATAACTCAGTTCGGGAATTATCGAGAAAATGAACGGGATGTCACGCAAATACGAAACGAACTTCCGCGCTTGCGCGACACGATTCCATACGGCCAAGTGATCGTCAATCGTGCCATATTGTAAATTGTAGCAAAATAGTGAAACGCCACGATCTGAAAATTTCAAAAAATTGAAACGGTTTTAAATTCAAATACGAGAAAATGGCTGCCACATACGCATGAGACAAAGAATTTCGTTCATTTCATCGTTGCTTCGAATTCGAGCAAACAGTTTATTGTACATGAATGGATCCTTGATATTTACGACCGGTCCCGTATTGCTGAACTCCTGAATCCACTCGACCTGCTTGGGTGCGAGCCGCTCGTAAAGGTTATTGCACGTTTCGATATTTTCACAGCTCGACATATTCTTCATCAAACTATCGGTTTTCCACGAGTGAATTTTCATCGAACTCACCGCCTTGCGCAGCGAAGCTGTGTACTTTGCTGATCGAAGTGTCCTCATGGATAGTCGTTGGACACTACTGGTTTCGTCAGCTATAGTGCCAGTTGCATGCGAGACATCCTGATTGATCGAGAAGGATGAGTTCATGAAAATCATTTTGAAATCACGTTGGGACGCTTTAGTTGATGGAACTGAACTCCCAGCTTCAGCTGTTTCGGCTTCTTCGGAATTAGCAGTGGGTTTTGACATTTTTATTTTGGAAGAAGGGGCAAAGGTGAATATTTTAAATTGAACGTGTCTAACGAATTCGAAGTACTAGTTTTGATTGGTAAAACAATGCCCGCTTTGATTTTCGTGATAGAATTAAGCTTGGAAAATAAGCGAAACCTTCAATAGTTGTTCCTTATAGAGAATGGAGTCCAGAGCTCACCCTCTAATGTTCTCATTGCCTTAAAGATTACAAACGGAAAACTACTAGAGCATGGGCTCAAATGCAAAGAGGCAAGACTGAAAATAAATATGCGTAAAACCTAGGTAAGTCCTCCGCCATAGCCGGTCCCAAACCCAGTTCAGAAAGGAGAAGCGAGCATGGAGCTAACCTGACTGGCCAGTAACATCAGTGCGTCTCAGGAAATAGGCAAAAAGTGTGATAGAGTTGGACTCGCAACATATCTGTGAGAACTCAACCATGTCTCATTTAGCTGAAAACTCCCTCGCTTTTTCTACCAGGGTGTAATAAATAACTGATCCTCCAGGTCGGAGGTTGGGCCAGGCGCCGAAAACGCATCACCGGGATAAAACACTGCCAAGAAACCTGAAGAACAGCCTCGGAAAGGATGGACTCAACGGCAACGACCACGCAAACGATTTCGGAATGTTCGATTCTTATTTAGGACAGGAGCTCTGAAATAGTATCTCGAAGAAGTGGCAAAATACAACATCAACATAACTGCACTCCAAGAAACGAAACGGCTCGGTAACGAAATCATAGACATGAGATCACACACAATCTATCCACGTGGAAATTTCTCGGGAAGCAGAGAGTTTCGAGTCACTTTTGTCGTGGACAAAAAATTTAAACAGCAGGTCACGAGTTTCAATCCAGTAAGTGAAAGATTGCGTGCAATCCAAATGAAGACTACACTTTTCAAGACTTGGTTGAACAACGTCCACGCACCAACAGAAGACAGGATTGATATAACTAAAGACGAATTTTATGCTACCCTAGAAACAAATTATGATTAAATGCCCTCGAATGACCTAAAAATTGTCTTAGGTGATTTTAATGCAAAATTCGGAAAGGAGGACGCTTATAGAGTAACAACAGGAGGGCACAGTCTCCATGACATAACCAACGACAATGGCCAATGTCTTCTTGATTTCGCAAACAGCAAAAATATCATATTAAGCTCTACGTGCTTCCCGCACCGCGATATTCACAAATGAACGTGGACATCACCAGATGGTCACACCTCAGTGGCGTGGCGTGACTCTATAGCTAGGAGAAGCAATTATTTTGCGCCAAGCTACAAGCGCTGCGTCAATATATATGACTTCACAAGTTTACATCATTATTTGAAATACTTCTACTCAAAAAAAGCGTGAGAAAAATGCTGTCCTGAGCACGTAAATCCTGTAAACAATGCTAGACGAAAATAATGCACGCTTTCTTTTAAAGAAATTTTGAAATAAATTTTCATATCCGTGCTGATAGTTTAGATTTTCTAAACTGATTAAAGGGCAAAACGAAAGGGAAGCATTGCTTCCCTTGCATCAATGAATGCCATTGTCACACCTTCAACTAAATTGACCACGTTGTAATTGAGAAAAGGGCTGCTTCCAGGATACTTGATGTACAAACCTTCCGCAGAATGAATTGTGACTCTGATCACTATCTAGTCAGAGCTAAGTAACGATGCCGAATAGCTTGTCGTGAATATTTGAAAACGAGTAGAGCTCGCAAATTCAATGTCCACAAGCTTAAAGACGAAACGGTAGCGCAGGCGTACATGTCAACACTGGATCAATACTTGACACCAAAATATGAAAACATCCCAAATATGTTAGGGGAAAATATGTGGATGAAAATACGAGACGGCATCAAATCCTCCGCAGAAGAGTTATAAAGATACCAAGCGCGGCGAAAAAATAATAACTGGTTCAACCTGAAAAGAACGAGGGTTAAAAAAATTTTTACTGAACGATCAACACGAGCCAAAAAGGATAGATATGGCGAGCTTTGGCGATATGCAAAAATGACCTCCAGACGAAAACAAAGGAAGTACCATAATGACAAGATACAAAAAATGGACCTCGATATGAAACAAAATAAAACGCGGGACGCATACGCAATAGTGAAAGACCTAAAAAAGGGACATAAGCCAAAAACCAGACTCTGCAAAGACGCAGAAGGCAACATCATCAGCGACACACAAGAAATCAAAAGAAGATGAGCTTCCTACTTTGAACATTTTCTCAATCGCACTCCATTAGCACCGATCACGACAGACAACATTTCAACTGAGGCCTCAACTGACGAAGGGGAACTATCATCGACACCACCCACGTTTGCTGAAATTAAAGCAGCACTATGTGACCAAAAACTAAACAAAGCGCCGGGAATTGACGAAATACCAGTTGAACTTCTGGAAAACGATGGAAACTGTGTCACTGAAATACTGCACAACATGATATGCAAAATTTGGACAGAGGGAATCATACCCGAAGACTGGGGAAAAAGCATTATATGTCCAATTTACAAGAAAGGAGACAAACTCTGCTGTGAGAATTACAGAGGAATATCACTGTTGCGTAAGTAAATAATGACAAAAATAATTGAACGTCGTCTTAAGCCCTATACTAATGAAATAATTGGCGAATACCACGGTGGATTCAGGACCGGACGATCTACAATAGACCAGATATTCTAAGTAAAACGGGTGCTTGCAAAATGCTGGGAATATAACACAGACGTGCACGAAATTTTTGTAGATTTTAATCAAGCATAAGACAGAAGGGTACTATACCAAATCATGCTTGACTTAGGAATTCCCCAAAACTAGTCCGACTAACAAGACTCACAATGGCGAACATTGAAGCCCAATTGAGAATCCAAACCGATTCCACAACCAGTATTCGAACGGAATGTGGTTTAAAGCAGGGAGATGGTCCAGCACCTATGCTTTTCAACTTGGCACGAAAGTATGTCGTCCGAAAAAATCCATTCGACACTATCGGGATACTACTATTTAAGTCGTATCATACGCTGACGACATTAAGATCCCAACAAAAATCCTTCCCTAGTATTCAGGAGGTATTTCTCATTCTTGACTCCGCCGCAAAAGAAGTCGGGTTGCGCATTAACGAAAGCAAAACAAAAGTAGTGACGTAAACAAGAAGGAGAACGCTTATTGGACAAAACATAACAATTGCGGAATATAATTTCGAGGGTGTGGAAAACTTCAAATAAGCTAGGGTGTAGCCTAGTATGTGGCGTGTTGGTCTTGTAATGCGAAGGTCGTGAGTTCAAATCCCGGTCGGCGCAATACACAATTTCAGCACATTGCCTGCTTGGATATACCTTGGTCACCTCAAACTACGAAAATGAAAAATTCGTAGAAAGAGGGTTGTGCGAAGGGCTAACAAACCTTCCACAATAAGTAATGAAATGTTAAGGAACCTGAATATCAGGAGGCCAAGGTCCGATTTGGGCTGTAGCGCCATTGTAGAAGAAGTAGGACAACTTCAAATATCTTGGAGCTAATCTAGAAAAGGAGGCAGGCGGCAATGAAACAGACGAAATCAAAAGACGGATAATACAACCAAATAAGACGATCGTTTTGACCCGGGCTCCAACTATGAAAACCAAGGCTATACGAGTCGCCATGGTGGTGCGACGCAAGTAGAGGGGCGTATATGATCGGGGAAGGCATCCCCAGCCATGGGGAGTGCCGAGACCACAGCTGTGCAGCTTAGCACTTCATTTTTTCTTAGTCATCCGTTGGATTAAAAGAAATCCTTTGTCTTTACTTATACCGTGCCTTACAGAAAATTATAGAAATAAGTTTCCGCCGTTTTCTATCAAAAATTAGGAATGTGTTGTAAAAGAACGGCACATTACCTTTTATTCAAAGAATATCCATCCCTAGGCACTACTTTTTTCCCATCTTTCTGGCAGCATTCAAGGAAGAACTCTTCATCTATTGGGGCTATCCACGAATCGACCCAATTTTTAGTATCTTCATATGATGTAAAGCGCTGCTTAGACAGGCCATGTGCCATCCACCGGAACAAGTGATAATGCAATTCCTGATGAATACGGCGGATGGGGTGGGACTGCCCAATTAAGTGTTTCCAAATAGGTTTTGACCGGCGCCGCCACATGTGAACGAGCATTATCATGTAGAAGAATAATTTTGTCGTGTCTGGAGTTGTAATGGGCGCGTTTTTTCTTGAGTGCTCGGCTCAATCTCATTAATTGTGTTCGGTAGAGAGCTCCAGTAATAGTTTCGCCCGGTTTGAGCAGCTCATAATACACGATACAAAGCTGATTCCACCAAATACACAGCATGAGTTTTTTTCCATGAATATTCGGTTTGGCTGCCGGCATGGCCAGGTGGTCCCCATGATTTTCTCTTTTTTGGGTTATCGTAGTGGATCCGTTTTTCATCACCAGTTACCAGTTAGCAAAAAACCATTTCTTCTATTGGCAAGCAGCATACATGCAAAATCGACGTTCAACGTCTCTCCACTTCAGTTCATATGAAATCCAATTTCAAAGTGAAATTGCTTGCTGATTCACTTATAATGTAAGTGCAAGTTCTTCTTGCGTTTGGCACGAATCTTCCTCCAATAATGCTTCCAGTTCCATGTCTTCGTACACTTTCGGACATTCAACTACGTTCTCTGTCTTTCACGTCAAACTCACCGTTTCAAAACTTTTGAAACCCCTTACGACAACTTCTCTCACCAATCTCACCATATGCTTCTGCAAGCAATCGATGAGCATCAACTGCAGATTTCTTCAAATTAAAGAAGTAAATCTAAAGTTCCCGCAAATGACGCTTATTCGACCCAAAATTTGACATTTTCGCACGAGCAAAATTATGTGATGCTGATATGACGTCACTAATACTTCAAGGCAATGTTGTTACCTGATGTTCAAACTTACGATATTACGTTTTACATTTGACAATTTCTACATAACTTGTTGATGGGGCCATCTTTTGCCAAACGACGGAAACTTATTTTTACTCCTATAAGCATAAATAAAAATTATTTGCTGTTGTTTATACTCTAGGTGGAATCTGATAATATTATAAGCTTGCTCTAAAGTTTGTAATGTCAAAAAATAATGCTCGCACAGAATCGTCACGGGTACAGAAATATTTGTTGTCGATCAAAAATCTCAAAAACGGATGTCCGTCCGTCCGTTCGCTCTCTAGCTCGAGAACGCGTCCAGCTAAAAAGCTTAATTTTTGTAGACCTCCTTTTTTTACAAAAAAGTAAGGTTAAGTTCGTGACCGGCCAAATCGCTTTACTCCTTCTACCCCCTCCCATACAAGATGACTCATTTTCAATCATTTACAATGATCAAATTTTCTTGGAAACTATTAGAATGTTGCAGATGAAATGGCGACTTTCACGATGAAGTGAAATTAGTTGCGTTTTTCATGACTCAAACTACCGCCAGGTGGCTGGAATCATTTCAATTTTGAACTTCGTTGAGATCGGAGAGAAAAAAAATTTAAAAACTATGGAATCGAGTCAAAAACGGTTACTTTTTCGTTACGAGTTCAACCTTGGCCACAACGCAAGGGAGGCAACCAAAAACATCAATAAGACATTTGGAGGTGACACAGTAAGCGAACGAACCACACAGCGATGGTTCGAAAATTTCCGATCAAGAGATATGACCCTTCAAAGTGAGCCATGTGGTCACCCTGGACCATTGATTGACAACGATGAGCTGCGTTTACCACTGGAGTCTGACTCACGCCAAACTGTAAGGAACATTGCTGGGCGTAAACTATTCGACACTTTCCCGGCACTTGCAACAGCTTGGAAAAGTCAAAAAGCTTGATAAATGGGTTCCGCATGAGCTTACTAAGCAAAACACGGCCTCATGTATCAAGAATAACGGTCAAAAAATTAAACGAGTTGCAGTATGAGACTCTTCCTCATCCACCATATTCACCAGACCTCTCGCCAACCGATTACCACTTTTCTAAACATTTGAATCATTTTTTGGCGGAGAAACAATTTAACAATGAAGCAGCCATCAAAAATGCCTTCGAGGAATTTCTTCAGTCTAGAAAGTCGGACTTCTACGAAACTGGCATAAATACACTTGTATCTCGTTGGGAGAAGTGTATTGCATCTGCTAATTATTTTGGTTAATAAAATTAAGTTTTATAAGAGTTAAAGTTGTTTCACTAGCAAAGTCGCCATTTCATCTGCAACATCCTAATATTAAAGCAAATAATATGACGTATAGTATTTTTATCAAAAATGTGATATATAGTATACAAATTATTCGAATCCCCCCACTCCTTCTACCACCTCCCATACACACTACACTTTTTTATAAATCACTCTAAGCTTCTTCTTCTACAATGGCGCTACAGCCCAAATCGGACCTTGGCCTCCTGATATTCAGGTTCCTTAACATTTTTTTTATTACTTATTGTGGAAGGGTTGTTAGCCCTTCGCACAACCCTCTTTCTACGAATTTTTCATTTTCTTAGATTGAGGTGACCAAGGTATACCCAAGCAGGCAATATGCCGGAATTATATTTTGCGCCGGCCGGGATTTGAACTCACAAATTTCGCATTACAAGACCAACACACTACCTACTAGGCTATACCCTAGCTTTAACTCTAAGCTTTATATAGCTCAAATTTTGAACTGAATACCAAATTAAAATTATCATTAAGATCAGAAAAAACTAATTGATTAGCTTTACTGCTTCTACCCCCTTCCATGCAATATGAAATAATTTCCCAACTTCCCATAAAATCTATTTTCTTGAAAAGTATGAATTTTACAAGTCTGAAATTCAAGAGATGTAAGTTTCATAATATTCACAGTTATTTCTGAAAAAATCACTAAAATCCCCCACTTCCTCTACCACCTCCTATACAAACAGCACAATTTCACTGAATATAATACATTCATTTTCTCAGTACGTATTAAATTTATGAAGCTTAAATTTGGTACATAACAGGACTACGATTGGGCTTTGAGGAGTTCGGTTGGTAGTCCATTTATTCCAGGGGCTTTCCTTCCCGCCATTGACTGAATAGCAAAAACTATCCCTTCCTTGTCTGGAGGATCCTCCCTAATAGAGGATTGTTGTGGTTGGATGTTTGGTAGTTGTTCTGTTTCTGATATATCGTCCTCTGACAAGATGTTTAAAATATCAGAGAAGTAAGAGAGAATAAACAAGTCCTGGCAACAGCTTAAGGCCGATGCTCAGGATCACGCCTTGTGGAAGAGATTTGTTTCTGTTCTATGCCCCTATGTCTTAACAGGAATTTGATTGATTCCTTCCAACTGGTGTTCACTCATATCAAGGAGAGTTCCGTTGACATCTCTCACCAGGTGGTTGGCAGTGAAAATCCTGTTCGTCAACTGTTTCATGATTTTGAATAGTGAATCCATATTCCCAAGGTAAGCCGCAGATTCTGCCTAGTTGGCCAGATCTTCAATGGCCTTTCTCTTGTCGCGTCTAACAGCCTTTTCAAGCTGTATATGAGCATCGCGGTGGTTCTGCCTCAAGTCAGGTGTTCGTTGGTTGACATCGGGTTGAGAGATGATTGCCAATTTGGCTTTTGTCCGATCGCCAACCTTGTACCATGTGTCTTGCGACATTCAGGGTTTCTCACCATTTTGCACATATCCCACAGATTATTCAGCACTAGTTAGAAAGTGTTCTGGTTGCCTCCCAATTGGTGTCCAGTGTACGCATTTCATATTCGCCTAATGTGGATGACTTTTCGCGTAGAATGGTGGTGTATTCGCGGTTTTTGTTGGGGTCTGCGCTTCATTTGAAGAATTTGTGGTCGTCGGATAGCTGCTGTGTACAATCTCAAGCAGGCAACCATCAAGTGGTGATCGCTCCCCATGTCAGCTCCACGCTTCGCTAGAAGATTGAGGAAATATCTTCTCCATCGGCGACTTACAGCCAAATTTTCGATCTGGTTCTGGAAACCCGAGATGTTTTATGGTGACTCTTGCTTGGAAAAAGGGTCGTTCTGATGACGATTTGTCGAGTATTACAAAACTCCACAAATAGTTCGCCGTTTGTCTACCTGACCTCGCTCAGGCTCAAGATTTGGAGGTTATTGTGCTCCATTTCAAGCAACTAGAGACTTGAGCAGTTAAACAGGAGGCCAGAGGAATAAATAAGTCCTGACAACAGTTTAAGGCCGATGCTCAGGATCGCGCCTTGTGGAAAACAGTTGTTTCTGTCCCATGCCCCTATAGGGGTCTAAACAGGAATTTGATTGATTGTGCTCCATTTCACGGTCGATCGCTGATTGGCAATGCAAGGACCGAATGACTCCAGCCCTTCCTCCGTCATTCAATGTTCGAACGTTCCAGAAGCCAATCAGAGTCCGTTTTCGTTACCGTAGAATCCGTCCGTATCCGAGGCGCTGTATCCGTTTCTCGTATCAGTTAGGATTTAAGATCACAGGTGATAAGCCCATGATCCAATGAGTGTCCATTTGCCATTTTTAGGGCAAGCAAGACTGGCTGTGGGTGAGTTCTACTGCCCCCATCCCACAGGGGGATAGTCAGCTCAGATCCTTGGAGTCGCTAGTCTCCAAAGATAGTTACAGGAATTAGTAAGAACGGAACGGCATCCTACAACTACCCCCCTGCGAGGAAATTTAATAGGTGCTGAGAAAATTAGTGTTCTGAATTTAGTGAAATTTTGCTGTTTGTTTGGGAGGTGGTAGAAAGAGGGGCGAATTTTTAGAAACTTTTTTAGAAATAACTATAAACATCATGTTTATGATATGTTTTAAATTGCAAATCAGTGGAGTTCATACTTTTCAGGGAAACCGAATTTTTGTTGAAAGTTGTGAAATCATATGAGATTGTAAAGGGGAGGGGGGGGGGGGGAACGGGTAAAGCTAATAGTCTAATATTTTGGCCTTAATGACAATTCTAAATTAATATAAAGTGCACAATTTCAGGTCGATAAATTGTATACGCACTCAATAAATTGGTTTAGAGTATTACATGAAAAAGCACAGTTTGGATGGGAGGAGGTGGAAGGAAGGAGAGGACTGAAATAATTTTTATATAGTAGATTGAAATCATCATAAAAGTAATATATTCCAAATTTCAGATCAATAGCACCTATGCTTTCCGAGCAAATCCGTTTATTTTCGAATTGCAAGATTGCGTCATTTTGTATGGGAGAGAGTAGAAAGGGTAAAGCTAATCGTCTAATTTTTTTTGATCTTACAAATAATTCTACCTAGTCAAGCCATAAATATTGGTACACAGAAAAATCGACGACAAATGAAAACGAATTAATATTTTTCAAAATTTTTTTTTCTTTTTATTGGGTTATTCAATGGCTACAAATCTTAGAACAACTTATTCGAAACGACTTCCATTTGCCTTCCAGCACGACTTGAGACGATCTGGCCACTCATCGATCGCGAGACGCACTTCATGCATGGGGAAATTGTCCACTGCACGAATAAGAGCTCGCTTCAACGACTCAATATTTGGGTGTCGAGTAGAACAAGCCATGCCCTTTAATACGGACCACAATTTGAAATCCAACGGGTTGAGGTCTGGACTACCAGCTGGTCAATCATCCGTTAATATGAAGTCCGGAACGTTGTTTTTGAGCCACAGTTGAATCCTTTTTGCCTTGTGAGCTGGAGCAGAGTCTTGCTGGAAAGTCCATGGCTTGTTGGCGAATATTGATTGGTTGAGAGGTTTCACAATGGGTTCCAAGACGGTCGATTGATATACTTTGGCCGATGTTTTCACTCCTTTGTCGCAAACATGGAGCTTGGTAACGCCATCGTAGCTCACTCCCCACCATACCATTACAGACGCGGGATGGTGGCCTCTTTGGACCCTCGAGATGAGTTGGGATGCTTCTCTGGATGACCGAGCATACAAACGGTTGTTCTGTTTATTGAACGATTCTTCTGCGGTGAAGATTTTCTCGTGAGTAAGCAGAATTTGTCTGTGAGCGTTCTCCGCGTACCGGCTGCGTAACGCTTTCGATTTTCTCTTTTTCCTTCAATGCAGCCGTGAGCAGGTGTCCAGTGTGTCGCTTGTACGCGCTGAGTCCCAAATCTTCTTTGATAATGCGTGACATGGATTTCTGCGAAAATTGCATTTCCCGCGACAAGATTTTCTGTTTTCGCAGCGGTTTTCGGTCGGTTCGTTTCTTCACGGTTTTGATCGCTTTCGGAGTTCTCACAGTGCGCGGACGGCCGGATCTTTGACGGTCTCGTACTCCACCAGTATCCTCGAACAACTTCACAGCACGATACACAAAATTGCGAGTGATTCCAAGCGGTCGCAACGTCCGAAAGATATCGCCTTTTTCCATGTTGCATTTTAGTAGGCCGACTACTTTTTACGTGGGAATGAAGCAGAAATGTCAACTGTCAAATCACAGTCAAGACGAAATGGATGCGCCCAATATTGCATTCGTAATGAATGCGTTTAGTTGTGTACCAATATTTATGACTTGACTAGGTAGATAAGTTATTAATGAACAATTTGAGCTATAATAATTTGAGCTATAATAAATTTTATACGTACTGAGTAAATTAGTTTAGAGCATTTCATGAAAAAATGCAGTTTGTACGGGAGGGTGTGGAAGGAGAGAGAGGACGCAAATAATTTGTGTATGATAGACTGAAATCATCACACTCTTCGAGCAAATCCGTTTATTGTCGATTTGCGAAATTGTGTGTTTTTGTATGGGAGGGGATAGAATATTTAGTGCATAATTTCAGCTAGCTAAATTGATCGCACTGAGTAAATTGGCTTAAGGTAATTCATCAAAAAGGTTGTATGGGAAGTGGTGGAAGGCGGTGGAACACACGTATAATTTTTATTCGGTAGATTTAAATTATCATAAAAGTAACATATTCCAAATTTCAGACCAATAGCTTTTATACTTTTCGAGCAAATCCGTTTATTGTCAAATCGCAAAATTGTGTCATTTTGGGATGGGGTAGAAGTGGTAAAGCGATTTGGCCCGTTCACGAATTTGACCTTATTTTTTGTCAAAAATTACGTGTACGAAATTTTAACGTTCTAGCTTAATATAAATAAATTGGGTTTTAGTTGCACTGAGTTTTATATGGCAATATAATAATAGTAAATAGATTAATTGATTAACTTGGGGTTATTCATTGCCCACTGTCTCTCTAGTATTTATCATAAGCAGGATGAAATATTTTACATTTCATATCATTACTCTCAAATTTCAGAGTATAATTAGTGCGAGAATTCAGGTAGCAAGACACACAGTTTTCCTTGCTACGGCAAAATTTTTTGTTTGTAAAACCCTAAATTTTCACATAAAAACTATCTATCTAATTCACTTTTGTGGCAGATCTCAATAACCTCAAAAACCCGTCATGTCATGTACTTCTCCGTCGAGCCTATTAAGAGCATGAAAAACAGACAATTTTTTTTAATCAATTCACCATATTGTAATAAAATATCTCATGTTATGTACTCGTAAAATGCCACATAATGTCTGAAACCTTAATTGACTTCTACCCAATTCCCTAAAACTTTAAAGAAAAAAACAGAAACAAATATTGAACCGCTAACTGTTGGCAATAAATCTAGAATGATAAGTTCAAAGATCTCTGCAATCGAATCGTATATTAGGTACCTTTTCCCAATTAAGTAACGACCAGTCCTAGTGCAAAAACCCCATCTCGGTAAAAACCGTTAAACGGCATCTTATAAGACACACAACTTCCATGTCCACTTAAAAAGATTGAAAAAGCCGATTTCCAAATAAAATCCACGATTCTATCTTCGAATCGAAGAACCAATCGCGCACCACCGCTCGTTTATTGTAAAAGCAATTAACAAATTTCTCATCACCATAAAGAGGTGTAACACGACCTTAACTTAGGCGGCCGACCAAACCCGCACTGCACCACAACTAGTAACTTAAGTAAATCTCGAAATTGACCAGAGAATCACCTTCGCATTGCCTCTGAATCTTTAAGATATACCTACAATTTTCACATATTACGTGCTAGACACACCACCACCGGTCAGATATGGTGTTTGATATTTTTTGCGCGCGTTGTGTGTACCGACCTGAGTTTATTACACTCGATCCCGAATGGGTAGTCTGCATAGTGGGATCCCTTAATTAAAATCGGTGCGAATAGAGATACCGTTCCAGCAGGAGCCCGACCGTAAGAACTAGGACAACATACATAGCATCTTAGAGGCTTTACATCTTTACAGATAAACAACATCGTGGCCATGTTTGCCATCGAGTGTTCTATGCGAATCGGACAATATTTAAAATATGCCCACATCGAGAGAAGGTGGCTGGCGACATGATTAAAATGAATCCAAACTAGATACAGGTGGATCGTCACCTCCTCTTGCCACCTCCCTTAGTCTGTAGGCAATCTATTGAGTACATGATCGAAGCAGAATTTCAGACATATCTTTCATACCAAAAGATGCATACAAGTAGCTGGGGCAACCTAGAAGCTATTGAGCTGTGTATGTTGTGTTTGCTTTGCAGTAAAAACGATAAAAGGTGATAAAGGATAAGTGGGAATTTCCGATCGTGCGAAAAATGTTGGTTCGCTCGAAAACTGTGCAGTTGTTAACGAACACGTTGCCGCTCGCTTTGATCGTAAAGTTCAAGTAGAACGGACAGTGCTTGCGATTTTCAGTTTTGATGAATATGCAGACGTGTGATTGCTCTTTCATTTCGTATTCAAATTCGCAATTGAAAACATTCGCTCCAACCCGGCGTTGATGAAAGCAACTGATCACCAAAAATATATCTGACAATAATACGGGCGCAACTTTGCTATCTATCTATCTATATAGAGTTGGATTAGTTTTTCTTTATTACCTCCTTCCTCACCACGACGAGCTCACCGAATAAAATTTCATATTTCAGAAGACAAAATATTTTGGGCAGCATTGCACTTTCTTTTGGCGCCAAAAAAAATTTGATCACATCAGAACAAAATCAGTTTTTTTTTCAAATTTGCCCATGAGAAGTACCAGAAGGCAGCAGTTGTATAGCATCGCTTTTAAACTCGTGATGGAATTTGAGAGAATGTTATAAATTTGTTCTAAATTTTTTAGCACTAAGAAACAATGCTCACGCAGAGTCGCCAAGGGTACAGATGCTGAAAAATCTCGGAACCAGATGTCAGTCCGTCTGTCCGTTCGTTTGGTCTTTAGCTTGAAAACGCATTAAACTAGAAAGCTCAAATTTCGATCACATGACTTTTGGCATAAACAACAACTTCGTAAGCGGGCCAAATCGCTCCACCCCTTCTACCACCTCCCATACAAATTTGTGTGTCCATTTTCTTGGAAAATATGAATACTTCTGATCCGAATTTTTAAGCCCAGCATTTTTATGATGGATTTATTAATTTTTCTAAAATAAATTGAAACTTTCCCAGTATTTCTCCAGTACAAGTTGCACAATTTCTTCAGTACCCATAAAATTTATAAAGCTCAAATTTGGTGTGAAATGAAATGTACTCTTCTTAATATTAGTGAACACCAGTTGCGGCGATGGAAGGGATACTTCTCTGATATTTTAAACAGCTTGTCAGAGAGAGATATTATAGAAACCTAACAATTACCAAAAATCCAACCGCAACAATCCTCTATCAGGGACGATCCTCCAGATAAGGAAGAGATAGTTTCCGCCATTCGGTCAATGGCGGGAAGGAAATCTCTAGGTATAGACGGACTACCAACCGAACTCCTCAAAGCGGACCTGGAAATAACAGCCGATATACTCCTCCCACTCTTTACTGAGGTGTGGAATGAAGGAAGACATCCGACTGAATGGAAGGAGGGCGTCATTGTGAAAATCTCGAAGAAGGGCGACCTTCGGGATTGTGGCAATTGGCGTGGTATATGTCTACTTACTGCCGTATCAAAAATTATGGCTAAGGTAATTTTCAATTGGATTAGTGATGTCGTCGAGAGCACTCTCAAAGTTTTTCAGGCTGGATTCCGTAAAGTGTCGTCTTGTACCGACCAAACAAATACCCTACGGATAATATTAGAGCAGTCAACTGAAATGGGTTCGCCACTACATCTCATGATTGTGGACTTCGAAAAGGCTTTCGACAGCATTAAGCGAGATTCCATATGGAATGCTTTGCGTAGGAGAGGTATTCCAGACAAGGTCATAGCTATGATTAAAGAATCCTACGAAGATGCAAGGTGTCGCGTCTTGCATAGAGGAGAGCTGTCCGAGAGCTTACCTGTGCGAACGGGTGTCAGACAAGGCTGCATATTATCACCAGCCCTGTTTCTAGTGGTAATAAATGACATCTTGAAAGATGCACTGGAAGGTGGGGAAGGTAAAGTTCTTCAATGAAGACTATTTAACATCTTAAGTCACCTTGATTATGCTGATGACGTGTGTTTGCTTGCACATAACCGTTCGGATTTAGAGTCAAATGTTCGCTCGTTGCATTCTAAATGCAAAGAGGCGGGACTGAAAATAAATGTGCGTAAAACCAAGTACATGCATATGGGCTCGAACGCAAGCACACCGATTGTTCTTAACGGACAGGATGTGGAAGAGGTGCAAGATTTTTGCTATCTCGGAAGCATTGTCAGAATGGACGGCGGAGCCAAAAAAGATGTTGGGGCTCGGCTAAATAAAGCTCTTCAGGCCTTCGGTATCCTTTCCCCTTTCTGGAGGTTAAGAGAGATCTCCCTTCGCACGAAGCTGCGAGTTTTTGACGCATGCATCAAATCCGTGTTATTATATGGTTGGACTACGTGGAAAGTGACCGTTCGACATACCAAGAAACTACAAACTTTCGTGAACCAATGCCTCCGACGTATTTTAGGAATATTCTGGCCAGAAGTGATCTCCAACGACGAACTTTGGAGTACAACTGGCCAGACTAAAATAGGTATTGAGATTCGGAAGTGGCAGTGGATCGGTCATACTTTGAGGAAACCAGAGCGAAACATCGCCAAACAGGCTCTGGATTATAATCCTCAAGGAAGACGTCGGGTTGGTCGACCATATAACACATGGAACCGAGCAGTTGAGCAGGAGGCCAGATGAATAAACAAGTCCTGGCAACAGCTTAAGGCCGATGCTCAGGATCGCGCCTTGTGAAAGAGAGTTGTTTCTGTCCTATGCCCCTATAGGGGGTCTTAACAGGAATTTGATTGATAGTGATATGAAAAGAAATCAGTTTGATCCTGCCACTCTTTCGGAGAGTCACGCTTAAAAATTTATAACAGACTCTATACCCCATTTTCTTTAAGCTACTCAATCGATCGACCGTCGATGAAAAAGGTTATTATGGTGTTTGTGCCATCCTCCGACTTTTCAATATGAGGTACACAAACCAACATTTTGGACCGTCAATAAGGGTGTGTGTTTATTTCTAAGCGTGAAATATTTTCCTCCCGGACGGCCCTGATGTTTGTGGACTCGTTCAGCTTGATGTTCGCAGCTGCTTGCTCTAACCATGATGCGGTTTGCTCATCTAGGCAAACGATTAATATCCATCCTGGCTTGAGAGTGAGTCCAACAAATTGTGGATTTATTTCCTCTTTGGACGCTTTTGGGATTTCGACCAGGATGCATTTTTTTGTTACTGGTAGCTGTTCTGGTGTTACCTATCGTGGTCCCCTTAACCGCATCTCTGGCTGATCGTCTATGTACAATGCTTTTGCTTAAGGTCTTGTGGCTATCACTTCCAACAAATGGCGGCGTCGTTCAATAGGTTCTTCCCCTTTACATAGCATTATTCTGTGCATGAAATAACGTCATCGTACGCTTCGTTCGCTGTTTTGTTGTGGTTACGGCAGCACCGCTTAATTTCTTTTTGACTCAACTGCAGCTAAGTTCTGAAGCATTGGTTGAAGTTCGTAGTGATTTTTGGCCAAGAAAACGATACCTTCTGCAAACCGAAGATGAGTTAATCTGCCCCCATCTATTCTAATTCCTAGTGAGTCTCAATAAAAACAGCTTGGATGAATTTGATTTACATAATAAATACTAATTGTATTTTTTAGATCCGATTGAAAAAAAAATAAACTGCCAACAAGTCGGGCGAAACTTTATTATTCTTGGGACAAGTTGCGGATGAGTGGAAAGTCAATATGCAGGTTAAAGTGGTTAGGGAAAGCTAAGTGCAAAGGGGTTTCTCGGGCAGGGCTGTTGTCAATTTAACAATATTTCATTCGTTTCTGCAAGTTTGGGTTTTTATGAGGGGAGGAGGAGGGGTAATAGCAAGGGTGGGTGGATGTTAACAGCTTTTTAATAATTGCTTGAATCACGTCCAATATTCTCTGTATAGAATGTGTTTCATAGACGAAATTGCATAAAATTTTCATAAAATTCGGTGTATTTTATTTTCACGAAACCGAAAATTTGTATGGGAGGGGGTAGAGAAGGTAGGGGAATCGTAAAATTTGATATGCAGTTTTATTTCGCTTCTCTTGTAAGGTGCTTGTATAAAATTTCAAGTTCGTAGCTTTAAGTTTGGTAGTTATTAGTTGATTTAATGAAATTGGTCGAAATCATAGTTTTGTATGGGAGGGGGTAGAACGGTAAGCGCAATTTCAAAACTTTGAAAGCAACTTCATTTGAATTACTTTTATAAGTTTTCGTGCAAAATTTGAAATTGATAGCTTTTAAGAAATAGCTGATAACTAATTTCTTAAAAATGCTCGAAAAAATAATTTTGTATGGGAGGGGGTAGAGGAGGTAAGGGAATCGTAAAATTTGTGATGGAATTTTCTTTCTTTTGAATTGTTAGGTGCTCGTACAAAATTTCAAGTTCGTGGCTTTTAATTTGTTGGTTATTAGTTGATTTAATGAAATTGGTCGAAATCATGCTTTTGTATGGGAGGGGATAGAAGGGCAAGCATGATTTCAAAACTTTTACCGTAATTTTATTTTAACTATTTGTCTAAGTTTTTGTGCAAAATTTCAAATTGATAGCTTTTGATAGTTAGGTGATAATTGATTTCTTAAAATTGGTCGAAAAAATAATTTTGTATGGGAGGGAGTAGAAGTTTTAAAAATATTCGACCAGTTAATATTTCAAACTTTCAGAGATTTTTTTTAAATGCATTTCCCAAATTTTCAAGTTTCTACCTAAAAATTTCATTCAAAAATTTTCAGTTTATGTGTTTTTTTCATTCCACATGAAACACCTTGTGCACGTTAGACCCCCACTTCGGAGCATAACAATTTTGGAACAAATTACTATTTTTTTTCTATCTACAGGGTGTTTGGTACTCCGTGCATAACCTTGTAAGGGGTTATTCCTGGATATATTTTGAGCAAAAAATTGTTCTACGGAGATGGTCAATTTTCAATATCCACGGAGATACAAGGTGATCAAGAAAAGTCCTTCGGACCTGTACCCTCACTCACTCAAAACGCTATATCTTGAAAACTAATAATCACAATTCAAAGTGTTATAGCTTGTTTTTTAGGGAATCAAATTACCTTTCATTTGGTGTAATAGTCCGCATTGTAACTGTATCCAATTCTGAGATATTTGCTTCAGAACACAAATTTTTGACACTTTGACCCTCAAAATTCTAGGATCAATGTAGTTTTTTCTCAAGAAAACGCATTATAAAAATGTCATTTTAATGTTGTTTTCTTATGTGCCATAATATTGCCTACAAAAGATGCATACACTTGCATTGCATAAGTTTTATAGTTTAGAAGAAATTATCATTCCAATAATGTAGCACTTTTGTCAAAAAAGCAAGAATAGGTTGATCAACACTCTCCGCTTGAACTAAAAGAACTTAAGAATGGTTTTTATGGTTTATTTCAAATTTCCTTAATTACAATAAATGTTCAAAATGGCTCCCTTCATTTTGAATGCACGCTAAAGCTCGTTTTGCCAGTGTTCTCTTTGTGTTCATACTCCTCA
Source organism: Chorisops tibialis (assembly GCA_963669355.1). Taxonomy (NCBI): domain Eukaryota; kingdom Metazoa; phylum Arthropoda; class Insecta; order Diptera; family Stratiomyidae; genus Chorisops; species Chorisops tibialis. Next base: position 214,608,774 of record OY770263.1, read on the forward strand.
ACTGCTGCCTTACTTCTGTTGCTGCCGCATCGATTCTGGTGTTTAGATCCTGCAACGTTACTACTTCCGTTGCGTAGACAAGGTCCTTCATCCGTCCCCATACAAAGAAATCCATAATAGTTAAATCAGGAGATCTTGCAGGCCAGTGTATCGGTCCATTTCTACCGATCCAGCGATTGCTATAATTGGAATTTAACGAATCTCTGATTTGTCGGCCGTAATGAGCTGGAGCACCATCGTGTTGGTAAAACATGGAAGCCAATCGTTGCAGTGGCATATCATCCAATAACTCTTGTAGATCATTTGTCAAAAACTTCAAGTAATTGGAACTATTTAGGGTAGGCGGAAGCCTAATAGGACCAATAAAATCGTTGCCAATCACACCTGCCCATAAATTGACACTGAATCTGTGCTGAAATGATGCCTCTCTTCTTGTATGTGGATTGCTCTCAGCCCATGTGTGTAAGTTGTGGAAGTTTGTGATACCGTCCCTGGTGAATTGGGACTCATCCGTCCAAAGAATGTTGTTCATAAAATTCTCGTCACTTAGTTGTCGTTCAAGGAGCCAATTGCAAAACTCCATCCTTTTGGGCAAATCAATGGGTACCAGCTCCTGCACTGGTGTGTGGTGGTAGGAATGCAACCGCTTTGCTTTGAGGACACTCCAAACTTTCCCCGTAGAGACGTTTAACTGCAATGCCAAGCGTCGGACAGCGTCGTTGTGTTGAAACTCATTTTAATTTAATTCATTTCCTCGATAATTTAAATACTACTTAAAGGACATTCATCGATAATTTAAATAGTAATTAAAGGACACAAAGAATATTTCAGTTTAACAACATTTCAGGTAGTTTTTTTAGAACGAGGGTTGGTTTATGGCATATTTTATTTTTAAGCCATATGTATTTTCGCTTATTACCTGGAAAGCGGGAAAACCTAAGTCATAAGTATGTATGCATCTTTTGTAGGCAATAATATGGCACATAAAACAACAACATTAAAATGACATTTTTATAATGCGTTTTTTTGAGAAAAACTACATTGATCACAGAATTTTGAGGGTCAAATTATCAAAAATTTGTGGTCTGAAGCAAATACCTCAGGATTGGGTACAGATACAATACGGACTATTACACCAAATGAAAGGTAATTTGATTCCCTAAAAAACAAGCTATAACACTTTGAAATGCGATTATTAGTTTTCAAGATATATCGTTTTAAGTGAGTGAGGGTACAGGTCCGAAACACTTTTCTTGGTCACCCTGTATCTCCGCGGATATTGAAAATGGACCATCTCCGTAGAACAATTTTTTGCTCAAAATATATCCAGGAATAACCCCTTACAAGGTTATGCACGGAGTACCAAACACCCTGTATATCAAATAGATGTGTCGACGTGCAAAATTTAAACTTTGTATCTTTTACCAGAGCCATAAAAAAATCACTCAAAATTTTCAACATTTTCGCTTTCCACCTACCTCCCCTTACACCCCCCAACTCGCACGCCAATGGATAAAAAAATTAAGTTATTTTTAAAAGTTGTCGCACAAACTCCTGTATATGTATGTTGATTTTTAGCTTCCTAGCTGTAACCATGATTGAGATATTTGAATTCGTATTTTTCGGCTTAAGCGCTCCCCCTGCCTCCCCCTGAAATTGTTCACCCCCCAAAATTGGTATCCGCCTGAGATCCGCAACTACCTACAATCCCTCCAAAAATGAACTTTCTATCTTGAAGGGTTTGGGAGTTAATGTGCGCTGAGCGTACACGTCGGCGTACGGCGTACGGCGGACGGCGTACAGACAGACGGATTTTTTTTTTTTGCATTTTTAGGCTAATTTAGTCATGAAACGCGAAAAAAAAAAATTTCAGGGTAGCAAATTTTTTTTTTTTCCCAAGTCGATCACAATACTTTATTATTAAAATAATAAAGTAATTAGTAATGGTCTTCAACTCTTTCAGCGAAATTTCTTTCGTGGCCTGATAATTTTAGGTTCAGGAACAGGGAGAAGTCACACGTGGCCATAAAAGAATTCTATTCGACCGTAAGCGGAAAACTTGACACTTATACTAAAACAAATTTCTGTGGAAGAAGGCGCCGGTAGCTAAATATTTAGAGGTCGCTCATCGTTTTTTATCTCTTCGATCATTTTGTATGGGAGGGGATAGAAGGAGTGAAGCTAATCATCTAATTTTTTTTTGGTCTTACTAATAATTCTAAATAAATATTTTTTTCCCACAATTTCAGCTCGCTAAATTTTATACGCACTGAGTAAATTGGTTTAGAGCATTTCATGAAAAAGTACAGTTTGTATGGGAGATGGTGGAAGGAGGAGGAGGACACGAATAATTTTTATATGGTAGATTGAAATTGTCACGAAAGTAATATATTCACTCTATGAGCAAATCCTTTTATTGTCGAATTGCGTATTTGTGTCATTGTGTATGGAAGGGGGTAGAAGGGGTGAAGCTAATCATCTAATTTTTATTGGTCTTACTAATAATTCTAAATAAATATTTTTTCCACAAATTCAGCTCGCTAAATTTTATACGCACTGAGTAAATTGGTTTAGAGCATTTCATGAAAAAGTGCAGTTTGTACGGGAGGTGGTGAAAGGAGTGGGAGGACACGTATAATTTTTATACGGTAGATTGAAGTCATTATAAAAGTAAAATGCGCCAAAATTGAGTTCAATAGCTTTTATACTTTTCGAGCAAATTCGTTTATCAAATTGCATAATTGTGTCGTTTTGTATGGGAGGAGGTAGACGGGGTGGAGCGATTTGGCCCGTTGACGAACTTGACCTTACTTTTTTGTCAAAAACGACATGTAAAAAATTTGAGCTTTCTAGCTCAACGCGTTCTCAAGCTAGAGAGCGCACAGACGGACGGACGGACGGTTTTGAGATTTTTGAGTGATTATATGAACTTCTGTATCATTCATTTTTTTCTCCGAGCCTTATTTCTTAGCGTTACAAACTTTGGAGCAAATTTGCAATACTCTCAGATTTCATCTAGAGTATAAAAAGTTCCGTAAACAGGTCTCTTTGGACATGCTTGATCTAGAGTCACTGTATAATTGAGCTACTCGGTCCAGGAGTCTGGCATATGCATATCTGGGTTGAAACCGTTAAGTTTGAATTTTTTGGTGTATATATATATTCGGTTAGATATTTATCAAAATGCAATTGGAATTCGATTATGTGCCCTGAAAAATTAACATCATTGTGCCATTTCATTAGAAACAGCCAAAAATTCAATTTTTTTTTTTTTTGCAATTTCCTACACCCACACATCTTCAACAAACAACTGTTTGCTCCAGTTTACGCTGCTGTCAGTTGACATTTGGCGGAAAAACATATGACAGAATGACTACACAGTCTACACATATTTCCACTAACACTGCGGTGATTTTCACAGCTGATCAATTTTAGAACGCTTGATTATACTCTAGATGGAATCTGAGAGTATTATAAGTTTGCTCTAAGGTTTGTAATGCCAAGAAATAAGGCTCGGAGAAAAAAATGAATGATACAGAAGTTAATATTATCACTCAAAAATCTCAAAACCGGATGTCCGTCCGTCCGTCTGTCCGTCCGTCCGTCTGTCCGTCCGTCCGTCTGTCCGTCCGTCTGTTCGCTCTCTAGCTTGAGAACGCGTTGAGCTAGAAAACTCAAATTTCGTACACGTCGTTTTTGACAAAAAAGTAAGGTCAAGTTCGTGAACGGGCCAAATCGCTCCACCCCTTCTACCCCCTCCCATACAAAATGACACAATTGCGCAATTTGACAATAAACGGATTTGCTCGAAAAGTATAAAAGCTATTGGCCTGAAATTTGGAATGTATTACTTTTATGGCAATATAAATCTGCCGTATAAAAAATATGCGTGTCCTCTCTCTTCTTCTACCACCTCCCATACAAACTGTACTTGGCATGAATTACTCTAAGCCAATTTACTCAGTGCGTATAAAATTTAGCGGGCTGATATTGTGCATCGAATATTTATTTAAAATTTTTAGTTAGGCCAAAAAAAATTAGACGATTAGCTTCACCCCTTCTACCCCCTCCCATACAAAATGACACAATTTCGCAATTCGACAATAAATGGATTTGCTCGAAAAGTATAATATGTATTAGTCTGAATTTCGGGGTATATTACTTTCATAATGATTTCAATCTACAATATAAAAATTATTTGCGTCCGCCCTCTCCTTCCACCCCCTCCCATACAAACTACACTTTTTCGTGAAATGCTCAAAGCCGATTTTCTCAGAACATGTAACATTTATCGAGCTCACATTTTGTAATAAATACTTATTTAGCATTATCACAAAGATCAAAAAAAAATATTTGATTACCTTCACTGCTTCTACCCCCTCCCATACAATATGACACAGTTTCACAACTTCACAAAAAATCTATTTTCTTGAAAAGTATGAATGTTACTAGTCTAAAATTTAAGAGATGTCAATTTTATGATATTCTTAGTTATTTCTGAAAAAATCACTAAAATCCTCCCACCCTTTCTACCACCTCCCATACAAACTGCACATTTTCACTAAATCTAACACACTAATTTTCTCAGCTCCTATTCAATTTTTGGAGTAAGCATTTTGTATAAAATATTTGTATAGCTACTTTAGCATGATTGGGAAAAATTAGCTCAATGCTAACAGTCCCCATACAAAATTTCTTGGAATCGCTAAAAATTCTATTTCATCTAGAGTATCTTAAGATTGCGTGTTACGCGCAATCGTAGCCCTGTTATGTTTTTTCAACCAAAATTTTTAGAACGCAGGATTTTGTACTAATTAAGGCATATTCCAGACTCCTAAGAGTTGCTCAGTTATACAGTGACTCTAGCTTGATCGTGCGAATTCTCAACCCACATTCACGAAGCGCATCATAACTGGTGATAAGACATGGGTCTATGAGTTTGACATGCAAACCTGTCAATAGCCATCGGAATGGAGGAAAAAAATGGGCCGAAACCGAATAAATCACGCCAAAGCCGCTCAAAAATCAAGAAGATTCTCAAAAATTTTGTAATATCATTCGCCAGAGTAATGTTATTTACAAAATCCCGGTACTTTTCGGTCACAATGTAAGTTACGCTGTTCTTGTAATTTTCAATACAATGGGAAAATCTTAATTTCGAGTGTTAATAAAGCAACTCTTTTTAATGGGAAACAATACCGTTTCAGCAAAGCAATGGCTTGACAAGTATTATACGGACTCTGCTCCATCGAGACAAATAGTAGAGAAGTGGTTTTCTGATTTAAGACGATGCCATGCAAACACCGAGGATGCTGAACGGTCTGATCGCCCAAATTCGGCAGTTATTGCAGACAACAATAATAAATCCACAAAATAGTTTTGGCCGATCGTAAGTTGAAGGTACGTGAGATAGCTGTCACCTTAGAGATAGCAGCAGGCACCTTAGAGATAGCAACATTTTGCATGAACATTTGTTCATAAGAAAGCTTTGATCGAAGTGGGTACCGCGTTGACTCACAGTCGATCAAAAACAACAACGCGTCGACGATTCAGAGCGCTGCTTGGAGCTGTTTAATCGCAATAAAAGGACTTTTTCATGCGGTATGTGACAATTGATGGAACATGGATAAATCACTATACTCCAGAGGCAAAGCGGCGATCAGCTGAAGCAGCCGATGACAACCGTCCGACGCGGCCGAAAACGCAAACGTCAGCCGAAAAGTTTCTGGCCTCCGTTTTTTGGGATGCGCATGGTATAATATTCATTGACTATCTTCAAAGGGGTGAGAATGTCAATAGCGAATATTAGATGGCGTTGTTGATGCGTTTGAAGCGATAAATTGCCAAAAAACGACCCAAATGATGAAGAAAAAAGTGCTCGTTTACCAAGGCAATAACGCTGTCACAAGTCGATGGTAACGATGGCCAAATTGCACGAATTGAAGTTCGAATTCCTTCCACATCCACTGCATTCTCCGGAGCTGGCTCCCAGCGACTACTACCTGTTTACAGACCTAAAAAAATGCTGCAGGGAAAGAGATTTGCCCCAATGAAGATGTGATTGCCGAAACTGAAGCCTATTTTGAGGCCCAAAATAATCGTTCTTCAAAAAAGGCAGCAAAATGTTAGAGGAGCGTTGGAATAAATGTATTACTCTTGAAGGAATAATTTCTAATTTTGCCCAAAAGTTGATGCTTTATTAATCATCCTACGAACTTAGTGAACGATCTGTATTTATACAATGTACTTCCAACTCCGTGCAATTTCTGTTCAAGTAATATATTTCAAAACTCGACAATATTTAGTAAAGATTTTTTTTCCTATTACAATCAATCAAATTCCTGTTAAAACCCCCTATAGGGGCATAGGACAGAAACAACTCTCTTCCACAAGGCGCGATCCTGAGCATCGGCTTTAAGCTGTTGCCAGGACTTGTTTATTCCTCTGGCCTCCTGCTCAACTGCTCGCTTCCATGTGTTACATGGTCGACCAACCCGACATCTTCCTTGAGGGTTATAATCCAGAGCCTGTTTTGCGATGTTTCGCTCTGGTTTCCTCAAAGTATGACCGATCCACTGCCACTTTCGCCGTTGAATCTCAATACCTATTTTAGTCTGGCGAGTTGTACTCCAAAGTTCGTCGTTGGAGATTACTTCTGGCCAGAATATTCCTAAAATGCGCCGGAGACATCGGCTTACGAAAGTTTGTAGTTTCTTGGTAAGTCGAACGGTCACTTTCCACGTAGTACAACCATATAACAACACGGAATTGACGCATGCGTCAAAAACTCGCAGCTTCGTGCGAAGGGAGATCTCTCTTAACCTCCAGAAAGGGGAAAGGATACCGAAGGCATGACGAGCTTTATTTAGCCGAGCCTCAACATCCTTTTCGGCTCCGCCGTCCATGCTGACAATGCTTCCGAGATAGCAAAAATCTTGCACCTCTTCCACATCCTGTCCGTTAAGAACAATCGGTGTGCTTGCGTTCGAACCCATGTGCATGTACTTGGTTTTACGCACATTTATTTTCAGTCCCGCCTCTTTGCATTTAGAATGCAACGAGCGAACATTTGACTCTAAGTCCGAACGGGTATGTGCAAGCAAACACACGTCATCAGCATAATTAAGGTGACTTAAGATGTTAAATAGTCTCCATTGAAGACCTTTACCTTCCCCACCTTCCAGTGCAGCTTTCAAGATGTCATTTATTACCACCAGAAACAGGGCTGGTGATAATATGCAGCCTTGTCTGACACCCGTTCGCACAGGGAAGCTCTCGGACAGCTCTCCTCTATGCAAGACGCGACACCTTGCATCTTCGTAGGATTCTTTAATCATAGCTATGACCTTATCTGGAATACCTCTCCTACGCAAAGCATTCCATATGTAATCTCGCTTAACGCTGTCGAAAGCCTTCTCGAAGTCCACAAACATGAGATGTAGTGGCGAATTGTGCTGAATTTAAGGTTTGTATCTTTTATAATTTTCAAGGAAATTGAACAATTTTGTCTGAATTTATGGCATTTGAATGGGAGGTGGCAGAGAAAGTTAGAGATTTTGGATTATTTTGAATCTGCTTATCAACATCCTAATCACATTACTTTGTTACAATTCTAAAGTCAATAGGTCTTATATGCTCGAAGGAGAAATGCAAAAAATTGTATGGGAGGGGTAGAAAGAGTGAAGCGAAGCTGATATCTTTTTTAGCATTTATTGCAATAATTAAAGGACAAATTTTGGTAAAATTTTAAGCTTCTACTTTTTTTAGTGGAAATGTGGCCCGTTCATGAACTTTAAGTTAATTTTTTGTCAAAATAGCCTGAGACAAATTTCAGCACGATAGTTCAAAGCGTTCGAGATTTATGCTGTAGACAGTCGGACAGACGGTCACTCGGAATCGCGGGTTTTGAGCGACAACAAATATTTCTGTGGTATTTCTTAGCGTTACAAACGGTAAGACAAACACAATATACTCTCAGATTTCATCTAGAGTATAAAAAGGGCGTCCTCCAAGACTTTCAAATTTATTGCGGCCACAAATAAATTTTTATGAAGAACGGTGTGGCTAAGGTTGGGTGGACAGGGTTTGGCGTCAATACCAGTTAACGCCATAGTCAAGGCATCTGATCAGGTCAACACCGTGATCATGAAGAAGTCCTTCCTTTTGTTGGAAGACTTAGTCTCCGGGGTAAGTTAACGTGACGAGCTCTAAAGCTCGATTTTTGTACAGGTTGTTATGGTCAGTACCGGAGCAACCGCCCCCCCCCCCCCCCCCCCCCTCTTCAGTCTCGCAGCTAGACCAGGTGACGGGCTAGCACGTCGCTCCAGCCCGAAGCTGCCACCGAGATTCACGTAGGTGAGTCTCGGGCCACTCAATCCCCGAACCCTAATTTTCCTTTCAGATTATTTTAACTTTGGTTTCGAAATAGTCCTTCCTAGGCCTTCAAACACAACAAGTTCTGCCATAAGACTGTTTAATATCTCCATCGTTTAGATCGAACAATGCGAAAATTCGGTTGTTGATTCGGATGCCAGTATCGAAACGACAAATATATCACATCATAACTCACAAACTTTTAGCGGCCACGAGTACGGGAGTACTCCAATTTCTTGCCATTCTATCCGGGCCTTGGCTTTCTGACCTGCAGGTTCCTTAAAATTTTTTTATTTTTTCATTACTTTGTTGTGGATGGGTTGTTAGCCCTTCGCACAACCCTCCATCTATGAACTTTTAATTTTCGTAGACTGGTATTCCCAAGCAGGCAGTGTGCAGGAATTATATTGCGTCGACCGGGACTTAAACTCCCGACCTTCGCATTGTAAGACCAACACGCTACCAACCAGGCTACACCCTTGCCATTGTTCACAAATATTTTGCTTTGCTATTTGCACACAACGACATTTCACCATAGTTCGTAAAACTCAACTCAATTATCAGTCGTGACCAACCGGGAGTCCCATGGTAATGGTAGGTAATTTCGAAAAAACCTTTTTAATCTTTAGAAACTATGCCTCAACTCTATTTTTACAAAAGCCAATAAATTTCAGACCCATCACGCAGTGATCGATGAAAGATATGCATACATACACGCATACCTAATGTTTCTCAGATGCCTTAGTTAAGTTCCCGATTTGTTCCAATAAACATACCAGAGCAGAAGGTACCTCGATTCGGTCGAACATTTCAAATTCAATCCCAATTACCATAAAAATGCCTTTAGTCAATTCGCTCACTAGATTATTTTTTATTTCTGGAATTTTTATTTTATTTTTATTTTTTTTTCCTTCACTGTTCTCCTGTTTTCACAATATTCAACATCGAATATCTTCGAACACGATCGTTTTTTATTCTTAGAAATTCGCTACGCTTCTACTATCGCGAAATACATATATGTATGTACCTATATGGGAATGTGGAGAATTGTAGACAATTTTCAGACGCATATTCGAAGTACGCCGATCCTCGCGAACACAATACCGACTACAGTGATCCTCGAGTATGCAAAGCGTGAGCTTAATCAAACGAAATCGATCTTGTATTTGAGGTGGCTCGACTATAAAGGTGTCGGACTATGCAGATTCTCCGGTAGACCCAAAGGGCATCACATACAACCCCAGCGATCAAATTCCGATCCCTCGATGGGCACTTCTTGCTTTATAGCTTCTACTTATATTTCCTAGCGTCATAGTCTGGTGTAGTGCAGCACGATGATATCCTAAATCTAACGATCGTAGCAGTACGGTTTTTCTGACCGTCGTCGTCGTCACTGCTGCTGCCGCCATTTCTTTCGAAGATTCATAAATCTTGAGGCTATTGTGCGATATCGCACCTTCGTCTAAACTTCTCCCATATATCTTTCATATGAAGATCAGCCATAAATAATTCCATAAACAACTTAATTTTCTCCGGCAAGTTCGTCATGGAAATCGTCCGTTCCTGATCCTCTATCTAGATGTCTAGGGTGTATAGAGCTGGCAAAATGCCTAACAAGATCATCTCGAAATCATGAACATAACCAGCTAGTTGACTAGTTATAGGATATCATAATGATTTATTTTTCGTACTCAGTTATCGTTCACGGTATTATTGGTCCTGACGATCCTCCCTGCTCCTATCACATACACGATCATTTCAAATTCTTAGCCCATCATCAATATTGAAGATCCGAAACTCTGGGAGATACCCTCAGGGTGCGATGTTACCAATCATCATCGTCATGTTCATTACTATCATCGTGGTCGTAAGTTAACGCGGTAATTGGAATGTGATCGTGTGGCGATCATAGATCATTTTTCTCGGAGGATATGATCGTGTAGAATTGTCTGACGAAAGCAATCATCAGATTAATCTTAGTTGCATGTTTTTTATCTGAACCATGATAGTTTGTTTATTTCTTGGAGATTCCACAAGAGAGGAGAATTACATGTTTGAATGATGCCATCATGCAGATTCTGTTTAAATTGAGATTTATTCTTTTAATATGATGATATCTTCAAGGATCTCCTTCTACAATGGCATTCAATCTTAATCGGATTTTGACCGACATCGCCCAATAGCAATAATCTCACTTCTGTCGTAGGGCATAGAGACAATCATCAATAATAAAGTTATAGAATATCTCAAGGTTAATGATATTATATGGATTCCGCAAAAAACGTTCCACAGGAGACCTTCTAGCCACTCTCACTAAACGTTGGAACGAAAGCATTCAGTAGTTTGGTAAATCTTGTATTATCGCTCTTGACATTTCCAAGGCTTTTGACAGAGTATGGCGTAGTGCCATTTTAATCAAACTTAAAGCTATTGGTTTGGGCAACTCCCTTATTTCCGTCGTACTGGATGGTGTGGTTTCCCCTTCTTATAAAATGAACGCTGGTGTCCCTCAGGGCTCGGTTCTTTCTCCCACTCTTTTTCTAATATTTATTAATGACTTACTATCTTTAACTTTCAATTCTATACATAGCCTCACTGATGACAGCACATAAGACTTCTTCTATCACTTCACCGATGTACTAGCTTAGTAGAACAACATAGGTAAAGGGTGTTTTTTTAGGGGCGGAGAACTTTAAATTGCCAACACTATTTTCTGTGACAGCCGATTTGACACTTCCCGATTGTTTTGGGGTAAGTTTGGTTTGACAATTCATCATAAATAGACTCATATCGGAGCAACGTTTGCAAATTGTTCAAAGTTGTTTTGAAAACCATGGTTCAATTCGAAAAACTCGTTGGGCATTACATACATTTTATGATGTTCGTAATCGTCTATCAGAGCGATTAATTCGAGAAACTATGGATCGTTTTCGCAATACGTTTGCTCTAAGCGATAACACTCATCCTGTTAGATGTCGTGCAATGCGCACACAACAAGCGATTGATGACGGTATCCAGCGTAGTGTTGATAATGATCAAAATATGTCAATTCGGTATCGTGCTCAACAATTAAACTTGTATCCATCCACTTTATGGAAAATTTTGTTCAGTGATGAAGCACATTGGCTAAATGGCTATGTCAATAAACAGAACTGTCACATTTGGAGCGATGAAAATCCACAAGCCATTACTGTGCTTTATGGAATCATTAGTGATGGTCTGAACGTTACAGTCAATGGTGAGCGGTACAGAGATATGATTACTAACTTTCTCCTGCATCAATTGGAAGGCATTAGTGTTGCACACATGTGGTTTCAACAGGACGGCGCCACATGTCACACAGCGCGCGATACAATTAACTTACTGAAAGAAAAATTTAATGATCGATTAATTTCACGAAATGGACCTGTTAACTGGTTACCTGGGATACTACGTGGGATTTGACGCCATTTGGATTTTTTTTCTCAGGGAATATGTAAAATCCCATGTCAACGCCAATAAACTAGAAACTATTGAGTACTTGGAAGGCAAAATTCGACGCGTTATTGCCGAAAGAAAGTCTGATTTGCTGCTGTGTGAAAATTGGACTTTAAGATTACGCCATGTACACGCCAGTCTGAGTAGCCACGTAGCAAAAATTATTTTATAAATTAATGCCATAAAATTATGTTTCAAATAAAGCTAAGTTCATGGATATAAAAATATTTTTCTGCATTTTATCTTAATTTAAATTTCTTCGCCTCTAAAAAAAACAATGACAACTTGGCTAAAATTCTTAGTTGGGGATTTTATGCGGGTCTTATAAAACAAACAGCGGGCCTAGCTACCATTAGATTGAAAATATCTAATTCGTGGTCAGCACCACAGATTGGTCATGGCAAAATCTTAAACTTCATTAGAGACGCAAACTCCCTTTCAGACTGCGAGTATGATTGCATGAACCAACCGCAGGTTAAGAAACGGAAGTTTCACATTAAGTTTCCTGAACGAAACAACAAACACGATACTCAGCACCTGTACAGGTCCTTATCTATATACGGACGGATCTAAAACTAACCAGGGGACGGGTGCAGGGATTTATTCCCACGACCTCGACATCCACACTTCATTTCATCTTCCAGAACACGCGACAGTGTTCCAAGCGGAAGTTTTAGCCAGTAACGAGTGCACAAAAATAATTTTAGATATGCAGAACAGTCTCGGAAATCGTTATATTTTCTCGGGCAGCAGGGCTGCACTTCTGGCATTCCAATCCTACAGGACCACGTCAAAACTAGTGTCCATTTGTAGACAAAATTTTAATCGCCTAACATCTATAACCGAAGTTTGGAGTTTGGACGGGTGGCGGCAGATGGGCAGCTGGGAAGAACTGAATAAAAATATTACAGCTCAGCTTTTACAACGTAGTCGCTATAGCGTCCGAACTATTGTTGGCCTGACCACTTTTTTTTATAATTTGGGGAACACGTAAGAACACTGCGACCTTCTCGGCCTATTATGCGTTTATTGCTCCTTTACCCTACTACCATAAGTCAATAGCTTTGGTTAATCTAAGTATCTTTAAGGGAGCCATGTTGGCTAGTTCCTCGGTAGAAAGGAAACCTTTTCCAAAAAGATTGTGTCTTTTCCTAGCTACTGCTTTACAGTGACATAGGATGTGTACTGTCGTTTCTGAGTCTTCGAGACAGAGGCAGCAGATGTCGGTTTCAACTAAGCCTATATATTTCACGTGGAATACCCCACTGTGCCCCGTCATTAGAACGATTAAAGTACTAATTACTCTTACTGAATTTCAGAATATCCTCTACTTAGTTTTTTTTTTTTTTGTGGTAGGATTAGTTTTTTTGAGATTAATAAGCCTGGAAGTCTATTCCAGTAGATTTTATGTTCTTGTTCTACCCACTGTCTAACTATGGGGTTGTAGTGCCCTTTTGGTTTTCCGCAGAATGGCTCTGGACCAATAGAATTCGATTCTACGCCGTTTTCTGCAAGGCGATCAGCTTCTTCATTTCCCTCAATTCCCATATGCCCTGGTACCCACATTAAGGTTACATCGTTCCTTCTTCCTAAGATGATTAGGTTTTGATTGCAGTCCCAAACTATCCTCGATCCGTGTTTATTGGACGCTAGGGCTTTGAGAACCGCTTGAGTATCCGATGGGGTATAAATAGATTTGTTGCGATGAGCTCTCCTTATATTCTCTTTGATGCATAGCTCCATTGCAATTAGTTCAGCCTGAAAGATTGTGGCTTCTTTCCCGAGTGGTCTTGAAACCGAGAAGTGAGGACCTTTGACTCCGGCTCCTGTGCCCTCAGAGGTGCGCGAGCCATCTGTATATGATGGTTGATTTCTCTTCCATTTCAGGTACCATGGATTGCCAGTCCTTGCGTTCTCTGATTATTACATTGAAGCGGGTTTCAAAGTTGCATTTTGTCGGCATAGCATCCGATGGTGTGGAGCTTAGAATCTATATTTTTGGTTCTTTTAAGATTTTGAGGTGACTTCTGAGATCCCCTGATTTGTAATTGTTTTCCTTCTGTATGCGTAACACACCTTTGGTAGCCTCCTTTTTTATTTGGAGATTTATCGCGAGATGTTTAGGAACATTTCCATTGCCGCCGTAGAACAGGTCTTCATTGCTCATGTGATACCAAGGCAAGCTAGCCCTTGGAGTTTTTGTAGCGTAAGCTGTGCTTTTCGTTGTACAATTTATTTTTGTCCACCATATCGATGATCCGTATATGAAGAATGGTTGTTCTGAAACACCAGTAAATCATTTTGGGCTTTAGTCCCCATTTTCTGCCAAACAAACTTTTGCAGGCCCAAAACGCCTTTAGTGTTTTGGCATGAGTCCATTCTATATGTTTGTTTCAGTTGAGTTTGCTATCCACCCCTAGATATTTCAACTCGTCTGAAATGGGTATTAGTGTTCCATTTATTGAAGGAGAAATGATATGGATTTTCCTTCTATTTGTAAACGGTACTATCTCTATCTTACTTGGGTTGATGGTCAAGTTCTTAGGCTGACACCAGTTCACTATCACCTCTAAGGCTGATTTAATAATATCGGAAAGGATACATTCCGATATTACTAAATCATATTTGCCTCTAGTGATAATGACGAGGTCATCGGCATATCCTATTGCCTCATATCCGTGTTCTGTTAGACGGTCCAGGAGATCATCTACTACAATTGACCAAAGAAGTGGAGATAGTGCCCCCCCTTGAGGACAGCGCCTATAGGTCTGTGCAGTCAATGTGCTATCACCTAGATCCGTGGTTGTCATTCCGTTCTTTAGCATGGCGTGTATCCATATTATCGTGATCGTTTCAAAACATTTTTCCTAGCTGCCGCTATTACGGTTTGATGTGGAGTAGTGTCAAATGCTCCTTCAACAATATATCTCGGGATGGCTTTTCGATTTGTCTTACCAAACCATGAAGGGCTGACTCTGTTGATTTGCCTTTTTGGTAGGCATTTTTGGTAGGCATTATTATTAAGACAGACCTTGTTGGCCTGACCACAGATCATTGCTCGCTAAAGCTGAACGCATTCAGGCTGCGGATCGCGACAACCTTTGTAGAGGTTGCGGAACACGAAGAATCTATCAAACATTATCTTTCTCACTATTCACTAATCTCCAACAATCATCTGATTTGCTTAGGCTCTAAATTCTTCTCAGAACTAGAGGACCTCAGAAGCATCAAACATTCGAGCCTACTTCGGTTCACAAACCAAACAAAGTGGCTAGCATAGGAGGAGTAGAAACCATCTAATAATGAATAGTGGGAGTATAATGGTCCCAACTAGATGGCCACAGTGCATTGTGGTTCTACGAAACCACCCTCCTACAACCTAAACATAAAACTAGTTGGGGCAATAAGAATCAAGTAAAATTTTATGCTTTGAAAACCCAGTGTCTTGTGTGCCGCAAACATGACTATAACCTTGATCGAATCACCTTCGGAGGCCAGCCATTAACCAACTCTTCAAGTGTTAAGATGTTAGGTATCCAAACCTCAGGTAACTTATCTTGGAACGATCATAAGTCTAATATCTCCAAGGAAGCACCCTAATGTTTGGATTACCCAAAACGTTGTAAAAACTCTCTCACAAGGCTCTCTGACAAGGCTCATAAGGCCTATATTAGATCACGTCTTGAATTTAATTCCCACCTATGGGCGTGAGCTGCAAAAACTTCTCTCTCCTATCTGGATAGTATCCAGTCTCGCACCATTAAAATTATAGGAGATTTGAACATCACTTCATCGCTCGATTCACTCGAGAATAGGCAAATTGTAAGCTCCGTAACCCTTTTGTATCGCTACTACAATGGAGATTGTTCGGACAAAATCTCTAATCTCTTAGCACCATGAATACCTTTACCCCGTAATACTCGAGCTGCTTCGCGCGCTCAAAAGCATTCTCTCGAACCTTTCTTCGGTCGCACTATCAAATTTGATGATTCGTTTTTAACCCGGACTGTTTGAATATGGAACTCGCTGCTCATCTTAGTATTCCCGCATGACTACAACATTCAACAATTCAAAAGAACAGAACGTTGGAACAAGAGCATTCACCAGTTTGGTTAATCTTGTATTATCGCTCTTGATATTTCCAAGGCTTTTGACAGAGTATGGCACACTGCCCTTTTAATAAAACTTAAAGCTATTGGTTTGGGCGACTCACTTATTTCCTGGATTGAAAGTTTTTTAGCCAATCGTTCAATGCGTGTGGTATTGAATGGCGTGGTTTCTTCTTCTTATAAAATTAACGCTGGTGTCCCTCAGGGCTCGGTTCTTTCTCCCACCCTTTTTCTGATATTTATTAATGACTTGCTACCTTCAACTTTCAATCCCATACTCGCCGATGACAGCACCTTAGACTTCTCCTAACACTTCAACAGTGCGTCCTTAGCCCGATGTACTAGCTAAGTAGAACAACGTAGGAACATGGTTCAGTCATTGAATGACGACTTGGCTAAAATTCTTAGTTGGGGCAATAAGAATCAAGTTGAGTTTAATGCTTCGAAAACCCAGTGTCTTGTGTCCCACAAACGTGACTCTAACCTTGACCCAATCACCTTCGGAGGTCAGTCACTAACCACTTCATCAGTGTTAAGATGTTAGGTATCCAAATCATAGATAATTTATCTTGGAACGAACATATATTTAACATCGCCAAGGAAGTATCTAAATATTTGGGTTACCTAAGATGTTGTAAAAACTCTTTCACCGCTTCTGGATTACTGACAATTTATTAGGCCTATATTAGAGCACGTCTTGAATTTATTTCCCATCTATGGGCCTAAACTATAAAAACTGCTCTCTTCTATCAGGATAGTATCCAGTCTCGGACCATAAAATTTAAAAGAGATTCTGACATCACTTCTTCGCTCGATTAACTCGAGCATAAACGAACTGTAAGCTCCCTAACCCTTTTGTATCGCTACTACAATGGATATTGTTCGGACGAAATCTTTAATCTCTTGCCCCCATGTATGCCCTTACCCCGTAATACTAGAGCTGCTTCGCGCGCTCATTAGTATTCTCTCAACCCCACCTTCGGTCGCACTGTCAAATTTCGTGATTCGTTTTTAAACCTGTTCGAATATGGAACTCGCTGCCCATCTCGGTGTTCCCGCATGACTACAACATTCAGCAATTCAAGGGAAATATTCATAGCCACTTCCGTCTCTATCCGCTTAATCCCCAAAAACCAATATCCTTCTTTCCCCTTAATTTACAAAAAAACAATTTCCTTTACCAGTACAAAAGGGCAACCCCTCTAGTTCCGGTGTCACATAAAAAAGGTTACTTAACATTTTAATTACATATTGTGGAAGGGTTGTTAGCACTTCGCACAATCCTCCATCTTCGTAAATTTTCATTTTAGTAAATTGAGGTGACTAAAGTAGCTTGGGTAGTAGAAACACAGTACAATGGTACTAAAGCCCCAATCGGGCCTAGGCCTCCTTCACACAACCTTCTATCTATGAATTTTTTCATTTACGTAGATTAAGGTGACCAAGGTTTACCCAAGGAGGTAGTATGCTGAAATTAAGCGTCGACCTGGATTTGAACTCACGACCTACACCCCAGCTAGAATTATCCGTCGATTGGGATTTAAGCTTACGACCTTCGCATTGTAGACCAGCACGCTACCCACTTGTCTATACTCTAGCTAAGCATCTTCTACGCATTGCAAATTGTTCTTAATTAGTGAAAAGAGCAGACTCATTTCCTCAAGGTTACGATCTTTTCTTGGCTTACCAAGTCGGAGTTAAAGTTGCAATACACTCAGTCCAGCCTATTGAAAATGTACGCTACTAGAACACTAGTACGAATAGTAGGCCACAAATCCAGATAATCGCCCAACTGCTAGATAGCACAGTCACTTTTTCGTGAATTTTTTTTTTACAAATTAAAATTATTTTCTCTATTCAAAATGTTTTCTACAACTGTATCGACTGTCTCGACCGCGGAATGTCCAGAACAAGCTGACAATATAGCACACGATCTTCGTTCTACTACTACCGAAGTATTTACACAAGAGCCAATCTATCCCACTCTCGATGACATAGTAGCCGAGAAGATATGCCATAATTTTGTCCAACGTAAACAATCGAAATTCTGTAAGGACACTCGGTCAATCGAAAAAGTGTGTCGGATTTGTGAAGAAAACGCTGAAAATTTGAAAAAATCCGTTAAACATTGGGCCGAAAAAAAATACAACAATGAATGTTTGCCGTTGAGTACAACTCGTCAAAGACATTTCGATCGGATAAATCGAATTCAAAGATGTGCTAACGATTTTGAAAAATCCCCAAATGCATGGTTCATTCCGAAAAAAACCAATGTGGAAGAGATTGAATCGTACAAACGTTTCTATTGCCATCCGAAAATTATGATACAACTGGAATTGGGATTCGATGACCATTATCAAATTTTGGATTATGCACGTGAGTATTGGAATTTGAAAAAGATTTTGAAAATTTATCTTCATTTGCTAAGCAGAAATTGTTTCTGTACTTGATACGACACTGATAGTACAATCACAAGTCACTGTGTTTTTTCCAAAATATTCTTGAAGTTTTCACCCCAATGAGGAAGGTGCACCCGGAGATCTTTTCTCTCCTTTTTCTGCCTGTGGACAATTCGTAGATGAACTTGAAAAATTAGTTCTCATAGATCTAAATGATATTGTCTCTCAAACCGTTTGTTATTAGCTTCACTAGTTAAACCAACTAACCAAATGATGCTAAGATTCACATGGATTTACAATGGTGACGCACAATGGGCCCTCCACAAATCTTCTATTATTTCTTCAAACAACATCAGTTCCAGACGATAAATTTCTAAAAACTGATAAGTTGACTGAGATAGAAATGACCCAAACTAATCTTCGCCGGAAGAGCATTGGAATTAACCATCGATGGTATTGGAATTATATCCGCTTTGTAAATCAACACACTATCCTCGACTATCCAAGGCTACTGTTGCTTCCTTAGTTCTTCTCGATGGTAGACTATTCCATTACTTTGCAATCATACTGAAGTACGCTAGGGGTCGCCCGATTTTAAGTCAAAATAATAAAACTTTAGTTTAAACGCTAAACTTTATTTAATCGGTTTCAACTAAATCGTTTTACACTTTTCGCTCACAATACTTTGACTCAGCCCTCGCATTCTTCGCTCTGTCGTTCACACGACTATTTCGCCTATCAATCGATCACACGACGTATTCGCTTACTGAATTCCGCCTATCGATCACAGGACGACTTACTCGATCATACAACGTATCTTACCAATCACCACCGTTGATTCAATGACTTATTCCCTAACCAATCTCCACCGTCGATCACACAAAGTAATCGTTTACTTTATTCCGTCTGTCGATCACAGGACTTACTCCCGCCGGACAGAACTTACCCGCTTACTGTGGCTTACTGAACTCCGACTGTCGATCACAGTACTTATTCCAGCCAGACGATCACAGAACTTATTCGCTTACTGTCGCTTACTGAACACTGCCAATCGCTCAGAGGACTTACTTCTGCCTGTCAATCACAGGAAATATGTATTCGTTTACCCACCCCGGTCATAAATCGCACTCGCTTCCCAATTTGGACTCCCTTGTCTAAACATCAACTCGCAACTGACTGACTGCTTCTTCACAACCGCTCGCTCTTTTTATATCGTTATTGTCGACCGATTCCGGCCGAATAATTTCCTTGTCGTCCGTTCGTTGTCAGTTGCTTCTATAAATCATTTCATTGTCGTCCGAATGAATTCTCGGTCGGCCGAAACATTCCCTTTTCGGCCGGTTGCTGTCGGCCGCTTTTATGCATCATAGTCGCTGAGTAATATGTGTGCCCGTGTAATTATTTTTGCTTCTCGGCAAAGAACTCAGAGGTGTTCATTTATTACTGCAGAATTGTTGTTGGTTGAAGACCTTGAACATTCGATGAGCGGCATAGTGTGGGAATGTGCATGGTCGGAATTCGTGTGCGCGTGTATTTGGAGAATTTGGAGAATAACTGATGACATACGGCGAATGACTAGGGCTGACATGTAACTTTGTTACGGTTCCACCGTAACGTCGTCGAGTTAACCTGAAAGAAGAAAAGAAGAAGAATGAATTGATGCAACAAGTATTGAAATTGGAATAACTTACCTCGACCATGGCAAACATCTCGTGTAACCACCTTCCACATTTCTGGTCTAGAATTGCACCTAAAATAAAGAAATTCGAAATTATTAGTTATGGCTGAAAGGAACGCAGTAGAGTGAAATTTCTTTCAAAGAGATTGTATACGTACGTAAAGTAAAACACGACGCCATCTCGCTAGTCATCTAACACCTAGGACATAGGACGAAACAACAACGGGCGACCCAATGTGCTTACCACAATCGAGTCAGCGACCGGGATGTAAATAATTAAGATCGCCGACACGAACGGGGGTGACTGAACTAAAAGGATTTGTAAAGCAATTTTTGAATTCAACGTAAGAAAAGTGCCACAAGTCGGTGGCTTGCGTAAAATTTAGAGTTAATGGATTAGTTGAGACGACGGAAGAACGAGAATCGCTGAAACATCGGAAAAACCAGAAGTGAAAATTAATTTTTAAAATCTGGACAACTGAAAAATTACCCAACGACTGGCGAAATAGGGTGACCGTCTGCGTACAGAGGTATTTTATTGTTGTACACGTGTTACAAAATTTTAACGAAAATTATCGTACGAAGAATCAGTGAATACGCTAACAACATCATTGGAGAACATGAAGGTGGTTTCAGATCCGCACAATCGAGAACGGACCAGTTATTCTCAGTAGAACAGGGGCTAGCAAAATGCTGGGAATATGATATTAATTTGCACCAACTGTTGATTTTTGTCAAGCATACGATAGTGTCGACCGTAAAGCTCTATGCAGAATAACGATTGAACTAGGTGTTCCATCGAAACTAGTTCGGTTAATAAAAGCCACGATGGAAAACAATGAGTGCCAAGAAAAATCCAAAACGAGTTGACTCAAAGCTTCTCAATGGAGTCAGTTCTCAAAAAAGGAGATGGTCTCGCACCCATGCTCTTTAACTTGGTGCTCGAGTATGTCGGCAGGAAGGCAACTTTAGTAACCTAAGATGACACCAGAGGTACCACTCGTAAAATCTGCAAAGTTGGTGGCGTACGCAGTCGACGTGGATATTCTAGCCCGATCAATACTTTGTGTTAAGGAGTTATGCCAGGAGTAGAAATCGACAGCGGGTGAAGTAGGGCTGAGGATCAATGAAGCGAAAACTAAATACATGTTCCAGACGCGAAAGACTGTCCCAGAGAGGCAGAATATTACTATGGACGAATGCAACTTCGAGCAGGTCGATGAATTCGTATACCGCGGAGCCCTTCTCATAAAGGACGACAATGAACGACATGAAATTCAATGACAAATCACGTCATAATAAAATTCCCCATAATGAAATCAAGGATGGTCCATCGAAACAATAAACTAAGCATCTTCAAGATATTATTTCGTCCTGTGCTGCTATATCGATGCGAAACGTGGACCTTGACGCGGATTTCGGAGAAGTTAATCGACACGTTTGAGGGAAAAATTGTTTGGAAGGTGTACGGAGCAGTCAAGGAAGGAGATGACTGGCAAATTCGATACAACCATGAGATGTACCAACTATTTGACGACCCATCAGCATATATCGTGATCAAACTCCGCAAGCTTCAATGAGCAGGCCACGTGGAGCGAATGCACGAGGAACGAATTCCAAAACGAGTGCTCAAAGGCAAAGATCAAAACAAACGACTGCAAGGGAAGCCACGAAAGCGATGGGAGGACTCAGCCAACACAGATTGCAGATTGCTTCTCGATTTTCCAAACTGGAGGACGCGGTCGTTGGACCGAGACAACTGGAGGAGGTGCATCCGGGAGGCCAAGGCTCGATATGGTCTGTTACGCCACTGCAGGTGAAACGACGGAATAGGAGATTAGTCCAAACAACAGAAAAGGTAGGATTTCTAAGCGAAACGTGGGAGCCTCGTTCAAGATATCGGCGGACGCTTTCCGGAACCATGAAGCGAAGCAGCAAGGGCGCCAACGAGTTCGAACAAAAGTAAAAACAAATAGAGTATGTTAAAAGGAATCTAGCCAGGGACTTTGAACGTAGAATCAGTTAGGATATTTGAGCAAGTTCATTCCAATTACACGCTTTTTTCTTGACCATCATTTTCTTGCGAAGATTCCTATGACGTCCTTTTCAGCCATTTCGCGTAGATTATTTTGCATAACTCGCTCCTGACTAGTGATACGACCCGGAGTTAGAGAAGGAATGGTTGCCGTCAAAAGGAATCACTGGCGCTCACGACCCTTCTCCAGGTTTGGCCGGACTGGCCCGTTCCACCCGTAGAGTGCAAAAGGGGTTTTCGTTATACGTTTTCCCAGTCGGTGAAAATCGTAACAACGTTTCGATAAAAGTCCCCTTTTGAAAGTATTCACCTCACCTTAACTTTAGTAAGACACATTAAATTAACAACAGGTCTACTCTCAGTAGTCCTGTCCTCCTCATCAAATTCAATCTATTCCACCGAAATCACTCCTTTCCAATACTTTCAGAGAACGGCATTCGCCTATTCATGATTAATTTGCAATACGGAACGCGGAAGCAACACAATCGTACCTTCAAATGCATCCAACGGGCCGTTCGATACGTGGAACAGAACGTTTTTCTGGATTGTGAAATAGGAGTTATCGCTGAAATAACCGATCGCAAGCTCACTACCGGATTACTCAAGGGTAACGCAAGCGATGTCTTTCTGGATCGCGATTCCCGCCTAGTATTGACATCCGATCGTCGTTTCAGCCATCGCGGAACGCACGAAGTCGTTTATGTCAATTTCAAAAATTACATAAATGTTATGAAGCCGAAAGATATTATCAAGATCGGTTTCAAGATTGAAGTTCGCGTTACGGAAGTGCTAGTTAACAGCTTGGTCTGTACCGTTCTCGCCGAGGGCAAACTCGAACCCCGAATGACCGTCGTAGTTCCGGAAGTTCGAAATCTGGTTGGAAAGTATACAACTGTCGAGGAAGAAGCCGACATCAATTTTGTCCTGGAGCACAGCAATTGTGATTATATAGTATGTCCTTGTGCGCATAATATTAACGTTTGCCAGTACATTCGTTGGTTTATGGCGACACATCAGCGTCGCATGTTCATCATTGGGAAAATTCATCCTGACCTTTATCTCGACGAAAACATTTTAATGAAAATGAGCCAGGAGTTCACCTGTCTCTGGATCGATAGCAGTCAATTGGAGGCTCCAAGTCAGATTGAAACGACAATTGTCCGTAAGTGCTGCAAGGATGGAATTCCGCTGATGCGTAGTGCCCATTTCATACAATCGGAGCATATTCAAATGCCAAAGGATCCAGAAATTTGCCGTAATATTCTGCTCTATCCCGACTGTTTGGTCATTTCGTCCTGTTTACGAAACAAGCTGGATCCGTGTAAGATTCGTGCGATAATTCGTCAAAACTATCCTCGAATGAATGACGAAACATTGGAGTATTGTTGTACATTTCTGCCACGTGTTAGTTCAGTAGCACACATGTTGGTACGGCAAGTAGCGCTCAGTGTGATTTTCGCAAAGATTACATGCGTCATAACGGTAAATAATACGGGCAGATCGGCCATGCTGCTTTCGCAAAATAAACTGACAGTTCCGATTATATCGACAGTACGAGACGAAACTATAGCCCGGCAATTGTTGATCCTGAAGAGTGTAACGCCGATTTTATATTACGAGGATTCGCCTGGCGATTGGGAACAGGAACTGGACGATCGTATTTCTTATGGTATTGATTATGCGAAACGTTTTGGCTTTGTCAGGAAGGAAGACGCGTTTATTGTGTTTTTCGACTCGAAACGAGGATTGAAATATGCCGATTCATTTCGACTAGTTACATTGAATGAGTAAATTCTGTGCTGATTTATGAACTAACGGAGATAAATTGTTTTCTTTTTTTTTTTATTATGCTTCTGATTTTCAGTATTTCCAAAGATTTCTATCTATTTACAATGGCGCTACAGCCCAAATCGGACCTTGGCCTCCTGATATTCAGGTTCCTTAACATTTTTCATTACTTATTGTGGAAGGGTTGTTAGCCCTTCGCACAACCCTCTTTCTACGAATTTTTTCATTTTCGTAGATTGAGGTGACCAAGGTACATATATCCAAGCAGGCAATGTGCTGGAATTATGTATTGCGCCGACCGGGATTTGAACTCACGACCTTCGCATTACAAGACCAACACGCTACCTACTAGGCTACTCCTTTGATGTATACTGTTCTACATAATTCTTGTTTATTCAAGAGAGATCGAGTTGCGGGGCTGCCAGGTCTGCATGTAACAATATCTTTTTTCCTTTTACTTAAATTCAATCATGTTTCCCCGAACAAATTGGGCCGGCAGACGAGAGGAATCAACGGCTTTCCTTCCAATCTCGTCGATAATTTTGGCGGCAAAATATTTTACAGCAGTGCTGCCCTGGGAGTTTTTGTTCATAGTTTTTCAATAATATTTTTGGCGCGAACTAATTTGATTATTACTATTATTTTCTTTTAAGCTTATCATTTTGGAGGTATTATTAAGGTTATTTTCGTTATAATTTTATGTTTATAGACACAAAAAAAATTTACAATGTATCCTAATCGTACCTAGAAACAGTATGAGGACAAAAAAAAATAAAGCAATAAATTGCGACCTAAGTGAGGGACGAGTAAAATTGGATTCTGGTAAAGACGAAAAAGAAATATATATAAAAAAAAATTGAATTTGAAGTAATATCACGTTGAGCGCTAAACTCTTGAGTAGCGTGATCCAGCTTAAGCAATTCTGAAACTTTATTTAGAATCGCCGATACCTTATCGTGCCTCGTTTCTGGTATTCCCGAAACTTCAATGTTATTGTTCAGAGGTGATTGCTCGAAGTAGTTTAACCTCACCTTAACATCGGAAAGTTCATTCTCTAATTCGCAGTTTTTCTTTGTCAACGAATTACTTTTATCCGATATTGCATTAAGGTGCTTTGAGTGTTCAGTGCTGGCGAAGCCATCAATTTTTCTGGAGCAGAATTCAGCAGACTCTCGGCAATCGTTCTATTTGTTTTCAATTTTTTTTTTCTTAGTAAATCAATAAGTGTAATTAAGTTTTTTTCTAGTTGCGAGATCTTAGCAATGATGTCATCGCTTTCTTTGCTTGGAGTTGAAGTTTCCTTATAGATCCTGCAGTACCAGTTGACTCTTCGCTCTATGTCTAATTTGCGGTAGTTTTTTCACTGAAGCCAACGCAAAAAAAGTGAATATGGTTTTAGCAGGAGGTGCATTTATCTCCTTCTTGGACGCCAAAGATCGCTACATTGCAGTCATTACAAGACGAAGACATCGCATGTGTGTTGTGGTTTTCACTTTTAGATTTATTCAATGATAACGTTTTCTTGAGGTACAAGTTTTCCTTTGCCCAAATGTTATCCCCGTTATAATCAAAGTCTTTGTTTATTAACTAAACCTTTAAAAGTGAGGAACTGCTGATTCTTTTTATCTACACGATTTGAGTTATTAAATCAACAATGCCGTGGCTTTATTCGGTTCGAAATGGTTTAGTGTTGGGTTACTCATACAAGAAGTGGTACAAATGTCCCATTCATGCACGTCAAAATGTCCCATCACTACAAAAAATATTGTTGTCCCACTTCAAAGTTTTTGTCCCACTTCAGAGCTTTTTTCGCATCTGAATTAAAAACATGCATTTGTATGGCTGCTGTACCAATACATTTGTAACACTCAAATCACACTCACTTCACCGGGTTTTGTCCCATGCATTTGTATGGCTGAAAGCAAAGCTCTCAGCACGGAAATATTACGAACCGGAGAACTCTGCACATGAATGACAGATTCTCTTCGATGGGAGAAACCGAGATTTAACTTTCATCGCACTTTTTTCAATTAAAAATCTATTGCACTGATATCAACGTGTAGTAATTACATGCTGAGCATTATTAATAAAGTATTTTGGAAAACTGAACTATTTTTAACGCTGCATTTAAGAATAAACGCGATTCTTACGAAGCCCGCCGTGTCCGCTACATACAAAAGCTGGCGAACGGAACTGTCATTTTTATTGTGACTACAACTTGTTGTTGTTGGATTGACTTACATGGCTAGTATAGTGTTTTAACCCTAGTGAAACCGAATAAGTGTAAATAAGAATAACTGAAATAAATAAGAATGTATTTTTTTGTGATATTAATTAAGGAGATTTTGTATTTTAATTTTTAAAAGTAAATAAGAATAAATAAAATAAAAAAGAATGTATATTATAAACACAACCCACAAATGCCACACACCTAATAATACGTCATTTTACAATCTCAGAAGAAACGGTGTTACTAGGGTTAAAATACTCTACGCGCACACATAAAAGCGCAATATAGTCATTCTTCGCTCATTTGCTACCATCGCTCCTCAAAAAGGCAAATTGTATGTATGGGACATTGTATGTATGAATGGGACATGGAGCTTTTGAATGGGACATTTGAGGTGGGACATTGTACCACCTCAAATTTCAAATGAGCCCCTCATACAAACATGGGACAAAAATTCTTGTCCTACCCAACACTAAAATGGTTTTCACTAATATCTTATCTGACAGATGACACTCAAACTGAAATGGACGATTTGCATTTACATTTGCTTCTTATCGTATGCTGGAAAATAAGTGGGCGCTTTTTCAAATTCAACGCAAAAGCTTGACATAAACAAAGTCCAAATTATTTGACCATTTTGAGTTCTTATTAACTAACTCAACATGAAACAAGTGTCTTTGATATCATGGACCTTTATTGACGTTTATAGATTAAAGTAGAGAATAATAGAGAAGTGCAACATTCCCAAGCTATCCGGGAGGTAGTTGCGTCACTCGTTTTTTTTTAACGGGGTTTCGCCTGTACCCAGCCCTCTTCCCCGAAAAATTGATGACCGGCGATTGATGCTGTTGCAGTGAGAATTCCCAAGTGGATAACTTAGTTCTCAGGGGGAGACTTCCCTCCAACTCGCTTTAATCTTTTAATAGTATCTGCGAGGCACTTGTCGCCTGAAGATTTCTTAATTTTCCGCAATCGCGACACGTTCAGCGGAGTCGCTGCATCGCTTGAATTCATCTTCCCATTCACTTCGCCAGTATTGTTTTCTTTCCTCATTCCACCGGAGGCGCAGTGGGATCCATTGGTTGATGATGTCTGGCCGAGCAGAAATTTTTAATTTCCTTATCTTTCCACAGATTCATGTTGTTCAAAGATATACGACTTTCCAATTTAAGGATGTTTTGCAGCTCCTCTTCCGTCATTTGTTGCAGCATTCTGGGACGGAACTTGACAATAAACCGAACTGTGTTCGAGCTCTCGTGGCACTCCTTGTAATCTGTTGTTATGCCATATTCTTAAGCTCCGCCAGCACCTTCTGTTCATACGCTTTTGAAGATTTCAACAACGGCAATTCCAGTATGTGTACCGTGTTGGTGCCAACCGACGCGACTTTTGCGATCGCCCGGTACCTGCCGGCACCATCACTGTGTAAGGTGCCTCGGAAATTATGAAGCCATGGGTGTAAGGTGGGCTGCGGCAGCCCATTTATGCACGATCGCATGCTGCGGATAACCTCTCGTGGGTCAAAAGGGGAGATTATTGTCGCATCAACATGTAGTAATATTTGTATGCATATTCCTAACGGCCTTGTCAACAAGAATTCACACACTAAACGTTCATATAGTAAACATAACCCGAGATTATGTTTACTACTATATCCACCAGACGTACATCAGCCAGACGTAATCGGATATCACTACTTGTCTTCGCGATGTGAATTATGTGAGTTCTTGTCTGGCGGGACCGTGGAATTAGGTAAAGTACATCGTAAGCACTTTTGGTGAGAACCCAAAAGATGCTTAGCTAGCATAAGTTAAATTGTATAAATAGGCTAAGATAATTACAAAATGTATCATTCCACAATAAACTTTTAGATTGGCAAGTACCTTTGCCGTGTTTTTATAAGTGGAAAGATCACCCCACGCAGCACCATCTGCAAGCCGCAATTAGG
This sequence comes from Chorisops tibialis, assembly GCA_963669355.1. Classification (NCBI taxonomy): domain Eukaryota; kingdom Metazoa; phylum Arthropoda; class Insecta; order Diptera; family Stratiomyidae; genus Chorisops; species Chorisops tibialis. The sequence continues at coordinate 214,636,811 of OY770263.1, forward strand.
CTAAGAAAATGGTAAGTTCGGCAGTCCCAACTGCCTGCCGCTAATTGGCATATCATTGGAATTACATTGATTTCGGCAGAAGTGCCTACTAATGAGCGGGAACGGCCGCTCCACCTAAAATCCGTTCACTAACAACAATTTATTATTCCTTTCTTGGGTCAACATCGCGCTTCGCTGCCCTTGTATCACGTATTTAATCGGTATCATCACATGGCGACCGTGACACATTTAACCATCATGGCAATCTTCGGATCTATGGAACAACAACCATAATACTTGGGTAGACCGACATCACGGAAGCGTTCGATAAAATCTTCAAGAAGCTAGAGAAGCTTCTCGAATACAACCCACAACCATCAAGGAAGGAAGACCAGCAACCTGCAACATACATTCCCACGAAGAAGAAAATAGATGTAATCAGCGTACAAACATTGCCAGATAAGATCACACCGGCTGAATCAACTGGACAAAAACGGCGAGAAATCAACATAGGACCGCTACCATTAACAATAGAAGAGTACAGACGAAGGCAAGAGACGAAATCAAAACCACAGAAGCCGAAGAAGCAGCGCACAAGGGGCGGAAGAGCCTTTCGCAAGCGGAAAGAGATAGCGCTCCTGTACAAAGCGTATAATCTGGAGACAAATTCTCTGGAAAAAAGCAAAATTTATAATAAAATACAAAAGAAAAAGATGCAAAATTAAAAATATATAAAAAAAAAAAAAAAACTGAATAATATATTATTACTGTTACACGTTTAGTTGAAATTAAAATTATTTCCAAGATGGGGAAAACCCAATCTAAGGAGGTAGACAACACAGGCGAAGTTGCAAATAACATAGTTATACAAGATACAGTCCAAGTAGTCAATACAGAAATTATGATTCTTTTGATTATAATAGTAATTATAAAAATTGTTGAACTGCTATACTTAATGTACAAAAACCACAAAAGAGGACTTAAGAAAAAATATCTAAGCACTCCACTCAATTTAAATGTGTAATCATTTCTTTTAACAAATATAATCATTAAATTTATATAAAAATAAATTCTTTTAACAAATATAATCATTAAATTTATATAAAAATAAATTCTTTTAACAAATACAATCATTAAATTTATATAAAAATAATTTCTTTTAACAAATACAATCATTAAATTTATATAAAAATAATTTCCTTTAACAAATACAATCATTAAATTTATATAAACATAATTTCTTTTAACGCCAGTATTTTTTCTTTAATGGAACAATTAGAGGGATATGAAAAAATCTTAAATAATATAATAACAAATTTCAACAAAAACCCTAATAGAATATTAACGGAAAAAACATTAGAAGAAAAACTAGCGCAAACCACAGAGATACTCGACAAAACCAGACTTACACTACAGAACCTTAAGACAGACGCGAAAACAGCTATTAAAATAAAAAACGTTTATGCGGAAATAATAAAGCTAGGAGAGAAAATATTTTCAATAATCTCTAACCAAAAAAATAAAAACATGGCGTTTGATATCAAAACGGCTACCGCATTAGTAAAATATTTCGACGGAAATCCCGACGAAACCGAATCATTCATTGGGTCAATAAAACTCCTGGACGACCTAACTCCAGTAGAACATAAAGCCATCCTCCTAAAATTCATCAAAACACGATTAACAGGCAAAGCCAAATATACAGCATCAGACGAAATAGATACAATCAATAAACTAATAGACAAATTAAACACAAAATTTTCTGAGAAAATATCTTCCGATGCAATATTGGCTCAGCTCAAAAACACAAAACAAGGAAACACAAAGTTAACAGAGTTCACAAACAAAATAGAAAACTTGTCAGGGCAATTAACTAGGGCATTTATAACTGAGAAAATGGCCGAAGGCGAATCAGCTGCAAAATTAGCAGAAAAATTCGCAACACAAGCATTAGCAGATAACGTATACAGTAATGAAACATCACTGATACTACGGGCAAGCAATCTAACAAATCTGTCCGACATGATTGCAAAAGCAATCACCGTCGACAAACCTGTAACAAATAATGTATTCCACTATAACACAAGCAAAAAGGCCACAAATCAGAATAGCAACAACAATCCAAACAAATTTAACAACCGAAATCAAAGAAATACAAATAGACCTCAAAACCAAAATACTAATAACAGAAACAATTATAACCAGAACAATCAAAATAATAACAGAAACAATTATAACCAGAACAATCAAAATAATAACAGAAACAATTATAACCAGAACAATCAGAATAGAAATCATCAAAACAATAATAGAAACAACTATAACCAGAATAACCAAAACCGACAACAAAACTCTTATAACAACAACCAAAGATCTAACTGGAATGGGCAAAATAACAATGGGCAACCAAGAAACGTTAACCATTATGATTCGGGGGAACAACACCCCCCTCAATCGGAAACTGCAAACAATCCACACCGGTTGGGGGAAAATCAATAAAACAATCCAAATTTTATATACTAAACTCTTCACTTACGAACTTCGTAAAAGCATTTGTTGACATGTGCAACACAACGTGCACATTCATTGTGGATACGGGAGCAGATATTTCAATATTTAAAAGAACAAAAATTAGTAACAACCAAATATATTACCCAGAAAATACGTGCTCAATACAAGGTATTACAGGAGTAAAGAGACAATCAATTGGCGCAACAGACACATATATAAACTTTAGTGAAACACTTATGATTAAACACACCTTTCAAATAGTCGATAACAATTTTCCAATAGAAGCAGATGCAATTCTAGGCCTAGATTTCTTAACCAGATATAAAGCAATAATTAATTACGACGCATGGATAATGTCAATAAATTTTAATAACACACTCCACGAGATTCCAATACAATTTTAATTCCACCCAGATGCGAAGTAATACGCAAATTAAATACTAAATTTACTAAGGACATAGTAGTCCCAGGACAACAAATCCAACCCGGTATTTTCGTAGCAGGATCAATTATTTCCCCTCAAAACCCTTTAATCAAAATTCTCAATACCACTTCAAATACGATAGCAATTAAAAATCTGAACCCTCAGTGGGAATACCTTTCTGATTATACAATATGTAACAATACTAACGAAATACTAAGCCTGGAAAGAACAGAAAAATTGATAAATAAATTGAACGTGGAAAACGTCCCAGATTATGCAATAAAAGATTTGAAAGCAATATGTCGTGAATTTGCGGACATTTTCGGTATGGAAAATGAACCCTTAACTACCAATAACTTTTATAGCCAACATATACAACTAAGCGACAAATCAGCAGTATATACGAAAAATTACCGTATTCCTGAGGCTCAAAAATCAGAAATTAATCGACAAGTCACACAAATGTTAAATGACGGTATAATTGAAGACTCAATATCCCATTTTAACTCGCCCATACTTTTAGTTCCAAAGAAGTCATCAACAGGAAATAAAAAGTGGCGTTTAGTGGTAGATTTCCGTAACCTAAACAAAAAGGTAATAGCAGATAAATTTCCACTCCCCAGGATAGACGAAATTCTTGACCAAATGGGTCGAGCAAAATACTTTTCAACACTGGATTTGCAATCAGGTTTTCATCAAATACCTCTAAAACAAACTTCACGAAAATATACGGCTTTTTCAACAAACCAAGGGCATTATCAATTTACACGCCTACCTTTTGGGCTGAATATCAGTCCCAACAGTTTTCAAAGAATGATGACGATAGCATTATCCGGTTTACCAGCTGACACAGCTTTCCTTTACATAGACGACATAATAGTCATGGGTTGTTCAAAAAAACACCACTTACAAAATTTAAATTCAGTATTTCAACGCCTACGCGAAAAAAATCTGAAACTTAATCCTGAGAAATGTAAATTCTTCCAGTCAGAAGTCACTTACCTTGGCCATCAAATATCAGCACAAGGAATACAACCTGATCCCACAAAATACGAAGTGATAAAACAATATCCCTTGCCCAAAAATCCAGACGAAGTCAGAAGATTCGTCGCGTTCTGTAACTATTACAGACGTTTTGTTCCAAATTTCGCAGAAATAGCCCTACCATTAAACCAGTTATTGCGTAAAAACGCTAAATTCGAATGGACATCCCTATGTAGCATGGCATTCGAAACACTAAAATCAATATTAATGTACCCGCCTATACTCCAGCACCCCGACTTCACAAAACAGTTAGTAATATCAACAGATGCTTCTGACAGTGCATGTGGAGCAATACTGTCACAAACTAACGATGGAGTAGAATTACCCATAGCCTTTGCTAGTAAAACATTTACAAAAGGCGAAAAAAATAAATCAACCATTGAAAAAGAGCTGTCAGCTATACATTGGGCTATAACGTACTTCAAACCGTATGTCTACGGAACCAAATTCCTCGTTAAGACAGATCATAGACCACTCATTTATCTATTCGGAATGAAAAACCCATCATCCAAGCTGACCAGAATGAGACTTGATCTAGAAGAGTACGAATTTGAAATACACTATATAAAAGGCAAAGAAAACATCGGACCAGATGCACTATCAAGGATAGAACTGGATATATCCGACTTGAAAAAACTGAAAAATGTCTTGCAAGTCCAAACACGGGCAATGACCAAAAACAATGAAGAATTAAAGCTCATCGACAATACTTCAAAAGATACTAATGCAAACCTGCAGCCTGATCAACTGCACGTTTTCGAAGTACAATCACCGTCTGAAGTATCTCAGTTACCAGAATTGAAGTTTAATATCGCGCGATATAAAAATAAAAATACACTTATAATTACCGAGGTTATACATAAAAACAAAGTTGAATTTGAGCACAATATAAATTTAACTAATAGTCAACCAATTGAACCGGCATTAGTGCAGGAACTCAAAGAGTTGGAAAACAATTTAAATAATAAGTTCCAGACCAAGACTCTGAAACTATCGGCCGAAAGTGAATTATTCACTATAATAAATATAACCGCATTCAAAACGCTAGCAAACTATACACTAAAAACCATGGATATACAAATATATAAACCTCTTATAACCATAACAGACATCTCTAAAATTCTGGAAATAATACAAAATAATCACTCTACACCAATAGCAGGACACATTGGACAGAGTAGAATGTATAAGAAATTAAGGGAAATATACAAATGGAAAAATATGAAGAAAACTATAGCTAACTTTATTCAAAACTGTAGTTTATGTGCAAAAAATAAACATCAAAAACACAATAGGGAATTAATGGAGATAACAACAACACCAACTAAAGTATTTGACATAGTGTCAATAGACACAGTAGGACCATTTACTAAAACAAACGATGGTAACAGATACGCAGTAACTATGCAGTGTGATTTAAGTAAATATGTAATAATAATACCAATCCCCAACAAAGAAGCTAATACCGTTGCAAGAGCAGTAGTACATGGGTTCATTTTAAACTATGGGCCTATGACCAAAATAAAAACAGATCTCGGTACCGAATACAAAAATCAAGTATTCACAGAGATATGTAAAATGTTAAAACTAGAACACATGTTCGCAACAGCAGCGCATCCTGAAACAATAGGAGCACTTGAGAGGAACCATAAAAGTCTAAATGAGTTCCTCCGTTCTTTTGTAAACGAAAACAAAGATGATTGGGACAATTGGGTACAATATTACACTTTCTGCTATAACACAACACCTAACTCTGTACATGGTTATACCCCATTCGAATTAGTATTCGGGAAAAAAGGCCATATACCTCAAGAACTCTCCAAATCTAAACCAGACCCTATATACAACTACGACTTGTACAATAACGAACTGAAATACAGACTACAAAAATCACTAAGTAAAGCTAAAGAACTTCTAGAAAAAGTAAAAGAAAACATAACAGGGCTACGATTGCGCGTAAAGCGCAATCTTACGGTACTCTAGATGAAATAGAATTTTTTGTGATCCCAAGAAATTTTGTATACACTCCTTAGAAGGGGTGATAGCATTGAACTATTTTTTTCCTCATCATGCTAAAGTAGCTATAAAAATGTTTTATACAAAATGCTTACTCCAAAAATTGAATGGGGACTGAGAAAATTAGTGTGTTAGATTTAGTGAAAATGTGCAGTTTGTATGGGAGGTGGTAGAAAGAGTGGGGGGATTTTAGTGATTTTTTCAGAAATAACTAAGAATATCATAAAATTGACATTTCTTAAATTTGAGACTGGTAGCATTCAAACTTTTCAAGAAAATAGATTTTTTGTGAAGTTGTGAAACTGTGTCATATTGTATGGGAGGGGGTAGAAGCAGTAAAGCTAATCAAAAATTTTTTTTCTGATCTTAGTGATAATGCTAAATAAGTATTTATTATGAAATATGAGCTCGATAAATGTTATATGTTCTGAGAAAATCGGCTTAGAGCATTTCATGAAAAAGTGCAGTTTGTATAGGAGGGGTTGGAAGGAGAGGGAGGACGAAAATAATTTTTACACAGTATATTGAAATTATTATAAAAGTAATATATCCCGAAATTCAGACTAAAAACTTTTATACTTTTCGAGCAAATCTATTTATAGTCGAATTGCGAAATTGTGTCATTTTGTATGGGAGGGGGTAGAAGGGGTGAAGCTAATCGTCTAATTTTTTTTAGCCTTACTAACAATTTTAAATAAATATTTAGTGCAAGATTTCAGCTCGCTAAATTTTATACGCACTGAGTAAATTGGCTTAGAGTAATTCATGATAAGTACAGTTTGTATGGGAGGTGGTAGAACGAGGGGGCGGACACGCATAATTTTTATACGGTAGATTGATATTATCATAAAAGTAATATATTCCAAATTTCAGGCCAATAACTTTTATACTTTTTGAGCGAATCCGTTTATTGTCAAATTGCGTAATTGTGTCATTTTGTATGGGAGGGGGTAGAAGGGGTGGAGCGATTTGGCCCATTGACGAACTTGACCTTACTTTTTTGTCAAAAACGACGTGTACGAAATTTGAGCTTTCTAGCTCAACGCGTTCTCAAGCTAGAGCGCGCACAGACGGACGGACGGACGGACGGACGGACGGACGGACGGACATCCGGTTTTGAGATTTTTGAGTGATAATATTAATTTCTGTATTCATCATTTTTTTCTCCGAGCCTTATTTCTTGGCGTTACAAACTTTAGAGCAAACTTATAATACTCTCAGATTTCATCTAGAGTATAAAAAGGAAAAGACAAAATGATTCTAATGCTAATCCATTACCACTCCAAATAGGAGATAAAGTCTTACTATCAATCGAAAATAGAAGTAAATTAGACCCACTATACAATGGGCCATATACAGTAATATCACTCGATAATGTCAATTGTATAATTAAGGATAAAGAAAATAAGATAACAAAAATTCATAAAAATAGACTAAGAAAAATAAACTAAGAAACAAAAATTATACTAAAAAAAAAAAAAAATTTGTATATCATCTAAATTTAATTAAGCTATTGTAATTAAGCTACCAATACAAGCACCACCCCAAATACAGTAAAATATACCTCCACTACTAGACATAAGAACAAAATATGCTACTTGCACTTAAATGTAAACATTAAATAAATAATAAGTTAAATACAAAATCATATAATTATTATATTAATGCAAGATATCCCATAGCTACAAATATTAAAATATAAACTATTTGTAAAAATATATTAAAAGAAAAATATATTGTGTCTTGCTTTACAACACAATTCATTTTTTCTAAAGGGGTAAGGTGTAGTAATATTTGTATGCATATTCCTAACGGCCTTGTCAACAAGAATTCACACACTAAACGTTCATATAGTAAACATAACCCGAGATTATGTTTACTACTATATCCACCAGACGTACATCAGCCAGACGTAATCGGATATCACTACTTGTCTTCGCGATGTGAATTATGTGAGTTCTTGTCTGGCGGGACCGTGGAATTAGGTAAAGTACATCGTAAGCACTTTTGGTGAGAACCCAAAAGATGCTTAGCTAGCATAAGTTAAATTGTATAAATAGGCTAAGATAATTACAAAATGTATCATTCCACAATAAACTTTTAGATTGGCAAGTACCTTTGCCGTGTTTTTATAAGTGGAAAGATCACCCCACGCAGCACCATCTGCAAGCCGCAATTAGGCTAAGAAAATGGTAAGTTCGGCAGTCCCAACTGCCTGCCGCTAATTGGCATATCATTGGAATTACATTGATTTCGGCAGAAGTGCCTACTAATGAGCGGGAACGGCCGCTCCACCTAAAATCCGTTCACTAACAACAATTTATTATTCCTTTCTTGGGTCAACATCGCGCTTCGCTGCCCTTGTATCACGTATTTAATCGGTATCATCACAACCCGTTCCGATGGCAAAGATGTCCACTAAGACCGCTAGCGGCACTATCGGCCGCTGTGTCCCTCTTCTCAGCAGCGGAACATCCTCGGGCGAAAAACCAAGAAAAAATATGCGAAACAATGCACGTCGAGGGTGCTGGTGGTGTGATTGTGGCGATAGCCAAACCCACCCACGCGTTCCATGAGATTAAGTTTGTAGTCGTAATTCCGACACATTCAACCTATGGTATCGGCAACGTATATAGAGTTGTGTCTACCCGTAATATTCCCAACCAGCTTAATCAGAGGAATGATTGCGCCCGGACCCTCCTTCCAGCATGCCCTTATGACCTGCCTCTGGGTGAACATCAGCCCATCCTCAATTGGTGGTACTTTACTTTAATTGTCTGCATGCGCATACTTCCACGTTGCCCAATCTATGAAGGCAGCAAGCGTCACGGAGTGTCCACGCCACGAGTGGCTATCGCAAGTTTCGGCGCGCTTCTTATCCCAGTTTCGGCGATCTCTCAAGAATTCTCGCGAAAATGCCGTTCGCAACGCGATGTCGTCCTCCTCACCTGCGTGGATTAACCGCACGCAGTGATCGGTGAGTCTGTAGAAACGAGTCGTCCGCGTCGTCAACTATAGCAATCTTTGCGTAGCGGCTGGATTTGACTTCCTCCTGTGCGCAATCATTCTGAAGTTGCGGCCACCCAAGACTTTGCATCAGTCTTGCTATCACGGTACTGTTTCGTATCTACGTTTCGGTGGCTTCCGTTATATTCAAAACCTTTCCTGATAGTGCGAGGACGCCGAAGCAGTCGCGCCCCACCGTATCCGTAATAACTTCTGCCAATACTGCCTTGGCCGACACTCCCTCTGCTATCAAGAGCGTACAGGCGGCAGATGTGCCGGCCTCCCTCGCATCCAAAAGCCACGTTAAGGCTTAATGAATTTCGCGCTCAATAACCTCTGCGGTCACCGTACAGGCAGATCTGCCAGCCTCCCTCGCATACGAAGGCCTCATTGAAGCTTGCCGAATTTTGCGCTGATTGTCCGCGGCGGTAACCGTCCAGGCAGATATGTCGGCCCCCTCGCATACAAAGGCCCCGTTGGAGCTTCCAATGCCTCAGGCTCGGTGAAACTTTCCCGCATGTGTGGCGGTATTGTTTTGCTATAACGGGCATCTATTTTGTCAACAAATAGAGTTGGTGTAATAGGACCTCCCTCTCCTATTACACCAACTCTATTTGCTGACTTCTTCGACACTGCAAGAAAGTTACTGGAAAAGGAACATATATTCGCATAATGAAATTATTGCTTCCTCACAAAATTTCTTTACATTACCTCCAAGCACCATCTCCCTGCGGTTCTACCGCGACAGCTCCTGCTTCCAATCCAGAGGAACAAGTCCTTTCCATGCATTCCTTTGCTGTGTTCAGTTGTAGCGGCAGCTCCTCCTCTTCGCAAATTTCGATAGTAGTCTGAAAATCGAAAATAGCTCGGGCGTAAATAATTCTTATACTGTAGATTAAATCATTATGGAAGTAGTATATCCCGAAGTTCAGACTAAAAGGTCTTATACTTTTCGAGCAAATCCATTTATTGTCGAATTGCAAAATTGTGTCATTTTGTATGGGAGGGGGTAGAAGGGGTGAAGCTAATCGTCTAATTTTTTTTGGCCTTACTAACAATTTTAAATAATTATTTGACGCACAATTTCAGCCCGCTAAATTTTATACGCACTGAGTAAATTGGCTAAGAGTAATTCATGACAAGCGCAGTTTGTATGGGAGGTGGTAGAAGGACGGGGAGGACACGCATAATTTTTATATGGTAGATTTATATTGTCATAAAAGTAATATATTACCGATAGCTTTTATACTTTTCGAGTAAATCCGTTTATTGTCAATTGCGCAATTGTGTCATTTTGTATGGGAGGGGTTAGAAGGGGTGGAGCGATTTGGCCCGTTAACGAACTTGACCTTACTTTTTTGTCAAAAACGACGTGTACGAAATTGGAGCTTTCTAGCTCAACGCGTTCTCAAGCTAGAGATCGCACAGACGGACGGACGTACATCCGTTTTTGAGATTTATTAATGATAATATTAACTTCTGTATCATTCATTTTTTTCTTCGAGCCTTATTTCTTAGCGTTACAAACTTTAGAGCAAATTTATAATACTCTCAGATTGCATCTAGAGTATAATTACCTCAGCGACCGTTACTGGCGGCCTCCGCCAAATCCCTCTTTTCTGCATCGCTGGGTGTCGCATTGCGTTTACGATTGCCTGTAGCCATGATTCCAGGACGTTCTAGGTATCGATTTTCTGATCAAGGAGAAGGCTCTTTATACTCTAGATGAAATCTGAGAGTATGTTGTGTTTGCCTTACCATTTGTAACGCTAAGAAATAATGCTCGCACAGAGCCGCTAAGGGTACAGAAATATTTGTTGTCGCTCAAAAACTTCGATTCCGAGTTGCTGTCTGTCCGTCTGTGCGTCTGTCTACAGCATAACTCTCGAAAACTTTGAGCTATAATGCTAAAAATTTGTGTGTGTCATTTTTTAGCAAAAAAGTAACTTTAAGTTCATGAACGGGCCACATTCCCCCACTCCTTCTACCGCGTCCCATACAAATTTCACGAAATTCCGAAATTTTTATAAATTGATTTTTCTTTGAAACTATTTAAGCTATAGACTTGAAATTTGGGTCAATGTATAACGATATAGATTTCATTAATATGACTGAATATTGATTCGATCCCGTCACTCCTTTTACCCCCTCCCATACAAATGCATAATTTTGAAAAATGCATTTTTTTGATTTTCATTGATACTAGCAAAGTTATAGAAACCAATTTTTTCCAGAATTCATTTTATTATAATTGCAATCAGTATTGAAAAAATGATCAACTTCACCTCACTCCTTCTACCCCCTCCCATACAAATTTCACGAAATTTAGAAATTTTAATTAAATTATTTTTCTTCGAAATTGTTAAAGTTATCAGCTTGATATTCTGCATAAAGTATAAAAATAGAAATACCAATAACGAGAAAAAATGTGTTTTGATCCGTACACTCCTTCTACTCCCTCCCATACAAATGCATCATTTTTGTTAAATGCATTATATCGATTTTCATTAAAACTAGAAAAAGTATAAACTTAAAATTTTGCCAGAATTTGTTTTTTAATAATTGCAATAAATGCTAGCAGTTTCAAAATCTAAGCCCCTCCACTTCCTTTGCCACCTCTCATACAAATGTCCCAATTCCAGGAAAACTATGTCCAATTGATAATAATGAAAGCTATAAACCTTAAATTCAGCACGAAATATTTTGCATACCACATTAGGTGTCATATCCAAAAATTACAAATCTTCCTCCTCTGCTTCTACCACCTCCCATACAAAAGTCACTATTAATTATTCAAAAGAATTAAAGGTGACATATTTTTCGGTACATTGAACTCTTTCTCATTTCATCTAGAGTATCATATGATTGGGATTAACGCCCAATCATAATTCTGTTATGTTTTTACTTAAAAGTCGGGACTTTAACTTGCGAGAACACAACTGTAAAAATCGAAAATGATGATTTTGTAGTACCAGGTCAGTGCGAGATCATGTGTTTTATACAGGTAGATGGTAAAATTGGTGACCTCATTCTATAAGCCGAAATTGGTGAGCTTTTAATCCCAAATATATATGCTACTATTGATAAAACTTCCAGAATCCCAATTAGCGTCGTGAATACTACTGGCACCCAGAAACTGTGCAAGACAAATAAAATCCAAGTACATACATATATGAATGGTCATTCTACTACACTTCTACAATGGCGCTACAGCCCAAATCGGACCTTGTCCTCCTGATATTCAGGTTCCTTAACATTTTTCATTACTTATTGTGGAAGGGTTGTTAGCCCTTCGCACAACCCTATTTCTACGAATTTGTCATTTTCTTAGATTGAGGTGACCAAGGTATATCCAAGCAGGCAATGTGCCGGAATTATATATTACGCCGACCGGGATTTGAACTCACGACCTTCGCATTACAAGACCAACACACTACCTACTAGGCTATACCCTAGAATGGTCATTGATTACCGTAAATTAAATGATATGACTATCACAGACAATTATCCACTACCCAATATTTGAGACATATTTTAAAGCTTTTGATGGTTGACAACTTACGAGTGCAACAGGATAAATGTGAGTTCCTCAGGAAGGAAGTTGCCTACTTAGGGCATATTATCACGGAAAACGGCGTTAGAATGGAATAAAATTGGAATTGGATAAAATTGAATCCGTTGTAACTATGAGACCGCCAAAAACAGAAAAGGAGATTAAATCGTTTCTAGGCATGATTATTGGAAATTTGTAAAGAATTACAACATCCTTTCTTAATTACTATTAAGAAAGATGTTGAATTTGCTTGGACAGATGATTGCCAGAAAGCATTTGATACTATTCAGGCTTTCTTTTATTAATTCCATTAACATAGCTTCTAGTTTTTCCTCCCATCTTTTCCAGTAATGCCTTTCTTCTTTGTCTGAAAACAATAATTAATTATCCCTAACCCCTAATCCTACCGAAAAGAATTTCGGCTCCTGTTCCTCGCAGATCGAATTGCTTAAATTTACTTCGGAAATCGCACTAACTGTTACGCTGATCTTCTAGGCCGGCAGAGAATTATTTTAAAATAAACAAATGACCTGTCTGGTCGGAGTCGATGTTAACAAGTGATTTTATTTTATTTCATACTTAATTCTAGTCTGACAACTTTTATACATAGCGTTTATTTAAAATGAGTTTAACGGTTTTACGTTATTTAATTATTGTGAAGCAATCGAATCGAACAGGGTGATTCATATTTTTTATTATGCTTTTATTATTAGATTTTTCATTTTTAGTATTTTAATAGGATTTCATTTTTTATTATTTTTATTGGTTGTAGAGGATGGGTGCGAATCCACAATGATCTTAATTCCACCGAAGAAAATTATCCTAGTTCCACCGAAGAAAATGTTGAGAAAGACAATTCAAATTCATTTCTTTTGTAGAATCACTCTCTTTTGTGCGACACCGTGTGCCACATTATGTATGTCATTTTGACACTTGCTCATTTATGTATTTCACAACATCTTGTCATTCCACCACAAGCACTCAAGTGATTAATAATAAAATCTTTTGCCTCAGCTACATTGTTTTATTATTCATTTTTCTAACGCCAAAGTTTACCACGCGTAATATAAACTCAACAGGCTTTCAACAGAAAACTATCCTGTTGTAATAAAATAATGAATCTGTGCAATGTTAATAATAATAATATATAGTTTAAGAAAATATTGCCTCATTTGTAGAAACGTTAGTTGTGGTTTTGTAGTCTCAAAAAGCAGTCCAGTACTCAATTTGTCAAAAATTCTCAGCATTCGAAGTCTCGAAACCAAATGATGACATTAGTGGCGGTTGTCTCATGTATAATACGGTGCAATAAACAGTTGCATACATTAATTAATCGAATGTGTTTTCGCCTTCGATTTGAAAAACTTCTTTGGATAAGGCGAATTGCTGAAAGAATTTCTTCGGCGAATTGAAAAAATCCTTTGGATCAAAATTGAGACAAAGAGCGAATTGAAAACTTCTTGGGCGAATTACCAGGTGCCTTGTTCTTTCTTCTCCGTAGAAAGGTTCTACGTTCAAGAAATAAAATTTTCAGCAAATCTTCCAGTACCACGAAAAGCGCTGTCTTTCCGTTTTATGCATAATGCAAATTTGGGTTTGAATTTTTTACTTTAATTTATTTTAAGAATTTAGCCTTTTTCCTTCTAACGGAGAGACAAGTTTCCGGTTCACATTGAACTCGCTATACTCCACTAGGTGGCTTCCGTCGCTTCAAAGAATTTCCCTCGGGACTACAAAAAAAAAATCTGCAATCGCGCAGTTTACCAAATGTCAAAGTGATAAAAATTTTCAAGTGTTTGACATTTAAATGGTGCAAGAGTGAAAGTTTTTCTTTCGGTAATCGAACAAAAAAACCCGGTCATAAATTTCTAATAACTAATTTTCCAACAACCCTCTACATCACTATCCCTTAAATCCTTCCCCTAAAGTTCCCGTCGTCCCGAACTGCTTGCTGTTGAATCGTTGGCAAGTATTTTGTGCAATGACGTCATGGCCAATTTGTCGCACACCTTACATCTAATGCAAATTTCTCGCCCCAAATTATCCGTGGCAAAATGTCCGAAGAACATCGGCAACAGCTCGAAGCTGATGAAGTCGCATTGACCTTAATCGCTCGACAAAATTCCGAAGTGTCCGTGTCGCGACGAACATCCTGTAGTTCGTCGTCGGCGGTGTCCTGCGCATCGCCCAATGGGGGCGAATGCGACTCGGGCCACTTCTCCGGTTCGAATACGAGCGAACTGAGCCTCCGCCCGATCTCGTACAGCTCGGAAGATGACGGTCCGCACGTCGGGCAGGATATCCGAGCGGTTCGAAGCGAACTGGAACGGCTCGCCAAATCCGAGCTGTGGTACAAGAACGAACTGAAAACACAGAAACGATCCAAGCTCGAACTGCTTGAGAAGTTGTACGTGAACGAGCGGAAGTTCATCCGGGAGAATCAGAAGTTGCAGACCGACTGCAAGCGATTGTACACGCTTTGCGATGAAATCGAGCGACGAAAGTGCCTCGAGAAGGACGAGCTAGTCAAGCGTATGCGGAAAATGGAGAAGATGATTTCAGCCGCGAAAGGAGAGGTCAAAGCTGCGACGGTCAAATCGGACACTGATGGTCTGCACTTCGAAGTTCAACGGCAGAAGGGAATCGTGCAGGACAACGAGAACCTTATCAAAACGCTGCGCAATCAAAAGCAGAACCTGCTAGCCGAACTGCGCGTATTGACCACCGATCGCGATGCCAAGATTCTGGAGATTGAGAAGAAAACGATTGCGTTGGAATTCGAAAATCGAACCATAACCAAGCGGTGTCTAACGCTCGTCATGGACAAGAAGGAGCTCGAAGGAAAAGTTCAAGCCACAGACGAGTTAATACTGCAGTCCGAACGGGTCCGAGTCGATTCACAACGAAAACAGCAAGAAATCAATCGACTCGGAATCATTCTGAACGATCTGAACCGATCGAAGGCGAGCGAGATCCAAGCCTTGAAAACTACCGCTGCTAATTCCGGCCAAAAACTCGATCAGCTGAATCGTGAACTCGTTCAGCTAAATGCCGCGTGTGCCGAGAAGCAACGCCAGAACGAGAATCTCGAAGCCGAGATTGAAGAGTACAAAAAGATGCGCCAGAACTTTGACAAGTACGTCGCACTATTGCAAGGTAACTCTCTCGAACTGGACTCAAAGTGCGTGGAAATCGATCACCTACAATCGCTTGTTCGAGTCCAGGCGGCACAAATTTCCGATCTGAACGTATCACACCAGGAAGCGAGCAAGCGGTGGCAAAAAACCCAAGAAAGTCTCCAGGATCGAATTGAATCACGCGACGAGGAACTTATCGCGAAGCAGAACTCCTTGACCGAACTCGCGACGAGGAAGTCGGGCGAAATACACAAACTACGCGATCGTCTCACCCAATTGGAACAGCTCAATGAGAAACTGCTTGGCCAATTGCGCGAGAGTGGCACGGAACGCTCCAAAAAGACACAAGAAATCGACGATCTGAAGAACTCAATTCGCGAGTTGAATGAGCTGAGCGTTGAGAATCGCCAGCTTAGAAAACTGCTCGAAATACGCGACGAGGAGTTGAGTCAGAAAACATCACACGAGACTTTCATTTCGGGATTGCAAGCCGAAATACAAGCCTTGAAAGCGAGCTTGGATTCGGCCAAGCGAAATGCTGTCGCAGTGGCTGACTTGAAGACGGAAAATGCTGGTCTGAAAGCCACCGTGCAGAGTATAAACAAGCGTTGTGAAAAGCTAACGGCATCCAAATCTAGTCTCGAATCTGAGCTCGAGGCAATCAAACAGTCGGCTGAAACAATTCATTCCGAGAACAGTCAACTCCATGCAACAGTTAAAACGCAATTCAAACAATTGAATAGTCTCGAGCTTGAAAATCACGACCTTAAAACGCAGCTCGCAGGCACTACGCCTCAAACGGTTCTGCTCGCATCCGAATTGAAACAATGTCGACTTCTAATCGATCGCTATGAATCCGAGAAGCAATCGGATGCCCGCAATCGAAAAATGAAAAATATTCAAAAACTGCGCGAGACTTCGCCAAAAGTACCTGAAACCTGTGATAGCGGATGTCAGACGGAACTATCTGCTGTCTCTTCGTCATCACCGTCGTTGGACGAAATCAAAGATTTGCGATTGCTTCATCGCGTTATGGAGTCGGAACATCGGAAGCAAATTGCCCGATACGAAGTGCATATTCGAACGCTGTTGGGCAAAATTCGAAGCTACAGGAATCGCGATACGGCGGAAAAGACGCAAGAGTTGAAAGAGTACGAACAGAAAATTGTGGTATGTTCACGTTTTTTGTGTGGCTGTGAAATTTTAGCTCAAAATTTGTTTTTTTAGGCTCTTCGGCAACAGCTCAGCATAGCAATGAGACGTGCTGCCGATGGCGATCGCTTTAAGCATCTGAATTTACAATTACAGACGAATTTAACGGCTTTAACCGATGATTATAAGAGGGTAAGATTTTTTTTGATCATGTACTATTAACATCCTTACGATTAAAACCGGATTGGGGGTTATTAGCGAGCAAAGTAGTGCGACGCCACACAGTATTAAACAGAATTTACAATTATTGTTATTTAAAAAAACCAATACAGGAAACTTAAAACCAAAACTTCTTTACAGCTCCTGCTCGCTCCCGTATCGCTAAAATCCACTACAATCCGATACGATGACCTCTATCAGCTGATTGATGAAAGCAATCGATTTGTGCCAAATTGTGATCGACTGACCGATTCGATCGGTGAATTAAAAGACGATTTGTCGCGTTTGAAAACGATTATTGCAACAAATCCGGTGTCTCAAACGCCAATCCTACAATCCAGTAATTATCATAACCCAGTGAAGCGATTATCTTTAATGGACGAGCTGAAAGCAGCTGGCGATAGCTTTATTTTTTAAAGAGTAGAACTAATTTGTTTTTAGTTAAATTTTGAATCCTAAATGCTTTATTTTGTGCTTTTGTTCCTTTCACAGAGTATTTAATTTATTTTTTTGTTTTGTTAATTTTCCGGAAAAGCATTCCTTGCTTTAATAGGCGCTTTAGTTTCTTTCATTTTTTATTTTAAATAAAATAACGAATTGAGAATAAAATTTAAATGCGATATTTAAAAATTTCTGTTTTTTTTAATCTTTATCTCTACATATGTAAAAATCAATTGCCGTGCGTTAGTCTCTCAAAAACTCGAGAACGGCACGACCGATTTGGATGATTCTTTTTATACTCTAGATGAAATCTGAGAGTATATTGTGTTTGCCTTACCGTTTGTAACGCTAAGAAATAACGCTCGCACAGAGCCGCCAAGGGTACAGAAATATTTGCTGTCGCTCAAAAATCTCGATTCCGAGTGACCGTCTGTCCGTCTGTGCGTCTGTCTACAGCATAACTCTCGAAAGCTTTGACCTATAGTGCTTAAAATTTTTGTGTGTCATTTTACTTTATTATTTTTTAATAATAAAGTATTGTGATCGACACAGAAAAAAAAAAAATTTGCTACCCTGAAATTTTGTTTTTTCGCGTTTCATGACTAAATTAGCCTAAAAAAGCAAAAAAAAAAAATCCGTCCCGCCGTACGCCGTACATATGGACTCGTACCTCCAAGACCGTTAAAGGTAGAATGTTGGTTTTTGGGTGGATTGTTAATTTGGTAAGTGAGCTCCATTATCCAAATTTTGGGGAGTGTGGGGTGGAAGGGGGAGGCGGGGGGATGGAAAAAGTCGAAAAATACACTTGCTAATATCTTCACCACGAATGCAGATAGAAAGATGAAAATCAGCATACATATAGAGAAGGTTGTGGGACATACTCCAAAAATAATTTAATTTTTTTATCCATTGGCGTCCGAAAAGGGGGGGCTAAAAACAAATTGTCGGCCGAATCTTTTTTTGAAATGGTTATATCTTCGAAACTAGTTACCATAAAAAATTCATATTTTGGGACAATTAAGATGGCGTATAGATCCATCAGAATAAGCTTAGAAATAGGCTAATTATTGTAAGGGGGAGGGTCAGGGGGGGTGCAAAGAAAAACACTTAAGAATTAATATCTCAACTATCTCTTAAGCTATGTAATTGAAATTTAAAACATATACTAAGCTATACTAGCGAAATATAAAAAAAATATAAAATTTGGTCATAATAGTAGTGGGGGGAAATGGGGAGCATTTCAAAAATGGTGCACTTTTCAAAATTAGAAATCGTTATATCTCAAAATTGAGTGCAGATATCGAATCAAAAATTTTTCAGATTATAGAACTATATAATTTATAATTTTGATAAAAATTTTAAGTTAGGGGGTGTAAAGGGAGGGAGGTGGTAAGCAAAAATGTCGAAAATTTTGAGTGATTTTTTTAGGACTCTGGTCAAAGATAGAAACTTTAGATTTTGCATGTGGATACATCTATTTTATATACACAGAAAAAAAAATAATAATTTGATCCACAATTGTTACGAACCGACCACCACGGTCTAAGGGGCACAAGGTGTTTCATGTGCAGCGAAAAAAACACGAAAACTGAAAATTTTTGGATGTAATTTTAAGGTAGAAACTTGAAAATTTGGGAAATACATTTAAAAAAAATCCTCAAACGTATAAGATATTAACTGGTCGAATACCTTTGAAACTTCTACCCCCTCCCATACAAAATTATTTTTTCGACCATTTTTAAGAAATTAATTATCACCTAACTATTAAAAGCTATCAATTTGAAATTTTGCATAAGAACTTATAAAAATATTTAAAATAAAATTATTTTAAAATTTCAAAATAGCACTTGCCCTTCTACCCCCTCCCATACAAAAGTATGATTTCGACCAATTTCATTAAATCAACTAATAAACAACAAATTAAAAGCTACGAACTTGAAATTTTGTACGAGCACCTTACTAGAGAAAGAAAAGAAAATTGCATCACAAATTTTGCAATTCCCCTACCTCTTCTACCCCCTCCCATACAAAATTATTTTTTCGAGCATTTTTAAGAAATCGGTTATCAGCTAACTCTTAAAAGCTATCCATTTCAATTTTTGGCGGAAAACTTATAAAAATAATTGAAATGAAATTTTGTTAAAAGTTTTGCAATCACGCTTGCCCTTCTACCCCCTCCCTTACAAAAGTATCATTTCTACCTATTTCATTGAACCAACTAATAACCAACAAGTTAAAAGCTGCGAACTTGAAATTTTGTACGAGAAGACTACAACAGAAAGGA
Organism: Chorisops tibialis; assembly: GCA_963669355.1. Taxonomy (NCBI): domain Eukaryota; kingdom Metazoa; phylum Arthropoda; class Insecta; order Diptera; family Stratiomyidae; genus Chorisops; species Chorisops tibialis. Next base: position 214,656,577 of record OY770263.1, read on the forward strand.
AATAAAATTGCGTCACAATCTTTACGATTCCCCTACCTCCTCTACCCCCTCCCATACAAATGTTGGTTTCGTGAATGTAAAATACACCGAATCCTATGAAAATTCTATGCAACTTCGTCTATGAAACTGACATTCTATACAGAGAATATTGGACGTCAATTAAAAAACTATTAACATCCACCGACCCTTACTATCAACCCTCATCCCTCCCCTCACAAAACTCAAACTTGCATAAATAAACGAACGAAATATTGGTTATACATACTGAAGCTTTTGAACGTTTCCGCAAAGTGTTGACAACTGTCCTGCCCAAGAACCCCCTTTCACTTAGTATTCCCTAACCACTCTAACCTGCATATTGACTTTCCACGCATCCGCAACTTGTCCCAAGAATAATAAAGTTTCGCCCGACTTGTTGGCAGTTTATTTAGTAAAAAAGTAACTTTAAGTTCGTGAATGGGCTACATCCCCCCACTCCTTCTAACCCCCTCCCATACAAATTTCATGAAATTTCGAAATATTAAGAAATTGATTTTTTTTAGAAACTATTTAAGCTATTGACTTGAAATTTAGGTCAAAGTATTACGATATAGATATCATTAATATCATGAAATATTGACCCGATCCCCTTACTCCTTCTACTCCCTCCCATACAAATGGACAATTTTGAAAAACGCATATTTTCGATTTTCATTGAAACTAGTAAAGCTGAAAAGACACAATTTTGTCAGAATTAATTTTACTATAATTGCAATTTATTTGAAAAATAATTATCAACTTCACCTAACTCCTTCTACCCCCTCCCATACAAATTTCACGAAATTTTGAAATTTAAATTAAATTATTTTTCTTCGAAACTGTTAAAGCTATCAGCTTAATATTTTGTATAAAGCATAGAAATAGAAATATTAATAATGCGAAAAAAATTTGTTTTGATCCGTACACTCCTTCTACCCCCTCCCATACAAATGCATTTTATCGATTTCCATTCAAACTAGAAAAAGTACAAACTTCAAATTTTGCCAGAAGTTGTTTCTTAATAAATGAAATAAGTGCTACAAAAAAATATCAGCCCCCCTTCACTCCTTCTACCCCTTCCCATACACATTTCTGTATTATAAATTCAAGAAAAGCATTTCTCCTTCGAATATATGAGAGCTATCGACTTTGAAATTGAATCAAAGCATGGTGATAAGGATGACGATAAGCAGTTTCAAAATCATCTAAAACGTTCCACTTCCTCTGCCACCTCCCATCCAAATGTCCCAATTTCAGGAAAACTATTACCAATTTCATTAAAAATAGTAAAAACTAAAAACTTTAAATTCAGCAATAAACATTTTGCATGCCATGTTCGGTGTCACATAAGAAAAATACAAAGAATTTGAGATGACATATTTTCCGGTATATTAAAGTCATTTCCATCTCATCTAGAGTATCATATGATTGGGCTTTAAGCCGTGGTGGTCAGTAGTTTTGTAGTTTTAATGTTTAGATTATTATTTTCGTAGTTTAATTGTTTATCCTGGATTTGTATAGGTTACTTCTCCAAATTTATGATGTTTAGATTAACTTTGTGGTGGTCAGCAGTTGTGTAGTTTTAATGTTTAGATTATGGTTTCTTGTTTATGCTGCGGGTGAATTTATGAATTGGTTGATCGTTTGGTCGGTCGATGAAGACGGTGACGTAACTCCTCCCTCCTTAGGATTCGACTCCAGGCGAATTTTGTTTAATTTTGCGTCTATGTTAATATCGTGATTTATGAAGGTAGGTATTGTATGAGTTTTGTTATTTTTTATTTTAACAAAAAAACTTACAATAAAATATTATTAAAATTACGACAACAATTACTATAAGAGATGTGAGGAATGTGTGATTTATCCATGATTGTTTTGTACATTCTATGGTATGTTAAAATTCTTCCAATTCTCTTAATTTTGTAAAGTTTTGTTGCTGCCAATGCAAGTCCTCTTAAGTTAATTTTTTTTATGATTGTAAAATTTGAAATTTCATTTATGTTAGGTAAAATTAAATGCGAAAAATATGGAATCTTATAATTACTATATTTTTTATTTTGAATTGTTATTTCACATTCGTCAAATCTTAACAATACGTTATTGTTGATAACATTCTTAATAATAGTTTCTTATTCGTTACAATTATTGGTTATTAGTTCATTAGCATTTTTATACTCTAGATGAAATCTGAGAGTATTATAAGTTTGCTCTAAGGTTTGCAACGCTAAGAAATAAGGCATGGAGAAAAAAATGAATGATACAGAAGTTAATGTTATCACTCAAAAATCTCAAAACCGGATGTCCGTCTGTCCGTCCGTCTGTTCGCTCTCTAGCTTGAGAACGCGTTGAGCTAGATTGTTCAAATTTTTTACACGTCGTTTTTGACAAAAAAGTAAGGTCAAGTTCGTGAACGAGCCAAATCGCTCCACCCCTTCTAGCCCCTCCCATACAAAATGACACAATTGCGCAATTTGACAATTAAAGGATTTGCTCGAAAAGTATATAAGCTATTGTCCTGAAATTTGGAATATATTATTTTTATGATAATACCAATCTACCGTATAAAAATTATGCGTGTCTTCCCCCTCCTTCTACCACCTCCCATACAAACTGTACTTGTCGTGAATTACTCTAAGCCAATTTACTCAGTGCGTATAAATTTAACGGGCTGAAATTGTGCACCAAATATTTATTTGAAATTGTTAGTATGGCGAAAAAAAGTTAGACGATTAGCTTCACCCCTTCTACCCCCTCCCATACAAAATGACTCAAATTCGCAATTTAACAATAAATTAATTTACTCGAAAAGTATAAAAGCTATTAGTCCGAGTTTTGGGATATATTACTTTCACAATGATTTAAATCTACAGTAGAAAAATTATTTGCGTCCTCCGTCTCCTTTCACCCCCTCCCATACAAACTACACTTTTTCATGAAATGCTCTAAGACGATTTTCTCAGAACATATAACATTTATAGACCTCACATTTTGTAATAAATACTTAATTAGTATTATCACTAAGATCAGAAAAAAATATTTGACTAGCTTCACTGCTTCTACCCCCTCCCATACAATATAACACAGTTTCACAACTTCACAAAAAATCGATTTTCTTGAAAAGTATGAATGGTACTGATCTGAAATTTAAGGGTTGTCAATTTTATAATATTCCTAGTTATTTCTGAAAAAATCACTAAAATCCCCCCACTCTTTCTACCACCTCCCATACAAACTGCACATTTTCAGTAAATCTAACTTACTAATTTTCTCAGTCCCCATTCAATTTTTGTAGTAAGCATTTTGTTTAAAACATTTTTATAGCTACTTTAGCATGATGCGGAAAAAATAAGTTCAATGCTATCACCCCTTCTAACACTCCCTATCCAAAATTTCTTGAGATGACAAAAAATTCTATTTCATCTTGAGATTGCGTTTTATGCGCAATCGTAGACCTGTTATGTTTTTTTATTATAATGGTTGTTTCTGTAATTTGTTTTATTTCCAGTTTCGTATTCTCTTCGAACTTACAATTTTTTTTTTTTTTTTGATTTACTACATTAGTTAATAGTTGTAAATTTTTATTCTTGCTAGGCGTTGGTTCTATAGTGAGTTTTTGATAACTATAATATGGAATGCCTATTACAATTAATATAACATTTTCTTTAAGGGCGACAGCGCTCTATACGTCAGGATATTTATCTATTGTTATTTTGAACTTATCTGATTTCTCGTCTTTATTACAAAGCGACTCAGGGTTCCAATTTTTATACTCTAGATGAAATCTGAGAGTATTATAAGTTTGCTCTAAAGTTTGTAACGCCAAGAAATAAGGCTCGGAGAAAAAAATTATGAATACAGAAATTAATATTATCACTCAAAAATCTCAAAACCGGATGTCCGTCCGTTCACTCTCTAGCTTGAGAACGCGTTGAGCTAGAAAGCTCAAATTTCGTACACGTCGTTTTTGACAAAAAAGTAAGGTCAAGTTCGTCAATGGGCCAAATCGCTCCACCCCTTCTACCCCCTCCCATACAAAATGACACAAATGCGCAATTTGACAATAAACGGATCTGCTCGAAAACAATAAAAGCTATTGGCCTGAAATTTGGAATATATTACTTTTATGATAATATCAATCTACCGTATAAAAATTATGCGTGTCCGCCCCCTCCTTCTACCACCTCCCATACAAACTGTACTTATCATGAATTACTCTAAGCCAATTTACTCAGTGCGTATAAAATTTAGCGAGCTGAAATTGTGCACTAAATATTTATTTAAAATTGTTAGTAAGGCTAAAAAAAAAATTAGACGATTAGCTTCACCCCTTCTACCCCCTCCCATACAAAATGACACAATTTCGCAATTCGACTATAAATAGATTTGCTCGAAAAGTATAAAAGTTATTAGTCTGAATTTCGGGATATATTACTTTTATAATAATTTCAATATACTGTGTACAAATTATTTGCGTCCTCCCTCTCCTTCCAACCCCTCCCATACAAACTGCACTTTTTCATGAAATGCTCTAAGCCGATTTTCTCAGAACATATAACATTTATCGAGCTCATATTTCGTAATAAATACTTATTTAGCATTATCACTAAGATCAGAAAAAAAATTTTTGATTAGCTTTACTGCTTCTACCCCCTTCCATACAATATGACGCAGTTTCACAACTTCACAAAAAATTTATTTTCTTGAAAAGTATGAATGCTACCAGTCTCAAATTTAAGAAATGTCAATTTTATGATATTCTTAGTTATTTTTGAAAAAATCACTAAAATCCCCTTACTCTTTCTACCACCTCCCATACAAACTGCACATTTTCACTAAATCTAACACACTAATTTTCTCAGCTCCTATTCAATTTTTGGTGTAAGCATTTTGTATAAAACATTTTTATAGCTACTTTAGCATGATGGGGAAAAAAATAGTTCAATGCTATCACCCCTTCTAACACTCCTCATACAAAATTTCTTGGGATCACAAAAAATTCTATTTCATCTAGAGTACCGTAAGATTGCGCTTTACGCGCAATCGTAGCCTGTTATGTTTGAATTTAAAATTTTTAATTTTCTCGATTTGTTCGTTAAGATAGTTTATACTAGAAGAGATTTTCAGTTTTTGTTCAATTTGTGCTAGTTTAATTGGATTTGATTCTGTAATAGTTTCATTTAATTCGGATTCTAATTCTTTTTGATCTTTATTCAATTTATCGGTCAATAGCTTTGTTTGTTTGTCAAAGTTTACTGTGTGTATTAGGTGAACGTAGTGGTCTATAATTTTGGTCTTTTCGCGTTGGATCGTTATATATCCGTTGCCTTTCGCTAGGTTCTGGATGTCTATTATTTGAGTTGTCGTTCTTGGTAGTGCTATTAGGATTATCAGCCATATTACTGGAATTAAGAGAGTGTACTCTTGTTATATTTTGAAATTTTCTTTTTGCCTGATACTGGTTTTTATGGAATTTTTGTTTATTATTAGACTTAATAATTTTGTTGCGAGGTTCCAATTTGGTGTTAAAATTAGCTTTTACAATATTTGGACTTATTACCCTTACTACGCGGGTTCTATTTAAGTTCTTGATTGTATTTTCTTTTAATTTGATTAAACGTTCGTATATTTTATTATTGTCACCCAGACCGTGGTGAGTATCTATTGGTCGTTCATTAATGCTGGCATGTATTGTTTTGTTATAAAGGTTTAAGATTTCTGTTAAAAGATCTTCATGAAATAAAGTTTCCTTCTGACTTGCATTGAATATGCGAATATTTTCTGCTAAGGTGCTGTGAAAACGCTTCACATCTGCATTTCCAGTGTGGTAGTTTGCAGTAGTAAAATGGGTTTGAATTCCTTCCTCTAGAAGGTAATTTTTTATGATCTCTGAAGTAAATGCAGCCTCATTATCAAGGGTCAATTTCTTTGGTATTCCCATAATATTAAAAACTTGTTTTATGCCATTCAATACATCTACCCAATTTCTTGATTTAATTTTTGTTAACGCGGCATATTTGGAAAATTTGTCTATACATGATAAGTATGTGTCATGCTTAGTTTTATACTATTATAATTCCATAATAATATTATTATTATATCCATATGATACATCTCTTTCTGTCTATGAGGGGTTTCAGTAATTTTAAAAGGTGCTTTAATGGGATTTCTGTCATATTTAGAACAGAGCCATATGTGACAATTATTGATGACTTTAGCAATTTCATCCTTAATGTGTGGATAAAAATATTTAGTTTTTATTTCTGAATAAATTTTATTAATACCTGCGTGATTCATTTTTACATGTACTCTCAAAATAAGTTTTCTTATTTCTTCATCCGAGGCATTGTATAGCCTATAGTTGGTTTTAATGTAGGTGACTTTTTTATTGTCCGCCTTCCATAAGACATATACGTCTTGAAATTTTTTATATAATTCGTCATTAGGTATCAAAAGTCCAACTTTTCCGGATTTAGGAGAGTAATTGGTGAGTATTTTAATGAATTCCTGCTTATTAGGGAATTTCAATTCACAAGTTGTCATTGTTTTTCCTTTATAGGTATTGGAAGAAATTTTATCTTTCTTACTTTTTTTTATGACAATTTGGTTTTTAAATAAATTCAATAATAATAATAAGAACTTAAAAAACAGTGAATATTGTACATGCATTGTGTGAAGTAATTTGGCGAAATAAAGGCTATTTTATTTTATTTATGTATTTTATGTGATTCAAACTCTGACTTACTCTTTTTCGTTGACCTTAATCAGTTATTATCAACTTCAAGAAGTAGATCGTAGATTTGTATAGAATAGGTAAGGCCCCGCTAGTTCTTTTGTACATCACATCTATTCACTTAGAGCCGTTGCAGCCCAAATCGTCCTTGGCTTCCTGAATACTACACCTCCATCAGTCATCAGTGACTGCGTCTTTCAGGTGAAAACCTTGATCGTAGTTTTGTTGGCCGTAGCTCGAATAGTCAGGCAATGAATTCATCTGTTGGTTAGGGTTGTACAATTGCCCATATTGCTCAGTCGATTGAATATTGGTGTCGACAGCAGAGATCGGTGTCTGCTCATATTGCGGCTGAAATTGAGCAGTGCCAGAATACGATTGTTGTTGCTCTTGTACAACCGGCTCAACGTTATTATATTGCAAATTGAGTTCATTGCAATTGCGATATTGCAATATATCTAGTGTCGTCTTCCTTGGCACTATGAATTGTAGCGTGGTTGCATTCATTATCCAAAGTATTTATGTATATTTCAACTCTAGAAAGAGCATCAGCAACAGCATTTTCTTTTCCCTTGATGTATTGAACATCAAAATCGAATTCTCCCAATTTAATTTTCCAACGTTGCAATTTAGAATGAGGTTCTTTCAAAGAACTTAACCATTGCAAGGGTCTGTGGTCAGTTTTGACGATGAAATGTCTACCGTACAGATACGGTAGGAAGTATTTGGTTGCCCAAACAATTGACAACAGTTCTTTTTCAATTGTTGAGTATCGTACCTCCTGTTCATTGAGCGTACGTGATGCGAAGCAAACTGGGTGGCCTTCTTGTGACAGAACGGCGCCGATTGCGAAATTTGATGCATCCGTTGTCAACGTAAATTTTTTATTGAAATCGGGATATTTAAGTACAGGGTCACTTGCGATTAGTGTTTTAAGTTTCTCAAATGCTTCTATATAGTCTGCATCGTCTACATGAATCTTTGCGTTTTTCTTTAGTCTCAAGGTTAAAGGTTTTGCCACTTTTGCAAAGTCGCGCATGAATTTCCTGTAAAATCCCGCTAAACCCAAGAAGGATTTTATTTCCTTCGTAGTGCGAGGTATTGGGAATTTCTCTATAGCAGAGATTTTATTTGGATTGGGTTTAACACCCGTTGTTGTGATAATATGTCCCAAATATTCCGTTTCATTACGGAGGAACTCACATTTATCTTGCTGCATCTTTAAATTTGCCTTTCGCAAACACTCGAAGATTACTCTGATTGACTGAATATGTTCTTTCAGTGATGTCGAGAATATAAACATATTTTTCCAATATGTTCTTTAAGAATATCGTTCATGAGTCTTTGTTGCACGCTTGGGCCATTTTTAAGCCCATATGGCATGCGTAAATATTCGTAATGGCCCGAGTTTATAGAGAAAGCTGTTTTTTCTATATCTGCAGGGTCCATTTCGATTTGATGGAAACTTTTGGCCAAATCTATTGTCGTAAAGTACTAACATTGTCCAATTTTTCCTAACAATATTTCGTCTTGACTCGGCATAGGAAATTTATCATCAACTGTTTTTTCGTTAACTTTTCTATAGTCCACTAAACTCGCCACTTTTTTTTCCGGAAGCATCCTGCTTCTTTGGTACTACCCAAATAGGGCTAGAGTATGGTGAGCTTGAATGTCGTATGATTCCCTGAACCAACATGTCATTAATTTGACTATTGACCTCATTTTCATGAATTTGGGGGTATCGATACGTACGCGTATAAATTGGTTTATCGGAAGTCATTTTTATTTTATGTTTTATTTTGTGGGTAAAACTAAGATCCGATCCTTCTTTGTAGAATACATCGTCGTACTCATCAATAATTTTGTTGAGAGCTTCTTTTTCTTCTTCATTTACATGGTTGTCTCTCTTTTTTAAATTATTTTTATTTTTAGGTTCCATTTCAACAATTGATTTTTCCATAACTATATTGTATGTTTCACATTCTTCATCTATTCTACTTTTGTACAGTTTGTTTTCTCTTTTATTCAAGATTAACACAGATTTGTCATAATTAATGACAGCCTTGTTGGAAATCAAATTGTCATTTCCAACTAATCCGTCAAAATAATCATGAAATTGCACTATCAAGAATTTCATTTTTACATCTGTCTTATTATGAAATTCGCGAAACGGAAGAACACTGGCTTGCTCAGTAATTTGTACTGAGTTTCCTATGGTTCTAAATGTTATGGGCTTTTTAAGCTTAGTAATTTTGTCTTTTATACAGATGTTTGGGTTTAAAATACTGTGGGTGGCACCTGTGTCGATTAGTAAGCGGATAAAACCCAATTTTGTTTTGATTTTTACATATGGTAACTGGAATGGTTTTCCGAGGCCTCTGACCGAAAATTTTCAGCTGAGTCCTCTTCGAAATGATAATTTTGTTGAACCGATGGATCTACTTGCATTGGTTCTTGATTTGTGTAGTAAAGGAATCAGTGGCGGACTTACCGCATTAGCCGCCCTAGGCTAATTTCCTTGCTTTTGCATCATTCCCAAGCTTTTCAAACGGTGTTAAATGGTTTGTTGAATTACGCCTAATGAATCTGTAACTTGTTGTAGCATTTGGCATGAGCCTTCATCCAGTAATTCCTCCAATTCTGCGTCTTCAAACTTTTTAACCGCTCCGGGGCGCTCTTTTTCTTTCACGCCGAAATCACCCATTTTTTCAACAATCATTCGGCGCGCCTCAGCCATCTATTAGACAACGACGGACTTCAATTTGTACTCCCGATAGAATTTCGTATCACACACGCACAGTTCATGGAAAGAAACTTCACGAAGTTATCGGATATCTCAATGAAATGCAACACTCCTATATACTTGCTGAGTTTGGTAGTATTCGCGTTCATTCGATAGCATTCAAAATTCAGAAAACTATTTGTGAACAGTGCTAAATAAGGGCCCTAAATTTTCCTAACACAAAGTCCGATGTGAAAAATATTCATGGTAACGTGAACAAAAAACTAAACACACAAATATTTCTTTAAGTTTTTCTTCTTTATTTAAATATTTATTTATTTTGAATTAGCTCAAATATAAGAAGCAGTATGAAACACGCAAATATTTATTAATAATTAGTTTTTGTCTTGAAGATCGATTTCATAATTCCGTTTTCCATTATTTCATTTTCTCTGCAAGCCAGATGAAATTTTCCGTAAACGCTATTTTATTTATTTTGTTTTTTTGTTTCTTTAAATATAATATTTCTGTTTTTCTCCAAGCACAGATTAGAAACTATCGCTAAATAGAAAACGCCTCCCACTAAGCGGGCCGGCCGTTTTGAAACTCTATAATATAATTACTACTGTAAAAGAAACTGATTTACTATTAATTGTATTGTATTGTAATGGTTTTTAAAACTGAAGAAAATGGTGGATAAAATACAAAAATAGAGGAAAACTACTGAGATAAAAAAGCGGAGGGAGGGATAAAAAAAAACCAAAAACGAACATGACCGAAGAACGTCTTCGTCCCTTAATCCAAATCATCATCATCGTCATCGGAAATTGTGTATTTCTTTTGTGATCGTTTTCGACGCGGCTGTTTTTTGGCCGTCGACGAATTCGAATTCGATGCACTATTACTAGTGCTGGGCGTTGCCACAGCGCTAGCTGTCGACGCATTGCTGTTCGTCTTGCTCAGTTTCAATTTCATTTTAACGCTCGAACCGCCATCATCGTCGCTATTATCGTCTTCATCGTCGTTCTCGGATACTTCTGCAGAACAATCACCGCCCAATACTCGCGCCCGAGCTGCAGCGAAAACTTTCTGCAATTCGAGCGAATCATCGTAAATAAGTGAAGCCTCTTCGTTATAGATCTGTGCATTCTGGCATAGCTGTACGAATTCCTTTTCGAAATCGGCGAATTCGTAGTATTTCCCGTCGTCGATACGCTGTAGAATTTTCTTAATGTCGACCGGACGCTTTATGATTTCGTAGTAGTCGGGCAGTTTTTGTCGCGACGGTAGCTTCATAAACGGTTCGGAAATCACTCGACCATCAGCAGCAGTGTGCTTAATTACAGCCGATATAACCTTACGCATTTGCTTCTTCAGTTTCTTGTCGACTTGCTGACGTTTTCTTTTCACCGAAATCATTAATAACGAATCATCGTCGGAATCTTCTTTGCGATTTTTTCGCTTGCGTCGTTTCCGCTTCGATTCACGCTCTTCTTCTTCCTCCTCTTCGAATTCGGCTCCTTCATCGATTGCCTTAAGCCATTCCTTTTCGGTTAAGCTGTCCGTATAGTCGACTTCTTTTCGCTGTCGCGAACCACGCCCCAAAAATATGTCTTCGTCGTAAGTTTGCCAACGTTCGACTTCGTCGTCATCCTTAACCAACCAAGCGGGCAATTCGGATTCATCAATTAAACGTCCTCGGCCATGATGTTTTATCACATCCTCCTTTTTCCTGTCGATGTCCATTTTCTTAAACAGTTCCAACTCTTCGTCGCTACGCGAAATCATCAAATTAATCATTTCATCGTCAGGAACTTCGTTCTCCTCTTCGTCGCCATCGTCCTGATGGAGAATGGTCTGCAGGAATTGTTGACGTTCGCTTCCTGTCGATTTCTGATCGAACATACCGGCCTGAATGACTTTCTCGTCCATGTTTAATTTGTAACGAGCCGCCGCCAAGATACGCTCTTCGACCGAATTCACGGTCATCAGTCGAAGCACGCGAACTTCATTTCGCTGACCGATACGATGGGCACGATCCTGAGCTTGTAAGTCCTGATGTGGATTCCAATCGGAATCAAAGATCACGACGGTATCGGCAGTTTGTAAATTCAAACCCAAACCGCCGGCACGTGTCGATAGCAAGAAAACAAAATATTCGGAACCTTTAGCGTTGAATTTTTTCAACAGATCACCACGATCTTCGGCCTTGGTTGTACCGTCCAACCGAAGATAGCCGAATTGTCGCCAGCCCAGATAATCCTCGATAATAGTCATGCACTGCGTCATCTGACAAAAGAGCAATACCCGATGGTTTGTAGCTTTCAGCTTGGGTAGAATACGATCGAGCAGTTCAAATTTACCAGAGGAGCGATATAGGTCAGGGCCTGAAATAAGATTAATTCAAAATTGTTATCTTTACTTTAAAGAGTAATATTTGCTCAACACAAACAAAACGTGCGAGATGAGATTGCGAAATAAATTGAGATCTCATCACCTTTCTACTCACCCGAAACGACTCCATGACCGCCAATATGATCGCAATACTTCTCCTCGATGTGCTGGAACATGAACGGATGATTGCAGAGCTTTCGCAACTGCATGATAGTGTTCATCAGAGCCTTGGCTCCACCCTTTCCATGCTTGCCCTTCTCCGAGCCATCGGTCAACAGGACCCCCTTGCTCTGCATGTGCTGGTACAGGACACGCTGCAATCCGGACATCTCGCACTTAATAATGTACTCGATCTTATCCGGCAATTGCGATTCGACCTCCTTCTTCAAGCGACGAAGCAAGAACGGACGCAAGACCTTGTGCAAACGACGGATAATCAAAATCGTTTCTTCTTCGTTCAGTTCGACCTTTTCACCGGTCGTCGCAAATGGAGCGTTAAACCATTGCTCAAACGTCGAACAACTCTTAAAGATCGACGGCAACAAGAAATTCAGCAGTGCCCACAATTCGGGCAATTTATTTTGCAGCGGAGTACCGGTTAAGAGGAGTCGATGCGGCGCGTTGTAGTGCGTGTTCAGGACTTGCGTCAATTTGCAGTGATGATTCTTCATACGATGACCCTCATCGATGATCATGTATTTCCATTGTAGCTTGGCCAGAACGGCCTTGTCCTTGATTACGTACTCGTATGTAGTTAAGAGAACGTTGAACTTTGTGGCGCGCATTTGATTCTGAAGAGTGCGTCTGCCAGCCGGACTTCCTTTGTAGCTGACAATCACGACGGAAGGCGCCCATTTTTCGAATTCCAAAACCCAATTGGACAGTGTCGAGAGCGGTACGATTACCAAAAACGGTCCGTTCACCTTCTTCCGTTCCATCAAATAAGTAATCAGACCGATGGTTTGAATCGTCTTACCCAAACCCATCTCGTCGGCAAGGATTCCATTCAAATTGTTGTTGTAGAGCGAAACCAACCATTCCAAACCTTTGATTTGATACTCCTTGAGATTTCCGTTGACGAGAATGTTGGCCTGTTCGACGACACGTTCGTGTATGGTGTGCGCAATGCTGTAGTAAGTTTGTTCTTCGGTACGATATTCATCGTCCTCGACCTTTGCCTTCTTCATAAACTCCTGCGCCTTTTCCTCTTCCGATTTCTCGCGATTCTCTTCCTTAAAGCGGCGTGTTTCGAGCATATTATCCTCATCGTCTGTGTCGCCTTCGGATTCGCTTTCCATCCACTCCCAGCCGGGATGCGATTCGAGCCAGCGATGCAGATCTTTGAGCAGCGGTGCCTCCTCTCCACACAATTTATTCCCAGTATTCGGATCGAATACAGTGACACGCATATCGCCGGCCTGGCAGCTTTCATCGATCTGGACGAATTCACCGCTGGCCAGGAGCTCTTTTTTGTAGCGTTTCTTTCGCATCATTTCCTCTTCCTTTTTCTTTTTCTGATCGACCTTGTGCTGTTTGACCATCTCGGTCAGGTTGCCGATATATTCATCGGTTTGCGACAAAAGGAATGCTAAACGTTTGTCTTTTTTCTGATCGATGAGCTTCCGGTAGCCCTCTTCGTCCTCGGCCATCAATCGACGCATACGCTCCTTTTCGATACGTTCCTGTTCCTTTTTCTGTTCGCGCTCGGCATTCGCGTGATAGTTCATGATGGCCTTGTTCATGCGACTCAAGCGGGCCTGATTATTGCGATGATACTCCTTGAAATCTTTGCCATGTTGTAGTACGACGGCCAGGAATTCCTGGTGTTTCTGGCGTCTTTTGCGTTCGGCTTCGAGTTTTTGCTGCTTTTCGAGCTTCTCGGTTGCGCGAGCTTCGCGCAATCCCTGACGCTTCGTCCGCTTGTATGCCTTCACGTTAACGGCTGTTTCCAGAGTGGTATCGCGTCGTGTACATTGTACAATTTCGCTGCGAAGCTGACGCTGAAAGTTAAGAACACGCAAGGCTCGCAATTCGATGGTGGCCTGGACGCGAAGATCGTCCGGCATGGTGGCCGGGAGCCGCGATAGTTCCAGCATTCGGCTGGCAATTCGCGAAGCCATACGATGTTCGCGCTCTTTTAGCAACATAATTGGATCGAGACCGATCGGTTTGGCAACCGTTGTGACACGATTGGGTTTTTGCAACGGTTGCGGCGGTGGTTGGGAGCCTTGTTTCGGACCTTGCTGTTGTTGTTGTTGCATTCCTTGATTCGGCGGGCGATTGGCTTGAGCCATGCTCGCTGGCATCGGACTGAAAACTTGAGGTTGTCCCCCGCTGCCGATTATTAGTGATTTATTCGGTCCGCTTTCGGGTACGGGTGGTTGAGCGATTGGTTGCTGTTGCTGCTGTTGTTGTTGTTGCTGTTGATTGGACATTTTATTGCCACCCTGCTGGAATGGACTGCTAGGAGGAGTGGGACATTGTGGCGGGGTGCCGTCTTGATGTGGTGTACCAGGCATTGGTGGTTGACCCAGTGGCGGTTGTTGTTGCTGTTGCTGTGGCGGTCCAGCTGGTGGTTGCTGTTGTTGCTGCTGCTGCTGAGGAGTGCCTTGCTGCGGTAGCTGTTGCTGCTGTTGTTGATGTTGCTGTTGTTGTTGCTGCTGCTGCTGTTGTTGAAGAATTGATTGGATCGGACCGTTCAATGGTTTATTACGTGCAAGCAAGCGATATGCCATGATTTGAGCGCGCAGCATTTGAAGTTGATTGGGATTGAGATTTTGCTGTTTCGAATTGGCACGAAGAGCCAGGAGTTGAGAGTATCGAGGATCTTCTTGCAGCCCTTTCTCCTCCATGGAATCGATTGCGCGTTGAAGGGCATTGAGATTTTCTTGTCCAGGCTGTCCTGGAACTGACGATGGCGGACCCTGAAAGGAAAATTTTTTTTTATGAAATTCAATTTTAAATGGAATTTGAATTTGTTGTTCATGTAGAGAATTCGGTTTAAGTTAAGACCAGGCGAGTCGTCAGGCTAAGTACCCTAAATCGAAAACTGAGACGAGCTTCTAGGAAAGCGTTTTCCTCTCATCCAGAAATTCACAGGCTGGTATGATTTTTCAAATGAGTCTGAAGGCGATCAGAAAGGATCGTTTTAATCATCATGTGATCGTATATATTCGATTTCTAGGAAACCCTGACACACTTTTCAATTATGAATGGTAACCGAACAAAGAAAAAATTTTTTAGAATAAGGAACAAATCAAATTTGCAAAAAGGACAATCGATCTTCAGAGGATCGTGATTCCTAATGATCGGTGGACTGCCTTAGAACTATTTTATAAATTAGAGGGTTACCCTTTAATGCACTGAATGCACAAACTGTCGGTGAAAGTTAACCATGAAACACTGAATGTTGTAAGTTGATGGGAACACGTGGGGGTGGCAATGCGGGTGATGAAGGACTGACAATACTTCACCGTGCGCGACGATAAAGACTTAACAGTGAATTCATGGGCGCAAGTTGATTGCCAAGGGACGAATGTAAGCCTTGTAGATATTAACTAGATCGTGAGGCCTAACATACTTTTTATATCTTCGAAGAACACCATGGCGTTTGGAAGCATCAGGTGCAATATCAAAAATATGTTTGCTCCAATTGAGATGTTAAGCTAGGGTGTAGCCTTGGTAGCGTGTTGGTCTACAATGCAAAGGTCGTGAGTTCAAATCCCGGTCGACAAATAATTCCAGCACACTGCCTGCTTGGGTATACCTTGATAGAAGATTGTAATTGTATGTTACCTAAGGTTATATTCGAGGAACTCGCCGGAAAATCCTTTTTAAGGAATAAATGACAGGCCTCAGTTTTTGAGTCATTGAGCTCTACTCTATATTTTTCCTGCCCCATTCCAGGATAATGTCGAGGTCGGAGTTCAGCGACCCAAATAACTCCCTGTGAGTGGAAACAGCGTAGTCAAAAAGTGTTATCTGCAGTACAGTCATCTGCGAAACTATGGATTGGATTGAGTGTTGTTGACAGAAGGTCATTAATGGAGATTAAAAACATAACAGAATTATGATTGGGCGTAAAGCCAAGAGGGGAGGTTTGTATTTTTCGTAAATGACACGGAACATGGCATGCAAAATGTTTTTTTCTGAATTTAAAGTTTTTAGTTTTCATTATTTTTAAAGAAACTGGTCATAGTATTCCTGAAATTGGGGCATTTGTATGGGAGATGGCAGAGGAAGTGGAGCGTTTAAGATGATTTTGAAACTGCTTATCATCATTCTTATCACCATGCTTTGATTCAATTTCAAAGTCGATAGCTCTCATATACTCGAAGGAGAAATGCTTCTCTTGAATTTATAATACAGACATGTGTATGGGAGGTGGTAGAAGGAGTGAAGTGGAGCTGATAATTTATTCTAACACTTATTTCAATTGTTAAGAAACAAATCCTGGCCAAATTTGAAGTTTGTACTTTTTCTAGTTTGGATGGAAATCGATAAAATGCATTTAACAATAATTATCCATTTGTATGGGAGGGGGTAGAAGGAGTGTACGGATCAAAACAAATTTTTTCGCATTATTACTTTATACAAAATATCAAGTTGATAGCTTTAACAGTTTCGAAGAAAAATAATTTAATTTAAATTCAAAAATTTCGTGAAATTTGTATGGGAGGGGTTAGAAGGAGTGAGGTGAAGTTAAAAATTATTTTTAAAATAAATTGCAATTATAGTGGAATTAATTTTGACAAAATTTTGTCTTTTCAGCTTTACTAGTTTCAATGAAAATCGAAAATATGTATTTTTGAGAATTGTCCATTTGTATGGGAGGGGGTAGAAGGAGTAAGGGGGTCGGGTCAATATTCCGTGATATTAATGACATATATATCATAATACTTTTACCTAAATTTCAAGTCGATAGCTTAAATAGTTTCAAAGAAAAATCAATTTCTTAATATTTCGAAATTTCATAAAATTTGTATGGGAGGGGGTAGAAGGAGTGGGGTGATGTAGCCCATTCACGAACTTAAAGTTACTTTTTTGCTAAAAATGACACACAAAAATTTTTTGTACTATAGCTCAAAGCTTTCGAGAGTTATACTGTAGACAGACGCACAGACAGACAGACGGTCACTCGGAATCGAGGTTTTTGAGCGACAACAAATAATTTTGTACCCTTGGCGGCTCTGTGCGAGCGTTATTTCTTAGCGTTACAAACGGTAAGGCAAACCCAATATACTCTCAGATTTCATCTAGAGTATAAAGAGAGTGGGAGATAGAATAGGGCCTTGATGGACGCAGGAATTGATCTGAAATAATTGCGATGATCCGCCGTCCATTACGACTCGTATCGAGCGTCCAAAAAGAAAACTTTCATTGTTAAGAGCCAGTAATTTACTTTCTCCGTATTTGTGAATGTACGAGTTCCAACGTTCAGTCTGATAGACTAGGAGATCTCCAGCGGAACGTCCAGATCGGAGTCCGTATTGGCGATCATGGTTAAGTTGATTATGTTCAAGGTAACTGAATAGTTCGCGATTGACAGCTGTTTCCATCACTTTCTACAGTATTGAAGTGATAGCTACATGGCACAAGTTCGATAGCAAGAAAACCGTAAATTCGATGCTCTTGACAGGCTTGACGAAAAAATTAAGTAGTTGAAATGATGGGTGGTGGAAGGCGAACGATCCATCAACCTATAGAGACGTGGTGAGTGCAATTTTGACTATGCACAAACTCGCCACAAAGGACATACGTAAGCAAACAGAGTCAGAGAGGACTAGTAAAAGTGCCCAAACCTCACCATTGCTAGAGTGTATCAATAAGGGTCCACAGAATAAAATGCGAGACGAAGGACACCAGAACTGAGCCATCCTACCTAAGAAGCCAAGAAAAGGAAATGCGTTCGTAAATACTCGCAAATACTCGTTACGTACGACTACAGAAAGTAGCAGCTGAGACATTTAAGTCGAAGGAACCTAAATAAATGGGATGAACGAAAGTGAAGAAAGTAAAGTATGAAATCAAAGCCTAAAGCGGTTAGACCTGATGCAATAGTCACCAAAAGAGAGAGATGTCATACAGTGACATCCTACGGTTATTGAAAGGACACGACAACTTAAATAAATATAGTGAAATCGTGTCGAAAATAAGGAAGACGGTTAAAGAACAAAGCCTGGATATAGCCTAGTGAGTAGCGTATTGGTCCGTAATGCGAAGGTCGGGAGTTCTAATCCCGGTCGTCGTATAATTTCCGCACATTGCTTACGTCGGTAGATCTGGGTCACATCAATCTGCAAACATGAAAATTTGTACATAGAGGGTTGTGCGAATGGCAACCTTTCCGCAATAACAAATAAAAATGTCAAGGAACTCTAAGGCTAGGAGTCCATGGCTCCAAGAGTCTAGCATCAAAAACAGGAGCACAAACTCCAAACCGCCACCAACAGAAAAACAAAAAAAAAAATGAATTGGGCACGGGAGAATTTGGAACGCGTTTGGAGCAACTTAGTCTTTACCGATGAATCATCTTTTGTTATCTTCAATCACTGGAAGAAGGCTTAGACACAAAGCGGTGAGAGACTGCAACGTACCGTCAAACATCCAGCAAAGATGCATGTTTATGGGTGCTTCTCTGAAAAGGATTCGGAAAGTTAATTGCTTTCACCAAAAATCTGAATGCTGAATTTATGCAAGAAGGGATTGTTAAAGTCTGCTGAGTTGCTGTATGGACCCCAAAACGATGATTGGATTCTCAAAGAAGGCAACCACCCCACACATCGAAGTCGCCTCTGAACATCGTGGAAGGCTGAAACTGGGCTAACAACTTTGGACTAGCCATCGCAGAGTCCCAATGCAAATCCCATTGAAAATGTGTCGTCGCTCATGAACACTAAACTAAAAAGGGGAAAAAATATCTACTACGCAACAGCTTAGTTGAAGTTTAAAACAAATTCGGAGAGGTCTAAGTGTGGATTACGCTAAAAAATTTAGCCAAAGTTGTCAAAGAAGATGCCAGGAATTATAAATAACAGCGGTGACTAGATGGCATATTAACATAGTTGCGAAATTAACATATAAGTACAGTTTAAGAAAAAATATGAGTATATTGAATTCATTGCTTTTTTTGAGTCACGTTCATCTTGAACACACTGCAGAAAAACAGTAAATGTAACAAGATGTTACAGGTACCGTTTCATTGCGCCATTTAGCTCGTGTGATCGAATGTCGAAATTTGAAAAGCGATTGAGTCGTGTGACCGATAGTGCGAATATTAAAAGCGACAAATTGCGAATAGAAAGTATTGAAGTGATATTAGAAAGGCGAATAAATAAAGTTTGTGTTCATTTAATTGAAAGCGAACAGGTTTTATTTTTACTTGAAATCCAGTGACTCTGTGCACACTTCAACTGGTGTCAGAAGTAGGATTTCGAGTAAAAATCGGGAGTGATAAAGTGATAAATGCAAAAAGTGTAGTGCAGAAAATTTTAAAACGGAAAGCATTATGGAGCAACGATTAAGTGATTGTGTATTCGCGAGTGTGAAATAAATATCTGCGCAGAATTTTCTCGGACGGACAGAAGGATAATTTTCGAGAAATTTCAACGCGAAACAAGTGAACAAGGAAAGTTTTCGAGCAGGATTTTGTTATTGAAATCAAGTGACCGGAAGAAAATTCCCGAACAGAGTGAGAATTCTTGTGATTTGTTTCCACGGCGAGATTTTTCTCGAATATTCAACCGATATATTGTTAGAAATTCGTGAAGGACCATAAAAGTATTTTATGTCGCGAAATACGTAATTGACTATACCTCGTTACGAAAAAGAGGAACTCGGTAAATGTGAATTGCCTACGGCCGAAAACAAGGGAGAGCTTGTAAGCCGGATGATGGACGTATTGAAAGCAGAGGGACAAAATGCCGACAGTTATGAGTTCTCCATCAAGCATGACCCCAACAGCAGATTTAACAACAAATCGTACTGCAAAGTGTAGTGGAAAGCTCCAAACCTTTACACTCAATGAAGCAGCCGATGCAACAAATGATGGCGAAGATAGACCAGCAAAGCCAATAGACTAAAGATTTGAACCAAAAAAGAAATAGGCCAACAGACGAACTCACTCGGCAAGCAAATTGAAGAGCAGCTAGAAGCAAAACTTCAACATCAGCGTACCAGAAGATAGGCTAAACGAAACGGCCAGCTCGCTTTATTCAAAAATCAATAACAATACTGAGAAGATCTGCGAATATTCTGGAAAAATCAATGGTAGGAATTGCGAGGTAGAGAGCCTAAAAAGAGACTTCGAGATGGTGAAAACAACTGGCGTTATTAAATCAGAAAGTGTCGTTCATAAAAACCAACTCGACACCAATCGCATGAAAACCCGGTACGATCTACGAGCAAACACTTTGGATTTCAGGAGAGCGACGTGGTGTGGCTGTATAATCCACGCCGCTACAAGGGAAGGTCACCGATGATGCTGTTCGCATGTGAAAAACGCCGTTCGATGTTTCTTGGCTTCTACATATGGCACCTAATTTCCTTGCTTTTGCATCATTCCTAAGCTTTTCAAACGATGATTGTTGAATTACGCCTAATGAATCTGCAAGTTGTTGTAGCATTTGGCATGAACCTTCATACAGTAATTCCTACAATTCTGCGTCTTCAAACTTTTTAACCGCTCCGGGACGCTCTTTTTCTTTCACGCCGAAATCACCCATTTTATAGTAATGAAACATTCGCGCCACGTTCTTTCACTAATAGCATCCCCTCTATAAGTTTCAACAATCATTCGACGCACCTTAGCCGCAGATTTTTTTGAATTGAAGGCAATTTGGCTCAAACACATATTCGCGCACAAAAAGGTATATGACGCTGATAAAACTTCTCAAATCTAATGATGAGAAGTTGTTGACAGATGCCTAAGTTTACCATTTTACGTTTCTGGTCCGACATTGTTGATCAACATTTACTGCTAGCGCCATCTATTGGGAAACGACGGATTTTAATTTGTACTCCCGATTAGGGATGACAAAATCTGCTCTTTTCCAATCGCAGTGATACACTGCGATTGCTCTTCTTCAATATCTGTGAAAAAGAGCAGCTCCTCCAATAGCAATGATTTTTCCACCTCTATTATCCATACTAATGCGCAATTAAAAAAAAAAGACAAAATAGTAATTTTCTGCGAAATCCTGCATCTAACAATCAGGCAGACCCAATCTCTCAGCACCACCAGCTCAGTGCGCATAGTGAACACTTCCCCCATTTCCCCCTGGGAATGAAAAGGTTTTCTTTTACTATCCAATGTACGAAAAAACGATCGAGCGCAATGGAGTCAGGATGGCAAAAATGTCAATCGCATTTCATATACACCAGCCAAATAAAAAAAACACCCGGTCATCGATCGCATCGCATATATACAAGCCAAATAACAAAAAACACCCGGTCATAGAAAGCCAAACCCAAAGGGTCTACTGTTTACTTTTTTCACACATTACCTCACACAAGCAATTTCATCATGAAGAACGTAAAGCTCTTATCGACACGGTGGACTGCAAGATAAATTGGCGAAACTTGCAATAGCCGCAACATGTCCTACCAACCGACCAGATCGAAACTCAGAACAAAATCCGCCAAAAAAACTCTAGCAAAGCGCATCATTGACCACTTCGGACGTTCCACATCTCACCTATCAGATCAGATCCCACCGATCAAAATATCGCTAAACAACTCTCTTATCAAATCGCAATCGTTTCATCTAGCTCCAATTCATTCATTCATTAGTCTAAAGCAACATCACTGAGAGCACGAGCACTACACACTGCTCGTGCTCTCAGTGTCAATATCAATCACCAAATATAGGCTTCGGATAGCTTATATGATTGATAGTCTTTAATATCACAGAGCTGATATATCGCTGATCGCGAGCGATATAACAGATACGAAGACAATGGAATATATCAGATATGCCAAGTGGCTATCGAGCAACGAAAGAGCAGCTTCTATATGAACGACGATCATATGAAAGCGGCAATCGGTATCTCTCGAGCTCTTTCTTCGCGCGATTGATATTTAGCGGTGGGACTTGGGTAAAATTCGACTTCCATGGGTTTCGGGATCTGATAAGAGCTTTACGTTGTTCATGATGAAATTGCTCGTGTAGGTAATGTCGTATGAAAAAAGAAAACAAAAGACCATTTTGGCTTGGTTTTCTACGACCGGTTGTTTTTTTTTTTTTGTTATTTGGCTTGTATATATGCGATGCGATCGATGACCGGGTGTTTATACTCTAGATGAAATCTGAGAGTATATTGTGTTTGCCTTACCGTTTGTAACACTAAGAAATAATGCTCGCACAGAGCCGCCAAGGGTACAGAAATATTTGTTGTCTCTCAAAAACCTCGATTTCGAGTTGCTGTCTGTCCGTCTGTCTACAACATAACTCTCGATAACTTTGACGTATCGTGCTGAAATTTGTTGTATGTCATTTTTAGCAAAAAAGTAAGTAAGTAAAGTTCGTGAACGGGCCACGTCCCCCCACTCCTTCTACCCCCTCCCATACAAATTTCATGAAATTTCGAAATTTAAAGAAACTGATTTTTCTCCAAAACCATTTCAGCTATTGACTTGAAAAGGTCATAGTATAATGATATAAATATCATTAACCTCAAGAAATATTGATCTGATCTCCTTACTCCTTCTACCACCTCCCATACAAATGCACAATTTTCTAAAATGCATTTGTTCGGTTTGCAATGCAACTAGCAAAAAGCCAAATGAACCAATTTTTGTCATAATTAATTTTATTATAATTGCAATTAATTTTGGAAAAACTATCAACTTTACCTCACTCCTTCTACCCCCTCCCATACAAATTTTACGAAATTTCGGAATTTCAATTAAATTAGTTTTCTTCAAAACCGTCAAAGCTATCAACTTTAAAATTTGAGAAAAATATACTATTTTAAATATAATTGATGTCAAAAAATTTGGTTTTGATTCGGATATTGCTTCTACCCCCTCCCATACAAATGCAGAATTTTGGTAAATGCATTTAACCGATTTTCATAGAAACTAGAAGTAGAAACTTGAAATTTCGTCAGATTTCGTATCTTAATAATTGTAATAAATGCTAAAAAAATATCGCCTTCACCCCACTCTTTCTACCACATCCCATACAAATTTTTATATTGGAAGTTCAAGAAAACTTTTTCTCCTTCGAACATATGAGAGCTATGGGCATAAAAATTGTAACACAGCAATGTGATTGGGATGTTGATAAGCAGATTCAAAATCAACCAAAATTCCCCCTCTTTCTCTGCCACCTCCCATACAAATACCATAAATTCAGACAAAAATTGTTCAATTTCCTTAAAATTATGAAAGCAAGAAACTTTGAATTCAGCATGAAATATTTTATATACTACGTTCAGTGTTACATAGAAAAATTACAAACCTCCCCTTCTGATTTTACCACCTCCCAAACAAAAGGTAAGTAAGTATTTCATCTAGAGTATCATATGATTGGGCTTTACGCCCAATCATAATTCTGTTATGTTCTTTTATTTGGCTTGTATATAAGTGATGGGTAAGTGGCAGTTTGTTTGACGAGCTTTATTCTGAGCTAAAATCTCGTCGGGGTTACGTGGAATGCGTGAGTTGCGGGATTAATGTGCGAGTGCGAACAAAAACTTTGAGATTTGTAGCGATGATCATTGCGGCAATTTTTTTGGCGATAGAACGTAAGCATTTTCTCTGCTCTTCTAATCGCAGCTCTTTTAAATTTTCAATCGCAATATGCGATTGCTCTTTTCAAATAGCAGTGAAAAAATCGCAGTTATGTGAAATAGCATACCATCTCTACTCCCGATAGAATTTCGTATCACACACGCACAGTTCTCGGAAAGAAACTTCACGAAGTTATTGGATATGTCAATGAAATGCAACACTCCTATATACTTGCTGAATTTGGTAGTTTATTCACGTTCATTCGATAGCATTCAAAGTTCAGAAAACTATTTGTGAACGGTGCTAAATAAGGGCCCTAAATTTTCACAACACAAAGTCCGATGTGAAAAATATTCATGGTAACGTGAACAAAAAACTAAACACACAAATATTTCTTTAAGTTTTTCTTCTTTATTTAAATATTTATTTATTTTTAATTAGCTCAAATATAATAGAAGCAGCATGAAACACGCAAATATTTATTAATAATTAGTTTTTGTCTTGAAGATCGATTTCATAATTCCGTTATCATCATTATTTCATTTTCTCTGCAAGCCAGATGAAATTTTCCGTAAACGCTATTTTATTTATTTTGTTTCTTTAAATATAATATTTCTATTTTTCTTCAAGCACAGATTATAAACTATCGCTAAATATAAAACGCCTCCCACTAAGCGGGCCGGCCGTTTTGAAACTCTACTATATAATAACTACTGTAAAAGTAACTGACAATTAATAAATGGTTTTTAAAACTGAAGAAAATGGTGGATAAAATACAAAAATAGAGGAAAACTACTGAGATAAGAAAGCGGAGGGAGGGATAAAAAAAAAAACCAAAAACGAACATGACGTCTTCGTCCCTTAATCCAAATCATCATCATCGTCATCGGAAATTGTGTATTTCTTTTGTGATCGTTTTCGACGCGGCTGTTTTTTGGCTGTCGACGAATTCGAATTCGATGCACTATTACTAGTGCTGGGCGTTGCCACAGCGCTAGCTGTCGATGCATTGCTGTTTGTCTTGCTCAGTTTCAATTTCATTTTAACGCTCGAACCGCCATCATCGTCGCTATTATCATCTTCATCGTCGTTCTCGGATACTTCTGCAGAACAATCACCGCCCAATACTCGCGCCCGAGCTGCAGCGAAAACTTTCTGCAATTCGAGCGAATCATCGTAAATAAGTGAAGCCTCTTCATTATAGATCTGTGCGTTCTGGCATAGCTGTACGAATTCCTTTTCGAAATCGGCGAATTCGTAGTATTTCCCGTCGTCGATACGCTGTAGAATTTTCTTAATGTCGACCGGACGCTTTATGATTTCGTAGTAGTCGGGCAGTTTTTGTCGCGACGGTAGCTTCATAAACGGCTCGGAAATCACTCGACCATCAGCAGCAGTGTGCTTAATTACAGCCGATATAACCTTACGCATTTGCTTCTTCAGTTTCTTGTCGACTTGCTGACGTTTTCTTTTCACCGAAATCATTAATAACGAATCATCGTCGGAATCTTCTTTGCGATTTTTTCGCTTGCGTCGTTTTCGCTTCGATTCACGCTCTTCTTCTTCCTCCTCTTCGAATTCGGCTCCTTCATCGATTGCCTTAAGCCATTCCTTTTCGGTTAAGCTGTCCGTATAGTCAACTTCTTTTCGCTGTCGTGAACCACGCCCCAAAAATATGTCCTCGTCGTAAGTTTGCCAACGTTCGACTTCGTCGTCATCCTTAACCAACCAATCGGGCAATTCGGATTCATCAATTAAACGTCCTCGGCCATGATGTTTTATCACATCCTCCTTTTTCCTGTCGATGTCCATTTTCTTGAACAGTTCCAACTCTTCGTCGCTACGCGAAATCATCAAATTAATCATTTCATCGTCAGGAACTTCGTTCTCCTCCTCTTCGTCGCCATCGTCCTGATGGAGAATCGTCTGCAGGAATTGTTGACGTTCGCTTCCTGTCGATTTCTGATCGAACATACCGGCCTGAATGACTTTCTCGTCCATGTTTAATTTGTAACGAGCCGCCGCCAAGATACGCTCTTCGACCGAATTCACGGTCATCAGTCGAAGCACGCGAACTTCATTTCGCTGACCGATACGATGAGCACGATCCTGAGCTTGTAAGTCCTGATGTGGATTCCAATCAGAATCGAAGATCACGACGGTATCGGCAGCTTGTAAATTCAAACCCAAACCGCCGGCACGTGTCGATAGCAAGAAAACAAAATATTCGGAACCTTTAGCGTTGAATTTTTTCAACAGATCACCACGATCTTCGGCCTTGGTCGTACCGTCTAATCGAAGATAGCCGAATTGTCGCCAGCCCAGATAATCCTCGATAATAGTCATGCACTGCGTCATCTGACAAAAGAGCAATACCCGATGGTTGGTAGCTTTCAGCTTGGGTAGAATACGATCGAGCAGTTCAAATTTACCAGAGGAGCGATATAGGTCAGGGCCTGAAATAAGATTAATTCAAAATTGTTTCTTTACTTTAAAGAGTAATATTTGCTCAACACAAACAAAACGTGCGAGATGAGATTGCGAAATAAATTCAGATCTCATCACCTTCCTACTCACCCGAAACGACTCCATGACCGCCAATATGATCGCAATACTTTTCCTCGATGTGCTGGAACATGAACGGATGATTGCAGAGCTTTCGCAACTGCACGATAGTATTCATCAGAGCCTTGGCTCCACCCTTTCCATGCTTGCCTTTCTCCGAGCCATCGGTCAACAGGACCCCCTTGCTCTGCATGTGCTTGTACAGGACACGCTGCAATCCGGACATCTCGCACTTAATAATGTACTCGATCTTATCGGGCAATTGCGATTCGACCTCCTTCTTCAAGCGACGAAGCAAGAACGGACGCAAGACCTTGTGCAAACGACGGATAATCAAAATCGTTTCTTCTTCGTTCAGTTCGACCTTTTCACCGGTCGTGGCAAATGGAGCGTTAAACCATTGCTCAAACGTCGAACAACTCTTAAAGATCGACGGCAACAAGAAATTCAGCAGTGCCCACAATTCAGGCAATTTATTTTGGAGCGGAGTACCGGTCAAGAGGAGTCGATGCGGCGCATTGTAGTGCGTGTTCAGGACTTGCGTCAATTTGCAGTGATGATTCTTCATACGATGACCCTCATCGATGATCATGTATTTCCATTGTAGCTTGGCCAGAACGGCCTTGTCCTTGATTACGTACTCGTATGTAGTTAAGAGAACGTTGAACTTTGTGGCGCGCATTTGATTCTGAAGAGTGCGTCGGCCAGCCGGACTTCCTTTGTAGCTGACAATCACGACGGAAGGCGCCCATTTTTCGAATTCCAAAACCCAATTGGGCAGTGTCGAGAGCGGTACGATTACCAAAAACGGTCCGTTCACCTTCTTCCGTTCCATCAGATAAGTAATCAGACCGATGGTTTGAATCGTCTTACCCAAACCCATCTCGTCGGCAAGGATTCCATTCAAATTGTTGTTGTAGAGCGAAACCAACCATTCCAAACCTTTGATTTGATACTCCTTGAGATTTCCGTTGACGAGAATGTTGGCCTGTTCGACGACACGTTCGTGTATGGTGTGCGCAATGCTGTAGTAAGTTTGTTCTTCGGTACGATACTCATCGTCCTCGACCTTTGCCTTCTTCATAAACTCCTGCGCCTTTTCCTCTTCCGATTTCTCGCGATTCTCTTCCTTAAAGCGGCGCGTTTCGAGCATATTATCCTCATCGTCTGTGTCGCCTTCGGATTCGCTTTCCATCCATTCCCAGCCGGGATGCGATTCGAGCCAGCGATGTAGATCTTTGAGCAGCGGTGCCTCCTCTCCACACAATTTATTCCCAGTATTCGGATCGAATACAGTGACACGCATGTCGCCGGCCTGGCAGCTTTCATCGATCTGGACGAATTCGCCGCTGGCCAGGAGCTCTTTTTTGTAGCGTTTCTTTCGCATCATTTCCTCTTCCTTTTTCTTTTTCTGATCGACCTTGTGCTGTTTGACCATCTCGGTCAGGTTGCCGATATATTCGTCGGTTTGCGACAAGAGGAATGCTAAACGTTTGTCTTTTTTCTGATCGATGAGCTTCCGGTAGCCCTCTTCGTCCTCGGCCATCAATCGACGCATACGCTCCTTTTCGATACGTTCCTGTTCCTTTTTCTGTTCGCGCTCGGCATTCGCGTGATAGTTCATGATGGCCTTGTTCATGCGACTCAAGCGGGCCTGATTATTGCGATGATACTCCTTGAAATCTTTGCCATGTTGTAGTACGACGGCCAGGAATTCCTGGTGTTTCTGGCGTCTTTTGCGTTCGGCTTCGAGTTTTTGCTGCTTTTCGAGCTTCTCGGTTGCGCGAGCTTCGCGCAATCCCTGACGCTTCGTCCGTTTGTATGCCTTCACGTTAACGGCTGTTTCCAGAGTGGTATCGCGTCGTGTACATTGCACAATTTCGCTGCGAAGCTGACGCTGAAAGTTAAGAACACGCAAGGCTCGCAGTTCGATGGTGGCCTGGACGCGAAGATCGTCCGGCATGGTGGCCGGGAGCCGCGATAGTTCCAGCATTCGGCTGGCAATTCGCGAAGCCATACGATGTTCGCGCTCTTTTAGCAACATAATTGGATCGAGACCGATCGGTTTGGCCACCGTTGTGACCCGATTGGGTTTTTGCAACGGTTGCGGCGGTGGTTGGGAGCCTTGTTTCGGACCTTGCTGTTGTTGTTGTTGCATTCCTTGATTCGGCGGGCGATTGGCTTGAGCCATGCTCGCTGGCATCGGACTGAAAACTTGAGGTTGTCCCCCGCTGCCGATTATTAGTGATTTATTCGGTCCGCTTTCGGGTACGGGTGGTTGAGCGATTGGTTGCTGTTGCTGCTGTTGTTGTTGCTGCTGTTGTTGTTGCTGTTGATTGGACATTTTATTGCCACCCTGTTGGAATGGACTGCTAGGAGGAGTGGGACATTGTGGCGGGGTGCCGTCTTGACGTGGTGTACCAGGCATTGGTGGTTGACCCAGTGGCGGTTGTTGTTGCTGTTGCTGTGGCGGTCCAGCTGGTGGTTGCTGTTGTTGCTGCTGCTGCTGGGGAGTTCCTTGCTGCGGTGGCTGTTGCTGCTGTTGTTGCTGTTGTTGTTGCTGCTGCTGCTGTTGTTGTTGAAGAATTGATTGGATCGGACCGTTCAATGGTTTGTTACGTGCAAGCAAGCGATATGCCATGATTTGAGCGCGCAGCATTTGAAGTTGATTGGGATTGAGATTTTGCTGTTTCGAATTGGCACGAAGAGCCAGGAGTTGAGAGTATCGAGGATCTTCTTGCAGCCCTTTCTCCTCCATGGAGTCGATTGCGCGTTGAAGGGCATTGAGATTTTCTTGTCCAGGCTGTCCTGGAACAGACGATGGCGGACCCTGAAAGGAAGATGTTTTTTTTATGAAATTCAATTTTAAGTGAAATTTGAATTTGTAGTTCATGTAGAGAATTCGGTTTAAGTTAAGACCAGGCGAGTCGTCAGGCTAAGTATTCTAAATCGGAAACTGAGACGAGCTTCTAGGAAAGCGTTTTCCTCTCTTCCAGAAATTTTTAGGCTGGTATGATTTTTCAAATCAGTCTGAAGGCGATCAGAAAGGATCGTTTTAATCATCATGTGATCGTTTGTATTCGATTTCTAGGAAACCCTGACACACTGTTTTAATATTGAACAAAGCAACTAATGTTTTTTGTAACTAAGTAGCTTATACAATTTTCATGTATACTAGAGTTGACAGCTAGGAGGTTGAAAATAAATAAAATTAATTTCTTCATTTTTCAATCGCTGTTATTTTAATCTTTCGACCACTTTGGCACACAATTAACATCAGCGCCGGTGTCAATTTTGAATACAACAGTTGGGTCTCCTATTTGATACTCTTAAGTGCACTTCAGACTGTTTGAACCGATACTACTTATTCTGAAAACTGTTTCATCTGCCCAGTTAAGCGTTGATAGCTTCTTTGCATCATCTTGATTTGGTTTTGTTTCGAGTAAACTGGTTCTCACTTTTGGCTTTGATTTGCAGAATTTACTGAAATGTCCTTGATTTCCATATGAATGGCAATTGATGCTTCGTGCACGGCATTCCTTGATGTGGCCTGGTCCAAATAGTCCACCACAATTGTAACAATGACGCGAAATTGCATTTACGGAATTTGATGACACTTCTTCGTTCAAGGCGTACACACTTTGATATCCAACACTTTTCTCCAACTACAATTTGTTTTGATTCGCTATCTCGAAAGCTTTGCATCTGTCAACAATGTCCGCCAACTTTTCGTTTTTCATGTCGAGTAATTTCTATTGTAACTTTTTGTCGTTCACACCAATAATGATTCGGTCAATCAGCATGCGATCTTCAAATGATTTACCGCAATCACACTTGAATTCGCAATACTGGATTTGTTTACGTAACTCCGTTTCGAAATCCACAAACGCTTGCTTTTCCTTGTGCGTAATGTTATTAAATTTAAACGATTCCATCAAGACGTTCCTCCGTGGAATACAATATCCATCCATGCTTCAATGACACTTTCCAATGTGCGAATCACAGTTGGCTGTGCTTCTCGGTTTTCATTTGCCGGTACAGCCACTTGATATCCAACGATGCCGTCAGCTGTTCCATTGTTTGGGAACAATGTATTATATATTTCCACTGCACGTGGACCAACCAACCATAAAAATGTTTTTTCGGTTCGGCTTCCTTGTCCTTTCCCGTTGCCATCATTTACATTTGGAAAGTACGTTTCCATATTGACCAATCGCGGATTAAATTTGCACAATCCAGCTCCGCTGGTAATCGATCCATTTTACACAATTTTTTTTTTAATTTTTCTGGCGTTTAAATTAGCCGTTGATTATTTTCTTCCGACACCATGTAATAATTATTTATAATTATTAAACTAACAACGATTGAAAAATGAAGAAATTAATTAAATAGAAAAATGGAGAATAAGAATTTGAATTATCCAGTCTACGATAACAACGGTACTGTAAAATTAGAAGCTCCAACATTTGGTACTTTTACTAAAAGGAAACAAGCCTCCTGGAGAACCATCGTCATATCGCCCAATATGTTAACTTGACACGTTGGGAAAGATCCTTGAGCGAATTATAAACAACAGACTACTCGTACTAGCAGAGGAGAAAGGAACACTGTCAGACCAACAGTTCGGATTTAGAAAATCGCGTTCAACTGTTGACGCCATAAAAGTAGTAGTCAATACTGCAGCTGCCGATGCTCAGGATCGCGCCTTGTGGAAGAGAGTTGTTTCTGTCCTATGCCCCTATAGGGGGTCTTAATAGGTATTTGATTGATTGAATACTGCAGCTGAGGCGATACAAAGAAAAAGATAGCGATGTGGGGCTAAGAAATACTGTTCTGTAGTGACACTGAACATTAAAAATGCCTTTAACTCGGCAAATTGGTCACTCATAAACAGATCGTTAGCCTGGATGGATACACTATACTACTTGTTAAGAATAATTGCAAATTACTTCGGTTGAAGTACCAAACTGAAGAGGTGTTAAGGTACTACAACGTCACCGCGGGAGTCCCACAAGAATCTGTACTAGGCCCTCTCCTGTGGAATATTATGTACAATGGAGTTCTTCGACTATCGTTGCCGCAACGAGTAAAATTAATCGGGTTCGCTGACGACATCGCTGTTGTTACCGTGGCCAAGCACATCCACGAAATAGAGTCAGCAGCCTGTGCCATAGCCGGAATGACCCCCACTGACATTCTCGCGAATGAGATGCTGAAGATCTACGAAAAAAGATCCTAGCTCCAACAAGAGGCAGCTGTTGCCATCAACATCACATCACATCAACAGCTATGTGGCAAGCCAGGTGGGACAACACTACAAAAGCTAATCCCCGCAATTGAGGTCTGGACAAAGCGAGCGTATGGGGGCTGCAGCTATCACCTCACTCAGTTCCTATCACGTCATAGCGGCTACCGCAAATACCTACATAGGTTCGAACACGATAACTTCCAAATTGCCCAGATCAAAAAGAAAACTCAGAACACACAGTTTTCAACTGCAGTCGCTTCACAGAATGGAACAATAATATGCCGCGGCAACCATTCATCACAGATTTTATGATGGCATCAGAGGAAAATTGGATGGAAATTTGCACACTCTTAACGAATGTGCAAAGGAGTCTTTGGATAATGGAGAGAAAAAGGAGAGCAGACGCTATATAAGGAGCACAGCATAAAATACAAGCTAGCCCCGCCAAGCAATGCCTAACGGCCGTCCTGGGGGAAAGTGGTTGAAGTTTGTGTACGGGGGTGTGGTTTAGTACGCAGGGCATATCTGCTGACAGTTTCCTGTCAGGATCAGGTATGTGAATCGTCCATACTAATGGCACAGGCTATTGGTATCTAACGAAGATTTCACACCTCCCTGGCAAAAAAAACACGTTACGGGAACAGCAGAGGATCTTCTAGATAATGGTTGTGCTGTGGTATATAAAGGGCGAGCGAGCCTTTGAGAAAGGGACACAGTATAAAGATTCGTGTGTGATCGACAGTGGATTTTTTTTTACAGAATGACTTGTGTTTTACGGAATTTTGGCCTTTATGTGCAATGCACAAAAACAGTCATGAAGGGAAGGAATCGAATTGGGAAGGAATCGAATTGGGAAGGAATAAAATTGGAAAGGAATGGAAAAGGGAAAGAATGGAATTGGGAAGGAATGGAATTGGGAAGGAATGGAATTGGGAAGGAATGGAATTGGGAAGGAATGGAATTGGGAAGGAATGGAAATGGAAAGGAATAGAATTGGAAAGGAATGGAATTGGGATGGAATGGAATTCGGAAGGAATGGAATTCGGAAGGAATGGAATTTGGAAGGAATGAAATTCGGAAGGAATGAAATTCGGAAGGAATGGAATTCGGAAGGAATGGAATTCGGAAGGAATGAAATTCGGAAGGAATGGAATTCGGAAGGAATGGAATTCGGAAGGAATGGAATTCGGAAGGAATGGAATTCGGAAGGAATGGAATTCGGAAGGAATGGAATTCGGAAGGAATGGAATTCGGAAGGAATGGAATTCGGAAGGAATGGAATTCGGAAGGAATGGAATTCGGAAGGAATGGAATTCGGAAGGAATGGAATTCGGAAGGAATGGAATTCGGAAGGAATGGAATTCGGAAGGAATGGAATTCGGAAGGAATGGAATTCGGAAGGAATGGAATTCGGAAGGAATGGAATTCGGAAGGAATGGAATTAGGAAGGTAAGGGAAGGGGAGTGAGAACGGCCGAAACAAGTGGTGAATCTGGTACATTTTTCAGTTGTACTGGTTGTTACTGACCATTTTTTGCGGATGTTATTTGAGACTGATGATTGAAAGCGAACAGAAACCATCTGCTAAGCATATACACCTTTAGACCTTCTACAAGTGAAACTGTTTTACTTTTACATCGTTTGCCCATTTTATGTGAAATAATTTTTCAATGCCAGTCAATCAATCAAATTTCTGTTAAGATCCTCTATAGGGGTATAGGACAGAAACAGCTCTCTTCCACAAGACGTGATCCTGAGCATCGGTCTTAAGCTGTTGCCAGGACTTGTTTATTCCACAGGCCCCTCGCTCAACTGCTCGCTTCCATGTGCTACATGGTCGACCAACCCGACGTCTTCCTTGAGGATTATAATCCAAAGCCTGTTTGGCGAAATTGCGCTCTGGTTTCCTCAAAGTGTGTCCGATGCCACTTCCGCCTCTGAATCTCAATGTTTATTTTGGTCTGACCAGATGTACTCAAAATTTCGTCATTGGAGATCACTTCTAGCCACAATATCCCTAAAATGCGTCGGAGACATTGTCAGTAGCAACTGAAAAATTTGCACTGAAAAAATGCTGCTGCATGAAGTGGGAATCGAACCCACAACCTATTGACTATGAAGCAAACACGCTGCCACGGAAATTATTTGAAAAGTGATTAAGTCGTGTGACTCACAGCAGTGAAGTGAAATTGAAAATTTTTTTAAAATTGTCTAAAATATAATAAAAATAATTCTGGCAAAAATCCGTCCTTTTAGCTTTGAAAGTTGGAATGGAAATCGAAGAAATAAATTTTTCAAAATTGTGTATTTGCATGGGAGGGGATAGCAGGAGTGCGAAGATCGAATTAATATTTTATGAAGTTTATATTTATATACATCATTATATATCGACTTTTTGTTCCTACTGTTTTAAAATTTATGTTTATACATATATCGAAATTTCCACTCCAACAGTTTAACTACAGCACTCGTAGTCAGCGCATTATGCCTTTAGCGATTAGAGTATTTAAGAAATCCAGTACTCTAGACATCCAAGCATTCTCGGACCAAAACTGTACAATAAAATCCCGTTACATATAAGACAACTCATCAATACTAACTACAAAATCGTGCTAAAAAATATTTATGGGACAATCCAGCATTATTTGATGAAATCATAAATTGAATTTTCTTTTAATTCTCATCTTCTCCTTTTCTTTCATTTTCTTTCTTCTGATTGTATTTGATTTTTTGTTTTTCTTTCTTTTAAAAAAATTACTTAAACAATAACACAAAATGAAAATAATTTCAAACTTTTAACTTTTGCAATAATTTGTTACAAATTTAAATATCTTATTTACTAATTATACATATCTCTACGGCTCTCACTCTTAAGCTTTACTTATGTGGGTAGCTAGCTTAATAAATTTTCTGTACATATTTTATATACATAGCTGCAATAAATAAATAAATTATAATAAATAAAGACCTAATTTTCAAGTCGATAGCTTAAATTAGTTTCGGACAAAAATCAATTTCTTTAAATCTCGAAATTTCATGAAATTTGTATGTGAGGAGGGAGAAGAAGTGGAGAAATGTAGCCCGTTGACGAGCTTAAAATTTCATTGGCAAAAAATTATTAGGGGTTGGAATTAATTCGTAGCGTTTTACAAAAGGTGGCGTTACTCAAGTATCCGTAGTCACATATACAAAAGCAAATATTCTCCATAAAGCTACTGTCCTGGCGCATCTAGTCCACTAAACGACATTTCTTTATCGAGTTTATAACATTTTGTTGTGCGTCGTCAAACATGTCAACGATCGTGCCCGAAAATCTGTTTTTGCGGGGAGTGTTGCTTCATTACTTCCACATGAAGAAAAGTGCCGCGGAAAGTCATCGCATCTTAGTAGACGTTTATGGTGAATATGCTCTAGGTGAACAAATGTGCAGAAAGTGGTTCGCTTGGTTCAAAAATGGAAATTTTGGCTTGGAAGACAAGGAGCGTCCCGGACAGCCGAAAAGGTTTGAAGATGAAGAATTGGTGACAATGCTCGATGAAGACCCGTGTCAAACGCTTGCACAGTTGTCAGAATCGGTTGGACTTGACTCATCGACGGTTGGAAAACGCCTCAAAGCCCTTGGAATGATACAAAAACAAGGAACGTGGGTCCCACATGAGTTGAAGCCAAGGGACGTCGAACGGCGTTTAGTCATCTGTGAGCGTAAAAAATCGTGGGGTTTGTCCGATCATGCATCAACATCATCGCCAAAGCAGAATATTCATGGAAAGAAGATCATGCTGTGCATATGGTGGGACCAGCTGGGCGTAATCTATTATGACCTACTTCAACCGAGTGAAACCATCACTGGGGACCTCTACAGACGTCAACTAATGCGTTTGAGCAAAGTATTAAAGGAAAAGCGCCCCCAATTTAAGGACCGACATGACAAGGTGATTTTGCTCCACGACAATGCCAAACCCCATGTTGCAAAAGTGGTGAAAATTTATTTAGAAACGCTGAAATTCTCCCAGTCCATGGCGAATGGCTTGTCAGAGCAGCACTTCGACAACTACGAAAATACCAAGAATTAGATCGATTCATTCACCGAATCTAAAGACGAAGAATTCTTTCGACGTGGTATTCGTGCTTTGCCAGAAAGATGGAAAAAGGTAGTAGAAAACGATGGACAATACTTTCAATAATACCACTGTAATAATATTTTCAGAATAAATCATCAAACTTTCAAAAAAAAAAAACGCTACGAATTAATTCCAACCCCTAATATATAAAACAAATTTCAGCACGATAACTCAATGCGTTCGAGAGTTATGTTGTAGACAGACAGACGGTCATATTTTTTGGCGCGACAACAAATATTTTTGTACTCTTGGCGACTCTGCGCGGGCATTATTTCTACTCTCAGATTTCATCTAGAGTATACAAATTCACGACACGATATTAGTTCTAAGCTGATCGACAGTAAATTATATGATCTTTCAAATGAACCAAGATAAGGTTCGTGTCGGTTCAGATTCACTTCGATTTTGCGCTCTCCATTTATCTACAAATAGTTTCATGTGCCCATTTCTTTTCGCCGAGACAATACCCAAATAAAAATTGTGGCTAACCAAAAATTATGACTTTTGACGATACAATAAGCAACAATAAACTGAAATAAAATTAATGAGATCTCAAAATGCTTATCAGTCAAAAAAAAAAAAAAAATAAAAAAAATACCTCATTAAACAACCTATACCTCGAATAAGCATACGGTGGTCGATTCATGCTGCCACATTAAAAATGAAGCTTATCTCGTTGTAATCGCTTTTTATCTAATAGCAATTTTTTTTTTTACAATAAAACCGACTTTTGAGATAAAAAAACCGCAATAAACACCGAAGAGAAAAAGACGGAGACGAAGAAAAACACTTTCAAGTTCTACAAGTATAACTTGCTTCTTAGCTCTAAACGTTCAAACTGAATGAGATGGCATAGTGTATAGAAAATTTATTACAAAAACAAATACGCCAGCTGTGGCGTTGCTTATATAAGCTAAAGAGTCGAAAGCTTACGTTTCAAATCAGTTGAAAAACTTGTAGCAGTGCAGAGTGAATTTTAAGAGCTGTCCTCCAATCCGGAATTGTTCAATTGATTTCGTTTAGTGTTCGCGCGATATTGTTGTGAAAAATGTCTCGCGAAGATATCGACAGATACTACAATCATGTTCACGGCTTAATAATACGAGCGGGACAAGTTTTTCGTCAAGGTCACGTCAGTTCGACATCCTTCGAAACGAAAACTGCATATTACGATCAAGTTACGAAATACGATAACGAAATTGAGGAGCTTCTGTTCAAAGGAATCGCAGCCGAATTTCCGGATCATAAATTCATCGGAGAGGAGACAGCGGCCAGTGAAAATCGAATTCCCGAACTGACCGATACACCAACCTGGATAATCGATCCGATTGATGGAACGGCGAATTTCATTAAGAAGATACCGCACGCATGTATCTCAATCGGTTTGTCCATCGGGAAGGAGTTGGTTATGGGATTGGTGTATAATCCCATTGCGAATCAGTTGTTCACCGCGAAGAAAGGTCAAGGAGCGTTTTTGAATGGCGAACGAATTCATGTTAGTGATGTTAAAGCGGTAGGTTATGCGTTTTGCAATTTCCGCGGTTGACATTTGTGACTGTTTTTTGAGATTTCAGATAAAACAAGCAATCGTAGCGTACGAAATTTCATTAATTCATGCCCCGGCAGTTCGGGATAAGAACATGAAGCGGTTGTACAAGTTAGGATCCAATGCAACAGGGTAATCTATGAAATTCTCAGATTTCACAGTGTTGTTATGAATCGTGACGTTTCGGTCTCTGCTGAGATCTCTATAATAAAGCAAAACAGTGTGAAATCCGAGAATCATTCCTTTAATTCGAAATGCAATGTGAAAAACCCACCAAACCGAAAAAAAACATTTAAAGGAATTCTCTCTTTCAGGACACGATCGTTTGGCTGTGCGGCGCTAAGTTTATGCTATGTCGCGAACGGTTGGGTCGATTGCTATCACATCGAAGACTTGAAACCATGGGATATGGCTGGCGGTGTAGTCATTATCCGTGAAGCTGGCGGAGTAGTCTACCATACGTCGGGACGCGAATTCGATATTATGAAACCGGATATAGTTTGTGCATCGTCTGACAGTCTGTGTCAGAATGTGATTGAACTGATTCGTGAAGCTAATGATATTAAGGATTATACATTTGTGTAATGAGTAAGATGTTTAAAATAAAGGACGTTTTATGGTTTTTGTGCAGTGGAAATGTTTCCTATTTAAATGAGTACCATCAGTCAATAATGGTAGTTCGTACTACAAGAGGTTGTAGAGATTAAATTGAAGCATCAAATGTTTAGACTTGATTTCACTGAACATTTAAATGTGGGTTCCGTTCTGGAAAGTTAACGCGAGATTTTTTGGTCTACTTGGAACTCTGCATGCATAAATATGGAGAAGGTTAAATTCTCGTACTTGACATTTCAAAAGCTTTTGACAGAGTTTAGCATGAATCTCTTTTGTCTAAGCTAATCGCCATATGTCTTAATGCTACCATTGTTCAATGGATTGGGAGCTTTCTCTCTGGATGCACTCTACGATAGTATTAAATTGCGTTACTTGTACCTCCTGTCCAATAGATTCCGGCGTCCCTCAAGGCTCCATTTTATCTCCAACACTTTTCTTAGTTCTTATCAATAACCTTCTGTCGTCTAGAGATGAAGGCACTTTAGACAATATCTACGAATTTGACTCTGCTGTGCAATCAAATAAGCATTCTATTGCTTCTAATCGCATGGAGACATTCAGTTCACTGAACTCTGATCTCAACTTAATTGTGTAATGGGGTAGGAAAAACAGAGAGGCGTTTAACGCCTCCAAAACACAGGCTGTCATCTATCCCTCAAACATGATGTTCCAGTGTTGTCTCACAATATGACCTTTGATATCGCACAATTTCGCACTTCGGGCAATTACACACTCACAGGCGTCATGGCCACATGAATTGGGCCCATCACATTTTAGATGTTGCCCTCGACGCTTCTAAACGTCTAGGTGTTCTCCGAAAGTCCAAAAAGTATTTCACGTCGAACGACCTAGCAATAATTAAAAAAAAAACATTTGCCTTTTCGTACAGTCAAATATAGGCAGTCATGTATTTTCCGAACGTCAAGACTTTAGATCGTTTTGCCAATTTATTTCCCAACGATTACAACCTTCAAAAACATTCAATCAATCAATCAAATTCCTGTTAAGACCCCTATAGGGGCATAGGACAGAAAAAACTCTCTTCCACAAGGCGCGATCCTGAGCATCGGCTTTAAGCTGTTGCCAGGACTTGTTTAGTCCTCTGGCCTCCTGCTCAACTGCTCGCTTCCATGTGTTACATGGTCGACCAACCCGACGTCTTCCTTGAGAGTTATAATCCAGAGCGTGTTTTACGATGTTTCGCTCTGGTTTCCTCAAAGTATGACAGATCCACTGCCACTTTCGCCGGTAAATCTCAATACCTATTCAAAAACAAGTGACCACCTAAATTATTCTCGGCACCGTAAAAAAAAACGAATAACAAATTATTGGTGAGGCACGTATTAGGCGGTCTATGTAATAAGTTAGAAGTCAGAATAAATTTTTTTCCAGTGCTTAATGGGTCCAGAATAAAAAAAATTTTAAAACAAATTATCGAAAAAAATAATTGCCAGATTTTCTAAACGGGTAAGAATTTAGTGATCTTTATAATATTATAAAAGGAATTTTCGATTCAAGATTTCAATAATAAATTTAACCCGAGCAATGTCAGCTGATTGTCGTCGCATGATGCTTATCATGCTGATGCTCTAATTTTGTTTATCGCATATGTTTACAACCGTTGCCTCGTTTGTCGTATAGTTTCAAATTGTATCATCTATGGTGTACCCCATAACAACGCTCGTCGCCAATTGTATTCAATGCGTTTTACAGTTAAAGAATTAAAATCACTTTTAATAGAACTCGACAAGAATTATTTGAATTTTCTGCAGTTAACGCAAACATATTGGGCTACTAAAAGAGCTTTTTACAAAATCTCGATATATCGATATCTACCATAGACAATTTGTTTGTGAAAAAGAATACTAAATCAAGAACATTTTCTGTGTCATCTAGGTGTACGGTCGAGCACCCAGCCACGTTACCGCACACCACATTTTACAGGAACATACTATTTAGGGTTCTCAGTACTCAATACTCTGAACACCAGAGCTCGTGCAACTTGCATATCTACGAACCATGGCAACTTTGAGTGCATCCCCAGGCGATAACATATTTTTGCATGTTAGCCCTAGTCGTTCGTCACATATTTGCGATCTTCCACTGTGCTCGAAAGTTATGCGAGAACACAGCTCTACTTACTAATCAAATTAATACGTACGACCTAAAGACGAAATCGGGCCTTGGCCTCCTGACCTTCAGGTTCCTCAACATTTACTTTTTATTGTAGAATGGTTTCTTTGCCCAACCACCTATCAACGAATATGTTTATTGTTGTACACATTATTTTTTTAAGGCACCGATCATAATTTAGGGGGTCACCCTTTAATGCATTGCACAGTTATGTCGGTATAAAAAGAGGATGAAACTTGGTAATGTTATGTGAATTTTGGGGGAATGTTTCTCTGTAGACTGATTCTGCAGGACTAGACTTCAAAACATCTTTGGGTGTGGTACGAAGTCCCAATAGAATTAATGGTAGCACTCCAATTTATGATGTTGTTGCGAGCCATTAATGACGCTTTTAAAGTGCGAAGAAATCGCTCTACCATACCATTTGCTTGTGAGTGGTATGCAGTCGTGCGAATACGGGTACAACCAAGAATTTTGTTTACTTCTGCAAATAGCTTCGAATCGAATTGGCTGCCACCACCAGTGGTAATCAAGTTAGGAATTCCAAATCGTGAAATATATTGGTGAACAAATGTCTCTCTCTTCTACAGCCCAAATCGGGCCTTAGCCTCCTGAACTTCAGGTTCCTTAACATTTTCATTATTTATTATGGAAGGGTTGTTAGACCTTCGCACAACCCTCTATCTACGAATTTTTCATTTTCGTAGATTGAGGTAACCAAGGTATATTCAAGCAGGTAGTGTGCTGGAATTATGCGTCGACCGGGATTTGAACTCACGACCTTAGCATTGTAAACCAAACACGCTACCCACTAGACTACACCCTAGGTAGAACAAATGTCTTGGCGACTGAAATTGTGCTCATATCCTTGAGAGGATATGCTTCCGGCCATCGAGTAAATCTGTCTATCACTTTGAGATTATGATATAGTTATTACCATTGGATGACGGAAGTGGTCCTTCTAAATCAATGTGAATGTGGTTAATCTTTTAGTAGGCGTATTGAACTGTCCAAATTCAGTTTTGATATGTCTATGTACTTTTGACATGAAATACCTGATCTTGACCACTGATTTACGTGTTCGTTAAGAGTGGGCCAGAAGTACTGAGAATTTATTAATTTTCTAGTAGCGCGAATACCTGGATGAGACAGGTTGTAAATTGAATCGAAGATTCGTCGTCTCAATTCTTCTGGAATGTACAGCCTAGTTTTGCCTGTACTAATTTCGCACCATAGTTCAGTATTAGATAATGGGTATTTTAGTAATTTCAACTTAAATTTTGAACTAGTTTCCTCAGATTTAGTTATCAGCGTTTTAAGTTTCTCATCTTTTTCTTGTAATTTCATTAACTGCTCTATATCTGAAGAAATTGATAGAGCGTCTACATCTTTATATGACCGTGAAACGGTATCTGCTACTACAATATTCTTTCCAGATAGATGCATAATTTTGTTTGTAAATTGGGAAATGAATACCAATTGACGCGTCTGGCGAGCACTACGTTCAGTTTTTGATTATATCGCTCTTTTGAGGGGTTTTTGATCTGTGTAAACACTGAAATCTCTGCCTTCCAAGAAATATCGAAAATGTTTAATCGATAAAAATATTGCTAATAGTTCTCGGTCAAATGCAGAATATTTTTGTTGGACCGAAGTTAGCTTTTTGGACAAGAAAGCCAATGGTTCCCATCCTCCATTGTTGCTTTGTTGAAGCACCGCTCCTACAGCTATGTTTGAAGCATCTGTTGTAAGAGTAAGCTGTGAGTTGTCTAAAGGATGAGATAGCAAAGTTGCTTCACTAAGTGCTTTTTTTAATTTTCAAAAAAGATTCTGTACATGTATCTGGCCACTCAACTATCTTTTTACTTTTAGATTGCAGTATTTTGTCAAGTGTGCATGGATAGGTGCTAACATTTCTGCTAATTTTGGTAGAAATCGATGGTAATAATTCACCATGCCAATAAATTGTTGTTTTTGTTTAATAGATGTCAGTATTGCTAAGTAGTTAATAGCTTCTAGCCGATCTTTGGACGGTGCAATTCCGTCTTTTGTGGTACTATGACATAAGAAGTCCAAAGAAGTGGAACCTAAAACACATTTGCTCGTCTTTATTCGTAAACCATAGTATTTAAGACGTTGAAATAAAATATGTAGATGTTCACAATGTTCGTCTTTGGTTTTACTCGCAATAAGAATATCACCAATGTAGACAAATACGAAATCGAGGTCTTTAACAATTTCATTCATAAATCGTTGAAATGATTGAGCTGCGTTTCGTAAGCCGAATGGCATACGAACGAACTCATACAATTAGAGATGGTATGCTATTTCACATACCTGCGATTTTTTCACTGCTATTTGAAAAGAGCAATCGCATACTGCGATTGAAAATTTAAAAGAGCACTTCTAGCAGAGCAAATGCATACTGCTTACGTTCTATCACCAATAAAATTGCCGCAATGATCATCGCTACAAATCCCAGAGTTTTTGTTCGCACTCGCACATTAATCCCGCAACTCACGCATTCCACCTAACCCCGACGAGATCGTAGCTCAGAATAAAGCTCGTCAAACAAACTCGTTTGGTTCAATAGAGTAATTCTATTTTCCCAGAAAGCGTACCGCATTGAACACTTTGCACCGCACGTTCCACCTCATCGATCGCTAAGCAAATCGTAATTTTCCTACATCTATCAATCAGGCAAGACTCAATCTCACAGCTCAGCATAGTGAACACTTCCCCCATTTCCCCCTGGGAATGAAAATGTTTTCTTTTACTATCCAATGTACGAAAAAACGATCGATCGCAATGGAGTCAGGATGGCAAAAATGTCAATCGCATTTCATATACACAAGCCAAATAAAAAAAACACCCGGTCATCGATCGTATACAAGCCAAATATAAAAAAAAAACAAAAAAAACCGGTCATCGGTCGCATGGCATATATACAAGCAAAATAAAAAAAAAACCGGTCATAGAAAACCAAACGAAAAGGATCTTTTGTTTTCTTTTTTTACCACACAAGCAATTTCACATGAACAACGTAAAGCTCTTATCAGATCCCGAAACCCATGGAAGTCGAATTTTACCCAAGTCCCACCGCTAAATATCAATCGCGCGAAGAAAGAGCTTGAACGTTGTTATTCCGATTACTCTCGATTGCTCTTTAGTTGCTGTTTATCGCTTGCGATCAGCGATATATCAGCTCTGTGATATTAAAGACTATCAATCATATAAGCTATCCCAAACCTATATTTGGTGATTGATATTGACACTGAGAGCACGAGCAGTGTCTGCTCTCAGTGATGGTGCTTTAGACTAATGAATGAATGAATTGGAGCTACATATGTAGATGAAACGATTGCGATTGATGAAGGATTTGTTTAGCGATATTTTGATCGGTGGGATCTGATCTGATAGGTGAGGTGTGGAACGTCCGATGATAAGGGATTTGTTTAGCGATATTTTGATCGGTGGGATCTGCTCTGATAGGTGAGGTGTGGAACGTCCGAAGTGGTCAATGATGCGCTTTGCTAGAGTTTTTTTGGCGGATTTTGTTCTGAGTTTCGATCTGGTCGGTTGGTAGGACATGTCGCGGCTATCACAAGTTTCGCCGATTTACGTTGCAGTCCACCATGTCGATAAGAGCTTTACGTTCTTCATGATGAAATTACTTATGTGAGGTAATGTGTGAAAAAAGTAAACAGTAGACCCTTTTGTTTTGGTTTTCTATGACCGGGTATTTTTTTTTATTTGACTTGTATATATGCGATGCGATCGATGACCGGGTGTTTTTTTTATTTGGCTGGTGTATATGAAATGCGATTGACATTTTTGCCATCCTGACTCCATTGCGCTCGATCGTTTTTTCGTACATTGGATAGTAAAAGAAAACCTTTTCATCCCCAGGGGGAAATGGGGGAAGTGTTCACTATGCGCACTGAGCTGGTGGTACTGAGAGATTGGGTCTGCCTGATTGTTAGATGCAGGATTTCGCAGAAAATTACTATTTTGTCTCTTTTTTTTAATTGCGCACTAGCATGGATAATAGAGGTGGAAAAATCACTGCTATTGGAAGAGCTGCTCTTTTTCACAGATATGGAAAAAGAGAAATCGCAGTGGATCACTGCGATTGGAAAAGAGCAGATTTTGCCATCCCTGGTTGTTATGGCTGTTTTGTAGACATCTTCTAGTGCGAACGGAATGGTGTAATACGCACGCACAATGTCGATTTTTGAAAATATTGTACAACTATGCAGTTGAAATGAAAAATTTTGTATGTGAGGTATTGGATACCTATCTGGTATCGTTGCGGCATTGAGTTGCCGATAATCCCCACATTGTCGCCAGTCTTCAGTGTTTTTCTTAACTACCAAATGCAGAGGAGATGATACTGAAGATGATGATGCACGATAAATTCCAAGATCTACCATATGCTGAAATTCCACTAATGCAGCTTTGTGCTTTTTAGGGTCCAATCGACGCGGTTTGGAGAAACTTAATTGACCTTGGGTCATAATATTATGAACTATGCTGTGCATAATATGTTGAATGAGATTTGGAGTTTCTGTTAACGTTAGGTATTGTCTCAATATGTTGCCAAACTCATTGTTGGTTGTACTAAATTTATGAGTATGTGTGTCAATCCGGAAATAGCATTTACAAACAATTTAGTTATCAAATCAACGAGTTTTTTATTTTTTAAATCCACTGACAATTCGTATTTGGATACAAAATCGGCACCAAGTATAGGTCTATTGACAGATGCAATAGTAAATACATGCAGAAACCATGCAAGAATAATTATTATTATTACTACTAATTGCCGGTTGAACTGTAGGATCCATTAAACATTTAGGCTAGTTGATGGTGTTGGTGTACAGTTCGAATTTTCGGAGCAAGGAGCTACACATTTTGTGGCCTTATTTCCGAATTTGTGATGATACCAGCATTTTCGTTCAACATTTTGAGTATGATGTCGACTCCTAGATCTATTTCGCTTGGGAAAACGTTGATATTGTTTTTCTTTCGAGAATCATTTAGAAATCATGAATTTTAAGGAATTAATTTCATCTTTGAGGT
This sequence comes from Chorisops tibialis, assembly GCA_963669355.1. Classification (NCBI taxonomy): domain Eukaryota; kingdom Metazoa; phylum Arthropoda; class Insecta; order Diptera; family Stratiomyidae; genus Chorisops; species Chorisops tibialis. The sequence continues at coordinate 214,701,483 of OY770263.1, forward strand.
CACTAATTGTAGGGTCAGTTACTGAATTATTTTCGTTTTTAAAAGATGAAAAGGTTTCCGACATTTTATTATCAATGATTGATAAATTATGTTACTTTGGTAAGACTTCCCAAAGTTTGTCAGCCAATGAAGTCAGATCAGATATATCGTTATCACCTTGCGGAATTATCGATATATTAATTAAATGGGGTAACCGTCTTAGCCAAAGTTTTTTTGCGACATTACTCCCAATAGTACCTGATGTACCTACCAATTGTTGCAGATATCTGAAAAGTTCCGAGGGCTTTCTATCACCCATTTCTTCGTTCGAAATGAGTTGTTCAATTCTATTTTCTTCACTTAATGAATGGCGTTCAATAAGGATTTTCTTTAACTGTGGATACAAATCAGACAAAGGTGGATTTTGAATAAAATCCAAAACGGACTCTACAATCTCCTGCGGCAATGAAGCAATGATATCATTATACTTAGTAAATTCACTTGTAATTCTACTCAAAGCAAATTGTGCTTCTGCTTGCACAAACCAAGAGTTGGGAGAATCTGCCGACGATATCGATATCCTTGCAAGGAGAGTGTTAAGGAGGTATTTGCAAACCTTGACTCGGTAGCAAGGGAAGTTGGACTACGTATTAATGAAAACAAAACAAAAATGATGACACAAAATAGGAAAAGGACGCCAATCAGACAAAATATTACTGTAGGCGACTACAAACTAGAAAACGTAGACAAACTTATATACCTAGGGGCGAACCTATCGAAGGATGGAAGCGAACCCATTGAAATCAAAAGAAGGATAATGATGGCAAACAAAACGTATTATTCAATACTTCCAATAATTAAAAACAAGAACGTACACAGGAAAAAAAAAACTCAAGCTATATAAAACGATCATAATAGCTGTGGCAGCGAAACGTGGACTTTCACTCAGGCGTCCGAAAAATCACTTAACGCCTTTGAAAGAAAGGTCCTCAGAAGAATCCTCGGACCTGTAAGAAAAGACTAGATCTAGAGAATACGATACAATAGAAATGCCATCTTCGACAATCCAGAAGTGTCAACCCTCATAAAATTTAAGAAGTTACAAACCATGTGGAGCGGATGGATGACGGAAAAATTCCCATCACACACCAAAGGGCAAAGTCGATGGACACAGACCAGTTGGAAAGCCACGGAAGCGCTGTGATGATTCTATTGACGGAGACAGCAAATAACTGCTATGATTTTCAAACTAGATGACACAGAATATACAGAAGATCATAGCCCGATTTGGGCTGTAGCGCCATCGCAAGTAACACTTCGATAAGCCAGAAGCTTCAACGTTCATCGAGCTGCGTAAACTGCAGTGGGCTGGCCATGAAGAACGAATGGAAGCCAGAAGAATTCCCAAACTTGCTCTTAAAGCAAAGTAAATGGTAACCGGCCAGTAGGCAAACCACGCTAGCGATGGGAAGACTCGGTTGATGAAGATAGCAAAGCCATCTTCAAAATTAGCAGCTGGAGGACGCGGTCTTTGGATCGAAACGATTGGAGGCTACGACTTCAGGAGGGCAGAGCTCCGTTGATGGTGATAATGAGTTCTTGCGTATCGATGGCCAAGAATATACCACCTTGATCAAAAAGTTCCCGGAATAACCACCGTGTGGCGCTTTTATTGTTCCGATTTGAGTTCTTTTTTTTTTTTTTTTTGTTAAGTAGGTACATCTGTTGTTCACATTCCCTCTAAATCTTAGCGTCATAGCTTGAAATTTGCAAAAGTTACGTAGCCAAGAGTACATCTATCTCTGTGTGTGTTGGCGATTTTTTACAATTTTAGAAATGGATTTAAATTTGCAACAACGAACTTGTATTAAATTTTGCGTAAAAAACGGATTTAATGGTGCGCGAACGTTGGAAATGTTGGAAAAGTATTTCGGCAACGATTCTCTGAAGAAAACGGTCGTTTACCAGTGGCACGAGCGGTTCAAAAGTGGTCGTGAAACCACGTCGTTTTCAGTCAAAAAAGAAGGCAATGCTCACGGTTTTCATGGATTACAACGGTGTAGTGCATCATGAATTTTTGTCAGAAGGCCAGACAGTAAACAAAGAGTATTATTTGGGCGTTATGAGACGTTTGCGTGAAGCAATTCGCCGAAAGAGACCAGAATTGTGGGCAGAAAACTCGTGGATTTTGCACCATGGTAACGCACCGTCGCACAGTGCCATCATTATTCGCAATTTTTTGACGAAAAAAGCAACAAATACCATCCAACAGCCACCGAATTCACCTGATTTGGATCCCTGTGACTTCTTTCTGTTCAATCGAGTTAAAAAAAACACTACGGGGAACGCGTTTCAGCAGCCGAGAGGAAGTAATGGAAAAATCGCAGGGAGCACTGATGGTCATACCGAAAACCGAATATAAGCAATTTTTCGAGGATTGGATCAGGCGCTGGCATAAGTGTGTTGCAGTCGATGGGGATTACTTTGAAGGGGACAGTATAGATTTAGATGAATAAACTTGTATTTTTAATTTTCTCAATAAATTCCGGGAATGTTTTGATCAAGGTGGTATGCCAAATCAACAAAATTTCTCGTTTACAGAAGCGAAAGAACAAAGTTTCGAAAATTTTGTTTCATTCCTTCAACAGTTTCGATTGCATTTATTGAAAATATTTAAGGGCAACAGTCTGGAGTCTGGTTTCAACTTTCCTGGTGAAAGGATCGACGCCAAGGCTTGCGCGCTTGTAACTGAATCGAGTTTCGAGAGGTTCTCGTGTTCGGCTATACAATATCCCAAAGTGCCGGTTAATTTAGAATCAAAAAGCCCCGAAGGTTGCAAAAAAAAAGTGCAAATCGAAAAACGCGTCAAAACAGAATAACCATTTTAACTAATGTGCGCGTTTTTTTTCACTCAGAATCATCGCACAGCGGCAACTTCATTGCGCCCATCCCAGATAAGTTTATGGTTGCCGGCTAACGGATCGTAATCTAGCAAGTACCGTTGTCTGTGTTAAAGGCCTAGTTCCTGGCTCGGACGTGGTGCTCGTGTGGATTACGATTCGCGGTTGTTTATTTATTCATTGTTGTTGTTTTAGAGATTGTCTGTTTTTTTATATTTATGTATTACCATTTATATTTTACTTCTGACTTGACTTTTTGTTTTTTGTTTTTCTCTTTTTACTTTTAATTATTTTATTGACGTTTTTTTGTATTAGTTTAATTTAAGTGAATAGCGCTGACCCTAATTTCACTGCATTTCTATTTACGCTAAAATTGTCTTCCATCCTTTCATTTCCAACACAAACAATTTTTCAGAATCATTGTTTTTTGCAATGGCCAATTTCGTAATTGATCAAGCAAATGTTCGAGGGTTGGAATCTGCTTACCTCTCGCTATACATCCACACACAAAAACAAAGACCGCATATACTTGCACTGAGCGAAAGTAAAGTATTGCCAGGTAGTGAGCAGTTTTATGCCATACCTAATTATCGTCTTTTGCCTACTTTGTTTCGCCAGCGGGGTATCGCTATTTACATCCACGATGATATCGCTTTTCAGTTACTTCCGCATTTGGGAACATGCTGCAATCCAGAATTCAATTTCAACTGGATAAAAATAAATGTCCAAAAGCACATCACTTATTTCTGCTATGTTCACAGAAGTCCGGCAATGAGTACAGCAAATACCACCAAAGAACTATAGGGTGGGCCAAATACAAGTTTCTTTTTAAAAATGCAATAAAATGAACAAAATTAATTTTTTTCCATGTATTATGGCTTCATTAGTAAGAGCAAACATTTTTATTAATGATGGAACACAACTTCGTTCAAGTGACTGCCTCAGCTGGCTTCGCAGTAGCGCATTCTGTTGTCAGGGATCATGCCCTTACGATATTGCATGATGTTGAAGCGACAGGTCATTGTCTTAATGTATAAATTCAACATCATGCAATAAATCAGCACATGCCATGCGTCCAAGAGTCGCAAAGTTGCGAAAACTCACATGGTGTTGAATATCCGTAATATTGGAAAAAATGTACAATCAATGTAAATTTGACACCATGTGAGTTAAGCGACCTTAGGATCGCCGGCATGTGCGTCCGGTCATCAGCAACATTGACCGGATAGAAAAGTAAAAATTATGATAGATCGAAGAGTTGAATACTGGCTCTGATTGGGAGCAGTCTAACAAGTGAAATAAGGTTGTAAAGTTAATGCAAAAAGTTGTACTGTGAATAATTTAATAATTAATAATCAAAAGTGTTTAATAAAGTTTTTAGTGTGAACATACAATAATAGTTTTTTACTGTGTAACTCGACCCGACACTGTCACTCCAATTTTCCAAGACCATGTCGATGGTTTCGGGCTGTAGCTCACGCATTGCTTGGATGATATTGGACTTAAGTGCTTGAATCGTTCCTGGATTGTTGGCATAACATCGGTCCTTCACGGTTCCCCAGAAAAAAAGTCCAAACGTGTTTTCCGAGCCCCAGATGCGGCAATTTCGTTTGTTAACGTAGCCTCCGAGATGAAAATACGCCTCGTCAGAAAAGATGATTTTTCGCCCAAGATCACTTTGGAAATAAGTTTTCAATATTTCCCAACGTTGTTCAAGTGTAAAGCGACTCATTTCGTTCCGCGGAGGTATGATACTGACTTTCTGTCAAGATTTCGAGCGGGAAACAGCTTTCAGTGTCAAAAGAACCTATGATTTAAAAAGAAACCACTGAATTGCCCACCCTATAGATAAGCTATCAACCGCTATTCAAGCTATATATGCTGCACAACCTGACGCTGAGATCGTTGTCGCGGGCAATTTCAATGTTCATAACGCTGCCTGGCTTAAACATTCCACGCATACGCACCAGCCGGGACGTGACACTGAGCTCTTCGCATCTATCAATGGTTTAGCACGGCTGGTAGATAACCCCACTGGTGTACCTGACATTGCAAGGCCAGTCTTCAAATTTACTTGATCTGTTTTTATCTACCCACACATTAAAGTATGAGGTCTCGTTATTGGCTCCATTAGGAATATCTGACCATTTTATGATTCGGGCGCAGTTTCCTATCACAGCAGAAATTCACCGACTACAAAGACACCACGTAGAACGGTGTGGCACTATAGGAAAGCCAATTGGAGAGATCTTAATTCATTCTACAGCGCCTTTGAGTCCGGAAATTATGATACCATTTCGCAACTTGTGACCGAGACAATCATAAAAGGCATGAGGCTTTTTATTCCATGCAATCTTAAAAAGATTAGACCTACAATTGATTCAAGGATCAACAATGAGTTCCTCGAAGCAATTAGAGCCAAAAAGCAGTCTTTTTTTGCCTTTCGCAATAATCCGACAGTAAAAACCAGGGACTCATTGAAAGTGGCAAGAAATGCCTACAATAAAATTTTAAAGTGAGCTAAATTCGAACATGAACGGAAAAGTCAACTTAAGATCATTGAGAATCTCAAAAACTCAAGATCTTTCTGGTCGTTTGTGAAATCGGTCAACCAGAATTTCATCACATCTTCAACACCTCCTCTTCTTGATGGAGACCGAACCGTTGTTAATCCTGTTGAAAAAGCAAACCTCTTGGCAGCAAACTTCGCCAGAAACTCGAAGCTTCCACAGTCGAACCAGATTCCTCCGTACTTACCGGACTCGGTTTCTCGCTGTCACCACTTCGTTTTCCAACTAGGGTTATTTTCAGGATCCTTCAGGGGCTCAATATTCACAAGTCTGCTGGACCAGATGGCATCCCCCCTATTGTCCGTAAAAACTGCCATCTTTCATACTCTCCAGGGTGCTTTCCTAAGATCTGGAAGGTTGCGAATGTTCAGCCAATTCCAAAGAAAGGAAGCAAATCGAACCCCGCCAATTACCGTCCCATAGCCATTACCTCAGTACTTTCAAAGGTAATGAAAACTGCTGTCAATCGCAGGATAGTCAACTTTCTTTTGGATAAAAATCTCATTCATTATCGCCAATATGGATTTCGCGCAGGTCGTTCTACAAGCAGTCTCCTGATCTATAGGGTTATTCTATAAGAGGTGTTATTTTGAATAGCCCGCTATTTCGGTAGATGTCACTTTTGAAGCTGCCATTTTTTGACCTTTGACAAGTAGAAACTACGCCATTAATAAACATAACAGGGCTACGATTGCGCGTAAAGCGCAATCTTACGGTACTCTAGATGAAATAGAATTTTTTGTGATCCCAAGAAATTTTGTATGAGGAGTGTTAGAAGGGGTGATAGCATTGAACTATTTTTTTCCCCATCATGCTAAAATACGAGGGTCGTTTGATAAGTCCCTGGCCCAAATGACAAAACGTGGTTTCACGAAAAAGTTTTTGCTATCGCTAGGTAGATGGCACTTTCGAACGGTCTCATGAATTTTTTCAGGTTTCTGTAGGTAACAGTTTGTTTTTGGCAGCCATTCTAAGTTGACGTGTCACGCGAATCGTCAACGATGGAGCACGTCCAGTACCGAGCGGTCATAAGATTTTTTGCGCGGTTTCCATGTCCAAATTACACGATTTGCGGTATGAGATCGTTGACCACCCACCTTATTCGCCCGACTTGGCCCCATGTGACTTTTGTTCCCCAAATTGAAAACTCACCACGGTGGACAAAAATTTTCATCGAACCAAGAGGTGAAAGACGCCGTTTCCCCATTTTTTGCAGACTGTGACAAAAATTTCTTTTTGAACGGTATGAAAGGACTTGAGAAACGTTGGACCAAATGTATTAACCTCCAGGGAGATTATGTTGAAAAATAAAAAAAAATTTTCCGGAAAAAATGCTTTTTTCTTACTTGGGCCAGGGACTTATCAAACGACCCTCGTAGCTATAAAAACGTTTTATACAAAATGCTTACACCAAAAATTGAATAGGAGCTGAGAAAATTATTGTGTTAGATTTAGTGAAAATGTGCAGTTTGTATGGGAGGTGGTAGAAAGAGTGGGGGGATTTTAGTGATTTTTTCAGAAATAACTAGGAATATTATAAAATTGACATTCCCTAAATTTCAGACTAGTATCATTCACATTTTTCAAGAAAATCGATTTTTTGTGAAGTTGTGAAACTGCGTCATATTGTATGGGAGGGGGTAGAAGCAGTAAAGCTAATCAAAAATTTTTTTTCTGATCTTAGTGATAATGCTAAATAAGTATTTATTAAGAAAAATGAGCTCGATAAATGTTATATGTTCTGAGAAAATCGGCTTGGAGCATTTCATGAAAAAGTGCAGTTTGTATGGGAGGGGTTGGAAGGAGAGGGAGGACGCAAATAATTTTTACACAGTATATTGAAATTATTATAAAAGTAATATATCCCGAAATTCAGACTAATAACTTTTATACTTTTCGAGAAAATCTATTTATAGTCGAATTGCGAAATTGTGTCATTTTGTATGGGAGGGGGTAGAAGGGGTGAAGCTAATCGTCTAATTTTTTTTAACCTTACTAACAATTTTAAATAAATATTTAGTGCACAATTTCAGCTCGCTAAATTTTATACGCACTGAGTAAATTGGCTTAGAGTAATTCATGATAAGTACAGTTTGTATGGGAGGTGGTAGAAGGAGGGGGCGGACACACATAATTTTTATACGGTAGATTGATATTATCATAAAAGTAATATATTCCAAATTTCAGGCCAATAGCTTTTATACTTTTCGAGCAGATCCGTTTATTGTCAAATTGCACATTTGTGTCATTTTGTATGGGAGGGGGTAGAAGGGGTGGAGCGATTTGGCCCATTGACGAACTTGACCTTACTTTTTTGTCAAAAACGACGTGTACGAAATTTGAGCTTTCTAGCTCAACGCGTTCTCAAGCTAGAGAGCGAACGGACGGACGGACATCCGGTTTTGACATTTTTGAGTGATAATATTAATTTCTGTATTCATCATTTTTTTCTCCGAGCCTTATTTCTTGGCGTTACAAACTTTAGAGCAAACTTATAATACTCTCAGATTTCATCTAGAGTATAAAAATGGAACGATACACGCTTCAACAACGCATTGAAATTATTAAAATTCACTATAAATAAACTGCCAACAAGTCGGGCGAAACTTTATTATTCTTGGGACAAGTTGCGGATGAGTGGAAAGTCAATATGCAGGTTAAAGTGGTTAGGGAAAGTTAAGTGCAAAGGGGTTTCTTGGGCAGGGCTGTTGTCAATTTAACAATATTTCATTCGTTTCTGCAAGTTTGGGTTTTTATGAGGGGAGGAGGAGGGGTAATAGTAAGGGTGAGTGATTGTTAACATCTTTTTAATAATTGCTTGAATCACGTCCAATATTCTCTGTATAGAATGTGTTTCATAGACGAAATTGCATAGAATTTTCATAAAATTCGGTGTATTTTACATTCACGAAACCGAAAATTTGTATGGGAGGTGGTAGAGAAGGTAAGGGAATATTTCAAGTTCGTAGCTTTTCGTTTGTTGATTATTAGTTGATTTAATGAAATTGGTAGAAATCATAGTTTTGTATGGGAGGGGGTAGAACGGCAAGCGCGATTTCAAAACTTTTAAAGCAACTTCATTTGAATTATTTTTATAAGTTTTTATACCAAATTTGAAATTGATAGCTTTTAAGAGTTAGCTGATAACTGATTTCTTAAAAATGCTCGAAAAAATAATTTTGTATGGGAGGGGGTAGAAGAGGTAGGGGAATCGTAAAACTTGTGATGGAATTTTCTTTCTTTTCTGTTGTAAGGTGCTCGTACAAAATTTCAAGTTCGTAGCTTTTAATATGTTGGTTATTAGTTGATTTAATGAAATTGGTCGAAATCATACTTTTGTATGGGAGGGGGTAGAAGGGCAAGCGTGATTTCAAAACTTTTAACGTAATTTTATTTTAACTATTTTTCTAAGTTTTTGTGAAAAATTTCAAATTGATAGCTTTTGATAGTTAGGTGATAATTGATTTCTTAAAAATGGTCGAAAAAATAATTTTGTATGGGAGGGTGTAGAAGTTTTAAAAATATTCGACCAGTTAATATTTCAAACTTTTAGAGATTTTTTTTAAATGCATTTCCCAAATTTTAAAGTTTCTAGCTAAAAATTTCATTCAAAAATTTTCAGTTTGTGTTTTTTTCATTGCACATGAAACACCTTGTGCACGTTAGACCCCCACTTCGGAGCATAACAATTTTGGAACAAATTATTATTTTTCTTCTGTCTATATCAAATAGATGTATCGACATGCAAAATTTAAACTTTGTAACTTTTACCAGAGCCATAAAAGAATCACTCAAAATTTTCAACATTTTCGCTTTCCACCTCCCTCCCCTTACACCCCACAACTTAAATTTTGTACCAAAATTAAAGACTATATACAGTGGCATGCAACTAATTAGCACACTTTCAAAACAATTATTGCAATAAGGTTTCTGTTAGTCATAGAACTTTTCTGGGCAACAAAGTGCGTTAAAAGAATCCCCTAAGTTCAGAAAAGACGGTAACACTGAAAAATACCAAAAGAAATTTTTTTCAATGGAAAACAAACGGTAAAATTAAATGTCAATCAGAATATTCGCAGCAACTAATTAGCACAGTTGCGTTTTGCGAGCGAAAAAGTGAAGTTGTTGTCCGAAAATATTTTAAATATTTACTGTGGTTATTAAGTAATAGTTGTAGTAATATTAGAATAGTAATATTAGAACAATTCAAAATGGGAAAAGCTAAAAGTTGCACCCCAGAAAAACGAAAATTGATTATGGATCTAATTAGTGGAAATTATTCAATTTCACGCGTTTCTAAAATGATAAAGTGTTCTAGGAAGATGATTTATAATGCCATTCAGCACGTAAATAAGGAAAAAACCTTTCAAAACCATCCCAGGAAGCTGCGACCAAAAAAAACTACAATAAAAGAAGATCGAATCATTGTAAATCAAGCGAAGGTTGATCCTTTTGTGAGTGCGACGCAGATTCAAAGCAACATTTCCGAGTTCCATGGTATTGAAGTCAGCGTAGATACTATTAGGAGACGTCTACGTAGTTCTGGACTAAAATGTATGTTGTATCGCGAAAAGAAAACCACACGTTAGCGAAAAAAATAGAAAACTAAGACTGAAGTTTGCTAAGGAGCATATCGATAAACCTCTATCTTTTTGGAAGAACGTATTATGGTCAGATGAAAGCAAGTTCAACAGGCTGGGATCTGACGGAAAGGAACATGTATGGCGTCCTATCAACCAATTCTTCAATCCCAAGTACACAATTAAAACCGTAAAACATGGTGGTGGAAATGTCAAAGTCTGGGGATGCATGTCATGGCATGGCGTCGGTCCAATAATGAAAATTGATGGCATTATGGACCAGTTTCAATATTTAGGCATCCTTAAAAATACAATGGAGCCATATGCAGATGAAAATCTGCCAATAACATGGACTTTCATGCATGATAATGATCCAAAACATACAGCCAGATCAGTGAAGAATTGGATTACTGGCCAGAAACTAAAAGTTTTGGGTTGGCCACCGCAAAGTACTGATCTGAACCTTATCGAACATTTGTGGAACGATGTGGATAAAGTAATAAAAAGGAAGAAACCTACTAATTTATCGTTATTATACGAATTCGTCAATGATGCCTGGAAATCAATTCCAAAGCACAAATGTGAACGGTTAATACAAAGTATGCCAGCAAGATGTTCTGCAGTAATTAAAAATAAAGGATATCCAACGAAATATTGAAAGCTCAAAGCAAAATTGGACTTTACATTAACAAAATTCCGTTAAAATTGGAAGTGTGCTAATTAGTTGCATATGTAAATTTTCAAGTTTATTATAATTATTTTTTTAAATGGATTTTATGAATAGTTCTCTATTTTTGTTTTGTAGTATTTAAGTTTGCTCCAATGAATACAATAACTGAAAAATATAAAAAGTATGAAATGGTAATATGTTATATATTTTGTTTAATTTTTTTGTTTGAAATAATAACTGTGCTAATTAGTTGCATGCCACTGTAGTTCTACAATCTGACAAATTTTCGATTTGATATCTGTACTCAATTTTGAGATTTGATGATTTGTAGTTTTGGAAAGTGCGCCATTTTTGAAATGCTCCCCATTTCCCCCCACTACTATAATGTCCACATATTATATTTTTTTTCATATGTCGCTAGTAAAGCTTAGTATACATTTCAAGTTTCAATTAAATAGCGTAAGAGACAGTCGAGATATTAATTTTTAAGTGTTTTTCTTTGCACCCCCCCCTGAACCTTTCCCTTTCAATATTTAGCTTCTATCTGAACTGATTCTAGCAGATCTATATGCTATCTTAATGCTTTCAAAATATCAATTTTTTATGGGAAGTAATTTCGAAGATATAATCATTTGAAAAAAAAATTCGGCCGACAATTGGTTCTTAGCCCCCCCTTTTCGCACCCCAATGGATAAAAAAATTAAATTATTTTTAAAAGTTGTCTCACAAACTCTTTTATGTCTGTTGATTTTTAGCTTCCTAGCTGTAACCATGGTTGAGATATTCGAATTCGTATTTTTCAGTTTAAGCGCTCCACCTGCCTCCCCCTGAACTCGTACACCCCCTGAACTCGTACACCCCCGAAAATGAGTATCCGCCTGAGATCCGCAACTACCTACAATTCCTCCAAAAATGAACTTTCTATCTTGAAGGGTTTGGGAGTTAATGTCAGAGACGGATTTTTTTTTTTTTGCATTTTTAGGCTAATTTAGTCATGAAACGCGAAAAAACAAAATTTCAGGGTAGCAAATTTTTTTTTCCAAGTCGATCACAATACTTTATTATTAAAATAATAAAGTACGGTTTGTAGGATTATCCAATAAGAGGTGTTATTTTGATATTCAAAGAAAAATGGCATTTGAGATAAATGATCGGATGTTTATTTCATTGTAAAGAGGAAGGTATGCCGTTAATAATGGAAAACAACATCAGCCAAATGGTCCGGCGGGGTGATTGGAACTTACTTTTTCGAAAATGAGGCTGGAGCAACAGTTACGGTGAATGGATTGCGCTATCGAGAGATGATTAATGATTTTTTATGGCCGGAATTGGATGATATTGATCTGGACAACGTTTACTTTCAACAAGACGGCGCTACGTGCCACACAAGCACCGAAACCATTGATCTTTTACGGGAAAATTTTCCGGACCGCGTTATCTCTCAAAGAGGTGATCGCAATTGGCCACCGAGATCTTGTGACTTAACAAATTGCGACTTCTTCCTTTGGGGGTACGTGAAAGATAAGGTCTTCGCCAACAGTCCAGCGTCGATTGAAGACCTCAAAGATGGAATTCGTGAGACTATCGAGGACATAGGGCAGCCACTTTGCGATTTGGTTATGAAAAATTTCATGGAAAAGATACGGTCCTGTAAGCGTGGTCGTGGTGGCCATTTGGCTGATGTTGTTTTCCATTATAGACGGCATACCTTCCTCTTTACAATGAAATAAACATCCGATCATTTATCTCAAAAAATGCCATTTTTCTTTGAATATCAAAATAACCCCTCTTATAGAATAACCCTATATTTTACCGAGCGTTGGAATGCCTGCATCCACAAATTTGGTGAAGGTCAAGTTCTTACTCTTGACATCGCCAAAGCGTTTGACAGAGTTTGGCACAAACGCCTCTTAGCCAAGCTAAGGGATTTTGGTTTTAACACTTCGTTTCTTCAATGGATTGAATTTCTTCTTCGAGCGCTCTATTCGAGTCGTACTAGAGGGAGTAACTTTTGCACCCTTTTCTATTGATTCCGGCGTCCCTCAGGGCTCAGTTTTATCTCCCACTCTCTTTTTAGTCTTCATAACGACCTTCTGTCGTCTACTTTCAATCCTATTCAGTTTTGCAGGTGATAGCACTCTAGATAACATCTACAAATTCGACTCTCCTGCGGAGGCTCGTGCGACATCAGTGGTCTCTTGTCGTAATGAGTCGATAGAATTACTGAACTGTGACCTCAGTTTAATCCTGGAATGGGGCAGGAAGAACAGAGTAGTGTTTAATGCCCTAAAAACGCAGTCATGTCATCTATCTCTCAAAAAGAACGTTTCAATGTTGGTTACTAATATGTCCTTAAGTGGCGTACAGATTCCACCTTCTGCAGACTTTACATTACTAGGCGTAAAATTTAACAATCGCCTAGATTAGAGCCAACACATCTACGAAGTCGCTCTTGATGCTTCGAAACGTCTAGGTATTCTGCAGAAGTGTAAAAAATACTTTTCTGCCTCCGAATTACCTACTATCTATAAATCTTATATCCGACCACGTCTTGAGTACAACTCGCATGTTTGAGCTGGGACCTCAAAGATACATCTGGCTCTTCTTGACCGTATCAAGAAAAATGCATTCCGATTAATTGGAGATGAAGCTACATCGGCCTCAATTGACTCCCTCGAGCATCGTCGTCCAGATAAATGCAGCAAGAAACTAAAAGCCCTTATACCACCTATATTCAATGCCCCCGAAATACTCTCCAAGATGCACACTTACACGAGTACACTGTCAAGCCCTTGCCATGGAGAAGAGCCTTCATCCCTCGGACGACAGTGTTGTGGAATTCATTACCAGGCAATCTCTTTTTAACGGGATACAACCTCCAACAACTTAAGAACAACGTTCACTGCCACTTCAAAATCTCCCCTCCTGTGTTTCCATACTAATATTCCTGTATCCACTTTTTTCCCCATACCCATGTCGACTTAACTGTGCATCACGCATTAAAGGGTGACCCCTAAGTTATTTTCAACGGTCGGAAATAATCAAAATACATAACGCTCGATATCCCAAGCGAAAATCAGAATCGAAATACAATGGGAAATCCCCGAATAATGAAATACTGAAAACTCGTAACTATATGGTTCAGTGCGAACAGCAATAAGTTTTTTCTGTCTCCTGTAAAGTTCTATTTTTGTGAGTTACGAGGTTTTAGCATTAGGCCGACGTAATGTTTCCTAACCTTGTAATGAAAATCATCATACAACGAAGCAACTAAAGTAGCGTACAGTGAAATGCCAAGGGCCAAAGTGCCCATGTAAACCGAAAATGATTAAAAAGACTCGAGAATTCGTTGTAGATATTTGCTTAGAGCTGTTCGCACACCTAAAATTTACCGAAAGGCTCGGAAAAATAAACGCTAAAATATAAAAAATCTTGAACTCGTTCTTTTCTTGAACAGAAGAAAAATATTTGCAAAACTACTTCCAATTGGAAAACAAACAAAAAAAAACTAATTGACTCACCGCTGGCGGCATGGCATGGGGTTGATAGCCCATTGGCATCGGAGGTCCTTGCGGGGGCATTTGCATGCCAGGATGCGGTCCTGAAGAAGAAAAATAGAACTTTACTATCGAAGAAAACACTTCACCAACTGCATTTTCCTTACCCATTCCGGGATGATGCGGTGGCATGTGATGAGATTGCGGCTGCGGGACATTCTGTCCGGGCGGGTTCATGTGTGGCGGTCCCGAATGCGGAGGTCCTTGCTGTGCACCCGGCGGACCGTGAGATCCGGGCGGTGGTCCATGTGGACCGCCGGGAGGACCGTGTGGCGGTCCATGTTGCGGCCCGTGAGATCCTTGTGGACCGTGGGGTCCCTGTGGCGGTCCATGCGAACCCTGCGCACCATGAGATGGTGGTCCGTGCGGACCCTGAGGATGTGGGTGTGGATGTCCATGCGGAACCTGCCCGGGAGGACCATGTTGACCCGGTGGAGGTCCATGTTGTCCGGGCGGTAGGCCATGCTGGCCGGGCGGCGGTCCGTGTTGATTATGCGGCGCTCCGACAGGCGGCTGCTGCGTCTGTTGCGGTCCGCCTTGCTGCTGATGCTGATAGGGGCTGTGTGGCGATGGTGACGGGGCAGGACTTTGCGACGGCGGCCCCATAGGGCTGGGCGCTTGCGGCGGTGGCATCGGACTATTTGCTGGCGACGGTGAAGTCATCTTTATTTCATTATTTCGCGTGACGTAAACTTTTTCACACAAAGTCGTTTGATCGCGTACACGCCGAGAAAAAAACGACGTGACTACGAACAGAGAAAAAAAAAACAAACAATGCGCTTCGGGAATTTTCCACACGAATTTGCCTCAAAACTAAAACACTCGGGCACGGAAAACTATGCAAGAACTGACACAAAAGCTTCAAGTCTGCGTTTTAATTAGTTAAATGGCAATCGGCGTTCTACTTTCGATTGAAAATTCGATTTTTCCACGGATCAATTAAAAACACAGACGCGGCGAAAACTCCCGGATAAAGATTTCATGATGGCCGACGCTGGTCGATGGCAACACCGCCATCTTGATGATCAGGCCTGGAACTAACCCGATCAGCTGTTAGTTAATCGTCCAAAAAACTTTTAACAAAAACTTTAGAACTCACTTTTCATCAACTGAAACTGTATGAGCAATAATTATGAATTAAAATATCTTTGCTTACACATTCTTTATGGCTTTTAATTTAGAATTAGCTCAACAATGAACAAAATAGCGCAGAATATAAAGAAATATCCGAATTTCTCGTCAATTTTTGAACCGCAATAATTCTCGATATGAAGAATTTAATCGATAGCTCGAACCATGCACAACGTGCTGTTCTTTCGCGAAAATCCTGGAAACACCGTCGAAGGGACATACAGTGCCGGAAAAAAGTTTGGAAACATGGTCTCTCAACGCACAATCATAGCTCTGAAACAAAATTCCTTGTGCACACACCTATGAAACTGTTTATAACAACGCTAAAAAAAATTGTGACGACAGTTTCGATTTTATCTGGTATTATTCGTGGAAAAAAGTATGGAAACACATATCTTTTTCATATAATTCGAGTTTCTTTAAAGGAAATAACATGTTTTTCTTAGTATTTAGTGCTTCTCCCTTTTGCTTTTAGTACAGCCTTGCATCTCCTCTCCATTGAGTCCACCAACTTTTCGCAAAATGAAACCGGGATATTTTGCCATTCTCTAATGATTTCATCGTAGAGTGCATTCCTATTAGAAATTTTTGTGTGTCGAATTTTACGCTTTACATGTTCCCATAGGTGTTCGATTGGATTCAGATCTGGGGATTGTGAAGGCCATTCCATAACACTCACTTTTTCCTGTTGGAACCAATCCTTAACTAAACGCGAAGAATGCTTCGGATCGTTATCTTGTTGGAAAATCGAACGTAACGGCATTTCTTCTTCAGCATATGGAAGCATTTTGTTTTGCAATATTTCCAAATACCGATACCGATCCATTATCCCATCTATCCGAAAAATTGGGCCAACTCCAGAACGTGAAAAACATGCCCAAACCATTACCGATCCTCCGCCATGTTTAACTGTTGGTAATTGATACCTTGCATTGTACCTTTCACCCCGTGTTCATCTAACGTAATGTTTTCCATCGCTTCTAAATAGTTGAAATTTACATTCATCACTCCACAGAACTGTATTCCATTTGCTGGGAGTCCAAAGAATGTGTTCTTTTGCAAATGTTAGTCTTCTTGCAATATTGGATTTTGATAAGAGTGGCTTCTTCAGTGGAGATCTTCCAAAAAGGCCACTTTCCATCAATCTATTTCTAATTGTCCGATCTGTCACATCTGAAATACCTCTGTTCTTTAACTTGGCGTTGATCTCAGTGGCCGTTTGTCCTGGTTTTTGCTTAGACATCATTTGAACTATGCGATCGGTGGTTGCTGTTGTTTTTCTAGGCCTCCCTGACTTTGGAGCACACTCGACAGTCCCTCGCTGATGAAAGTTTTTAATAATTTTCGAAATTGTTCCTCTTGGTATATCAAGTTTTTGTGAAATTTGAATTTGTTTTGTTCCGTTATTGTACATAGAAACGATTTTCTCCTTGAAATCCATTGAGTACAATTTACACTTCGGCATTTTTAATTATGTTTCATAAAAAAACTTTAATTGGAGTTAAATTTAGTTCAGTCGCACAACAAATAACTACTAATGACATTCAATTTCAAAGTAAACGGTTCTAATTAACTTTTTGACAACAAAAACCGTTTTGTTTCCATACTTTTTTCCGCAAGTATTACCAGACATATTCGAAACTGTTGTCACTATTTTTTTTAGAGTTGCCATAATTAAATATCCCTTTAAAGATTAAAAAGAAATGGGATACAGCTATTCTATGCAAAGTTTCATAGGTGTAAGTACCAGGAATTATGTTTCAGAGCTATGATTGTGGGTTGAGAGACCATGTTTCCAAACTTTTTTCCGGCACGTATTTAGCATTGTCCTTAATAAAAAAATATTAAAACCCAGCAAGCAATGAGGAATCATGGTAAAATCATAATGAAATCTGTAAAAGAATGTGAAATCATTGAAGGCCCATGTTTTTTTTAAGTCACTTCTGTTATACTATGTAACACTGTTAAGTATGGCAACTCCATGTACTAAAATAGAATGTAAATTAGGCAGTCTTAAATAAACGCTCTAACTGGCTCTAACGATACAGACGCGAATCTTCTTTCAATTTAACAACTTCGAGTCCCCACTATCGCACTAAAAACTTAAACCCACACTGAAATCAGGAAATGAATTCAGAAAAACTTGCGGAAGTAAGGACAAAACTCGAAAAAAAAAGACTTCCGAAAGATATCACTGAATGGATCTACAACGTTTTCAGTAACAGATTAAAAACTAATATCTATATTAGGATTCAGTATGCTTTCAGTAGAAGGAATCATAGTGATTCCTTGTAGTTGACGCTGGAGTGAGTGAGAGTAATATCAATTCACAATGGTCGCATTCCGCTGAGTCGAAAGTGGACACCATTTTCTACTTTCTTGATGATTTCTTGTGCAAACTAAAAATAATATGAATAATGAAACAAACTACCAATTAATTTTTATGTTTTATTTTATCAAATACTATCTGTACCCGGCCACGCGTTGCTTTAACTTAGTCTTAGTCTGATAGGAAATGAATGGGAAAGTAAATAAAAGTATTCCAGCGAACATATATTCAACAAGAAAACGCATCATTCAATCCTGTATCCTGCCTTGTCTTCCATAGCCAGCATAGCCACAGCTGTGGAATGAAAGGAAAGGAAGAAAAAAGATGTTTTTGACATTGTTCGCTATTGGATTCGCGGGAAGTCAGGTAAATTGAATTAAAATGGTTAATGTCTGATTTAGCTGTAGCGAAATGGTGCAGTTAGAAGAAATGCCATATGATTAATAAGATGGGCAAGCCAACTGAAAATGGAGAAAGTAGGAATTATTGGAAGGTCTGTACTTATTGAAATAATCAGATTATGTTTTTACTTTAATGATTTTTTCTTTTTTAATGGATTAATTGGACGATCATGAGCAATGGCAATGCTTCTTGCCACTGTATGTTATCAAGTTTTATTGTACGATATTGTGCCAGAATAAGTTGAAAATACCTTAAAACATACTGAAATCGAATTTAAAAACCTTGAATCCAATTGTTTTTTGCTTGGTAAATTATCGGCTTGAAAGAGGTTCACTTACATTACGGGTACTTCTTGTCTGAAGGAGTTATCCAGGAATGTGTTCCCGAAAATCTTGATGAAGAAAAAAGTTTATCAAGGTCTTGATTAATGTTCCTTATCGTGCCTTAAGAAATAACGAATTTCGTAGAGTCCCACAACATCGCACCAATAATAGTGTTTATGAACCAATTTCATCTATGCTCAGACTTTTCAATCAACACTTCTAGCAGTTCGATTTTTATATGACTCCGACCCAGGTAAAAAATCGGCTCTCTTGAGGTTGAATTCATTTTCATTGTTACTTTTTATGTTATAGTTTTCATATTTATTGTTTATTTGTTTATTTTGATTTTCCATTATTTTTATTGATTTTTCTTTTAATTTATTTGTATATTATTTATTTATTTTTTGTTATTCTTGGTTGATATCTACAGTATTTTGTTATTCTTATTTTATTTCTTGACGTCTTACTTGTGTTTTGTTTTTCAATACTTTACAGTTAGATTTTATTAATTTTCATATATTGTATAATATTATTTGTAGTAATAAGGCAATGAAATGCCGATCGTTAAGGACGCAACAATTCTATCCAGTTCGGCGAGCATGTTCTTACCACCGAGTTTCAATGATGGGTTGAAACATAAGTCACAGGTAATTATCGCATAGTTTAAATAAAAATCACTTATGTAACTTCAATCAACATTTATTCAGATTGTTGTTGTTCATCCAGTCAACCGCCATATTATGTTCCGCTCCTCGAAATAAATCTCCATTGAACAATCGTGACAAAGACACAAGCAAATATGGTGTTGTGTGTGACGGACTATTGCCTGACGAAATTTTGATCGCGCCCTTAAGATATATCGTAGGAAAAAATTGAATGAAGAAAGATATAGAGGAAGAAAAATGAATGATCTGGTCACCCTAACTCAATCCGGTTAGAGACAGCTGAAGTACAGGGAACGGAAAGAAAAAGAAAAAAAAAGAAGAAGAGTACATTGTGGGTCCCAAGAAAAATCGGTCGGCGTCACTTTCGAGCTTAAAATTAATGGCAGATAAAATAATTCGGTTTCTCGTAAAGTTTGACATATTTAATTTTTAATACGCCTTTCTATATAGTTTCGCTGAGGTGGAACCACTCTTGAACTACGTCTCAAATCTCTGGCTTAAAAGAGCGATGAAACTCGAACATCACGAGAAAAAACTCTTAAGGGACATTTTTTTTTTTTACAGATTGACCTGTGTTATAGGCAATTTCGGCCTTTATGTGCAATGCACAAACACAGTCATGGAGGGAAGGAATGGGATTGGGAAGGTAGGGGAAGGGGAGTGAGAACGACCGTAGCGAGTGGAGAAGCTGGTATATTGCCCAGTTGTACATCTTTTGCGCTAACGCTGATGAATCACTGCGCGACAACTTTTACCTGTCCCCGATTAACTTAACCATTCTTTATCCTGTTGTCCCCAGCAGGGTGGGAACAGTGTTAACAAATTTTATGTTCACAGGGACTCAGATCACCTAAGGGGCTGATTCTATAGATATATACATATACATGTATATATTTTTTTTTTTGTTTTCTTCGTTAGCAGTAGTTTTTGCTCCTGGCTGTATTTCTCAAATATACTTTTCAATTATAATCATTGTGATCTCGAATTTATAAAATCAAAAACTGCCTTGTGATATCTCTGTACTCTTAGACTTAGGTTAAGTATAATATAAGTATAATAATAAAAAAAAATAAAATAATAAAAAAAACAATCGATCCGAATTTATCTTACGCACTTGCGTTGATTTGTACCGCCACTCATCCGTCTTGCTTCTAAAGAATATACAATCACATAGCAGAACTTCAATGAACGATCGAATCATGTATATAATAATATAACGAATAATGCTAATTTTTCTTTTCTCTCTTTTGGCAGTTGAAACACAATTTAACGTACTTGTAAATGAATTGAATGGCATGGGAAAAGAGAACGGTAGATATCCGCGGCTGATGCTTCGTCTCGTTCTTCCTTTTTCTTTTTTTCTGTTTGTGTGTCTTGTCTCTATTTATTCCTCACTCTTGTACCTGATAACAATATATCAGATCGTTAAGCAATCGCCTTGCCATCGGTTGGCTTCTTAAAGTACAAATTATTTGAAAATCACTATTTAGCTAAAATTTTGCAATAAAATATGTTAAATACGCGGCTGCGTGTCATAGTGTGGCAACACATAAAAATATGTTAACAATAAAGACTTAAGTTTCTGTATATTCTAATATTAATGTATTCAATGTTTATATATATTTGTAATTGAAATATGAATATGGCAATAAAGAATTGAATTGAATTGTCAATTTTCGAAGCCAAAGCTTTCTACATATGTACAAAGCTAGGCAGAACTGACGTAGCGGCCATCTTGAATGACTCCAGCGGGTGTGACGTCATGGATTTTTCCATTTCAAAAGAACACCTGTATTATTTTTGACGAATTTGTCGTAAAACAAGTTTTACCGAAAACAACACAAAAGCATAATTACATCAAATTAAGCAGGGAAATATTACACGAGTGCATACTTTTCGTAATTACTAAAATTCTACAGTTTTCTGTGTGAAAATTAACCGGAGAACTCTGCACAATATTAGTGACAGATTTTCTGCGGTGTGAGAAACTGAGATTTAACTTTGATCACACTTTTTTCAATTTAAAATCTATTGCACTGATATCAACGTGTAATAATTACATGCCGAGCACTATTAATAAATTACCTTAGAAAGCTGAACTATCTTTAACACTGCATTTAAAAATAAACGCGATTCTACGAAGACCGACGTGTCTGCTCCGTACTAAAGCGAGCGAATTTGTATGGAACTGTCATTTTGGTTATGACTCCAACGTGTTGTTGGATTGACTTGCTAGGCTTTCTACTTTAGAGGGCTTTGTCGCAGCCTAAGTAGCGTTACCACATTGCAAGCGAGTTTCGCTTCAACACAGCCATCTCTCTTCTGGCCTGGCTGTACACAAGATGTCGGCCGCATAATTTTACTCCATACCGCTTATACTTTGCTATACCCCTGTTTCGCAGTGTAACAACGTAAACCATACGCATAAGCGCGGTCAGTTCACACGTTTTGACTTCAACTGACAGCGTTACGTAAAGTTTACGTTCAGTGTGAAACAGCACTTAGTGTGTGTAAACATTTGATTTCTGGTCGCACTGTCAAAACAAAACGTCACGGCAGTAGTAACATACCATAGAAAACAGGCTGCTGGGGATGTTATCGTGCAAGGACGATTGTAAGGAAAGATTGGAGCTGGAGAACACCTTTATCCGTGTCGATGGGGAGCACGTATTTCGCGAGGGCGAGCTATTCGACAGCTACGAGGATCTGCTACGCCGGATGGAGCTGCACACGAAGGAGAGTCTCGTTTATTATTGGCGCCGCGACAGCCGAACCGTCGAGAGGGCCTTTACGAAGACCACCAGGACGATAGCGCCGCGACTGAAATACTATTTCGTTCGTTTTGCGTGCATATACGGCGGCATGAAGACACGCGAAAGTAAACGACCGCTGTCACAACCGAAGCGAACTGATTGTCCAGCTCATGTCTTGTTGCGTGCCGCAAAATGCGGACAGAAATTGGAAGTGATTTCCGTTTGTAACGATCATAACCATGAGATTTCGGAACGAGCGTCGCAGCAACTGCCGCAGAATCGTCGACTGCAGAGGGAAGTCAGGGAAGAGGTGAGTGTTTATACTCTAGATGAAATCTGAGAGTATATTGTGTTTGCCTTACCGTTTGTAACGCTAAGAAATAATGCTCGCACAGAGCCGCCAAGGGTACAGAAATATTTGTTGTCGCTCAAAAACTTCGATTCCGAGTTGCTGTCTGTCCGTCTGTCTACAGCATAACTCTAGAACGCTTCGAGCTATCGTACTGAAATTTGTTGTGTGTCATTTTTAGCAAAAAAGAAAATTTAAGTTCGTGAACGGGCCACATCCCCCACTCCTTCTACCCCCTCCCATACAAATTTCACGAAATTCCGAAATTTTCAGAAATTGATTTTTCTTTGAAACTATTTAAGCTATCGATTTGAAATTTGGGTCAAAGTATTATCATATAGATGTCATTAATATGACGGAATATTAATCCGATCCCGTCACTCCTTCTACCCCCTCCCATACAAATGCATAATTTTGAAAAATGCATTTTTTCGATTTTCATTGAAACTAGCAAAGTTATAAAAATGAATTTTTGCCAGAATTAATTTTATTATAATTAGAATCAGAATTGAAAAAATTATAAGCTTCACCTCACTCCTTCTACCCCCTCCCATACAAATTTCACGAAATTTTGAAATTTAAATTAAATTATTTTTCTTCGAAACTGTTACAGCTATCAACTTGATATTTTGCATAAAGTATACAAATAGAAATATCAATACCGAGAAAAAAAAATGTGTTTGATCCGTACACTCCTTCTACCCCCTCCCATACAAATGTATAATTTTTGTTAAGTGCATTATATCGATTTCCATTAAAACTAGAAAAAGTATAAACTTAAAATTTTGCCAGAATTTGTTTTTTAATAATTGCAATAAATGCTAAAAAAAATTATCAGCTCCTCTTCACTCTTTCTACCCCCTCCCATACAAATATCTGTATTATAAATTCAAGAAAAGCATTTCTCCTTCGAATATATTAGAACTATCGAATTTGAAATTGAATCAAAGCGTGGTGATAAGGATGATGATAAGCAGTTTCAAAATCATCTTAAACGCTCCACTTCCTCTGCCACCTCCCATACAAATGCCTCAATTTCAGGAAAACTATGTCCAATTGAAAATAATGAAAGCTAAAAACCTTAAAATCAGCACAAAATATTTTGCATACCACATTAGGTGTCATATCCAAAAATTACAAACCTTCCTCCTCTACTTCTACCACCTCCCACACAAAAGTCACTATTAATGATTTAAAAGAATTGGAGGTGACATATTTTCCGGTACATTGAACTCTTTCTCATTTCATCTAGAGTATCTCTTATGTTTTTTTATTTTATTTGAAAATAAAAACCAAATAGCTGGTAAACTGTAGGTTTAGGTAGTAGGAGGGTTGTCTCATAAAGAGAACCACATTGCACTGAGACCGTCACTTGGTAAGGTTTGCGAATCGAAGCAGGCTCGAATGTTTTACGCCTCTGAGGTCGTCTAGTTCTAGTTCTGAGAAGAATGTAGAACTCAAACATAGGAGACGACTGTTTGAGGTTTGCGTACAGCGGCAAAGATAATGCTCGATAGATTATTCGTCTTCCTTGCAACCTCCGCAAAGGCTGTCGCTCGCGATCCACAGCGAATGCGTGGAGCTTAAGCAGGCAATGACAAGTGGTCACGATGACTACGTTGTCAACAATAATTTTATCTCTTCATCAACACCGCCACTCGTTGATGGCGACCGTACCGTTATTGATCTGGTTGAGAAAGCTAACCTATTGGCAGTAAGTTTCGCGAGAATCTCCACACTCCCACCTTCAAACCAAACCCCTCCTATCGCAAAACCATCAGGTTTTTCGCTGCCTCCGCTACATTTTCGCACGTGTCTCATTTCCGGGATCCTGCAAAAACTGGCCCTGATGGCATTACTCCATTACCCTTAAAATGCGCTCCTCTTCTCTGGCTAAACACTTTCGTAAAGTTTTTCATCTATCGTACTCTTCTGGGTGCTTTCCACGATTGTGGAAAGTCGCGAATATTCAGCCAATTCCCAAGAAAGGAAACAAAGCGAACCTCGCTAGCTACCGCCCGATAGCCATTAC
Source organism: Chorisops tibialis (assembly GCA_963669355.1). Taxonomy (NCBI): domain Eukaryota; kingdom Metazoa; phylum Arthropoda; class Insecta; order Diptera; family Stratiomyidae; genus Chorisops; species Chorisops tibialis. Next base: position 214,725,723 of record OY770263.1, read on the forward strand.
TTCAGTGCTCTCGAAAGTGATGGACACTGCTGTCAATCGCAAAATCATTCACTATCTCGAGGATAAACAGCTTATCCACAATCGCCCATACGGTCGACGGAAGATCTCTTGGTCTACCTGACGGAACGTTGGAACTCTTGCTTGCACAAATGTGGCGAAGGTCGAGTTCGTGCCCTTGACATTGCAAAAGTTTTTGACAGAGTTTGGCATAAATATCTTCTTGTTAAGCTAACGGCTATGCCTAACCTCGATGCTACCTTTATTCGATAAATTGAGAGTTTCCTGTTCGAATGTAATATACAAGTAGTATTAGATGACGTTACTTCTTCCTCTTTTCCAACTAATTTTGGTGTCCCTCAGGGTTCTGCCCTATCTACCTACTCTATTCATAGTATTCATTAGCGACCTTTTGTCTTCTACACTCAATCCAATTTATAGTTTTGCAGATGACTGTGCTTTAGATAACACCTTTGAATTTAATTCTGCTGCAGATTCTCACAAGCAATCTGTTGTTTCCAAACGCAGGGAGTTATTCGGTTCGCTGGTCCGACCTCGACTTAATCCTGGAATGGGGCAGGAAAAATAGATTAGAGTTCAACGCTGCTAAGATATAGGCCTGTCATCTTTCCCATAAACGTGATGATCCAGCGTCGTAGTCTTATTTAGCCTTTAATGGCGTACCAATTTGCTCCTTAGATGAGTTTATTGTATTAGGCGTAAAGTTAGATAACCACCTTGGTTGGGCAAACATAAAGAAATGCAAAAAATATTTTACGCCTCACGACTTAGCAGCCATCTACAAGGCTTACATTCGACCTCGTTTAGAGTACAATTCGCATTTATGGGCTGGGGCACCCAAAAAACACCTTGCGCTGCTCGATCGAACCTAAAAACATGCGTTCCGACTAATTGGAGATGACACCACCACGTTTTATACGCTCGGCTACATGTTGCTCACGTTATGAAAACCTACCTGGAAACACTGAAATTGGACGTACTACCCCTCCCGCCGTATTCTCCAGAAATCTCCCCTTCCGACTACCACCTATTCCGATCGATGACGCATGGCCTGGCTAAGCAGCACTTCTTACGAAGAAGCCAAAAATTGGGTCAATTCGTGGATCGGCTCAAAATAAAAGAAGTTATTTCGACGCGGCATCCGTATGCTGCCTGAAAGATGGGAAACAAGTTGTGGCTAGCGATGGCCATAATAAATTTTTAATCATTTTTGCACAATAAAGGCTCAAATTTTGAAAAAAATCCGGTTTTCAATTTGTATTCCCAATATATTTATATTTTCTGGAAATATTTCGAACATTATTACAAAAAGCAAAACAGAAAAATTATTCAAAGTGACCTCCTTTTGTCTCAAAACAAGACCAACGCCAATTGCAGTTCGCACCTTTGCCAGCGGGAATTCGTCCCTTGCCTTGATCGGCGGCCCCTTCAGGATCTCCGAATCCGGATGACGTCTTCGGCAGGGCATTTTCTCAAAGGCTGAATTGATCTGACCTTGTGTGCGGGTGCGGAATCCTGCTAGAACCCCTAAACATGGTATCGCTCAAAGACATCACAACATGCTCTAAAATATCTTCTTGATAATTCCTGGCACGCGTTTTCACACCCTGGAGCTTTGTGGTGCCTTCGTAGCTGACCCCCCGCCAGACCATCACTGACAAGGAATGATGACCCCTTAACTTTTTATCCATGCTCCCCGAGAGCTTGTAGCATAGACCCGGTTCATTTTGACGTTTAAATTTCTCTTCGAACGTGAAGATTTTCTCGTCAGAAAATAAAATGGTATAATGCTGACCATCCGCGTAACGAGCAAACAACGCCTTTCATCTTTCTGCTCGAATGGTTTTAAGAACTTGTGTATAGGGATGGCAAAACTGCTCTTTTCCACTCGCAGTGATCAACTACTATTGCTCTTTTTCAATATCTGTGAAAAAGAGCAACTCATCTGATAGCAGTGATTTTTTCACCTCTATTTTCCATGCTAGTGCGCAAAGATGGCAAAAACTGCTATTGGGTCATGGCATGTTCCGTGGATGAGAGCTTAACTTCAATTACTACCATTGATGTCTTGCACCCTCCTATTAATATTTTTGTTATGGTTGACGAGGAGCATATTGTTAGCCCTAGTGAGAAGGAGCTTTCTTTTGATTTCAATAAAGCAGATTTTTTTCGGTTGGACTACCTTATATCTAACTTCAACTTTAATGAAATTCTTGACAATCCTGATTTTGAAGGTGCCGTAGTTGAGTTTTATTATGTTCTGTATAATTTTTTTGTTGCTACAGTTCCTTTTACCTATCGCAGGAACATCTCATCGTCGTACCCTTGGTATACTAGCGAGTTGTGCGTAATTCGCAATGCTCGTAATGCTGCCTGGAAGCGGTATACTAGGACGAAGAATGATACTGATTTTTGTTTGTATGATGAATATTATGACCTTTTTAAGGATTTATCTACTCGCTTATATTCTGAGTATTTAATTAAAATGCAGTCGGATATTATTAGAGATCCCCTGAAGTTTTGGAAATTTGTTAATTGTAAGCGTAAATCAGATGGTTATCCAGCTTCTTTTCAATTCCTGGGCAACGATAGTAATGATCAAGTTACTATTTGTAATTTTTTCGCCACATTCTTTAGTTGATCTTTTACTAGTAGTAGCTTTTCCCCTGATATGGCGTATGTTGATGACATTAGAGAAACTACTTCGACTACTTTGTCTGATTTACCAATTTTCTATAATGATATAGTCAATCACATCTCCCGCCTTAAAGATGTGTCTTCTCCGGGCCCAGATGGTGTTCGTGGTTGTACGTCTAAGCCATTTACTGCGCTTTCTGGGGTCCCTCAAGGAAGTCATTTGGGACCACTTCTGTTCATCCTGGCCATTAACGATGTAGCCTCTGTTTTTAAATATTCGGAAGTACTCATCTATGCTGATGACATTAAAATCTTTAGGTCTATTAGTTCTAACTCAGATAATCTTCTTCAGGAGGATTTGTTAAATTTTAGTAACTGGTGTCGCAATAATGGCCTTCGATTGAATTTGGATAAATGTCATGTAATGTCATTTACTCGGAAATTCTCAGCGTTTGTAGTAACTTACAGTCTCAATGACTGTATTTTAGATCGTGTTAATTCAGTTATTGACTTAGGCATTACATTTGACCAAAAGATTGATTTTGGCTTGCATATAAATAAGATTGTGCAAAAGGGTAATTCTATGCTGGGTTTTACCACTCGCTTATCCAAGGAATTGAACAATTCCTTTGTTAGGTTGAGTCTGTATAACACCTTTGTCAGATCTCATCTTGAGTATGCTTCTCAAGTTTGGTCTCCCTATTATGATGTACATATTGGCAGAATTGAATCTATTCAGCGCAAATTTGTGAGAATAGCGTTATGTCACCTTAATTGGAATGACAGAGTTCGTCTTCCTCCTTATATTGACCGGCTTCATACATGACATACCTTAAATTTCAGACTAGTGCCATTCATACTTTTCAAGAAAATCGATTTTGTGTGAAGTTGTGAAACTGGGTCATATTGTATGGGAGGGGCTAGAAGCAGTGAAGCTAATCAAATATTTTTTTCTGTTCTTAGTGATAATACTAATTAAGTATTTATTACAAAATATGAGCTCAATAAATGTTATATGTTCTGAGAAAATCGTCTTAGAGCATTTCATGAAAAAGTGTAGTTTGTATGCGAGGGGGTGGAAGGAGAGGGAGGACGCTAATAATTTTTCTACTGTAGATTAAAATTATTATGAAAGTAATATATCCCAAAATTCAGACTAATAGCATTTATACTTTTCGAGTAAATCTATTTATTGTCAAATTGCGAAATTGTGTCATTTTGTATGGGAGGGGGTAGAAGGGGTGAAGCTAATCGTCTAAATTTTTTTGGGCTTACTAAAAATTTTAAATAAATATTTGGTGCAATTTCAGCCCGGTAAATTTTATACGCACTGAGTAAATTGGCTTAGAGTAATTCATGACAAGTACAGTTTGTGTGGGAGGTGGTAGAAGGAGAGGGAGGACACGCATAATTTTTATACGGTAGATTGATATTATAATAAAAGTAACATGTTCCAAATTTCAGTCCAATAGCTTTCATACTTTTCGTGCAAATCCGTTTATTGTCAAATTGCGCAATTGTGTCATTTTGTATGGGAGGTGGTAGAAGGAGTGTAACAATTTGGCCCGTTCACGAACTTGACCTTACTTTTTTGTCAAAAACGACGTGTACAAAATTTGAACTATCTAGCTCAACGCGTTCTCAAGCTAGAGCGCGCACAGACGGACGGACGGACATCCGGTTTTGAGATTTTTGTGTGATTATATGAACTTCTGTATCATTCATTTTTTTCTCCGAGCCTTATTTCTTAGCGTTACAAACTTTAGAGCAAACTTATAATACACTCAGATTTCATCTAGAGTATAAACAGGCAAAATAGCAATTTTCTCCGAAATCTTGCATCTAACAATCAGGCAGACCCAATCTCATGCTCTGTGCACATAGTGAAAATGACGCCATTTCCCCTCGGAATGAAAAGATTTTCTTTTACTATCCAAAGTACAAAAAAAAGATCGAGCCCAATCGTGTCAGGATGGTAAAAATGTTAATCGCATGTACACAAACCAAATAAAAAAACATAACAGGGCTACGATTGCGCGTAAAGCGCAATCTTACGATACTCTAGATGAAATAGAATTTTTTGTGATCCCAAGAAATTTCGCATGGGAAGTATTAGAAGAGATGACAGCATTGAACTAATTTTTCCCCATCATGCTAAAGTAGCTATAAAAATGTTTTGTACAAAATGCTTACTCCAAAAATTGAATGGGAACTGAAAAAATTAGTGAGTTAGATTTAGTGAAAATGTGCAGTTTGTATGGGAGGTGGTAGAAAGAGTGGGGCGATTAGAGTGATTTTTTTCAGAAATAACTAGGAATATTGTAAAATTGACATCCCTGAAATTTCAGACTAGTGCCATTTATACTTTTCAAGAAAATCGATTTTTTGTGAAGTTGTGAAACTGTGTCATATTGTATGGAAGGGGGTAGAAGCAGTGAAGCTAATCAAATATTTTTTTCTGATCTTAATGCTAATACTAATTAAGTATTTATTACAAAATATGAGCTCAATAAATGTTATATGTTCTGAGAAAATCGTCTTAGAGCATTTCATGAAAAAGTGTAGTTTGTATGGGAGGGGGTGGAAGGAGAGGGAGGAAGCAAATAATTTTTCTACTGTAGATTAAAATTGCTATGAAAATAACATATCCGAAAATTCAGACTAATAGCTTTTATACTTTTCGAGTAAATCCGTTTATTGTCAAATTACGAAATTGTGTCATTTTGTATGGGAGGGGGTAGAAGGGGTGAAGCTAATAGTCTAAATTTTTTTGGGCTTACTAACAATTTTAAATAAATATTTGGTGCACAATTTCAGCTCTCTAAATTGTATACGCAATGAGTAAATTGGCTTAGAGTAATTCATGACAAGTACAGTTTGTATGGGAGGTGGTAGAAGGAGGGGGAGGATACGCATAATTTTCGTACGGTAGATTGATATTATCATAAAAGTAACATATTCCAAATTTCAGGCCAATAGCTTTTATACTTTTCGTGCAAATCCGTTTATTGTCAAATTGCGCAATTGTGTCATTTTGTATGGGAGGGGGTAGAAGGGGTGGAGCGATTTGGCCCGTTCACGAACTTGACCTTACTTTTTTGTCAAAAACGACGTGTACAAAATTTGAACTATCTAGCTCAACGCGTTCTCAAGCTAGAGCGCGCACAGACGGACGGACGGACGGACGGACGGACGGACGGACGGACGGACGGACGGACGGACAGACGGACGGACATCCGGTTTTGAGATTTTTGAGTGATAATATTAATTTCTGTATTCATCATTTTTTTCTCCGAGCCTTATTTCTTGGCGTTACAAACTTTAGAGCAAACTTATAATACTCTCAGATTTCATCTAGAGTATAAAAACATAACAGGGCTACGATTGCGCGTAAAGCGCAATCTTACGATACTCTAGATGAAATAGAATTTTTTGTGATCCCAAGAAATTTCGCATGGGAAGTATTAGAAGGGATGACAGCATTGAACTAATTTTTCCCCATCATGCTAAAGTAGCTATAAAAATGTTTTGTACAAAATGCTTACTCCAAAAATTGAATGGGAACTGAAAAAATTAGTGAGTTAGATTTAGTGAAAATGTGCAGTTTGTATGGGAGGTGGTAGAAAGAGTGGGGCGATTAGAGTGATTTTTTCAGAAATAACTAGGAATATTGTAAAATTGACATCCCTGAAATTTCAGACTAGTGCCATTTATACTTTTCAAGAAAATCGATTTTTTGTGAAGTTGTGAAACTGTGTCATATTGTATGGGAGGGGGTAGAAGCAGTGAAGGTAGTCAAATATTTTTTTCTGATCTTAGTGCTAATACTAATTAAGTATTTATTACAAAATATGAGCTCAATAAATGTTATATGTTCTGAGAAAATCGTCTTAGAGCATTTCATGAAAAAGTGTAGTTTGTATGGGAGGGGGTGGAAGGAGAGGGAGGAAGCAAATAATTTTTCTACTGTAGATTAAAATTACTATGAAAATAACATATCCGAAAATTCAGATTAATAGCTTTTATACTTTTCGAGTAAATCCGTTTATTGTCAAATTACGAAATTGTGTCATTTTGTATGAGAGGGGGTAGAAGGGGTGAAGCTAATAGTCTAAATTTTTTTGGGCTTACTAACAATTTCAAATAAATATTTGGTGCACAATTTCAGCTCTCTAAATTGTATACGCAATGAGTAAATTGGCTTAGAGTAATTCATGACAAGTACAGTTTGTATGGGAGGTGGTAGAAGGAGGGGGAGGATACGCATAATTTTCGTACGGTAGATTGATATTATCATAAAAGTAACATATTCCAAATTTCAGGCCAATAGCTTTTATACTTTTCGTGCAAATCCGTTTATTGTCAAATTGCGCAATTGTGTCATTTTGTATGGGAGGGGGTAGAAGGGGTGGAGCGATTTGGCCCGTTCACGAACTTGACCCTACTTTTTTGTCAAAAACGACGTGTACAAAATTTGAACTATCTAGCTCAACGCGTTCTCAAGCTAGAGCGCGCACAGACGGACGGACGGACGGACGGACGGACGGACGGACGGACATCCGGTTTTGAGATTTTTGAGTGATAATATTAATTTCTGTATTCATCATTTTTTTCTCCGAGCCTTATTTCTTGGCGTTACAAACTTTAGAGCAAACTTATAATACTCTCAGATTTCATCTAGAGTATAAACACTCGGTCATAGAAAACCGAACAAAACCACCAGGGTCTATCGTTTTATTTTTTCACACGATATTACTCTCACAAGCAATTTCATCAATGAAGAACGTAAAGCTCCTATCGACACAGTGGACTGCAACATAAATCGGCGCAATAGCCATGGAATATGAACGACGTTCATATGAAAGCTCTTTTGTTGCGTGATTGGTGAGCTTAGCGCTGGGGCTGGGTGAAGTGCGACTGCTTTGATGGTTTTTGGAATCTGATAAGAGCTTTACGTTCTTCATGATGAAATTGCTTGCGTGAAAAAAAGAAAACAATAGACCCTTTTGGTTCGCTTTTCTATGACCGGGTGTTTTTTTTTTATTTGGTTTGTGTACATGCGATGGGTAAGCGGCGGTTTGTTGTTCTGAGGTATGATTTCGTCGGAGTGAGGTGGGATGTTTGAGTTATGCGATTAATGTGCGAGTGCGAACAAAAACTCTGGGATTTGTAGTGATGATCATTGTTGCAATTTTATTGGCGATAGATCGTAAGCAGTATGCATTTGCTATGCTCTTCTAATCGCAGCTCTTTTAACTTTTCAATCGTAGGTATGTAAAATAGCATACCATCTCTACTTGTTGCTCTTCAAAAGGCGCGCATCTGAAGGTCATTTCAACCAGGGAAAGAACAGGTCGTTGCTTATTGTTCAAAGCCAATTAGCAAAGCCCAAACATTTTAACAGAACTTATGGCTGGACTATCTATTCAACTGATCTTGAGTTGGATAGAATTAAATATCATCCTTATACAAAATGAAAATTATTGAAAAAAACTTTTTCGATTTTTCTTTCAGGTTCTCGAAATGCTTAAACTGAAAATAGATCGGAAGAAAATCATAGATTACGTACGGCAGCGTGAAAATAAAAAAATCACTACAAAGGATCTCTTCAATTTAGCGGCCCGATTAAAAATCATAGACGCAAACCCGATCGTCGATACAAATAAACGCACAAAGATCCTCCAAAAAATCTACCGTAAGTAATTTATTTTGCACTATTTAAAATGTAATACGGAGCTTACGTCATCTTCTTAATTTCAGGCTCTACGACCGACAAATCAATTAGCACCCTGATCTCAAATGAACTGACAGCCGTTTCCGAGCCGGATCAATCTGTTTACTATGAGCTCGATAATAACGAACTAGTCGAATATATTTCGCCCGATCATGAATTCGGTGTGAACGAAACGATTATTGAGTCGATCGTTGAGGCAAGAAAGCGCGAAATCACAATAACAAATGATTTATCGATGCGATGGTCAACCGATGATTTTATCGTATCGACAAAGAATGATTTAACGGATCACGAAAGCGTCGAAATGATCGAAGATGATACGAACACTAGTGAAGCAACCGATATCCTTATGGACGATATAATTGTTGATGAATCGGACACGATAATCGATATGAAGGCTGAAAATGACAACGATGAGCTAGGAACGATTGTTGTTTATGAAAATTTACAGAATAACAACGATGCTGAATCGTATGACAATGAAGAATCGCCGATTACCTTACAAGATAGCTCTGTCGATAACAATTTTTGCAGTGTTGTTCTTTACGAAACTACAACTGGCGATGTTTTTAATATTGATGGCAAAATTTCGACAATCGATGATGCCGATAGTTACGAGAAAATAAATGACAATAGTAAACATATCGATAAGAATCGATCGATTAAAAAGAAAATTAATTCTTCAGCTAGACGAATTTCGAAATGTCGAAAATGTGGTAGCGATTCGCGTCTTGTTAAAATTCAAGTTGACTATTTGAAAGCAAAACGAGATAAACTGCTGGCCGAGACACGTTTACTTAAATTGAAAAAGACGAAATTGATGAAGGAAATGGAACAAATGTAAAATTAGGCATTTATTTATTTTTTATTAAATATAGTAATCAAATTTATTTGCCAATATTCTTTAATGTGTTGCCCAAGTTCTCTAGATCATGTTGCAATCCGCGCATGGCACTATTAATATCACGGCTCACTTCTCGATTCACTTTTTCCGTGATCTGTTTAACGTGCCGTTCTATTTCTTTTTGCTTATCAGCGTTCAATTCATCGTCGATGACAATCACATTATTCCCATTCGATCCGGAATTAACGTACGTATTATAACGTTCGCCGTTCCTTGCCTCGAACTGATAGTTTGATTCATCCGTAATGCCTCCGGTTTCGTCGAGACAGCGCCGCATGACATCGACCATTGTCGGATTGGCACGATTGTTTCTCTGTTGAAAAACACAACCAGTTGAAGTTTTTGGGCACGTATAACCACCGCAGATTACTTCACCTATGTTTGTTTTTTTGTTGTTGAAATTATGTAGGAAGTAATTGAAAATTGATTTATACCTGCATCGATGCTGATCTGTCCGGATAATCCTTGACCGGAGTAGATATTAGCACTGTGAATAATGGCAATATCGAATAGCGATAGCGCTAAAAGGAATTTTAGAGAAATCATTTTCTCGAACTAAACTTAACGCGAATATCGAACAGACTGAAGCAAATTGCGGAAATTGTAGATATTTTCGGTGACTTTTTTGACCCCTTCGGGGATTGCCAAAGCTACGTTGTTTGTTAATCGTTTTTTTTTCCCTAATAAAATCGATAAGACTCTTCGAGCAGAATATGGGATTTTGCAAAGACTTTTTGTTATTATTTTGCTGTCGAGTGACTGAAAAAAGCGAACAATTTAATTAGAAGTAGTTAATATGAGTCAACTGCTATTTGAACAGTTCGTGCTTGAAACAAGCTTTGTTGTTTACTGTTTTTTTATTTTGTAATACGCAGCTTTAGAATTAGTTTGTTTACTTGCAAGCTTAGATCAAGTTCATTTGCATATCAAAGGCATTCACTTGAGATGGAATGCTCTAGAAATTGAAATGTACTTGTCTGATCGTAGTTCGTAATGGACATCCTAATAGCATCGTTAGCTATTCAGTTTGCTCCCAACTCGAATTTGTCCCTCATGAATCAAATTGCAAATTAACCCGACCACAAATCATTCAATCGGACACCATACATCTCTCGCATTGCATTTGCATTCATCCTGCCCAACCATCGGGGGAGGGTGAAAGCCAATCAAAAGGATGATGGAGATAATCGTTGTCCTATAAAGTAGGTCAATAAATACCATAATCTCGCCCCGCATCACTGTGTCATAGAGCACTGCATTTCGTTACCTTGAACTATGGCAATCCGCTGCTGTACTTGGTATTTCTGGGTCAACAAACTTCTAAAGTAGCACCGTGGTAACGTGGAAAATACCTCCATCTTCGAAAATGTTTAATCGATGCGAACGAAAATCACGTTCTGTCCTATTTTAGTTCGGCAACGGGAAGCATTTTTTTACGCGCGTTTTTCTTAAAAGTGCAGAAACGCGATGGGTAATACCGAAAGTAATGTTACGAGTGGTGTTAAAAAACAGGCCGGAACATCGACACAATCGTTATACAAATTGGCCAATTTAAAGGGTGGCGGACTCCTAGTTGATATGATGAAGCGCGCCTCCCAAAATAAACAATTCGCGGAAATCGATCATGCTATCAAAACAAAAGTCGAACCGTACCTGTACAATAAGGGAGCGGGCAAATATATGCCGATTTCAAAGCTGGTCCTGCTGCGAAATAAGGAACGACCGCGACATAAACAATTGCCCGAAATTCGCTGTATGGATAATCCTGATGAAGATTTCAATATTGATGATCATTGTCCGGAAGTTTCGGAAGCTGAGTATATGGCGAATCCGGATGCTTATCGGGAAGTTTGTTGGAAGTTGAATGTAAGGAAGAATGAGAAGGAATTGTGTGATTGAGTTTGATGTTTCGGAAGCAGCAGATTTGGATGTTAGAGTTTGGAATTGAAGCAAGTTGAGGAGCGGATTTTACCGATTGCGCCAGTTTGCATCTTAACCATAGCGGAATATTTAAGAAATTGACCAATAGTCTTGTAATTGCGGGTACACAGTAATTAGTGAAAGGCGAATATCCTAGTTCGGAACGAAATTGGTTTAAACTTTGCCTTAAAAATTACAACTTTCAAAAATCAAATCTTATAATTTCTGTATTTTAACTAGTTTGGCGCAGCCGGTAAAGGTAGTGAAAAAGAAAAAGATTATTGAAATAAAAGTACAATTTCTTTTCCTTATTGGTAAGGGACTGTTACAAATTAGTGGTCGGCTTTTCTACATAAAAATGATTTATCAAGCATATGACAAAATAAGGTGCAAAAGTGCTGATTCAGCATATGAATGTTGTGTGAGAAAATTCAAATCGGGAGAAGGTATCAATTTCCTGTTAAAACTCCCTGAAGGGACATAGGGCAGAAACAGTTTTCTTCCACAAGACGCAATTCTGAGTATCGGCCTTTAGTTGTTGCCAGAAGTTGTTTATTCTTCTGGCCCAGTGCTCAATTCTATGTGCTACATGGTCGGCTAATCCGACGTCTTCCTTGAGGTTTATAATCCAGAGCTTGTTTGGCGATGGTTCGCTCTGGTTTCCTCGAAGTGTGACCGATTCACTGTCACTTCCGCTTCCGAATCTCAATGTCTATTTTAGTATGTCCAGTTGTACTACAAAATGCATCGTTGGAGATCACTTATTGCCAAAATATCCCTAAAATGCGTCCGAGGTATTGATTTACGAAAGTTTACAGGTTCTTGGTTTCCATGTGCATGCGTGAAGGAAGATCTCACTTAAAGTATAACGAAGGCCCGGTAAGCTTCATTTATTTATTTTTTTAAGCGGTGCACCACACATGAATGTGTAGGGGAAGTTGAAAGCCAGCGGCAAGAAGGCCATCTTAGGCTTAACATACTCCTGAAGCAGGAGAAGAGAAAATAACTCAGCTAAATTATGTATCCCAAGGGAAAGGTTAAATCAGACTAAGTTGGAGCTTTTGAGTGAGAGTTCTGAGCTTTTCAATATTCGGAGTTGGAGCAGTTCAAGAGGATTATTTACACATGACTAGCAACCAGCAGTCCCTACGTGACTGGATGAGCCTATACAATACCTCATTATATATTAGTCACCAATGATCTGAAAATGCTGCTCTGATCCTCTCTTTTACAAACAGCAGGACGTACGCTTTAAGATCGCTTCTAGATATGTTATGAAAAAACACTTTAATAGCGGCTTATAGTCACGCTTCTTGCGACTTAAACGTTAGTTAAATATGGCTCAGTGATGAACGCGCTTGCTTTGCAATCTAAGATCCCAGGTTAAAATGTACCACTCGACTTGAAAAAAAAATCACTTAATTAATCCTTAGGCTACCGACACACGATGCGAGTTAATATATATTATCTCGCTTTTCGATATTACTAGTGTCATTATCCTATACATAATTCGGCCTACTTATATCAAAATAGGAAGTTAATATATATTAACTCGCATCGTGTGTCGGTAGCCTTACACACTTATGAGCTCTAAATCGCAAAATGTAAAAATTAAGCTTTAAACTGGCTTCGAAAATACGCTTTAAAATGGCTTCTATTAAAGCTGCAGCGGGGATCGTACTTCAGTGGACAAGCAATGTTAAAATTATATGAAAGTCAAGTTCGAAGCACTTCCTCGCGGTAAATTAATCGCATTTTAAATGCTTCGCGCTTTTTTTCTCCGCTGGAACTATAAAACAGTGAAACGCACGGGAAAATGGTTTTCACTCATATTTAGGAGAGTCCTGTTAACATCTCTCACCATGTGGTTGATGGTGAAATTCCTATATGTCGACTGTTGCATATCTCCAAAGTAAGCCGCAGTTCCTGTCTCTGTCTCGTTTAATAGACTTCTTATGCTAAATATGAGCATCGCTGTAGTTCCGTCACAAGTCGGGAGTTCTTTGGTAGACATCGAGTTGAGAGATAATTACCAATTTAGATTTTCTCCGATCGCCAAACTTGTCCCGTGAGTCGTGCAACATCCAGGGTCTCTCATTACATACCCCACAGATTTTTCAGTACTTATTAAAAATGTGTTTCTGGTTGCCTTCCACTTGGAGTCCAGTGTTCGCATTTTATATCCACTCAATGTGGATGACTTTTTGTGTAGAATGGTGTTATACTCGCGTTTTTTGTTCGCTTCACTTATAGAATTTTTGGTCGTCGTGGTGTGGATAGATGCTATACACAATCTCAAGCAGGCAACCATCAAGTGGTGATCGCTCCCCACGTCAGCTCCACGTTTCGCTTTCACATCGAGAAGGCATCTTCTCCATCGGCAAACTTATGGCCAAATTTTCAATTTGATTCTGAATAACACCATCAGCGGAAACCCAAGATTTCCATTGAGTGCTCATACTAATTGTGTTCTCCCGCAAGGGGGTAGTTGTAGGATGAGGTTTTACCGATTCCTGCAACTATCTTTGGAGACTAGCGACTCCACGGACCTGAGCTAACTATCCCCTGTGGGATGGGGGCTGTAGAATTCACCCACAGCCAGTCCTGCTTGCCTTAAAAATGGCAAATGGACACTCACTGGATCATGGGCTTATCACCCGTGATCTTAAGACCTAACTGATACGAGAAACGGATACAGCGCTTCGGATACGGACTGATTCTACGGTAACGACTTTTGGCATTCGAAAGTGGACTATGATTGGCTTCTGGAACGTTCGAACATTGAATGACGGGGGAAGAGCTGGGGTTACTCGGTCCTTGCACCGCCAATCAGTGATCGACAGTGAAATGGAGCACTACAACATCCAAATCTTGGGCTTAAGCGAGGTCAGGTGGACAGGATCAGGAGAAGAACGAACCCCTAGTGGAAACACTATTCTGTACATTGGCCCTGAAAGTGAAGCCAAAAATGGCGTGGCGTTCGTCCTTACACCGAGAGCGAGAAACAGTCTCATTAGCTGGGAACCAATCTCGGATAGGATTATCGTCGTCAGGCTCAGGACCAGTGTCAGAAACGTCACAATTCTGCAGTGCTACGCACCAACTAATACCGAAACATCTGGTGACAAAGAGGAGTTTTATAGCCAACTGAGTGCCACCATCGAACGTGTTCCAAGAGGTGATATTATTATCATCTCAGGAGATATGAACGCTCAGGTTGGATCAGACAACACTGGACTAGAACACGTCATGGGGAGGCATGGTGACCCTTGGGTCGACGCGTAACGACCTTGTACTAAGAGACCCGAAAACAGCGAATTATTTGTGGAGTTTTGTAGTACTCGGCAGAGGGTCCCTTTTCCCACACAAGAGTCATCATAAAACAACTTGGGTTTCCCCTGATAGTGTTACTCAGAACCAGATCGACCATCAATCGATGGCTATAAGTCGCCGATGGAGAAGATGTCTCCTCGATGTGCGGGCGAAACGTGGAGCTGACGTGGGGAGCGATCACCACATGATGGTTGCGTGCTTGAGATTATGTACAGCAGCTATCCGACGACCACAAATTCTTCAAATGAAGCGCAATCTTAATGTGGATAAACTCAGAGGTCCCAACAAAAAATGGGACAAGGTTGGCAATCGGAAAAAAGCCAAATTGGCAATCATCTCTCAGTCCGATGTCAACCAACGAATGCCCGACCTGAGGCAGAACTACTGCGATGCTCACATACAGCTTAAAAAGGCTGTTAGACGCGACAAGAGAAAGGCCATTGAAGATCTGGCAAACAAGGCAGAATCTGCGGCTTATCTTTGGATATGGGTTCACTATTCAAAATCATGAAACAGTTGATGAACGGGAATTTCACCGCCAACCACCTGGTGAGAGATGTCAACGGAACTCTCCTTAATATGAGGGAATACCAGCGGCGACGATGGAAGGAATACTTCTCTGACGTTTTAAACATCTTATCAGAGGAAGATATTCCAGAAACAAAACAACTACCAAACATCCAACCGCAGCAATCCTCTATTAGGGACGATCCCCCAGATAATGAAGAGATAGTTTAGTCAATGGCGGGAAGGAAAGCTCCAGGTATAGACGGACTACCAACCAAACTCTTCAAAGCGGACTCGGAAATAACAGCCGATATACTACTCCCACTCTTTACTGGGGTGTGGAATGAAGGAAGATATCTGACTGAATGGAAGGAGAGCGTCATTGTGAAAATTCCTGAGAAGAGCGACTCTCGGGATTGTGGCAATTGGCATGGTATATGATTACTTACTGCCGTATCAAAAATCATGTCTGTGGTAATATATTATTAGTGATGTTGTGGAAAGCACTCTTGAAGTTTATCAGAATGGATTCCATAAAGGGTCGTCCTGTACCGACTACACAAATACCCTACGGATAATATTGGAGCAGTCATCCGAAATGGATTCGGCACTACATCTCATGTTTGTGGACTTCGAGAAGGCTTTCGACAGCGTTAAGCGAGATTACATATGGAATGCTTTGCGTAGGAGAGGTATTCCAGATAAGGTCATAGCTATGATTAAAGAATCCTACGAAGATGCAAGGTGTCGCGTCGTGCATAGAGGAGAGCTGTCCAAGAGCTTCCCTGTGCGAACTGGTGTCAGACAACGCTGCATATTATCACCAGCCCTGTTTCTGATGGTAATAAATGACATCTTGAAAGCTGCACTGGAAGGTGGGGAAGGTAAAGGTCTTCAATGGAGACTATTTAATATCTTAAGTCACCCTGATTATGCTGATGATGTGTGTTTGCTTGCACATAACCGTTCGGACTTAGAGTCAAATGTTCGCTCATTGCATTCTAAATGCAAAGAGGCGGGACTGAAAATGAATGTGCGTAAAACCAAGTACATGCACATGGGTTCGAACGCAAGCACACCGATTGTTCTTAACGGACAGGATGTGGAAGAGGTGCAAGATTTTTGCTATCTTGGAAGCATTGTCAGCATGGACGGCGGAGCCGAAAAGGATGTTGAGGCTCGGCTAAATAAAGCTCGTCAGGCCTTCGGTATCCTTTCCCCTTTCTGGAGGTTAAGAGAGATCTCCTTTCGCACGAAGCTGCGAGTTTTTGACGCATGCGTTAAATTCATGTTGTTATATGGTTGTACTACGTGGAAAGTGACCGTTCGACTTACCACGAAACTACAGACTTTCGTGAACCAATGCCTCCGACGCATTTTAGGAATATTCTGGCCAGAAGTGATCTCCAACGACGAACTTTGGAGTACAACTGGCCAGACTAAAATAAGCATTGAGATTCAAAGGCGGAAGTGGCAGTGGATCGGTCATACTTTGAGGAAACCAGAGAGAAACAGGCTCTGGATTATAATCCTCAAGGAAGACGTCGGGTAGGTCGACCATAGAACACATGGAAGCGGGCTGTTGAGCAGGAGGCCAGAGGAATAAACAAGTCCTGGCAACAGCTTAAGGCCGATGCTCAGGATCGCGCCTTGTGGAAGAGAGTTGTTTCTGTCCTATGCCGCTATAGAGAGTCTTAACAGGAATTTGAGTTCTCTTTGGGATCCCACTGATCTGTAAGTATAAATTGTTCAGGCTACTCGGACTCCCTAGTATTGTTGTACAATGCCTTCGCAAATGAAGCTAACATATATCTGTTGTTATAACAGGTTGTGAAAGGAACCGATTCGGAAATTCTGCTATCAATCATCATCATCATCAATGGCGCGATAGCCCAGGTCTGGCTCCGGCCTGCTGAAGTCGTCGCTTCCAATCGTCTCGATCCAAAGACCGCGTCCTCCAGCTGCTAATTATACTCTAGATGAAATCTGACAGTATATTGTGTTTGCCTTACCGTTTGTAACACTAAGAAATAATGCTCGCCCAGAGCCGCCAAGGGTACAGAAATATTTGTTGTCACTCAAAAATCGCGATTCCGAGTTGCTGTCTGTCCGTCTGTCCGTCTCTCTGTCCGTCTGTCTACAACATAACTCTCGATAGCCTTGACCTATCGTGCTGAGATTTGTTTTATGTCATTTTTAGCAAAAAAGTTACTTTTAGTTCGTGAACGGGCCACATCCCCCCACTCCTTCTACCCCCTCCCACACAAATTTCATGAAATTTCGAAATTTAAAGAAATTGATTTTTCTTCGAAACTATTTCAGCTATTGACTTGAAAATTAGGTCATAGTATAATGATATAAATATCATTAATCTCAAAAAATATTCATATCCTTACTCCTTCTACCACCTCCCATACAAATGCACAATTTTCAAAAATGCATTTATTCGGTTTGCATTGCAACTAGCAAAGCCAAATGAACCATTTTTTGTCATAAATAATTTTATTATAATTGCAACTAATTTTGGAAAAAAATCAACTTTACCTCACTCCTTCTACCCCCTCCCATACAAATTTTACGAAATTTCGGAATTTCAATTAAATTAGTTTTCTTCAAAACCGTCAAAGCTATCAACTTTAAAATTTGAGAAAAGTACACTATTTTAAATATAATTGATATCAAAAAATTTGGTTTTGGTTCGTATATTCCTTCTACCCCCTCCCATACAAATGCAGAATTTTGGTAAATGCATTTAACCGATTTTCATAGAAACTAGAAGAAGTAGAAACTTGAAATTTTGCCAGAATTTGTCCCTTAATAATTGTAATAAAAGTTAAAAAAATATTGCCTTCACCCTACTCCTTCTATCACCTCCCATACAAATTTTTATACTCTAGATGAAATCTGAAAGTATATTGTGTTTGCCTTACCGTTTGTAACGCTAAGAAATAATGCTCGCACAGAGCCGCCAAGGGTACAGAAATATTTGTTGTCGCTCAAAAACTTTCGAGCCAAGTTGAAAAGCATAGGTGCTAGACCATTTCCCTGCTTTAAACCACATTCTGTTCGAAAGTTGGTTGTAGAATCGGTTTGTATTCTCACTTGGGATTCAGTGTTTGTCATTGTGAGTCTTGTTAGTCGGACTAGTTTTGGGGAATTCCAAAGTCAAGCATGATTTGGTACAGTACGATCTTGTCGATACTGTCATATGGTTGTTTAAAATCTACGAAGATTGGGTGCACGTCTGTCTTATATTCCCAGCATTTCACCGACAATATCTGGTCTGTTGTAGATCGTCCGGTTCTGAATCCACCTTGGTATTCGCCAATTTATTGATTAGTATAGGGCTTAAGACGACGTTCAATTATTTTTGTCATTATTTTATAGGACGTACACAACAATGATATTCCTCTGTAATTCTCACAGCAGAGTTTGTCTCCTTTCTTGTAAATTGGACATATTATGTTTTTCGCCAATCGTTGGGCATGATTTCCTCTGTCCAAATTTTGCATATCATGTTGTGCAGTATTTCAGTGACACAGTATCCACCGTTTTTTAGAAGTTCAACTGGTATTTTGTCAATTCCCGGCGCATTGTCTAGTTTTGGTCAAACAGGGCTGCTTTTGGTTGCGTCAAGCGCGGGTAATGTTAATGATGGTTCTCCTTCTTGAGTAGAGGCTTTAATTGAAATCTTCCATTTCCTTTTGATTTCTTGTGTGTCGCTGATAATGTGGCCCTCTGCGTCTTTGCAGAGACTGGTTTTTGGTTTATATCCTTTTTCAATTCTTTTACTATTTCGTATGTGTCCCGCGTTTTATTTTGTCTCATGTCGTCGTCAATTTTTTATATCTTGTCATTATGGTACTTCCTTTGTTTTCGCCTGCAGGTCTTTTTAACACATCGCCTAAGCTCGTCATATCTTTCTCTTTTGGCTCGTGTTGGTCGTTCAGTAAGAGTTTTGTAAACCTCGTTCTTCTATCATCGCAACATTCTTGGTCGAACCAATCATTATTTTTTCACCGTGCTTGATATCCTAACACCTCTCCTGCGGAGGATTTGATGCCGTCTCGTATTTTCATCCACAAATTCTCCTCTGACATATTTTGGGTGTTTTCATATATTGGTGCCTGCGCCACCGCACCGTTTCATCTTTAAGCTTATCGACATTGAATCATCGATACTTAGCTCTGACTAGATAGTGATCAGAATCAGAATTCGCACCGCGGAGGGTTCGTACATCAAGTATGCTGCAAGCAGCCTCTCAATTAGAACGTGGTCTATTTGGTTGAAGGTGTGACCATCTGGTGATGCCCACGTTCGTTTCTGGATATCGCGGTGTGGGAAGCACATAGAGCTTACAATGATATTTTTGCTGCTTGCGAAATCAATAAGGCGTTGGCCATTGTCGTTGGTTATGTAATGGAGACTGTGCCCTCCTGTTGTTCCTCTATGAGTCTCATCCTTTCCCACTTTTGCATTAAAATCCGCTAAGACAATTTTTAGGTTATTCGAGGGCAGTGAATCATAAGTTGTCTCTAGGGTGGCATAAAATTCATCTTTAGTTACATCGTCCTTGTCTGGTGTGTGGACGTTGATCAACCAAGTGTTGAAAAATTTAGTCTTTACTCGTATTGCACACAATCTTTCACTAACTGGTTTGAAACTCGTGACCTGCTGTTTAAATTTTTTGTCAATGACAAAAGCGACTCCAAGCTCTCTGCTTCCCGACAATTTTCCACTTGGATAGATTGTGTGTGATCTCATGTCCATGATTTCGTTACCGAGCCATTTCGTTTCTTGGATGGCAGTTGAGTTGATGTTGTATTTTACCACTTCTTGGAGGAACTCTTTCAGAGCTCCTGTCCTAAATAAGGATCGAACATTCCAAGATCGAAAAGATTAGTCCATTTTTCGTTTACGTTGCCGTTCATCCTTTCCGAGGCTGTTCTTCAGGTTTCTGGACAGTGTTTTTTTCCGGTGATGCATTGTCGGCGTCTCGCCCAATCTCCAACCTGAAGGACCGGTCCTCTTATTTATTACACCTTGGTAAAAAAAGGGTGGAAGTTTTCAGCTAAATATGAGATGCTGGAGTTCTCACTGCTATGTTATGCGAGTCCAACATTGTCATACTTTTTCTCTACTTCCTGAGACGCACTGGTGTTACTGGCCATTTAGGTTAACTCTTGCTCCTTCCTCCTTTCTCAACCGGGCTTGGGACCGGCTATGGCGGAGCCAAAATCCTCATGTTATTGTATCGGGTCTTGTGAAGCAATCTACGCGATAAGATAGTTGCTTTCCAGTAAATGAAATACCAGCTTTCTCGCCCTCGTATCACTGCTGATGTTTGTCTTCATTATATATTGGGCTCTATCCAGAGGTTGACGGTCAATCAGTTGCATGGATAAATCTTGGAACTGAGGCCATTGAAGGTAGTTTGACCACTGTGGATGTAATTAGTTGATCTATCGTGAGGTAAAGTAGAAAAATCTCGAGCCCTAGTTTCTCCTAGCCTCATTACGACCTCCTGATAGCATCATTCAGCTCCGAAAAACGTAGTATCGGAGTAGCCAAGCGTCTCTGTCTTTGCCATTATGGCTACATATTGTGCCGCTTCATGCGACGAATGTGCTGAAATAGTTGACGTATGCTACCGCACTCTTTCTGCTTGCCCCGAATGCGCTTTCGTTGCTTGTTATAGCTCCTCAGCAACTCTCGCCTTATCCGCCCTCTCGTCAATAAAAGTATCTTTGAGCATAGTGCTTCATTCTTCGTAGACTGCTTCGTTGATCTCGTTGTACTTCAGCATGAAGTTCGAGTGAGCTTCGTAGTTTCCAATAAATTGTTACAGATCCTCAGCTGAATGTTCTGCGGAGTCCTCCTGGTATTAGCGTCCTTCTTGAAGTTGACTTGATGCCGCTCAAAAAATTAAGGCGCAATTGCACTAGTTTAGTGGGGGAATGTTGTATGAGAAAATGTTATGATTTAGGAATCAGGTGGACTGAAGTATGATCAATTGGTTGGGATTGAGGATATAGGAGATGTACATGTACTGCCATACACTATAGCATATCATTGTGTATCTTAATATCTCGGGTATTTAAAGGTAGTAATAATAATAATAATAGCTAGGGTGTAGCCTAGTGGGTAGCGTGTTGGTCAACAATGCGAAAGTTGTGAGTTCAAATCCCGATCGACGTACAATTCCCACACGGAGCCTGATTGGGTATACCTTGGTCACCTCAATCTAGGAAAATGAAAAATTCGTATTTGAAGGGTTGTGCATAGTGCTAACAATTCTTCCACAATAAGTAATGAAAATGTTAAGGAAACTGAAGGTCAGGAGGCCAAGGACTGATTTGGGATTTAGTGCCATTGTAGTAAAATGGATTATTCAGACTGAACAAATCCTTTCGAATTCTTTATCTCCATTATTCCGTAGTATTTTCTCTGTTCAGAATCCTTATCAAACTGTAATGCAGTCCGATGCGACATGTGATCCTCAATTTCATATTATTTTTATCACATTTCGTTCGAACACACCATACGACTAAACTCTCAATCGAAATCTTTCCAATTTACACATAGGAACGTGGAGCAGTCGGCGAGACAATCCTTCATCTATGCCTGTTAAACGCAACATCACTACATGCTGATCTGGCCAAGCGTCTATTACGATTCTATCCGAAACTCATCCTAGATATATACATGAGCGATGAGTATTACGGCGAAAGTGTCCTTCATATCGCCATAGTTAACGAAGATCCGGCAATGGTGAAGTTCCTTTTGGATGCCGGAGCAGTCGTTACGGAACGATGTTATGGATCGTTCATGAGTCCCGAGGATCAGAAAGCATCGCGATATGATTCGCCGGAATATGAACATGTCGGTGTCATACCGATAAGCGACTACGCAGGATACGTTTACTGGGGCGAATATCCATTGAGCTTCGCAGCATGCCTCGGACAGGAGGAGTGCTATCGTTTGGTTCTGGCACGTGGAGCTGATCCAGATCTGATGGATACCAATGGAAATACTGTGCTGCATATGTTGGTCATTTACGAGAAGCTGAGCACTTTCGATATGGCGTATGAGGTGGGATCGTCGCTTCACATTCGAAATCTTATGAATATGACGCCGCTAACTTTAGCCGCTAAACTGGGACGTGTGGAAATTTTCTTTCATATTATGAATATCGAAAGAGAGATTTATTGGCAGTTAGGTAGGTGATTGAAGAGCGAGAGTAAATGAACATATTTAATAGTAGGAGTCTAGATAACTTTACTTCCTTTTTAATTTATTTAAGAAAAATTAAAAGAATACTTTAAATTTTTGTTCAATATTTTGGTAGAAGAAATTTGGATCTGAGATAATTTCCATAATAATTTCAGGAATTTATTAACGAGTGAAATTGCACTACACATTTCTTTTCTTTATCATTTTAAATTCCAGGTAGCATAACGTGTGCAGCATATCCTTTATTGAAAATCGACACTATCGATGTTGAAACGGGTCACATCAGCAAGGATTCAGCTCTAAATTTAGTTGTTTTTGGTGTAAGGTTTTGCATGTTAAATCTTTCTAATTATTCACATATTTTTGCGCAAATTTATTAATATTTTCCGATCAGGATAAAGATGAACATTTAGAACTTCTCGACGGTGTCCTTATCGATTTATTAAAAACTAAATGGAATACATTCGTTAAGTCACGATTTTATCGACAATTTTATCTCTTTGCGGCCTATTTTATCGTTTCGATGGTAAGTTTTACATTACGACCGGGACCTCCAATCGAAGATGATCAGGACGACGACGAGAAAATAAATAAAAATGATACAATTAGTAATGAACGGGATAATTTTGTAAAAAGAAATTCATCGAAGAATTGTGGAAAGTATTGTGAAAATGGAAGGAATCGATCGTATGTTGGAGAAATTAAGCGGAATAGAAGACCCTTTATTCAGGATGATGGTGGGATATTTTTTGGATAAAGGACTTAGAGGATTCAATTTTGCTCTTTCCCAGATCCGTTTTGGTACAATGCAACCGAATTTATAAACAATGAGGATGATACGCCATCGTGGTGGAGTGCATATAGCGAGTGTCCTTTAATGAATGCTGAGACGTCTAAAGCTCAAGTATAATTGAAATGAAAGTACTTGGCGCAGCCTTGATTTATGCAACGTTTGCAAGTCATGTTTTTCTTAGCAAATTCGTTCTCCTTGATTCTTATTATTTTTTCTTGTTTTCTTGTTTCTATAAAGAGGCTGTACCAAAACTTTTATAAACCGACTGCGCCACATAACTTACAATCTTTAAAGATTTTACTAAGGCTACCTTTCTAGATCCGCCTAGTTGCTGAAGTTTTACTTCTGATTGGTGCGTTCCTTTATATCCTTTCTGCTTTGCGAGAATCTCGATTTTTAGGTTATAAAATGTTTGTAGAGAATTTGGTAAGAATAACGCATATCAAACTGAACTGCATTTTTTTATAAAACAATTTATATAAAAAAATTCTTGAAATTTTAGATGACTGCACCATCTCGTGTTATGTTTTTATTTTCATGCTGTTTAATGCTAATCGTGCCCTGGTTCCGACTATCATGTTTAACAGAAATAGAAGACCACGTGGTCGTTGTAATCATGCTAACAACAGCCCCGTATTTTCTGTTCTTTTGCAGGTTTGACGCAATGAAATTTTACCGGCTGCGCTGAATTTTTTCTTTTCATTTTAGGGGCTTTAAAACAGTCGGACCGTTCGTAGTGATGATCTATCGCATGGTAATGGGCGATTTAATTCGTTTCGTTTCGATTTATTTGGTTTTTGTGATGGGATTTTCGCAAGCTTACTATATCATTTTCTTATCCTTCGATAATCCTGAGACGCCGGAAGATGTAGATGATTCGCAGACGAATCCATTGCCATCACCAATGGAATCGATCGTGGCAATGTTTCTAATGTCGTTGACGAATTTCGGCGGCTACTACGAAGCTATGGGCCGAACGAATCACGAGGTCGAAGCAAAAATCCTGTTCGTCCTTTTTATGGTGATTGTTGCTGTTTTGTTGGTTAACATGTTGATTGCTATGATGGGTAATACGTATCAAAAGATTGCCGAAACGAGAAATGAATGGCAACGACAATGGGCCCGGATTGTTCTGGTTGTGGAACGTGGAGTTGCGCCGGCTGAACGTTTGAAGAATTTGTTGTTTTATAGTCAGCCTATGTCGGATGGACGCAGGGCATTGGTCTTACGATTGAATATGACCGTAAGTATAGATTATCAGTCGCTGATTATTTTAAATGCTGGTAATTGGCCTATTATATACGGTCATTGTAATATTTTCAGTTAGTTCAAAACCAAATCACCATGTATCTTTTGAAATTCTATCGTAACTATTTTCGGACTCTTTTCCATTATCTTCCATTTTTATTACTTACAGCACCATCTGTTTATCTATGCTTATATTATGGGTTTGAGCCTCAACTTTAGCTACTGCTATTCATTGTTACCCTAGAAAAAAAAATATTTAACAGAATTTTAATTTTTTTTTTCAATTCGAACAGGACAGCGATAAAGAAGAAATGAAAGAGATCTTGGAAATGAAGCGAATTCACGAGCGTCTTTCGAAAAAACGACAACTAGACCGGGAACAACGTGAACTCGAACAGAAACGGCAACGAGAAAAATTTTTCGGTCAATCAGCAACACCTGATCTTATTGCATAGATTTGTGTCGAAATTTGTATATTTAATGTAAAGTCGAAAATTCTGTGAATTCAATAAAATAAAAAGTCGTTATGAAATTCAAAACGTAGTTGGTTATTAAAGTATTGGACATATGTTATTTCAAATTTAGCAGTACTTAGTGGCGGCTTGTCAGATGAGGCAAGTGCGACATCGCCTTACTTTCATGCAGCAAATAAAACCTGTTGGGGCAGAGATCAAATTTGCCTCGAGGCTCCGCAAAATATCGGTCCTGCCATCACTTTGTTGTTTTATACCTAGTACGAGAGCAAACGAGGAAGCGGGAAGGGATACTGAGGCTGGGGTCATAGGTAAAAACAACATCAATTCAATTGCTGGATTATCGTTTTCAATAATCCATCAAGTATGTACAATAGAAGTTATAACCAATCTCCAAGGGAACGAGAAATTACTTTATTTTAAGTACGCTCTGGACTTATTTCGTTATAGAGAAACTAATCCGAACGAAAATTATCTAAATGAAAATATAATAATATTCCAAAACTATCGTTTAATATCTTGTTGCGAACTAGGGGTTCGCCGGGATTTCAAGTAAAACACAATTCGTTTAAAAAAAAAGGGATAATTTATTTATTCGCACTTTAACTTAATTCGTACTTTAACTTAATTCACACTATATGGCACTACTGCCGCGTGTCGTTTTCCTGTGTTGAGTGTAACATACAGGTTCATTGCACTTTCAGTGTAATGACCTGATATGCTTTCATAGTGCGAGGTACCGAAAGTGTAATTCCATCGAAACAACCGAGTTTGCTTTTGCGATCTAACATATGTTGTAAGAAATTATAATGTATGATGGGTCGCAAGGCAAAACTGAGTTGGACTTTGGGATTGCAAGTGCACAATTATACGGCCAATGACTTAAGAATATTGCCAGTATGATTGTGCATAATCGTATTTTTTATTAACGCGACCTGCGAGGTGAGCAACCTTAAATGTAGGTCGCGCGAAATGTGAAATGCGAGCAATCTCATGGGTTTCGATGGAAAAAGAAAAGACACGATGAGTTGACGCCCGGACTTCGACGCGGTTGAATCAAAAGAATAGAAAATCTTAAGTAAAAAATAAACTGCCAACAAGTCGGGCGAAACTTTATTATTCTTGGGACAAGTTGCTTATGTGTGGAAAGTCAATATGCAGGTTAGAGTGGTTAGGGAAGACTAAGTGAAAGCGGGTTCTTGGGCAGGGCAATTGTAAATTTAACACTTTGCGGAAACGTTCAAAAGCTTCAGTACCTATAATCAATATTTCATTCGTTTATTTATCCAAGTTTGAGTTTTTGTGAGGGGTGATAGTAGGAGTGGGTGGATGGTAATAGTTTTTAATTGATTGCTTGAATCACGTCCAATATTCTCTGCATAGAATGTCAGTTTCATAGGCGAATCGTAAAATTTGTGACGCAATTTTATTTCCTTTCTCTTGCAGTGTGCTCGTACAAAATTTCAAGTTCGTAGCTTTTAATTTGTTGGTTATTAGTTGATTCAATGAAATAGGTCGAAATGATACTTTTGTATGGGAGGGGGTAGAAGGGCAAGCGCGATTGCAAAACTTTTAAAGTAATATCATTTCAATGATTTTTATAAGTTTTTGCGCAAAATTTGAAATTGGTAGCTTTTAAGAGTTAGCTGATAACTGATTTCCTAAAAATGGTCGAAAAAATAATTTTGTACGGGAGGGGGTAGAAGAGGTAGGGAAATCGCAAAATTTGTGACGCAATTTTCTTTTTTTTCTTTTTTAAGGTGCTCGTAAAAAATTTCAAGTTCGTAGCTTTTAATTTGTTCGTTAGCAGTTGTTTTATAGAAATAGGTCGAAATCATACTTTCGTATGGGAGGGGGTAGAACGGCAAGTGTGATCTCAAAAATTTTGACGCAGTTCTATTTTAACTATTTTCAAATGATTTTGTGCAAAATTTCAAATTGATAGCTTTTACTAATTAGGTGATAATTAATTTCTTAAAAATGTTCGAAAAAATCATTTTGTATGGGAGGGAGTAGAAGCTTTCAAGGTATTCGACCAGTTTATATTTCATTCTTTTAAAATTTTTTTTTAAATACATTTCGCAAGGTTTTAAGTTTGTACCTTCAAATTTCATTCAAAAATTTTCAGTTTATGTGGTTTTTTCATTGCACATGAAACACCTTGTGCACAGTAGACCAGGGGGTCGATGCATAACAATTGTGGAATTTTTATTATTTTTTCTGTATGTACAACAAATAGATGTATCCACATGGAAAATTTAAATTTTGTATCTTTCACCAGAGCCCTTAAAAAATCACTCAAAAGTTTCGACATTTTTGGTTACCACCTCCCTCCCCTTACACCTCCCAACGTAAAATTTTTACCAAATTTAAAAATCACCTAGCTCTATAATTTGACAAAATTTTAATTTGATATCTGTACTCAGTTTTGAATTATAACGGTTTGAAATTTTGGAAAGTGCATCATTTTTGAAATGCTCCCCATTTCCCCCCACTTCTATTTTGTTCAAAGGTTATATTTTTGTCGTATTTCTCTAGTATAGCTTAATATAGGTTGTAAGATTCAATTACATAGCTTAATAAATAGCCGAGAAATTGATTTTTAAGTGTTTTTCTTTGCACCCCCCCTGACCCTCCCCCTTACAATAATTAGCTTTTATCAAAACTGATTCTAGTAGATCTTGATACCATCTTAACGGTCTCAAAATATCAATTTTTCGTAATTTCGAAGATATAATCATTTGAAAAAAAAATTCGGCCGACAATTGGTTCTTAGCCCCCCCTTTCGCACCCCAATGGATAAAAAAATTAAATTATTTTTAAAAGTTGTCCCACAAACCCTTCTATATGTATGTTGAGTTTTAGCTTCCTAGCTGTTACCATGGTTGAGATATTTGAATTCGTATTTTTCGGTTTAAGCGCGGGGGTCCCCCTGAACCCGTACACCCCTTAAAATGTGTATCCGCCTGAGATCCGCAACTATCTACAATCCCCCCAAAAATGAACTTTCTATCTTGAAGGGTTTGGGAGTTAATGTGCGCTGAGCGTACACGTCGGCGTACCGCGGACGGCGTACAGACAGACGGATTTTTTTTTTTGCATTTTTAGGCTAATTTAGTCATGAAACGCGAAAAATCAAAATTTCAGGATAGCAAATTTTTTTTTTTCCCCAAGTCGATCACAATACTTTATTATTAAAATAATAAAGTAATTGAATTGGTGTAAAAACGAATAAATTAATAGAATCGGAAATTGAATCTTATGTGTAACATTGATTTGGTGTTTAAATTAATAAAGTGTGTTTAAATTGATTTAAAGTGAGTTTTAATGAAAGATCGCAACACTATACAACAATTTATAACACCTGCACTGGTTTGCGTCTCCGTAAATGTCGCTGAATAACTGGCTCCCGTCTGACAGCTTCGTGCTTTTATACAATTTTGCCCAATTCTCGAACCTTCCGTGGTGTATGTCGTCGGGTGTGTGTCTCAACTATACTGGAAAGTTCTAGATCTTTAATTATGGCTTGTTAGATATTGGGGGATACTGTTCTACTTAATTCTTGCCAATTCGAGAAAGATCAAATTGCGTGGTTGCCAGATCTATAACAATATTTTAATACATAAATTAGCGTAACCCGTTTTTTTTATTTTTTTCCACGAAATTCAATCGAGTTGCAATCGAAACTACTGATTTCCAGGCTACCAAAAATGTATCTTTGATGCATTAATCCATTGTTGTTGCCATTGTCCTGTTTTGATAACTTTGCAATAATTCGCGTTACAATGCTGGCAACAATATTTTGGCTAATATTTTCAGATGGATCTGCCTTCAACTGTTATAAATATTAAGACATATCCAAAAAGGTTAAAAAAAGAAGGGGCGTCTGGTACCTAAATGTCTAAAGAGTATTTCAGAACTCTGTCGATTTGAATTTTTTTAAAAGTATACCTAACCGCTCTTCAGAACACAAAGGTACTTCAATTTTGTTATAACTTATAAGAACACACGCGTTCTCTGGACGGCTCACCAAGACAAAAGACCGGAAAGAGATCGCCATCTGTTAATTTTATTTTTGTATACAGCGGTTGCAGTGACATGTTACAATATGGTTACAGTGTATTATAACAAATTTAAAGCGCGAGATGGTACGGCAAAAATAACGTCCCCGGGACAATTTCCCAACAGCGGGCATAGGGCAGAAACAGATCTCTTCTACAAAACGCAATCCTGAGCTTAGTCTTCTGGACTCCTGCTCAACCGCTCGCTTCTTTTTGGTACATGGTCGACCAACCCAACTCCTTTCTTGAGGACTATATTCCAGGGTTTGTTTGGCGATGTTTCGCTCTGGTTTCCCCGAAGTGTGGCCGATCCACTGCCACTTCCGTCTTTGAATCTCAAAGCATATTTTAGTTTGGTCAGTTGTACACCAAAGTTTGTCTTTGGAGATCGCTTCCGTCCAAAATATCCCTAAAATGCATCGGAGGCATTGGTTTACGAAAAGTTGCAGTTTCTTGGTAAGTCGAACGGTCACACTGACACTGGTTAACAAAAGAAAATTTTTGGACAGCTCTCCTCTATATACTATATACCTGGTTTCAGAAGATCCTGGTCCTCAACATCCTTCTGATTCCCCCAAAAGCAAAGCATTGTCTTACTTCCAAAGCGATTTGGTCTAGCGATCGATGTTGAATTTTGCCGTGAGCTAAGCCAAAATTTATCCATATTTCGTCTCCAGTCACGATTCGATGCGAAAAACTCCAATAAACAAAAACAGCTCCAGCAAAAAAGTGCGTGCCGCAAATGCTCTTTATTTGTCTCAAGACTTGATATGTTAACCAAACGAAAAAAAAGAAAAAATTGACACTAACCGGAAATCGTTTAAACATCAATAGCGTTTCGAAAGGTATCGCCATAGCAACACAACGACATAAAAGGTTAGACTGTGAACCAACCCTTGTTTTTAGCGCTGTCTCTTAAAAAAATTAAGAATTATTAACTGCCACACCTGGTAAGACGCGATACCTTTCATCTTTGCAGGATCTTATCTGGAACACACAGGTGGCATTAGAGGGAAGATGAGTAATCTCTTCATTGATGCGAAATCATGTCCGTTTAATGTCATTATTATACTCTAGATGAAATCTGAGAGTATATTGTGTTTGCCTTACCGTTTGTAACGCTAAGAAATAACGCTCGCACAGAGCCGCCAAGGGTACAGAAATATTTTTTGTCGCTCAAAAATCTCGATTCCGAGTGACCGTCTGTCCGTCTGTCTGTCTGTCCGTCTGTCCGTCTGTCCGTCTGTCCGTCTGTCCGTCTGTCCGTCTGTCCGTCTGTGCGTCTGTCTACAGCATAACTCTCGAAAGCTTTGAACTATATTGCTAAAAATTTTTGTGTGTCATTTTTAGCAAAAAAGTAACTTTAAGTTCGTGAATGGGCTACATCCCCCTACTCCTTCTACCCCCTCCCATACAAATTTCATGAAATTTCGAAATATTAAGAAATTGATTTTTCTTTGAAACTATTTAAGCTACAGACTTGAAATTTAGGTCAAAGTATGACGATATAAATGTCATTAATACCACGGAATATTGACCCGATCTCTTTACTCCTTCTACCCCCTCCCATACAAATGGACAATTTTGAAAAATACATATTTTCGATTTTCATTGAAACTAATAAAGCTGAAAAGACGAAATTTTGTCACAATTAATTTTACTATAATTTCAATTTAATTTAAAAATAATTATCAACTTCACCTTACTGCTTCTACACCCTCCCATACAAATTTCACAAAATTTTGAAATCTAAATTAAATTATTTTTCTTCGAAACTGTTAAAGGTATCAACTTGATATTTTGTATAAAGTATACAAATAAAAATATTAATAATCCAAAAAAAAATTGTTTTGATCCGTACACTCCTTCTACCCCCTCCCATACAAATGCATAAATTTTAAATTTTGTTAAATGCATTTTATCGATTTCCATTCAAACTTGAAAAAGTACAAACTTCAAATTTGGCCAGAATTTGCTTCTTAATAATTGAAATAAGTGCTAGAAAAAAATATCAGCCCCGCCTCACTCCTTCTACCCCCTCCCATTCAAATATCTGTATTATAAATTCAAGAAAAGCATTTTTCCTTCAAGTATGTGAGAGCTATCGACTTTGAAATTGAATCAAAGCACGGTGATGATAAGCAGTTTCAAAATCATCTAAAACGTTCCACTTCCTCTGCTACCTCCCATACAAATGTCCCAATTTCAGGAAAACTATTACCAATTTCATTAAAAATAATGAAAACTAAAAACTTTAAATTCAGCAATAAGCATTTTGCATGCCATGTTCGGCGTCATATAAGAAAAATACAAACCTCCCCCTCTACTTCTACCACCTCCCATGCAAAAGTCTCTATTCACTATTCGTAAGAATTAGAGATGACATACTTTCCGGTATATTAAAGTCAATTCCATCTCATCTAGAGTATCATATGATTGGGCTTTAAGCCCAATCATAATTCTGTTATGTTTATTACGGAGACTGGCCTAAGTGACTTCTTCAGAAATGAAGAAATATTGGACAATAGCTGGACCGTATACAGGAACGATAGGAATTACAGCACAACAAAGAATGGGGTGTCTTAATTGTAGTTCACAATTCTTTATCTAGTGAGATTGTAGACACAACACCAACAACATAAATTTATCAGAATAATACTGATAAATAGATATGTTTACATCGGTGTTGCATACATCCAGCATAACTCTAAAGACAACAAATACCACGACATTCTTGAAATTTTTCATAGTGTTAATTGCTCCTCAACAGAGACAATATCTTCATTCTCGACGATTTTAATCGCTCAAATATCTCTTTTCAGACTAATCATTCCGATAACACTATTATACCGGGGAATCTTATGCCTGATATTGACACCACTATTATCGGTACACTGTATAATAACGACTTACATCAGGTAGTGAATTTTCCCAATAAAAATGGGAGATGGCGTGATATGATCTTAACCGACGCATATGATGAAGTGATTGTTAGCCCTGCCTCTGACGCGGAGAATCTTTGTCTCTAATACACAACATCACTCTGCTATCATAGTAGAACTACCATGCAACAACACTAATTTAGTTCACTCTTACAATAATTTAGTTCATTCTTACAATAATAAAATAATAAATAATAAATTATAAATAAAAAATTATCTGCGATAAATTGACCAATATGATCCACCCTGATCTTAATGACGATCAGCACGGCCTTAGAAAAGGTCGCTCGACCACAACGAATCTCATAATTTTTGTATTTGATACGCTCTGCGCAGTTGAAAATGGGCATCAAATCGACACAATATACACCGAATTCAGCAAAGCGTTCGACCGAGTTGATTGCAATGTCCTGATTTTAAAGTTGAAAAAAATTGGTGTGACAGGATCCTTACTTGACTGGCTTAAATCCTATCTTAATATTTGTTAAGTTTCAAGATCTTATTTCCAAGGAAATGATAGTGTCCTCTGGGGTACCCCAAGGAAGTCACTTGGGACCTCTCTTATTTAATGTTTTCGATTCAGATCTATCAGAAGTATTGGAAAATGTTTTACATCTGATGTACGCTGATGATCTAAAACTATATCATGCCATAACCTCGTCCGCAGATTCCGCATTTCTGCAATTCAAACTTATTGCGCTAGATCATTGGTACAGTCAGAACAAATTAGAGCTTAATGTCAGTAAATGCCACGTGATAAGCTTCTCACGTAAATCATCCTCACATCACCATGACTATGTCCTAAGTGGAACTCAACTACACCGTGTTGATCAAATTGAGGACCATGGCTTACTACTGAACAAAAAACTGTACTTCAAATCTTACTATAATTGAATAAATTCAAATGCCAATAAGCTTCTTGGGTTCATAAAGAGAAGAGCCAAAGAGCTTAAGAATGTATGGGTTACCAAATCTTTATTCTGTTCGGGCGGACAAGACCCTATTCTGGAATATGTATGTCCCATTTGGGACCCCTTTTTCCACTTATACAGCAACAGAATAGAGTCAATCCAGAAGCAATTCCTTCTTTTTGCTCTCAGGGACTTTTATGATCCTAGAACTTTGAAAACCTTCCACCCTACACAGTTAGGCTCCAATTATTAAATCTTTTACCTCTTGGTTCTAGAAGAACTATGCTCACATCCTGTTTTAAAGTAGATGTTTTGAATGGCGATATTACGGTTGACCATATCTCAAACAAATTCAGACTCAATGCCAATGTCGTCAGGCTGACGAGACATTCATAACCACTTAGGGAATATTCACATCGTACAGATTACGGACAAAATGAACCTATTAACAGATGCTGTAGAGTATTTAACAAACACTCTCTTCAACATCACTGTTCGTCAATTGTTTCATTACTCTTAATAGTAAATCCATATCCCCAAGGTAAGCTGCAGATTCTGCCTTATTGGCCAAATTTTCAATGGCCTTTCTCTTGTCGCGTCTTACAGCCTTCTTATGCTCTATATGAGCATCGCGGTAGTTCTATCTCATCGTTGACATTGGGTTGATTGGTAATTGTCAATTTGACTTTTTCCGATCGACAAACTTGACCCAAATATCTTGCGACATCCAGGATTTCTCATCGCTTTGCGCATATCTTATTTACTCTTCAGCACTTGCTAGAAATGTGTTTCTGGTTGCCTCTCAATTGGCGTCCGGTGTGCGATTTCATATCCGCCCAATATGGATGACTTTTCGCCTAGAATGGTGGTATACTCGCGTTTTTTAAAGGGGTCTCCTAGTTTACCCACATTAGACCTGCTCTTCATTTGCATAATTTGTAGCCATCGGATAGCTGATTTACACAATCTCAATTAAGCAACCACCAAGTGGTGATCGCTTCGCATGTCACCTCCACGCTGCGCTCGCACATCAAGGAGATATCTTCTCTATTGGCGAATTATGACCAAATGATTGATTTGGTTCTGAGTAACACCATTAGTGGAAGCCCAAAATATTTTATTTCAATGCTCGAACGTTCCAGAAGTCAATCACAGTCGGTTTTCGAAAGCCAAAAGTTGTTACCGCGTAATCCGTCCGTATCCGAGGCGCTGTATCCGTTTATCGTATCAGGTAGATATTAAAATTATGGATGATAAGCTCGTGATCCAGTGAGTGACCATTTGTAATTTTTAGGTCGTATTCTACTGCTCCATTCCACGGGAATCGTATTTCACAAGCCATTCAATGGAATTCCGTTTTAAATGTCAATTAATTTATTTGTGGCGAAAATACAATAAGTGATAATTGCCGGAATGGAGCACAGCTGTACGCATCGCACTAGAACTTCCGGAATGATTGCCCAGGACATTTGTTTGTCCCATCAAGACATGATTTAGTTCATGGCTTGCCACTCGTATACAATATTCCACGAGCCGGCGAAACTACCTAAATTAGAGATACTCCTACTTTTTTTTAATATTTGGGGAACATGTGAGAGCACTGCGACCTTCCCGGCCTATTGTGCGTTTATTGCCCCTTTATCCCACCATAACTTAGTTTTGGCTAATTTAAGTATCTTTAAGGGAACCATGTTGGCTAGTTCCTCGGTAGTAAGAAAACCTATTCCCAGAAGATTGTGTATTTTCCTGTCTACTGCTTCACAGTGACATAGGATGTGTTCTGTTGTTTCTTCGAGACAGAGGCGGCAAATGTCGGTTTCAGCTAAGCTCATATTTTTGAGGTGGTGGTTTACTCCACTGTGCCCCGTCATTAGGACGATTAGAGTACTAATATCGCTCTTCCTGAATTTTAGAATATTCTCCATTTTGTTTTTTTTTGTGGTAGGATAAGTTTTTTTGAGATTGATAAGCCTGGAATTCTATTCCAGTAGATTTTATGTTTTTGTTCAACCCACTTTCTAAATGTAGGGATGGAATGCCCTTTTGGTTTTTCGCAGAATGACTCTGGTCCAATAAAATTTGTTTCTGCACCGTTTTTGCAAGGCGATGAGCCTCTTCATTTCCCTCAATTCCCATATGTCCGGAGCCCACATTAAGGTTACATTGTTCCTTTTTTCCCAGGATGATCAGGTTTTGAAGGCAGTCCCAAACTTTTCTCGATCCATGTTTATTGGATGCTAGGGCTTTGGGAATCGCCTGACTATCCGATAGGATATAAATAGTTTTATTGCGATGATCCTTTCTTATATTCTCTTGGATGCATAGCTCCATTGCAATTAGTTCGGCTTGGAAGATTGTGGCTTCTTTACCGAGAGGTTTTGAGACCCAGAAATTCTGACGTTTAACTCCGGCTCCAGTTCCCTGAGGTGCGCGAGCCATCTGTATACCAGGTGGTTGATTTCTCTTCTATTTCAGGTAACATAGATTGCCAATCCTTGCGTTTTCTGATTATAACTTTGAAAGGTGTTTCAAAGTTGAATTTTGTCGGCATAGTGTCCGATAATGTGGAGGTTAGAACCTCTTTTTATGTTTTTTTAGGATTTTGAGGTAACCTCTAAAATCTTCTGGTTGGTATTCGTTTTCCCTCTGTATGCGTAACACCCCTTTGATAGCCTCCTTTTTATTTGGAGGTGAGTCGAAAGGATGCTTAGCAACATGTCCATTGCCGCAGTAGGACAGGTTTTCTTTGCTCTTGTGATACCAAGACAAGCTAGCCTTTGGATTTTTTGTAGCGTAGTCCTAATTACTACCTTTATAATAAAATTTGACGAAAGAATGCTAAAATTTTGTGAACAACCATCACCATAATGTGTTTCAACATAACTTTGTCATGAAATAGTTGAAAATCTTCTGAAAATAAATTCGACAACATTGTTGTGAAAAAAAAAACTTGGCTTCAGGAGAAAAATAATTTGATAAATGTTCGTTGGCTTGCGTTTTCACAAATAGATATTTGTGGCAATTTTGATCTCTAATTTTGTTACAGAATCAAATCGACAATTTTTCAAACCCTTTTTAAAAAGATTTACAAATTTATTACTGAATTTGAAGAAAGATTTTTCAAAACAAGGACATAAAAAGATTGAACAATTTTTTTGTGTTTACCCTTAAATAAGTAAAAAAAAACTTCAAAGCAGAAGAATTCAATATTATTGAAATTGCGATGTATAAACTCGAAAATCCAGAATAATCTGACCCATGAAAATTTTCGCAATAATTCATATAATCAAAACAAAATCATTTGAATACATAATCTGGAAAATTGATGGCATATCCGGAAAATTATTCAAAGATTGTTCCTTTTTTTTGTTACGAAAATGAGAAAAAGTTTAGATATTCTTGTTAGAAGGGCGCCAATTCGTCTAGGCTTGAGAATTCATGAGATAGCAAAATAAAAACTTGAGATTCGACAGTAAATTGAATAACAGCTAGTAAATGTCCTTTTCTAAGTTCTCACAAGGTTATTTTTTTTTGCCTTATTTATGTTAGGACAGCATTAAATTGCCCGGGAATAATTTAAGATGCTTTGAATGATATGAATGGAATCAAGGCCATCTAGGCAATCGGAATAATCGTTTAGAATAGAAAAATTGATCTTGAAAAGTTTTTGTTTTTGCGGCAATAATTTATGTCGCATTTGTAGCATAAAGGATTATTTTTGTTTTCGTTATTGTAAGGGTTTTGGTGATGATTTGTGTTTATATCCTTCTAATTTCAGTTTCGATAGTTTTATCTTTTTATGTGTCCTATGCATAGTGATACATGTCTCAGAATTGTGTATTCCGTACAGATCTCACAGTGTATAGCTGATAATCTGCTACGTTTCGAAAATGCAAAAAAATTTGAATTTTGGAAGCATAGAGAACGCTTTTGGTATGTACGGCAGTGTTTGGCGCTGTATGCTATGCAGACAATGCATTACTTTGCTATTATTTCAACGGTAGTATCCAAATCAGGCTATAAGCTGTATGGAAATTCAACACTTGTCTCCAGAAATATATCCTGGGTTCATGGAGCGTTTTACATTTTTCAGTTTAAGAAGACAGAAGCTGGGGAATCTCTCGAGCTATTTTCCTATCGATTCAGCTCACCCTCTACACCACTACTGAGAATGGCTCGTGACTCCAGGATCGAAAAAGACTTGTACTGTCATCAATTAACAAGCTACTATCAATAGTAGCATCAACAGTACCTGATTCGAGATAAGTAATGTATATACTTTAATTTGTTATGTTTCTTCATTATGCTAAATAATTGAGTTTTGTTGTCGGGGCTTCTACCTGCACAGAAAATACAAAAAACCCAAAGTTTTTAATGCGGATATTACTTAACCCATTTAAAGCCAAAGGTAGAATTAGCAAAATAAATTGTCAATCTCTGCAGTTAAATTGATGCGTTTACACAGGAATTTTGCTAATATAGGGTGTTTGAGCAAGAGGTATAGGGCTGGAAAGGCATATTATTTGGTCGCTTGATAGTTGTCAAATGTTGACATTTACCATATATAGACGCAGGAAATTTACCATTAAACGCTACACATTCGTTGAATTTTATAACCCGTTCAACAGTAGTTACAATGTGCAACATTTGAGCATTTTGATAATAATCATGTGCATTCTAAGACGTGTGTACGCAATCTACTCAAAAACTTCCAAGGGGCTGGCTCAGTGCAAGATTTCAAGACACGAAACGACTTCGCCCCGGAAGTTCGACCGAAAATATCGCCGCAGTGAAGAACATTTTTAAAACAACCCAAATACCTCCATTCTCCACCGTGTTCAAGAACTCGGCCTCTTCACTGCTGCGAATATTAGCGATATGAATGAATGATACAGAAGTTCATATAATCACTCAAAAATCTCGAAACCGGATGTCCGTCCGTCCGTCCGTCTGTACGCTCTCTAGCTTGAGAACGCGTTGAGCTAGATAATTCAAATTTTGTACACGTAATTTTTGATAAAAAGTAAGGTCAAGTTCGTAATCCGGCCAAATCTTCTCTTCAATGGCGCTACAGCACAAATCGGGCCTTGGCCTCCTGAACTTCAAGTTCCTTAACATTTTCATTATTTATTACGGAAGAGTTGTTAGCTCTTCGCACAACCCTCTATCTACGAATTTTTCATTTTCGTAGATTGTGGTAACCAAGGTATATTCAAGAAGGTAGTGTGCTGGAAATATGCGTTGACCGGGATTTGAACTTACGACCTTCACATTGTAAACCAAACACGCTACCCACTAGACTACACCCTAGCTAATCCGGCCAAATCACTCCACCCGTTCTATCCCCTCCCATACAAAATGTCACAATTGCGCAATTTCACAATAAACGGATTTGCTCGAAAAGTATAAAAGATATTGGTTTGAGATTTGAAACATATTACTTTTATGATGACTTAAATCTACTGTATAACAATGGTGCGTGTCCTCCCCCTCATTCCACCACCTCCCATACAAACTGTACTTATTAACGAAATACTCTAAACCAATTTACTCAGAGCGAATAAAATTTTTTTAGCTGAAATGTCATATTTATTAAGAATTATTAGTAAGACCAAAAAAAAAGTAGACTATTAGCTTCATCCCTTCTAATCCCTCCCACACAATCAGACACGATTTCACAACTTAACAAAAAATGGATTTTTTTGAAAACTATAAATGCTACTGATCTACAATTTAAGGCATATCAAAAGCATGATATTTATAGTGATTTCTGAAAAAGTTATTAAGATCTCGCCCCTCCTTCTACCACCTCCCATACAAAATGCACAATTTCATTAAATCCAATATACTAATTTCCTCAGTACCTATTAAATTATAAAATTGTATAAAACGTTTTGATAGCAACTTTAGCGCGATGAGAAAAAATTAGTTCAATGTCGTCAACCACTGTACCACTTCCCCAACAAAATTTCTTGAAATCGAAAAATTTATCTTTCATCTAGATAATTGCAAGATTGGGCTTTACACCCAATCGTAGTCCTGTTATGTTTTACAGACGCTTTAGAAAAAATCTTTTAAAATGAGTGAAAATTAAGTTCATTTAAAAGAAATTTAAAACATTTAAAAAAAACCTTCAATATTAGCTGTGTTTTTTTGCGGCTGTATCCAGAGCAGATTAGATTAACTACATTGAAAGCAACAACAAATCATCTATCCAGAGTAGCTTGACCACTGGGGTAGCTAATCCACTCCGGATAAATAGTTTCTGTGTTTATTAATAGATGGCTCAGAAGTTTTTAGAGCTTATGTCTTTCATTTCTCAGCCGTTGGCAGCTATGAACTTTGAGATTTCTGACAAAATAATGTATTCCCATAACCTCAGTTATTTCTCGAAGATACGCAGTGAGGATTTTGTTTTTTTTGTGAAAAATGGAAATCAATCCATAAAAAGAAAAGGTAAAGTAACGATTTCAATTTTACTTTATTATTATAATAATAAAGTATTGTGATCGACATAAGAAAAAAAAATTTGCTACCCTGAAATTTGTTTTTTTTCGCGTTTCATGACTAAATTAGCCTAAAAATACAAAAAAAAAAATCCGTCTCCGCCGTACGCCGTCCGCCGTACATATGGACTCATATCTCCGAGACCGTTAAAGGTAGAATGTTCGTATTTGGGAAGGTGGAAGGGGGAGGCGGGGGAGGGAAAAAGTCAAAAACTACACTTGCTAATATCTCCACCACGAATGCAGATAGGAAGTTCAAAATCAGTAGTGATATAGAAAAGGTTGTGGGACAAACTTTAAAAATAATTTAATTTTTTTATCCATTGGCGTCCGAAAAGGGGGGGGGGGCTAAAAACAATTGTTTTTTCAAATGATTATATCTTCGTAAAAAAACTCATATTTTGGTACCATCAAGGTGGCATAAAGTTCCATTGGAATCAGCTTAGAGAGTGGCTAATTATTGTAACAGGGAGGATCAGGGGCGTGAAAAGAAAAACACTTAAAAATGAATATCTCAACTATCTCTTAAGCTA
Organism: Chorisops tibialis; assembly: GCA_963669355.1. NCBI lineage: Eukaryota > Metazoa > Arthropoda > Insecta > Diptera > Stratiomyidae > Chorisops > Chorisops tibialis. The sequence goes on from OY770263.1 coordinate 214,765,476, forward strand.
TGTAATTGAAACTTGAAACATATATTAAGCTATGCTAGAAATATACAAAAAAATATAACAAATTGAAATAAAAGTAGTGGGGGGAAATGGGGAGCATTTCAAAAATGGCGCACTTTTCAAAATTACAAATCCTTATATCTCAAAAAAAGTACAGATATCAAATCCAAAATTTGTTTTAAGTTGGGAGGTGTAAGGGGACGAAGGTGATAAGCAAAAATGTCGAAAATTTTGAGTAATTTTTTTAGGGCTCCGGTGAAAGATACAAAGTTCAAATTTTGCATGTGGATACGTCTATTTAATGTTCATAGAAAAATAATAATAACTTGATGATCCATATTTGTTATAAACCGACCCCCCCGGTCTAACGTGCACAAGGTGTTTCATGTGCATTGAAAAAAACACATAAACTGAAAATTTTTGAGTGAAATTTTAAGGTAGAAACTTGAAAATTTGCGAAATGCATTTAAAAAAAATCCCTAAACATACGAAATATTAACTGGTCGAAAACCTTTAAAACTTCTACCCCCTCCCATATAAAATTATTTTTTTCGACCTTTTCAAGAAATCAATTATCACCTAACTATTAAAAGCTATCAATTTGAAATTTTGTATAAGAGCTTACAAAAATAATTAAAATCAAATTACGTTAAAAGTTTTGAAATCGCGCTTGCCCTTCTACCCCCTCCCATACAAAAGTATGATTTCGACCAATTTCATTAAATCAACTAATAGCCAACAAATTAAAAGCTACGAACTTGAAATTTTGTACGAGCATCTTACAATAAAAACATAACAGGGCTACGATTGCGCGTAAAGCGCAATCTTACGATACTCTAGATGAAATAGAATTTTTTGTGATCCCAAGAAATTTCGCATGGGAAGTATTAGAAGGGATGACAGCATTGAACTAATTTTTCCCCATCATGCTAAAGTAGCTATAAAAATGTTTTGTACAAAATGCTTACTCCAAAAATTGAATGGGAACTGAAAAAATTAGTGAGTTAGATTTAGTGAAAATGTGCAGTTTGTATGGGAGGTGGTAGAAAGAGTGGGGCGATTAGAGTGATTTTTTTCAGAAATAACTAGGAATATTGTAAAATTGACATCCCTGAAATTTCAGACTAGTGCCATTTATACTTTTCAAGAAAATCGATTTTTTGTGAAGTTGTGAAACTGTGTCATATTGTATGGGAGGGGGTAGAAGCAGTGAAGCTAATCAAATATTTTTTTCTGATCTTAGTGCTAATACTAATTAAGTATTTATTACAAAATATGAGCTCAATAAATGTTATATGTTCTGAGAAAATCGTCTTAGAGCATTTCATGAAAAAGTGTAGTTTGTATGGGAGGGGGTGGAAGGAGAGGGAGGAAGCAAATAATTTTTCTACTGTAGATTAAAATTGCTATGAAAATAACATATCCGAAAATTCAGACTAATAGCTTTTATACTTTTTGAGTAAATCCGTTTATTGTCAAATTACGAAATTGTGTCATTTTGTATGGGAGGGGGTAGAAGGGGTGAAGCTAATAGTCTAAATTTTTTTGGGCATACTAACAATTTCAAATAAATATTTGGTGCACAATTTCAGCTCTCTAAATTGTATACGCAATGAGTAAATTGGCTTAGAGTAATTCATGACAAGTACAGTTTGTATGGGAGGTGGTAGAAGGAGGGGGAGGATACGCATAATTTTCGTACGGTAGATTGATATTATCATAAAAGTAACATATTCCAAATTTCAGGCCAATAGCTTTTATACTTTTCGTGCAAATCCGTTTATTGTCAAATTGCGCAATTGTGTCATTTTGTATGGGAGGGGGTAGAAGGAGTGGAGCGATTTGGCCCGTTCACGAACTTGACCTTACTTTTTTGTCAAAAACGACGTGTACAAAATTTGAACTATCTAGCTCAACGCGTTCTCAAGCTAGAGCGCGCACAGACGGACGGACGGACGGACGGACGGACGGACGGACGGACGGACGGACAGACGGACGGACATCCGGTTTTGAGATTTTTGAGTGATAATATTAATTTCTGTATTCATCATTTTTTTCTCCGAGCCTTATTTCTTGGCGTTACAAACTTTAGAGCAAACTTATAATACTCTCAGATTTCATCTAGAGTATAAAAAAAAGAAAATTGCATCACAAGTTTTACTATTCCCCTACCTCCTCTACCCCCAAACAAAATTATTTTTTCGAGCATTTTTAAGAAATCAGTTATCAGCTAGGGTGTAGTCTAGTGGGTAGCGTGTTTGGTTTACAATGCGAAGGTCTTGAGTTCAAATCCCGGTCGACGCATAATTCCAGCTTGAACATACCTTGGTTACCTTAATCTACGGAAATGAAAAATTCGTAGATAGAGGGTTGTGCGAAGGTCTAACAACCCTTCCACAATAAATAATGAAAATGATAAGGAACCTGAAGTTCAGGAGGCCAAGGCCCGATTTGGGCTGTAGCGCCATTGAAAAAAAAAAGTTACCAGCTAACTTTTAAAAGCTATCAATTTTGCATAAAAACTTCTAAAAATAATTCAAATGAAGTTGCTTTAAAGGTTTGGAAATCGCGCTTGCCCTTCTACCCCCTCCCATACAAAACTATGATTTCGACCAATTTCATTAAATCAACTAATAACCAACAAACTAAAAGCTACGAACTTGAAATTTTATACAAGAACCTTACAAGAGAAGCGAAATAAAACTGCATATCAAATTTTACGATTCCCCTATATTCTCTACCCCCTCCCATACAAATGTTCATTTTCGTGAATATAAAATACACCGAATTTCATGAAAATTCTATGCGACTTCGTCTATGAAACACTTTCTATACAGAGAATATTGGACGTGATTCAAGCAATTAATTAAAAAGCTATTAACATCCACCCACCCTTGCTATTACCCCTCCTCCTCCCCTCATAAGAACCAAAACTTGCAGAAATGAATGAAATATTGTTAAATTGACAACAGTCCTGCCCAAGAACTCCCTTTCACTTAGCCTTCCCTAACCACTCTAACCTGCATATTGACTTTCCACTCATCCGCAACTTGTCCCAAGAATAATAAAGTTTCGCGCGACTTGTTGGTAGTTTATTTTTTATTTATAGATCTCGTCGTTTTTGGGGCCGAGGCGAAACCCTCGCATCACTTAACTCTAATAGTTCCAATAAAAACACTTTCCTATTTGCACTCATAATTGGATCGGTAAGGAAAAGTTTTGAATTATCCCCAAAAATTCACAATATTTTACAGAAATTATCTGTTATAATTCACAACTGGCCATTCGAAGTAAACTTGTCAAATTGTTTCCAGGTGCAACAACTTACCAGTTAAACACTTTAGTACTGAACTTCTACTCTGGATCGTTTTTTTGAGGAGTATCTTAACCTGCTCTACTCTCGTCCACAAAAAAACACAGCTATTATCATATTTTATGTAGTCTGTTGGAGATCATATTAAAGGCTTGTGTAGTGCAAGAATTGACTAAAGATTAAGTAACCACTTAAACGTCTTAAAAAAATCTTTAATTCAGTATTGCGTCTTAGCGACTTTGGTCGTTAAACGAGAAACTTGGAAATGTTACAAATTAATTCATAGAAAATGCATGAAAGTTCAAGATGTTAATTGATCTAATAGCTTTGCCTAATCTAACCCTTATAATAGAAAAGTATGACCAATTAGAAAAAATCATATAAATAAACTGCCAACAAGTCAGGCGAAACTTTATTATTCTTGGGGCAAGTTGCGGATGAGTGGAAAGTCAATATGCAGGTTAGAGTGGTTAGGGAAGGCTAACTGAAAGGGAGTTCTTGGGCAGGGCTGTTGTCAATTTAACAATATTTCATTCGTTTCTGCAAGTTTGGGTTTTTATGAGGGGAGGAGCAGGGGTAATAGTAAGGGTGGGTGGATGTTAATAGCTTTTTAATTAATTGCTTGAATCACGTCCAATATTCTCTGTATAGAATGTGTATCATAGACGAAGTTGCATAGAATTTTCATGAAATTCGGTGTATTTTACATTCCCGAAACCGAACATTTGTATGGGAGGGGGTAGAGAAGGTAGGGGAATCGTAAAATTTGATATGTAGCTTTATTTTGCTTCTCTTGTGAGGTGCTTGTATAAAATTTCAAGTTCGTAACTTCTAGTTTGTTGGTTATTAGTTGATTTAATGAAATTGGTCGAAATCATGGTTTTGTATGGGAGGGGGTAAAAGGGCAAGCGCGATTTCAAAACTTTTAAAGCAACTTCATTTGAATTATTTTTATAAGTTTTTCTGCAAAATTTGAAATTGATAGCTTTTAGGAGTTAGCTGACAACTTTTTTCGAGCATTTTTAAGAAATACTTAAAAATGCTCGAAAAAATAATTTTGTATGGGAGGGGGTAGAGGAGGGAGAGGAATCGTAAGACTTGTGATACAATTTTCTTTCTTTTCTGTTGTAAGATGCTCGTACAAAATTTCAAGTTCGTAGCTTTTAATTTGTTGATTATTAGTTGATTTAATGAAATTGGTCGAAATCATACTTTTGTATGGGGAGGGGGTAGAAGGGCAAGCGCGATTTCAAAACTTTTAACGTAATTTCATTTCAATTATTTTTGTAAGTTTTTATGCAAAATTGCAAATTGATAGATTTTAAAAGTTAGGTGATAATTGATTTCTTAAAAATGGACGCAAAAATAATTTTGTATGGGAGGGGGTAGAAGTTTTAAAGGTTTTCGACCAGTTAATATTTGGTATATTTAGGATTTTTTTTTAAATGCATTTCCCTAGTTTTCAAGTTTCTACCTTAAAATTTCACTTAAAAATTTTCAGTTTATGTGTTTTTTTCAATGCACATGAAACACTTTGTGCACGTTAGACCGGGGGGTCGGTTTATAACAATTATGGATCAAGTTATTATTATTTTTCTATGTACATCAAATAGACGTATTCACATGCAAAATTTAAACTTTGTATCTTTCAACAGAGTCGTAAAAAAATCACTCAAAACTTTCGACATTTTTGCTTATCACCTCCTTCCCCTTTCACCTCCCAACTTAAAATTTTTACGAAAATTAAACAATATGTAGTTCTACAATCTGACAAATTTTTGATTTGATATCTGTACCCTTTTTTGAGATATAAGGATTCGTAATTTTGAAAAGTGCGCCATTTTTGAAATGCTCCCCATTTCCCCCCACTACTATTATTTCAACATGTTATATTTTTTTTGTATTTTTCTAGTATAGCTTAATATAAGTTTTAAGTTTCAATGACATAGCTTAAGAGATAGTTGAGATATTCATTTTTAAGTGTTTTTCTTTGCACCCCCCCTGACCCTCTCCTTTACAATAATTAACCACTCTCTAAGCTGATTCCAAAGGAAATATATTCCACACTAACGGTCTTAAAGTATGAATTTTTTATGATAAGTAATTTCGAAGATATAATCATTTGAAAAACAATTCGTCCGACAATTTGTTTTTAGCTCCCCCTTTTCGCACCCCAATGGATAAAAAAATTAAATTATTTTTAAAAGTTGTCCCACAAACCCCTCTATATGTGTGTTGAGTTTCAGCTTCCTAGCTGTTACCATGGTTGAGATATTTGAATTCGTATTTTTTGGCTTAAGCGCTCCCCCTGCCTCCCCCTGAACCCGTACACCCCCCAAAATGTGTATTCGCCTGAGATCCGCAACTATCTACAATCCTTCCAAAAATGAACTTTCTATCTTGAAGGGTTTGGGAGTTAATGTATGTAATGGACGGCGGACGGCGTACAGACAGACGGATTTTTTTTTTTTTGCATTTTTCGGCTAATTTAGTCATGAAACGCGAAAAAACATAATTTCAGGGTAGCAAATTTTTTTTTTTTCCAAGTCGATCACAATACTTAATTATTAAAATAATAAAGTAAAAATGGTTGTCCCATTGAGACCGCTTGTTTTAAAATTTGAAAAAAGCCTAGTGCTTATTTGAAAAGCTCTGAAGTTTTTATTTTAATAAAAAGTGTAGATATGTAGGCTATGAATGGAGAAGAATATTCGATAAATGCTGCACGACCGACACAAAATAAGTAAGGCTAATTTCAAAATAGACGGTAAAATGGCAGTCTTAAAGGGACACCCTCTATAATTAACATATTAAAAGCTAAAAATGCGAAATTTTGTATGAACACTTAAAAACACAAAAACGAATTTAGAGTTGCCTCAAGTCTCTTCCTTGTCCCATTCAAATGTATGCTTTCTTTTACATAAATTACACAGAATTTTTAAAAGCATACTATAAGTATGCAACTGATATTCTGTACAGAGCATTTCAAAATTGAGTCCGTTTCCTCGTATTTCAAACTTTTAGGAATTTTTTCAAAATGCCTTTGAAAATTTTCAAGTTTCTACCTGAAAATTTCATCCAAAATTTTTCAGTTTTGTATTTTTTTGATTGCGCATGAAACATCTTGTGCACGTCAGATCCTCCCTTCGGTGCATAACAATCGTGGAGCTCCTTTTGAGCTGATTCTTGTGGATCTATATGCTACCTTCTTCTCTTCAATGGCGGTACAGCACAAATCGGGCCTTGGCCTCCTGACCTTCAGGTTCCTTAATATTTTCATTATTTATTGCAGAAGGGTTGTTAGCCCTTCGCACAACTCTTTATCAACGTATTTTTCATTTTCTTAGATTGAGGTAACCAAGGTATACCCAAGCAAGTAGTGTGTCGACCGGGATTTGAACTCACGACCTTCACATTTTAGACCAACACGCTACCCACTAGGCTACATCCTAGCTTATATGTTACCTTCATGACCCCAAAATATGATTTTTTTATGGTAAGTAATTTCGAAGATGTAATCATTTTAAAAAAAATGCGGCGGACAATTTGTTTTTACCCCCCCCTTTTTCGGAACCGAATGAATAAAATAATTACATTATTTTTAAAGTTTGTCGCACAAAACCCTTCATAAATAAATGCTGATTTTCAGCTTCCTAACTAGAGCCATGGTTGAGATATTGGAATTCTTAGTATTCGGTTTTAGCCCCTTAATCCTTAACCCCCCAAAATGGGTATCCGCCTGAGACCCGCAACCATCTACAGGCAGGCGTACAGACAGACGGATTTTTCTCCAGGCTATTTTTGTCATGAAACGCGAAAAAAGAAAATATCAAGGTAGCAATTTTCTTTTTCCAAGTTGATCACAATACTTTATTATTAAATAATAAAATAAAATTGGTAGCTAAACTAAGAACACGTAAGACTAGTCGAAAGTGAACACTTATACTTTAAGAGTGTAAAATTTAGCAAAAAAACATAAGAGGACTACGATAATCTCTATGAAAAAGATTCATTTCAAAAAATTTTGTAGGGGAAGTGTTACAGGGGTTGGCGACATTGAACTAATTTTTTTCTTGCCACACTGCTATCAAAATGTTTTATACAAAATTTAGGATTCAAAAATTTAATAAGTACTGAGAAAATGAGCGTATTGGATTTAGTGAAATTGTGCAGTTTTTATCGGAGGTGGTAGAAGGAGGGGAAAGTTCTGAAAGACTTTTTCAGAAATAACTATAAACAACATGCTTTTGAAATGTTTTAAATTGTAGATCTGTAGCATTCATAATTTTCGGGAAAATTCACTTTTTGTAAAGTTGTGAAATTATTTCAGATTGTATGGGAGGGGGGTAGACGGGTTAAAGCTAGTAGTCCATTTTTTTGGCCTTACTAATAATTCTAAATAAATATTAAGTACACAATTTTAGCTCCATAAATCTTATACGCACTGAGTAAATTGAATTAGAGTATTTAATGAAAAAGTGCAGTTTGTATGGGAGGTGGAGCAAGGAAGGGGATTACTTAAATAATTTTGATGATTATTATTATTATTACAATGGCACTACAGCCCACTACAGCAAAAGGACCTTGGCCTCCTGACTTTCAGGTTCCTTAACATTTTTTAATTGTCATTGTGCCATGCTTTTGATATGTTTTAAATTGTAGATCAGTACCATTCATACTTTTCAAGAAAATCCACTTTTTGTAATGTTGTGAAACTGCATCATTTTGTATGGGAGGGGTAGAAGGGGTTAAGCTAATCCTCTAATTTCATTTGGTCTTACTAATGATTCTAAATAGGTTAAAGCACAATTCGACAAATTTTATGCGTACTGAGTAAATTTGTTTAGAGGATTTCATGAAAAGTTCAGTTTGTATGGGAGGGGGTGGAAGGGGAGAGAGGACACAAATAATTTTTATACGGTAAATTGACATCATCATAAGAGTCAAATATTTAAAATTTCGGACTAATAGCTTTTATACTTTTGGAGCAAATCCGTTTAATGTCGAATTGCGAAATTGTGTCATTTTGTAGGGAAGGGGGTAGAAGGGATGAAACTAATCGTCTATTTTTTCGGTCTAACTAATAGTTCTAAGTAAATATTTAGTGCACAATTTCTGCTCACTAAATTTTATACGCACTGAGTAAATTGATTTAGAGTATTTCAAGAAAAAGTATAATTTGTATGGGAGGTAGTAGGAAGGGAGGACACGCATAATTTTGCTACGATAGATTGAAATCATCATAAAAGTAATGTATACCGAATTTCAAACCAATAGCTTTTATACATTTCGAGCGATTCCGTTTATTGTGAAATTGTGTCATTTTGTATGGGAGGGGGTAGAAGGGGTGGAGCGATTTGGCCCGTTTACGAATTTATTCTTACTTTATTGTCAAAAACGGCTTGTACAAAATTTTAACTTTCTAGCTCAACACGTTCTCAAGCTAGAGAGCGCACAGACGAACGGACGGACATCCGGTTTTGAGATTTTTGAGTGATTATATGAACTTCTGTATCATTTATTTTTTTCTCCGAGCCTTATTTCTAAGCGTTACAAATTTTAGAGCAAACTTATAATACTCTCAGATTTAATCTAGAGTATAAACACGAAACAAGAAGAAGACAGGTATAGAAGAGCCTTAAGTGTTAAATAATTAACGATACCCTGACCAATTTCCTCCTTTCTCGTCATCCTAATTTACAACACCTTTAACATATTTACCTTTCACGTTTCTCCCATTTGCTCAACTTTAACTATGCCCGACATGTTGAAGTGTGAAAGAGATCGCTGGATTTTAAGTAAAAACCGCAAAACTTTACAAAATTATATTTCAACTAAATCGATTAACACCGCATCATTCCTTGTTGCCCGAGTCATTTCCTTGTCGACCGAATCTATATATAATTATTGTTGCTTTCTCAGTAAATAGCTTGCAGATGTTTCGTTGGTTGAAGACCTTGTACATTCAATAGGCGGCATAGTGTGGGAATGTACATAATAGGATTTCGTGCTGCCGTATATTTGTTGTTTGCTGCTTTTGTAAGTCACTTCTTTGTCGGCCGAATCATTTCCTTTTCGCCCGAAAGCTGTTGGCCGCTTGTATAAATATTTCTCTTGTCGTTCGAATCTTATCCTTCTCGTCCGAATTATTCCCATGTCGTACGATTGCTGTGGGCCGCTTCTCTGTATCACTCATGTAATTGTTGTTGGTCACAGGTTATTTCCTAGCATCGGTGGTTCATGTGATGAGCAAATAGAGCTGCTATGTAACAATTTTTATTTATTTTTAAAAAATTTGTATTCGCACGCCACTGAGTTTCCATAAGACCAAAGATTTCACTGGAAAAAGAAAATCTGAAATTAAGTTCGTTCGCCATACGTTCCATTCAAATGAGCTGTTCAAGTTTATTTTACGTCGGTTTATTGCACATTTTATTTGCGTCCAAGTGATTCATTTTTTTTAAAAATTGAATTTCGGTGTGGGATAAAATGTAGGTATGTAAGTATAGTATATATCTATCTGACGCGATGAGATAAAGAAAATTGGAAAAGTAGCACCAATACGAGCAGATAAATTCATTTATTGCTTTGACGAATTAAAGTACTGCTCTAGAAATGGTACGCTTTTAAATATTTATATCACTATTTTTTTATTGTTTTTTTTTCAGTTGTAAAAATGTGTTATTACGAGTGATACATGTAATGTTAACAATTAAGCAGTCATCAAAAATGCCTACGAGGAATTTCATCAGAAAAGAAAGAAGAGGCGTTATTCAAATACACGGCGTTTATGTCAGTGAAGTGATGGAAAATTTCGTAATGAAAACTTTCCAACTCAATTTTCATTTGGCTTGTCAAAATAATATAAAGAGAAAGAAATCAGTATCTACTCAAATATGAGTACAACGCATTTATGATAGTGAAAACAAATTTTGCGTACAATAAATTTTCCGTGCACTTTTCAGGCAGTATTAAATATATTATATTATTGCCCTAGTCGCTCATCGCATGTTCGCAATCTTTTACCATACTCGAAAGGAACAACAACTACACGCGCATACAAATTCCAATGCCAATACCCATTGGATTACTCATGGGCGGTCATGATTCGGCCAACAGCGGTCAAAAAGGAAATGATTCGTCATAAAGAGCTGACAAAGCGAAATAATGATGGGTTCATGAAAAGGAGCAGTTGGAGACTAGAACGCGATAGAGTCAGTCGAAGTTTGGAAAGCGAAAGATTGGACGTTCGGAAGCGAAAAATTCAAAGTTGGGAGAGCGGAATAGTGAAAAAAAAAGTTTTAAAGTTAATGTTGAACGCGAGTAAATAAAGTTCGCAGTTATTTCAATCCCAAGCGACTTAGTTTTATTTTTTCTTGAAATCCAGCGACCCTTAGCGCATTTCAATATGCTAAAATATATTTTGGCACATTTTTTTTTTATTTTCGCATGTGGAGAACAAAACTCAGAAGGTAGAACGCAGAGCAGTTACTGAAATCTTAAATTTATTGGGTTTAACGTTTATAATTTTAGTAATAGTTCTGAATTACAGAAAATGTGTATTATAACTTTCAGAATTCTTAAATTTATGAATAAAGATTGCTAACAAATGAATTTTAAGCCATAATTATCTAAAATATAGCTACGTCTCTGTCATTCAAAAATTAATCTAATTTTTAGGAAGTTTTTTCTCATAAACTAATGTAACATACAATATCTTTTAAATGGAGTATGTTGTACATTTCTTAGAAAAACTGAAAACGTCGTTATTATATTTAACAAACAGATGGCGTAACTGAATATCTATACGATTTTCGGTTCTTTTTATTGCATATGACAATTTTTTAAAATAAATTTTGACATTTACAAAGCACCCAGCCAAATTTTGTAGTAAAATTTGTCGTCTTGATGAAAAGTTCACACTTTTCAATAATGTAATAAATCTGTTAAGACAAAAAGTATTCCAAAAGTTCTGTCAAATATTTGAGTGTAAGATTAGGTTAGTGGTTAAGAAACGCCAAAATCGGGCCTTGTTCGCCTAACCTTAAGGTCCTTAACATTTTTATTTGTTATTCTGAAAAGGTTGTAAGCCCTTCGCACAACCCTCTATCTACGAATTTGTTCGCTGACTGGGGTGGTCCCGATATATCCATGTAAGCAGTGTGTGGGAATTATACGTTGACAGACATCTGAAATCCGAACATTTGCATTGTAGACCAACACGCTACTCACTTGGCTACACCCAGGCTTGATGTGATATAGCTCCGTAAAACCATTTTGGATTTTATATTTTACTTTATCTGTTGGATAAATACAAAATTTGAGTGATTTATTGCTTAGTGCCCTTTACATCCACTAGCTCCCCAATTCCATTTTTTATGAACAGTAAGCAAAAACTTATACCGAAGCGTCTAGTACTATTCTGTAGCAAATTATTAGAAAGGCAAAAACGTTTAAATCAAACAAGTTTAGTAGATTGAGGTAGAGAGATGAATCCACGCAGTATGAAAGAAATTGTTTCTACAAAATTATCCCAACCGAATTTTCAAAATTGTGTATTCCTCATACGGGCAGCCGTCGATGAAATTATTATTATTCTGCAGTAAAAGCCCTTCTAAAGTTGTTGTAAGAATGCTGTTAATTGCCTTGGGGAACATCTAGGTAACGCACAAACTGATACAACCGTCCAAACATTGGTTTTGAGCCTATTCAGATAAGCTTTCAAACAGAAATCTCACCACGTGAAATAAAAAAAATTATTCAGGTGAGAACAGAACCTCTAGTGTGCTCCTCAATAAATTTTTAGAAAAATTAATTAAAACTTTAAATTTTATAACTAATTCGTGTCTCAAGTTATGTTACTTCCCTATACCTCATAAAAGAGGAATTATTATTCTACCAACTAAGCCCAGAAACTATCAACCTACTAATTTGCCACTCTTAAAAAGTTGTTACAAAGAATAATATTCAATAGAATACAAGGGACACTGGAGCTCTAACTGCCAAAACATCCCCGATCTTCAATTCCCCAATTTTTCGACCAAACACAAACTTCAACGGGTTAAAACCTCTTTTAAGGCCGCTTAGCCAACTGGAATGATGTTCCTCGATGTAGAGAAAGCGTTTGACTTGGTATGGCACGGCGTGCTTATTCAGAAAATTAGAGCCGCTAAATTTTCTATATATTTTATGAAAATATTCGCATTATTTCTTGACCACCAAATCGATAGCGTCAAAGTACAGAGCAACAAAACTTTTGATTCTTATAAAGTGCATCGTGGGATGTTGTCACGTTTGGGTTCCACCTTGGATTCCGGCCTTTATTCATCAGTTTGAAACCGTTTACAACGGGTTGTTGATAATTATCAGCAACTCATTATACTATATTATAATGGACACGGTTGATCATCGCAAGTTGCGTTTTGGGTGCCCCAGACCATAAATGCGAATTGTACTTGAGGCGTTTGGAAGCGTCAAGTACTACATCGAGTATGTGCTAGTTCCAATTAAGATGAATATTTATTTTAATGCCAAGGACTGAGAAGTATTCGGAAGAGTCTAGCTGGACACCACCGAAGGCTACATTAGAGACCGTCGGTGGAACCATCTTTCCCTTAAACGTGATTAAGGGAAAGATGGCTGGCTGTTTTTGAGGTGTTGAACTCTTTTATTTATCCTACCCCATTCCAAGATTAGTTTCAGATTAGAGTAGAATTATCCAAATTGTTTGGCACGTTAAGATGCTACCGGGACACGGTCAGCGTTAGTAATCGAGTCGAATTCATAGATTTTATCTGCAATGCAATGTATCGGATTGAGCTTTGATGACAGAATGCCATTAATAAAAATAAGAAAGAGTATGGGTGATAAAACCGAACCTTGGGTGATTCCAGAATCTATGGGAAAGGAGGAAGATGGCACGCCATTCAATACGAATTGTAAGGTGCGTTCATATAAGAAACTCTCAATCCATCTTCAAAATCAAATCAAATTCCTGTTAAGACTCCTTTATGGGCATAGAACAGAAACAACTCTCTTCCACAAGACGTGATCCTGGGCATCGGCCGTAAGCTGTTGCCAGGACTTGCTTATTCCTCTGGCTTCCTGCTCAACTGCTCGCTTCCATGTGTTACATGGTCGACCTACCCGACGTTTTCCTTGAGGATTATAATCTAGAGCCTGTTTGGCGATGTTTCGCTCTGGTTTCCTCAAAATATGGCCAATCCACTGCCACTTCTGTCTTTGAATCTCAATGCCAATTTTAGTCTGGCCAGTTGTACTCCAAAGTTCGTCGTTGGAGATCACTTCTGGCCAGAAGATTCCTAAAATGCGTCGGAGGCATTGGTTTACTAAAGTCTGTAGTTTCTTGGTAAGTCGAATGGTCACTTTCCACGTAGTACAACCATATAACAACACGGATTTGACGCATGCGTCAAAAACTCGCAGCTTCGTGCGAAGGGAGATTTCTCTTAACCTCCAAAAAGGGGAAAGGATACCAAAGGCATGACGAGCCTTATGTAGCCGAGCTTCAACATATTTTTCGGCTCCGCCGTCCATGCTGACAACGCTTCCGAGATAGCAAAAAACTCGCACCTCTTCCACATCCTGTCCGTTAAGAACAATCGGTGTGCTTGCGCTCGAACCCATGTGCATGTACTTGGATTTACGCAAATTTATTTTCAGTTCCGCCTCTTTGCATTTAGAATGCAACGAGCGAAAATTTGACTCTAAGTCCGAACGGTTATGTGCAAGCAAACACACGTCATCAGTATAATCAAGGTGACTTAAGATGTTAAATAGTCTCCATTGAAGACCTTTACCTTCCCCACCTTCCAGTGTAGCTTTCAAGATGTTATTTATTACCACTAGAAACAAGGCTGGTGATAATATGCAGCCTTGTCTGACACCCGTTTGCACAGGGAAGCTCTCAAACAGCTCTCCTCTATGCAAGACGCGACACCTTGCATCTTCGTAGGATTCTTTAATCATAGCTATGACCTTATCTGGAATACCTCTCCTACGCAAAGCATTCCATATGTAATCTCGCTGAACGCTGTCGAAAGTCCATAAACATGAGATGTAGTGGCGAACCCATTTCGGCTGACTGCTCTAATATTATCCGTAGGGTATTTGTGTGGTCGGTACAAGACGACTCTGATAAACTTCGAGAGTGCTCTCGACGACATCACTAATCCTATTGAGAATTACATTAGTCATAATTTTTGATACGGCAGTAAGTAGACATATACCACGCCAATTGCTACAATCCTTCAGCATTTTCACAATGACGCCCTCCTTCCATTCAGTCGGATATTTTCCTTCATTCCACACCTCAGTAAAGAGTAGGAGGAGTATATCGGCTGTTATTTCCGGGTCCGCTTTAAGGAGTTCGGTTGGTAGTCCGTTTATACCTGGAGCTTTCCTTCCCGCCATTGACCGAATGGCGAAAACTATCTCTTCCTTATCTGGAGGATCGTCCCTAATAGAGGATTGTTGCGGTTAGACGTTAGGTAGTTGTTCTGTTTCTATGATATCTTCCACTGACAAGATGTTTAAAATATCAGAGAAGTATTCCTTCTATCGCCGCAACTGGTGTTCACTCATATTAAGGAGAGTTCCGTTGACATCTCTCACCAGGTGACCCAATCCATCTTACGAAGTTATTATTATGGCCGACTGCCTTGAGCTTCATTAGGCGACATTTGTGCCAAACTCTGTCAAACGCTTTAGCGATGTCAAGTGCCTGAACTTGACCTTTACTAAACTTATGGTAGCAAGAGCTCCTACGATCAGTCAGATGTATCAAGTAGTCACCTGCAGAACGTCTGGAACGGAATCCATATTGACGATAATTGATAAGTTGTTATCTTTAAGATAGCGGACTATTTTGCGATTGACAGCCGTCTTTATCACTTTCGACAGAACGGAAGTAATGGCAATGGGGCGGTTACGATTTGTTTCCTTTCTTGGAAGTCGGCTGAACATGCCACATTCCACGTGCGCGGAAAGTGCCAAGAAGAGTAAGAGAGATGGAATAAATCGCGTAGCAGCTTAGCCAGAAAAGAAAAACAATTTTTAAGGACTAAGGGGGAAATAACATTGGGACCTGCAGATTTCTGAACATTGAGCTCATGAAGAATTCTGGAGAAAAGTTGTGTGCGAAAATGAATCGGAAGTAGAAGAAATGCAGATGGTGTTACATGCGGGGGAGACTGGTTTGTCGCTGGCAGCCTAGAGTTTCAAACAAAACTTGCTGCAAGAAGATTGGCTTCCTCAACAGGATGAAATACAATTCAGTTCCCATCTAGAAGAGGTGGAGTAGATTATTTTACATGGTTGTTGTTGACCGTTTTAACAAATGACCAAAAAGATCTCGAGCCTTTTGAAGTTTCGAAAATCTTTCGTCGAAGTTTTTGGTCGTGTTGAAACTTACCACTTTTCAAAATAGATTTGTAGACATTTCTTGACACGTTGTAAAAAGATCGGTTGGCAAAAGTTGGGTTGCTCTTAAAAATTTGAAAATAATTTTTCTTGTAACAAAAAACAAACAACAGAAGAGCTTTGGCAACGGAATAATCAAATACCCTCAAAATAAGTTCTGGCGACAACTAAGGGCCGATACTCAGGAACGCATCTTGTGAAATAGAATTGTTTCTAACCTATGCCTTAAGAACTTAGTTAGGTAGAGATTTCAGCACAAACACGTCCAAGTCCAGGCACCATAAGTTAGTCCGTTGTGATGCAGCAGGATTTCAGAAAAACTCGGTGAGCCAAACTGAAGCTTTTTATGAAGCTCTGAAGGATCCTAACCTTCGCATATGTATATCAGGTTTTCGAGGCTATCGAAAGAGTGCGTGCCTACGTGGCGCCTTCTCATTAAAGAGAGAACAGGGCAAGTGCATAATAGATGAAGAATCATTTCTCTCTCTTCATTATCTTTGCAACTCCTGCAGAGGTCATTAAAAGGAAGGCTCTCCGCATGTTTTTCTATCAAGGAGTGTAACGACTCCTAATAAGAAGCTGATTATCTGCCCACTTAGAGAGATCAGCGTTTTAGATCAAACACAGGCCAAATCTTTATAGTGGTATTAGATGTAACGAGTAGCGCCGCTTAGAATTTGCGAGTTAAGTGTGCCACTTCACTTCTCTGTCTCATTTTAAATCTGCAATGTGGTCCCGTGTCGGTCGAGTTCGTCGGCCTCATGTCCCTGTACCCTGGTACCCAGCACAGGAGAATATTGAAGTATTCAGCCATCTCCCTCAGCGATGCGTGATACTCAAGAACAGTTTTGGATGTAGACATGACTTATTCCAGGGACTTAATAACAGCCTAGCTATCAGTGAATTTGCTAATATCATTAGTAGATACTACACTTTAGCCAGGCTAAGGCTTTCTTCATCGCCATAACTTTTATTTGGAACACAGAAGACAACTTTATTATTTTAAATTGAGGAAGAAGAGTACTCTGGGAAAATTTGGGAAAGTCGGTGTATGGCTAGACATTATATTTAAATAAAAAAAAAAAAAAGAATCACTCTGATGATGATGCAATGGCGCTACAGCCCATGTCGAGCCTTGGCCTCCCGGATGCACCTGCTCTAGTTGTCTCGGTACAATGACCGCGTCCTCCTGTTTGAAAATCGAGAAGCGATCTGCAATTTGCATCGGCTGAGTCCTCCCATCGCTTTTATGGCTTCCCATGAAGTCCGGTGCCTTGATCTTTGCCCTTGAGAACTCATTTTGGAATTCGTTCTTCGTGCGACCACTGTAGCTTACGGAGTTTGATCACGATTGATGCTGGTGGCTCGTCAAATAGTTGGTACAGCTCATAGTTGTATCGAATTCGCCAATCATCTCCATCCTTAAGTGATCCGCACGCCTTCCAAAGATTTTTTCGCTCAAACGTATCGATCAAATTCTCCGACACCCGCGTCAAGATCCACGTTCCGCATCCATATAGCAGCACAGGACGGATTAATATCTTGTAGATGCATTTTTTATTGTTTCGATGGACCTTCCTTGAGTTCATTATGGGGCGACCACATAAAATGCTTTGCAGTGATTCTTTTTTGAATGTCATGTCGTTCATTGCTTGAGTATCCAGGAACCCGGATTACATCCTCGGATTGGACGGATCAAAGAATCACCCTACTTTCATTAAATTACTTATAAATGTTTTCCATGCCTTAATAATCGAAACATTCATTATTTTTCTAAATATTTGTTATTTCATCTCTGGTCTTAAATTTGACTTAAATTAACTCGTGAATCACAGCACTAATTGTTTATTAACTAACGATTTGCCATTTGTCTCAAAACAAATCAGATGAACTAACTTTATGTCTATAAACGACGCCTCTGTACAAATGTTTCCATCCATGTTAGTATTTATCTCTTTGTGCGACTAAAGAAATTCTAGCAAGTTCTAGTCGAAAGTCTGAAGCACTTCAAAACTGTGTAGGATTATTCTATTCAATGAGGAAACAAGATCTTAGGAAAAAAATCGTACATCTTCTACGAAACGAAGATTCTCCTTGGCTCTAGAAAGTATCGAGATGGAAATGCTCACATGTCTTTCGAAGTGTGTTCGATGATGTGTGCTGATTGTTCATACTAGCTCGAGGAGCCAGACAAAATTTTCGCAACTTCTACGCGTTTGTATTGAGGGAAAATCTAAATTTGGCTGATGAATTTTTTTATCGCATAAGTCAGATCGTACGTGAAGAAAGAGAACGCGAGGGATATGACCGATTTGTATAATTAATCGAGGATGAATAATTGAACGACCTGCAATGAACTTAAGTACTATGTCGACCTTATAAGCAAACAGGTGTTTTTTTTAGCAGAAATTTGCAATTTGAATTTTAGACCGTTTTGACGATTTTGATGCCAAAATGTTGGATGTGGTCAAAATCTATTTGGTTTAAGCAGAATGTGTTCATTCGATGATTTTTTATCTATGTATGTTTATTTTTGTTTCAAGGTAATTTTAATGTATCGTAAATATTTTCTTGAAAATTTTCAACTATTTGCTATTGTTTTAAAATTGTATCTTTTTGAATTTCTACTAAAGTTATATTTCGAGTCAAAATTTACATCTAGCTCGATACTTATACCTACATGCATTGGAATAAAACTAGAACAGATTTCGTAAGATACCGTATTGACAATTCTCAAGATAATGTAATAATAAATGTCTTGTTGGAGAATTGTGTTGTTTTATTTTTGTAATAATTCAAGGTGGATATAAACGAATGCACTTTTTGGGCTCGGTTCAGGTGCGATTGAGTAATTTGCGTAGGTAAATATGGTTATGCATGAGGGCGTATTTATTTCTATAGCAACGATGTTAAGATGTTGTTATTTGGCATACTGAAGCGTTCCGTTCTTGTTGATTTATCATTCAGGTAGCTATGTAATTAAATTTCGAACGGTTGCATTTTACGGAATCAAGAAACGTTGGTACAATGTATTGCCGGATGCGTATAATTAATTAATGTTTAAACATAAATATTGAAAAAAATTTTCAGTTTATTTTCAGTGTTGGCACCCTACAACATTGTTAGTATAGTAGATTTAAGGAAAAACTGAAGTAGATAGAGTTTATGCGCAGGAAAAACGAAAATCTAAGCATTAAGGTGGCTTGAGCCACAAAAGCCGTTTTCGTTGAATATGAAGTAATTTGGAATCGAAAAATTATACAAATAGATGAAAATAGGTATAGTAGTGATATAATATAATTGGCAGAATAAAAGCGATCGGATTAGCAAGATAGCCAGAAGTTGAGTGGAAAAAATTGAAATTCGATGTACCTTTAAATGGTCATGCAATCGTAATTGATTCCGTGAATTTATATCCGTTATTTTTCCAAGACTAAAAATGTTTCAAACCTTTCTGTACCAAAAAAGAAAAAAATATCAAAAATCAACTATAGGGTGATTTTTTTGGAGGTGGAGAACTTTAAATTGCCATAAAACATAGGAAAATGTTTTTAATAACCATGAAATTACCTTTATTTGAAAGATAATTTTATAACATTAATGTTTGAATATGATTTCGGACATGTGTCTGTCGCCACTGGCGCGTACATAGCGTAATCCAGAAGTCTAATTTTCACATAGTCTTCGCAGTATCTCGACAATAATGCGACGGCAATAGCGCGTCGGCAATAACGCGTCATCAAATGTTTCTTTCAGTAAATTAATTGTATCGCACGCTGTGCGATATGTGACGCGGTCCTGTTGAAATTACATATCTGCGACATTCAAATCAATCAATCAAATTCCTGTTAAGACCCTCTATAGGGGCATAGGACAGAAACAACTCTTTTCCACAAGGCGCGTTCCTGAGCATCGGCCTTAAGCTGTTGTCAGGACTTGTTTATAGTGCTCCATTTCACGCTCGATCACTGATTAGCGGTGCAAGGACTGAGTAACCCCAGCTCTTCCCCCGTCATTCAATGTTCGAACATTCCAGAAGCCAATTATAGTCCGTTTTCGAATGCCAAAAGTCGTTACCGTAGAATCAGTCCGTATCCGAGGCGCTGTATCCGTTTCTCGTATCAGTTAGGTCTTAAGATCACGGGTGATAAACCCATGATCCAGTGAGTGTCCATTTGCCATTTTTAGGGCAAGCAGGACTGGCTGTTGGTGAATTCTACAACTGCGACATTAATGCCTTCCAATTCAGGTACGAAAAAGTTAGCAATCAAGTTCTCTGTACCGCTCACCGTTGACTGCAACGTTCTGACCATCATCATTTTTGAAGACATATGAACCAATGATTCCAGCGGCCCATAAAGTGTATTGAGATTCAACGGCGAAAGTGGCAGTGGATCGGTCATACTTTGAGGAAGCCAGAGCGAAACATCGCAAAACAGGCTCTGGATTATAACCCTCAAGGAAGACGTCGGGTTGGTCGACCATGTAACACATGGAAGCGAGCAGTTGACCAGGAGGCCAGAGGAATAAACAAGTCCTGGCAACAGCTTAAAGCCGATGCTCAGGATCGCGCCTTGTGGAAGAGAGTTGTTTCTGTCCTATGCCCCTATAGGGGGTCTTAACAGGAATTTGATTGATTGATAAAGTGCACCAAATAGTGACTTTTTCTGGATGTAATGATG
Organism: Chorisops tibialis; assembly: GCA_963669355.1. NCBI lineage: Eukaryota > Metazoa > Arthropoda > Insecta > Diptera > Stratiomyidae > Chorisops > Chorisops tibialis. The sequence continues at coordinate 214,785,909 of OY770263.1, forward strand.
TTTCGGCAATGTCTTGTGAATTATTATTGCTCCAAATGCGGCGATTCTGCTTATTGACATAGCCATTTAGCCAAAACTCTGCTTCATCACTGAATAGATTGTGTTTGTGAAAATTGAACTTTCAGATTACGCCATGTACGCGCCAATCGCGGCGGCCACAAGCCCAAAATCATATTTAAACGTTAATGTTACAAAAATATCTTTCAAATAAAGGTAATTTTATGGTTAATAAAAACATTTTTATGTATTTTATTTTAATTCAAAGTTCTCCGCCTTTAAAAAAACACCATTTATAACATATAGAAAATTGGCTCAACGAAAATATGAAAAAATTAAAAATTGAACGTCTTTTTTCATTTAAGACATATATATTATATATATATAATTGTAGTATCTGTCTATAATGTGTTAATAAATGGCTATAAATTAGTTTTTTGCTCTATTTTAAAAATAACTAATCATAAAAACGCGTTTTTGAAATTGTTGTCTGTACGGCCGTCTTTCACGCACAAACGGCTGAACCGATTGTAATGAAACTTACACAGTTTATTAGGTATGCTCCGAGATGTAATCTGCTTTTGGTTTTGTTTCACTTCCCTCACGCCTGCTACTCCCTCCCATACAAAGTGACTCATTTTCAAAAATATATGAAACTCAGATTTTCTTGGAAACTATAAGAGCTATTAATTTGAAATTTAGAATGTATTATTTCTATCACAAATGCAATCTTTTCGTATACAAACTAAACTTTTTCATGAAATTCTTTATATCAATTTTCTCAGTACGCATAACTTTCATCGAGTAAAATCTTGTACTAATCCGCAAAAGATTAACCAATTAGCTTCACTTCTTCTACCCCTTCCCATACAAAATAGCACAATTCTACGAGAATAAAAAATTCGATTTACTTGAAAAGTGTGAATCTTACCGATCTGAAATTTAAAACATAACAGGACTACGATTGGGCGTAAAGAACAATCGTGCGATAGTCTTGAGGAAAGAGAAATTTTGTAGGGAATGTGGTAGAGGGGGTGACGACATTGAACTTTTTTTTACATCACGCTAAGGTTGCTATCATAATGTTTTATACGAAATTTAGGATTCAAAAATTTAATAGGTACTGAGAAAATTAGTCTATTGGATTTAATAAAGTTGTGCAGTTTGTATGGGAGGTGGTAGAAGGAGTGTGAAGTTATTCATGACTTTTTTAGAAATAACTGTGAACATCATTTAATTAACATATTTTAAATTGCAGATCAGTAGCATTCATAGTTTTCAGGAAAATCGACTTTTTGTAAAGTTGTTGAATTGTGTCAAATTGTATGGGAGGGGTTAGAAGGAGTGAAGCTAATCACCTATTTTTTTGACTAATAATCTATACACACATAAAAATATGATTGTAGTGTCCGTCTGTTATTTGCTTATAAATGGCTATAAATAAGTTTTTTGCTTTATTTTAGCAATAACTAAGCAGAAACAAACGTTTTTAAAAATTTTCTCTGTCTGTCTGTCTGTCTTTCCGGTTTTCACGCAAAAACGGCTAAGCCGATTATAATGAAACTTTTACAGTTTATTGGATATGCACCGAGATGTAATCTGCGTGTGATCTTATTTCAATACCCCCACGCCTTCCACCCCCTCCCATACAAAATGACTCATTTTCAAAAATATATACTAATCAAATTTTCTTCAAAAACATTGGAGCAAATCTTTTGAAATTTAGAACATACTACTTTTATCAGAAATGTGATCTATGGTATACAAATTATTTGAATCCCCTTACTCCTTCACCACCTCCTATACAAACTGCACTTTTTCATGAAATGCTATTCACCAATTTTCTCAGCACGTGTAACTTTCATCGAGCTTAAATGTTGTACTTTATCCTTAATTTGCATTATTATTAATATCAAGAAAAAATTAACCGAGTAGCTTCACTCCTTCTACCCCCTCCCATACAATGTAACACAATTCCACGACTTTACTTAAATTCGATTTTCTTGAAAACTGTAAATGTTACTGATCTGAAATTTAAAATATGTCAATTGCAAATTAATTATAGTTTTAGTTCTCAAAAAGTCACTTAAAACCCCCCACTCTTTCCACCACCTCCTATACAAACTGCACTTTTTCATGAAGTATTCTAAACTAATTTTCTCAGTACTTATAACTTTTATCGAGCTCAAATTTTGTACTCTATCCTAAATTAGAATCATTATTAATATCGGAAAAAATTAAGAGAGTAGCTTTACTCCTTCTACCTCCTCCCATACAATGTCACACAATTGCACGACTTTACAAAAATTCGATTTTCTTGAAAAGCGTGAACGATGCAGATCTAAAATTTAAAATATATCAATTGCATAATGATTATAGTTGTTTCAAAAATTCACTTAAAACCCCCCACTCCTTCACCACCTCCCATACAAACTGCACTTTTTCATGAAATATTCTAAACTTCTCAGTACATATAACTTTCATCGAGCTCAAATTTTGTACGCTATCCTAAATAAGAATCATTATTAATATCGGAAAAAAAATAACCGAGTAGCTTCACTCCTTCTACTCCCTCCCATACAATGTGACACAATTCCACGAATTTACAAAAATTCGATTTTCTTGAAAAGCGTGAATGATACAGACCTGAAATTTAAAATATATCATTTGCATGATGACGAAGTCGCGGGCGTTTGCTAGTTCTAAATAAATTTTCAGTGCATAATTTCAAATCGATAAATTGGTTTAGAGCATTTCATGAAAAAGTGCAGTTTGTATGGGAGGTGGTGGAAGGAGGGGGAATACACAAATTATTTTTATAGAGTAGATTTGAATCATGATAAAAGTATTACATTCCAAATTTCAGATCAATGTCATTTGTACTTTTCGAAAAAAGCTGTTTATTGACAAATTGCGTAATTTTGTCATTTTGTGTGGGAGGGGGTAGAAGGGGTGGAGCGATTTGACCCGTTCACGAAGTTGTCCTTATGTTTTTGCCAAAAACGACGCGTACAAAATTTTAACTTTCTAGATCAACGCGTTCTCAAGCTAGAGAGGACACGGACGGACAGACGGACGGACATCCGGTTTTAAGATTTCTGAGTGATTATTTGAACTTCTGTGTCATTCATTTTTTTCTCCGAGCCTTATTTCTTGGCGTTACAAACTTTGTGGCAAACTTATAATACTGAGACTTCCGTGGCGTAGTGGGCAGCGTGCTTGCTTCTCAGTCAATAGGTCGTGGGTTCGATTCCCACTCCAGACGGGATTTTTTTAAGCGCAAATTTTTCAGTTGCTACTGGTGATAAAAAATTATTCGCAATAAAATGGGGAAACGGTGTAAAAGTGAAACAGTTCCACTTCAAGAAGGCCTAGATACTCAGTAGATGGTTTCCGTTCGCTTTCTATCATTCAGTCACCCATAACATCTGCAAATATTTGTCAGTAAGCAGCCAGTACAACTGAGCAATATACCAGTTTCTCCACTCGCTACGGTCGTTCTCACTCCCCTACCCCAACCTTCCCAATCCCATTCCTTCTTGTGTATAAAGGCCGAAATTGCATATAACACAGGTCATTCTGTAAAAAAAAAAAAAAGAAACTCTCAGATTTCATCTAGAGTATAATAAACTCTGGCAAAAATTCTTTTTTTTCAGCTTTGCTAGTATGAATAAAAATCGAAAAAAAAGTGTTTCAAAAATTGTGCATTTGTATGGGAGTGGATAGAAGGAGTACGGGGATCGGTTCAATATTTTGTAATACTAATATTTTGTACATTGTTATGCTTCGACCCAAATTTCAAGTTTATACAAAAGTTTCGAAGAAAAATCAATTTCTTAAAATTTCGAAATTTCATGAAATTTGTATGGGAGGGGGTAGAAGGAGCTGGAGGATGTAGCCCTTTCACGAACATAAAGTTGCTAAAAATAACACACAACATATTTCAACACTACAGCTTAAAGCGTCAAGAGGTATGTTGTAGACAGACGGAGAGACTGACAGACAGACGGACAGACGGTCACTCGGAATCGAGGGTTTTGGCGGACAGATAGATGGGCGGACGGACAGAGGTTTCGAAATTACAAATGGTTGAAACTATGGCCCGTTGAATTGGCAGAGAATCCACCATATCTGGCGCGAACTCACAAAAAGGAACCTTATCTTGCCAGTGGTGAAAATTCAGTTTTTGATAGCATTGGATGAAGATAAAGTTTTGAAGAGAATGCCGCAAGAATCGCGCAAAATACTCAAAACTTGAGAAGTTATGACGTTTTGAATTTTGAAGTACAAAAAAGTTAGTTTTGGGATAATCGAGGTTAAAGTTTGACTAATTTTGACAAGTTTTTAGACATTACGACTGTCCAGTTGAGTTTTGTTTAGGAATTTGATGTCCCCCCGCCCTCTCATTTCTGCTTCATCTCCTAAACAAGAAAGGCAGCCATCACAAAATTCACAACCCCATGTTTTCTTTGTTAAATTACTTTAAATTTCACTCGAATTTTCTCCTTTGTTTTAGGTAGAGGTGCTGGATTTTTGGCCGCCGCTCATGGGCTTTTGCCTCGCTCCACCAAGTGCGCCCCCCCTACCTAAAGTTTGCAAATATCTCCTCTTTCCCTATAATTTTTCATAGAAGTAGTTTCTTGTGAATATGATTTGCTATAGGCATTGTTACAGTAAATTTTTGACACTGTTCATAAAATTTGTACTGCTCTAGGCATCTCACCTTTCTTACAAACTCTGATTCTACCATTTCTTAATTTTTTTCCACCTGGAAATTAATTAATTATTATTAAAAACCATTTAAAAGATAAAACTGTAATATTATTGAAAAGAATGTTTTAAATAGTTGTGCCAATAAAGCTAGGGTGTAGCCTAGTGAGTAGCGTGTTGGTTTTATAATGCGAAGGTCGTGAGTTCAAATCCCGGTCGCCGCAATATATAATTCTAGCACATTGCCTGCTTGGATATACCTTGGTCACCTCAATCTACGAAAATGAAAAATTCGTAGACAGAGGGTTGGTCGAAGAGCTAACAACCCTTCCACAATAAATAATGAAAAATGTTAAGGAACCTGAATGTCAGGAGGCCAAGGTCCGATTTGGGCTGTAGTGCCATTGTAGTAGTGGTAGTAGTGACAATAAAGTCCCTTCCATAAAAATTGCACGAAATATCAATATTTAGTTTTCTCTTATTTATAAAGTATTCCATTAAGACCGCCTAATTACCGCCTTTTTTGAACTTAGCCCCATTTTTTGTGTCGGTCGTGCAGCGTTTGCCGGATGTTCTATCCATGCATAGCCTCCATGTTATCAGAGCTTTTCAAATAATCACTAGGCGGTCTTAATGGGATACCCATTAATAAGACCTTCGACATAAAAATCTTACCAGGTTGTAATAATATAACTATCATTTTTGAATTGGAGATTTATAAAGTAAGAGTATCTATGTAATGAAATATCGAGAAATATAAAATCATTAACGACTGCGCGATACTCAAAGTTTTTTTAAAATGAATTGAAAATTTTTAGAAAATTTATCCCTATCAAGTTCAAAACTAGTTGTTTTGAATTTTTCTCCTTCAAGAGCGCTACAACCCAAATCAGGCCTTGGACTTCTGATAGATTGTTAGCTCTGTGCGTGAAACCCCATTTAATAAATTATCTCAAGCCCTGTTCTGACATTAAGGCTTCAAAATAAAAGTTACAAGTATTTCGCGCAGCCAAAAAATGGCGGAAATTGTTCAACTAAGCACAATTATACAATCATTTGGTATGGTTTAAATTTCTTAAAAAATCATCTAGTTGCACTTTAAAGCAATAAGGTTGTTAGAATAAATATATATATTGTAAAAAAACAAAATCTGATTTTTGGTACGACAACGTTAATAAAATTTTCGGTAGAGAGCGGATTTATCTTCTTTCAAAAAAATCTCCAAACTTAAAACACTTGCAAAGTACAGACATTTTTCAAAAAATCTTCAAGAGGCTGAATTTTTAATAATTTCCATGATTATTTTTGAGAGAAATCATGTCAAAATAATCCCACTGAAATTTAAGTTCTATGTCATTTTAGGAATACCAACAAATACTAGCAAAATGCAAGCCAATAAAGTTTAAATTATGAGATCGAATTTTCGGAGCATTCATTAAATCATTACAAAATATTTAGTCCAATTTTCCATTTCTTATGAGAAAAATCTTTCATTAATATTTCAAAAAACGCATTTTCGTCGTTTTTTCATGCAAAGAAATAAAACAAAACGCAAATATATACAAATAACGTGCTTCACTTAATTCGTGCAAAAGTGGAAAATCCCAAATGAGATTTCTTGTTGTTCCATTTCGAATTCCTGCTCAAGTAAACAAGAACATGTCCAAGATCAAAAATTTTCTTATTACAATCATAAATTAAGATAATATTTTAAAAAAACAGAAGAAGAGAGAAAAAAGAAATCTAAATACATTCAGATTAACGTCTAAATGTGTAAGAAAGTAAGTAGAATTATACGAGTAGTGTATAAAAAACTGTCCCCCCAGAGCTGTGTGTTATCCGAGTCCCCGACAGTTGTTTGTACGAGTATGATCGGGGCCTACAATAGAGAGAAGTGGTGTCACTACGCGCGGCATTCTGCGATTTTGGCAAAGTGCCAAAATTTTCAAAATGTTCAAAAATAAATTGTGGCTCGCTTACAGTGAAGGGGAATGCAAAAATTATAATATCGCCTCTTCGAACATATCGTATGTGTTTAGTTGTATGTACAAAGATGCTGATTTTAGCTTAATGTGAGATAAATGAGTTGTTAGAGTAGGTTTTTGCAATTTTGTTAGTATAGAATGCTGTAAATGAACAGAAAATGAGTGGATTCTTCCAAGACATTTGCTATTTCAAATGGTTTTTCAAGGATAAAATTTTGACAATTTTAATCAATTCAAATTTTATAGTAAAGTTGAAGTTTTTACGCAGAATTTGTTTTGTTATAGTATTGAAAATTTGATGATTCAAATATAATTTGCCGGAGTTTTGATAATTTTCGACGGAATTTCTTTGAGAATCTAATTATGGAATAATATTTGGAGAACGCTATTTTAGAAGAAACCAATTTTGAAATAATTTTTTATATTTTAGCGGACATCTGTATATACTACGGGCAGGTCTTGACCTACGTCTACGTATGCAAATGCATAAAACTCATAAGGGATGTGTTTAATTACCAATAATTACTATTGGCACTGACTCGGACGGGGACATTTGCTGTGTCATTTTGTTTGGGGTGGAGCGATTCGGCCCGTTCACGAACTTGACCTTAATTTTCCGTCAAAAACAAGTGTACGAAAGTTGAACTTTCCAGCTCAACGCGGTCTCAAGTTAGAGAGCGCACAGACGGACGGATGGACATCGGGTTTTGAGATTTTTGAGCGATAACAAATATTTCTGTATCCTTGGCGCCTCTGTGCGAGCAGTATTTCTTGACATTACAAACATAAGAATAATACTCTCAGATTTCATCTAGAGTATAAAAACATTAAAAAAAAATAAGATATCTGTATCCGGGATCAAGTCCCGGACCGAACGCCTGTCAGGCGAGCATTTCACCTCTTTTTACCTTCAACCCTCTTTCGGAGAGGAGAGAGTATTATTCCATGGATCTAAAAGTTTTTATGGTACTTTCAACTTTCAAAAAATTTAGTGCAAGTCTTTAGGTGCCACCGTCTGGTCTGGGAACTTCTATTAGCTATCCGAGCAAATCACACCCGTAGGGGGGAGGATGAGATGTTATCAATTCCTGCAACTATCTATGGAGACTAGCGACTCCACGGAGCTGAGCTAACCATCCCCTGTGGGATGGGGGCTGCAGAATTCACCCACAGCCAGTCCTGCTTGCTCTAGAAATGACAAATGGACACTCACTGGATCATAAGCTTATCACCCTCGATCTTAAATCCTAACTGATACGATAAACGGATACAGCGCCTCGGATACGGACGGCTTTTGGAACGTTCGAACATTGAATGACGGGGGAAGAGCTGGAGTTACTTGGTGCACCGCCAATCAGTGATCGACCGTGAAATGGAGCACTATAACTTCCCAATCTTGGGCTTAAGCGAGGCTAGGTGAACAAGATCAGGAGAAGGATGAAACCCGAACGGAAACACCATTATGTACGTTGGTGCTAAGAGTGAAACCAAAAGTGGCGTGGCGGTTGTCCTTACACCGAGAGCGAGAAACACTCTCGTCAGCTAGGAACCAATCATGGATGGGATTATCGTCTTCAGGCTCAGGACTAGTGCCAGAAAGGTCACATTTCTACAGTGCTACGCACCATTTATCACCGCAACACCTGGTGACAAAGAGGAGTTTTATAGCCAACTCAGTGCTAGCTTCGAGCGTGCTCAAATGGTGATATTATTATCATCTCAGGAGATGTGTACATGGCAAATTATTTGTGGAGTTTTGTAGTACTCGGCAAATGGTCATCCGACCACACAAGAGTTACCCCTGATGATGTTACTCAGAGCCAGATCGACCATTTGGCTATAAGTCGCCGGTGGAGACGATGTCTCCTCGATGTGCAACCGAAGCGTGGAGCTGACGTGGTGAGCGATCACCACTTGATCGTTGCTTGCTTGAGATTGTGCACAGCAGCTATCTGACGACCATAAATCCTTCAAATGAAGCGCAAGCTTAATGTGGATAGACTTAGAATCCCCAACAAAAAGCGCGAGTACAGCACCATTCTACGCGAAAAGTCATGCACATTAGGCGAATATAAAATGCACACACTGAACGCCAATTGGGAGGCAGCTAGAAACACGTTTCTAACTAGTACAGAAGAATCTGTGGGACATGTGCAAAGCGGTGAGAAATCCTGAATGTCGCAATACAAATGGGACAAGCTTGGCGACCGGAAAAAAGCCAAATTGGCAATCATGTCTTAACCTGATGTCAACCAATGAACACCCGACTTGAGACAGAACTACCGCGACGCTCATATATAGGCTTTTAGATGCGATAAGAGAAAGGCCTTTGAAGATCTGGCTAAAAAGGCAGAATCTGCAGCTTACCTTGAGGATATGGGTTCACTATGTCAAATCATAAAACAGTTGCAGAACAGGAATTTCACCGCCAACCACCTAGTGAGAGATGTCAATGGAACCCTCATTAATATGAGTGAACACCAGTTGCGGCGATGGAAGAAATATTTCTCTGATATTTTAAACATCTAGTCAGTGGAGGATATTCCAGAAACAGAACAACTACCAAACATCCAACTGCAACAATCCTTTACAAGGGACAGTCCCTCAGATAAGGAAGAGACAGTATCCGGTATTCGGTCAATGGCGGGAAGGAAAACCGCAGGTATAGACAGACTATTAATCGAACTCCTCAAAGCGGATATATTCCTCGCACTCTTTACTAAGGTATGGAATGAAGGAAGATATCCGACAGAAACGAAGGATGACGTCATTGTAAAAATTCGAAGAAAAGCCACCTTCGGGATTGTGGCAGCTGGTGTGGTATTTGTCTACTTACTGCCGTAAGGCATTATGGCTAAGGTAATTCTCAATAGGATTAGTGATGTCGTGGAGAGCACTCTCGAAGTTTATCAGGCTGGATTCCGTAAAGGGTTGTTTTATACCGACCACACAAATTCTCTACGTATAATATTGGGCAGTCCGCCAAAATGGATTCGCCACTACATCTCATGTTTGTGGACTTCGGGAAGGCTTTCGCCAGCATTAAGCGAGATTACATATGGAATGCTTTGCGTAGGGAAGGTATTCTAGGTAAGGTCATAGCTACGATTAAAGAATCCTACGAAGATGCAAAATGTCGCGTCTTACAAAGCGAAGAGCTGTCTGAGAGCTTTCCTGTACGAATGTGTGTCAGGCAAGGATGCATATTATCACCAGCCCTGTTTCTGGTGGTAATAAATGACATCTTGAAAGTTGCAGTTGAATGTGGGAAGGTAAATGTCTTCAATGAAGACTATTTAACATCCTAAGTCACCTTGATTATGCTGATGACGTGTGGTTGCTTGCACATAACTGTTCGGACTTAAGCTATCAACTTCAAATTTTAAGAAAAGTATACTATTACAAATGTCATTGATGTCGAAAAATTTGGTTTTGATTCGAATACTCCTTCTACCCCCTCCCATACAAATGCGCAATTTTGGTAAATGCATTTTATCGATTTTCATTGAAACTAAAAAAAGTACAAACTTACAATTTTGCCAGAATCTGTCACTTAGTAATAGAAAAAAACATAACAGGGCTACGATTGCGCGTAAAGCGCAATCTTACGATACTCTAGATGGAATAGAATTTTTTGTGATCCCAAGAAATTTTGTATGGGGAGTGTTAGAAGGGATGATAGCATTGAACTAATTTTTTCGCCATCATGCTAAAGTAGCTATGAAAATGGTTTATACAAAATGCTTACTCCAAAAATTGAATGGGAACTGAGAAAATTAGTGAGTTAGATTTAGTCAAAATGCGCAGTTTGTATGGGAGGGTGTAGAAAGAGTAGGGGGATTTTAATGATTTTTTCAGAAATGGCTAGGAATATTATAAAATTGGCATCCCTTAAATTTCAGACTAGTGCCATTTATACTTTTCAAGAAAATCGATTTTTTGTGAAGTTGTGAAACTGTGTCATATTGTATGGGAGGGGGTAGAAACAGTGAAGCTAATCAAATATTTTTTTCTGATCTTAGTGATATTACTACTTAAGAATTTATTACAAAATATGAGCTCGATAAATGTTATATGTTCTAAGAAAATCGTCTTAAAGCATTTTATGAAAAAGTGATGTTTGTATGGGAGGGAGTGGAAGGAGAAGGAGGACTCCAATAATTTTTCTTCTGTAGATTTATATTATTATGAAAGTGATATATCCAAAAATTCAGATTAATAGCTTTTATACTTTTCGAGTAAATCCATTTATTGTCAAATTGCGAAATTGTGTCATTTTGTATGGGAGTTTTCACAGTGCATTTCGAATTGAAAGAAAAGATTTCAGGATTCTACACTGTTACTGTAGAATCCGGAAATCTTTTCTTTCAGATTCGAAATCATCCAGAACCTCCCACTTTCTATGCCACCTCCCATAGAAATGCCATAAACTCAGACAAATATTGTTCAATTTCCTCGAAAATTATGAAAGCTACAATATTTAAATTCAGCATGAAACATTTTGTATACTTCGTTCGGTATTATATACAAAAATTACAAACCTCTCTCCTCTGCTTTTACCACCTCCCATACAAAATTCACTATTCACTATTCGAAAGAATTTGAGATGACATATTTACCGGAGCAATAAACTATATCCTATTTCATCTAAAGTATCACATGATAATTCTGTTATGTTTTCAATTTATCTTACATCTTTTTGTTACGATTATTTGTGTTAAGATTTCTGTGTCGTGTTTTAGGAGACAGTATAAATTATTGCGAAAATATATTATAGTTTTTTTGCGGAGATTTTTTTTTGTTATTTAGAGGAGATGACTAGAGAGTAGATCATCCTGTAGGATCTCATGGGCTACTGCTCAGCATAATGTGAAATTCACATCTTTTCCATAATTCTCTCGATCGTTTCATGCAACACTAAGCAAAGATGAGTGCTTCTTTCGGCCATTATTGTTCGAACGGTCCTAAACAGCCAGCAGCAGACTCTGAAATGCCCCATTACAGATTCTGTGACGAAAGTGCGGCTCTAAAGTCGGATTTTCGTTACAAAGTGAAACAAGAAAATATAAAAAATTATTTATTCCGAAGAACCATAAAAAACATTCGTTTCTGAATAACAGAATCTTTCCCCCCCCCCCCCCCCCCCCCCTCCCCATACCACTGGCTACCTCATCAATCACTTTCTTGAAATTATTGAACACTAGCAATCCAAACGCAGGGAGTTATTCAGTTCGCTGGACTCCGACCTCGGCTTAATCCTGGAATGGGGCAGGAAAAATAGAGTAGAGTTCAACGCTGCTAAAACGCAGGCCTGTCATCTTTCTCTTAAACGTGATGTTCCAGCGTCGTCGTCTAATTTAGCTTTTAATGGCGTACCAATTAGCCCTTTAGAGGAATATATCGTTTTAGGCGTAAAGTTAAATAACCATCTTGATTGGAGCAAACATATCTATGATGTTGCACTTTGATACCTCCAAACGCCTAGGTATTCTTCGCAAATGCAAAAAATATTTTACGCCTCACGACTTAGCTACCATCTACAAGGCTTACATTAGACCTCGTTTAGAGTACAATTCGCATTTGTGGGCTGTGGCTCCCAAAACACACCTTGTGCTGCTCGATCGAATCCAAAAACATGCGTTCCGACTAATCGGAGATGAAAACATCACGTTTTCTATTGATTCCCTCGAGCATCGTAGGAACGTTGCAGTACTCAGCATTTACTATCGCTATTTTCATGGTAAATGTAGCGTGGAAGATCACTCATTCCTCCACTTTACACCTTTTTCCGTAATACTCGTCAAGCTAAACGCGCGCACGAGCTTACTGTTAACCCTATTCCTACTCGTACAGTGAAATATAGACAGTCATTCATCCCCCGAACGTCCAGACTTTGGAACGCATTGCCTGCTAGTATGTTTCCAAGCAAGTATAACCTTCAGTATTTCAAAAATAATGTCCATCGCTATTTCCGTGTCTATCCCCCAAAATTCCCATAACACTACCAAGTTTTAAGCTTCAAAAATTGAATAGGTACTGAGAAACTTAGTGCATTGGATTTACTGAAATTGTGCAATTTGTATGGAAGGTGGTAGAAGGAGGAGAGTGTTTTTGGGTGATTTTTCGAGAAACAAAACTGAAACATTTTAAATTTTAGTTCAGTAACGTTTACACTTTTCAAGAAAATAGAATTTTTGAAAAGTTGTGAAACTGTATGACTTTGTATGGAAGGAGTGAAGCTAATCGGATCATTTTTTTCGATATTAATAATAATGCCAATTAAGGATTTTATACAAAATTTTAGCTTGATTGAAGCTATACGTAATGAAAAAATTGGTTTAGAGTATTTCATTTAAAAGTGCAGTTTGTATGGAAGGTGGTAGAAGGAATAAGGGGTTTTTAGTGATTATTCGAAAAACAACTACAATCAATATGCAATTGATATATTTTAAATTTTAGATATGTGACTTTCATACTTTCCAAGAAAATCGAATTTTTGTAAAGTCTTGGAATCGTGCCACATTGTATGGGAGGGGGTAGAAATAGTGAAGATAATCGGTTAGTTTTTTCCCGATATTAATAATAATGCTAATTGAGGATTCGGTGGAAAATTTTAGCTCGATGGAATTTATTCGTACTGAGAAAATTGGTGTATTGTATTTAATAAAAAAGTGTAAATTGTATGGGAGGTGCGCGAAGGAGGGGGGGGGGGGGGTTTAAATAATTTGTGTAGATAAAGATTGCATTAGTAATACAAATAATATATTCTAAATTTCAAATTAATAGCTTTTATAGTTTCCAAGAAAATTTGATTATTACATATTATTAAAAATGAGTAACACTTTGTGTGGGGGGGAGAATAAAACCAAAAGCAGATTATATCTCGAAGCATACCTAATAAACTGTGAAAGTTTCATTACAATCGGTTCAGGCGTTTTTGCGTGAAAGCCGGACAGACAGAAAAGAATTTTAAAAACGTGAGTTTCTGCTTAGTTATTGCTAAAATAAAGCAAAAAACTAGCTTATAGCCATTTCTAAACAAATAACAGACAGACACTACAATTATATTTATATAGATGGCATTAAGCTTACTTCATGCATACAATTGTTTTCCTTTTAACCTTATTTGTGAAAGTGAAAACCTTTTATTTTTCAAGTCTCAAGACTTGGGAACATATTGCCAGTTTGTAGTTTTTGTGAAGATCATAACCACCAGCGCCTCAAGAATAATTTCTACCATCAATTTGATCTCTTCTCATTAAAATTCTTTTAATATTATTACATCTTCCCCTTCTTCCCAGCGCTTCTCTAAAAAAAACAATACTACAGATTTCATTTAAGTAATAAAAATCATATCCAGAAATTTCTACGTAAATAGTTTTGTTTAAAATTCTAATCAAAGCAACGATAAATGTTATCTAGTGTCGATCGTTGATCGTGTTCAAGATCACGAACTCAATATACCCATATACATAATATCTAAACTACAATTGCGATTTAGTGCGCTTAGACCAGTGAATAGATAAATAAGAAATATTGCTTATACGAAACTAATAAACAATATTGCATATTTAACATACATATATGGACTTGTACTCTCTTATCACAAAACTTTTATACGATCACTTCAGGTGTAGTGATTGTTGATCGTGCCATAATGTACATGTGTCCTTGTGCAATCTTAAAAACACAAATTTACGCAAAAATTTTCGTTTATTTTAAAACAAGAAGCTTATAACCATAAATAAGAAAAATTACTATCGAAGGTGATCGTGGTTTGTACGTTTAAAAAAATCTAGTGGACAAGACCATAACAAGATCAGTAAAGTTCCGGTAAAAAGAGAGGAAGAAAAAAAAACTAAATGAAAATTATACACCTCCACCTGACTACATATGTACATCAGTTATCTGAACTCTTATCCGTTTACCGGTCAATTGATCGGTCGTTCAATGTGCTCGGTAGATTCATTACCTGTGGTCGTCGTAATAATAAATTAAATCACCTTCTCGATTTGTCTGGAAGTTTCATATGGTGGTGGGTAATCGTGTGGCTCTTGGCTCTCTACGATAAATGTTATGTCTTTTTGGCGATCTTTTTTCTTCTTCTCAAGACTTCAAGTCATACATTAAGAAAATTTTCGACTCCGTCACTGCGTCTCTGGCCAAATATTTCCCACGTTCATCGTCTATTTATAAATCTGATGAGTGTCTCTACCTCTGGCATCGAAACGATCGCGATCGTAGCAGTTTCATTAAAACATTTATCGTGGTCGAATATAATAATAATACCGATAATCTTTCTCGATTAATTTAATAAAAAATAAAAATTTAAATAAAGTTTATCAGAAAAAAAAATTATATTTTATAATACAAAATATTTAATGAAGATCAGTTTAGTGATCGTGCAAGTGTATAATAATTCATACAAATGTTCAATAAAATCAAACTAAAATATAATTGTGATCGTATTTAATTAATTATAGTGATCGTGCTCTTCATTAAAGATAAAAAATATTGTTTTTTTTTAATTTCGGAAAACATATGTACCAAAGCTTAGGTCGGCCATTGAATTAACCGATCATACGGTATCGTGTGCGAGAAAATTCGCGCATCTAAAAGCAAAAGATTTGAAGAAAAATCATCAACGAAAACCAATCGGCGAAAAATTCAAAATGAAACCGACTGTGATATCGGGCGGTGATAATACCAACGCTCCTAGTAACCCAGCAGCAAATAATAATAACAATAATCCGAATAATAATCAACAAGATGATAACACTAATCAAAATATTCACGGCAGTCAGAGACAATTTCCATCACATTTTCAGGTAAGGTTCATTATGAAAAATATCGTTTTTTTTTTTTCGTTGGGGAAAATGGTGGTTTACAAAATGATCGTACAAAATTTTCCACACTATATGAAAATGATTTCGAGAAAAATCTATGAAGACCTGAAGTAAATATTAGTGGAAAAATTTTTGTGGGTGTTTGATTGATTATCAATCGCAAATTTATTTATTAGTTTAGATACACGCCTCTGTTTCTAAGAGATTTTCAAGTATACGTACAGTGCACTTAATTGAACTTGTGAATTAAATATGATCGTGTGATCACGTTCATCTTTTTCAAGAAAACAAGATACAAATAGGTACTTGTGTCACGAAACCGGATAGATACATAGATGTGTATTATTGTTTACAAAATGAATTATCACCTGTGTACGACAGGCAACCCACTCGAGCTTGAATCATCGACATAGTCCGAACAAAATTATATCCAAATTGGGGAATAGATACACTAACTATTAAGATCTTTGGGTGTTTTTCATCAATTTTCCCATTTTAGTTGATCGTGCAATTACGTTAACAACAACATAAGTTAAGAGTTTCTGAGAATTTTTTTTATTGAAGTAACATTGTATCTTGAATAATAATTTGGTTATTCGTCAAGGTAGAATTTTTTTTTAACTGCTATTAAATTGCATTTTTCTTTGATGTAATAACTCAACTATTCTATGAATGGAATAACGTAAGTACGTTAGTTGTGAAGTATGGCCTTCAAATTTTTTTTTTTAATGAACATTAATTTAAAAAAAAAAAATCATGAACCAAAAAGTTTTAGAAAATGACTGGACTAGATAATAATTTTTAGATAGCGCAGAATAAATCTTAAATCCTAAGGTACAGTCAATGTTGCCGTTTTGGGTAATATTTAATAGGAAAATTTAAAGGGATATTTCTTGCACTTGGAAGATTTGTGAACCATAATGTCGCCTCGAAGGAGTTTTTTTTTAAATTTTTTTTCTTTTGTGCTGATCTTCTTCTACAGACCTTATAATCTGAATTATTTGCCATGCTTATTGTTTTCATTTTCATATTCCAATGCATGCCGCTGCAGAGCAATTGTAATTATTAATAAAAGATATATGAAGAGGAATAAGGTAAACAACAATTTATTAAATGCAACTCGTATAATTCGAATGAAATTCACACAGTTAGGCTTTCTTAAACGTGACGTTTCGGTTTCTTTATCACTTCGATAAAGGCTTCAGCAGAGACCCAAACATCACGTTTAAGAAAGCACCACATTGAGAAATTCGGAAGTCTTTCCTCTAAGGAGCTTACACTAGTAGGCACCGGCACTCGAATTTAATTATTCTATACATACTTTACTTTTTGATCTACAATTTCTTGCATTTACTCGATGTTTCAATAGTAAAAGTACCTTACCTTACTCTCATTGATTATAAAGCAATGGCGCTACAGCCCATATTGATCCTTGGCCTCCCGGATATTTGATATTTTGATATTTGATATTTCATTTATTTGGTAAATAGTACAAGATTATAAATCTTTTATAAGTACAATAATATGTGGTGAAAACTCAGAACTAATAGAATTCAAATTAATTAAATTATAACAAAATACATTGAGTTATATATAGAAAGAGTATAAAAATATATAAATATAAATATAATGAGGAAAATAACTAAGATAATAATATAAAACAAAATCATTAGAAATTCGCAATTATTAATTAATTAATTAAGAAAATGTTAAGAAGATATTAAGAAAATATTAAGAAGAAGAAGAAAAAGAAGAAAACGCCAAAAGTATGATTATAGGAATATTAAAATCAAATTATGAAAAATAGATTAAAACTCGAGGGAATACACAAATCGCCTGAACGTACCCGGATTATCAACACGCTGAATATGAGGTAGAAGATTATTCCAGATTCTTATGGTCTGGACGAAAAAGGAACCCTCACCGACCGTCTTAAAGAAATGCGGAGCAAGAAGTTTACGATGCCTGTTGGTTTTTAGAGGTATTAGGAACTCGCATAAATACAGTGGCTCCCTATGCTGTAAAATATTGTGTAGGAAAATTAGTGCTCTGCGCTTAAGGAAAGAGGGTAATGTGCAGCCTAGAATGTTCATCTGATATTGTGATATATGATCAAAACGCCTTAGTCCAAATACAAAGCGGATACAATCGTTGAAGGCCACATTTAACCTGTGTTGGCAGTTGAAATCATGTTTAGGAAATACTAGACTACCATAATAGAAAAAAGGTATAATAAGGGATTTAACGAGCTTCAATCTGGTATGCATAGGAAGGACACTAGCAAACACCCATAGTCTTCTCAGACTACCATATACCTTTTTTAGGATAGAATCGACTTGCTTACAACCGGACATGGCCGAATCCAGGATTACTCCTAAATCCGTTACCTGGGTTTGGAATACGAGGGGTGTACCGTTGACTATAGGGTGGGGAAGGTCCCAAGTGTTAGGATTATCTAGTCCGGCATAAAATACAATACATTGAGATTTTTGCTCATTGAGCGTAAGATGGTTAAGTTGGGACCAACTTAATATGCGAGAAATATCCCGATTTACGCGTTCAACACAGTCCTCAACTAATCCAATAGGCCTACTTAAGTAGATCTGCGCATCATCCGCGTACAAATGAAGACTGCAATCATGTAGTATATCCGGTAGATCATTAATGTAAATGCTAAGAAGCAGTGGGCTTAAGACTGACCTTTAGGGAACACCACACACAAGGGGTAAAGACGAGGACAGAACATGATCAATTCTAACTTGCTGATGCCTGTTGGTTAAGTAGCTACCAATTAGTTTGACCGCATTAGTAGAGAAATTGAAGATTGACGACAGCTTGTCCAGAAGCCTGTTGTGGTCCACCATGTCAAAAGCCTTAGAGAAGTCTAAGAGAACAAGGTAGGTTATCATATTCTTGTCTAAGGCGGCTCTAATATCAGAGGTTACTTTAACTAGTGCAGATTCGCAACTGTGTCGAGGCCGGAATCCCGACTGAAAAGAGAATAGCATTTTGTTGCTCAGTATATATTCTTGCATTTGTATAGACATGATTTTCTCTAATATTTTAGAGAGGATGCATAGAATGCTGATAGGTCGGAAATCATTAGGACCAGATGGATTTTTATTTTTTAGAATCGGTATCACGGCAGCAACTTTCCAGGCGAGTGGAAAAAACTCATAGTTAAACATGAGTTCATAATATGGAGAATATATTGCCATATATATGGGAAAAGTATTCGAACGAAAGCAGGATACATTTTATCAGCCCCTACAGAGAGAGATTTTATACTCTTAAAAACAGAGAAAAGTTCATTTAGGCTGATGCATCGAAATGAGAAGGAGTTGGCTTTATTATTGATCCTTGGGCCGTCAGCTGATCTGTTACTCGAAGAGGTATTGGAAGGGGAGCTACGAGTAGATGCATTATTCAGGAAATGAGCATTTAATATGTCTGCATTCAAATTAGTGCTGAATCGCTCCTTACCACATACACCAGCCATCTTTAAATTGCTCCATAGACGTTTCGAGGGTAAATTTGGATCAAGCTTTTGGCTAAAATAATGACGCTTTGCATAGCGTATAGCACAAGTGGCTGCATTGCGTGCGGACTTATATAACCTACGAGCGCTCTCCGATTTCTTTCTCACATAGTCGCGATAGAGGTACTCTCTTTGGGCAATAAGTCCAGCAACTTTCCTAGAATACCAAGGACAGGCACTTTTGGTCGGATTTAAAGTTCGGAGAGGTACGTATTTGTCGTGAAGATACTGAACAAGATTGTTGGATGCACCTCCTCCAGTTGTTTCCAACGATCGCGTCCTCCAATTTGAAAACTTGAGAAAGAATCTACAATCTGCGTCGTTCCTCGTGCATTCGTTCCACGTGGCGAGCTCATTGAAGCTTGCCGAGTTTGATCACGATAGATGCTGGTGGGTCGTTAAACAATTGATTTAGCTTATGGTTGTATCGAATTCGCCAATCATCTCCTTCCTTAACTGCTTCGTACACCCTCCAAAGAACTTTTCGTTCAAACGTATCGATTAAATTCTCCGAAATCCGCGTCAAGGTCCACGTTTCGCATCGATATGGCAGCACAGAACGAAATAATATCTTGAAGATGCTTAGTTTGTTGTGTCGATTAACCTTCCTTGATGTCATTAGGGGAAAGATGGCATAAAATGCTTTGTTAGCTGTCGTGATTCATCTTTGAATTTCATGTCGTTCATTGTCGTCCTTTATGAGAACGGCTCCTAATTATACGAATTCATCCAGCTGCTCAAAGCTGTATTCGCCCATAGAAACATATCTTAAACGCTTAACGTGAACGTTCCGACAGAAGCCACGAGTTCACGGCTGTCTTTAGCAGTCACGGATTGTTTTTGTGACGACAATCATTAACGCCCCCGAAGGTAGCAGTTTATACCAAATACAAGTTTGGCATTCATACTGCTGTATGCGAGACCTATCTAAATCTCTGCCAGTCTGTTGTTCATGGCACCAGGTTGGAAAACGCAACTCCACGTCGAGCTCCGAGGAACTCTGCCCGCGATGTGGGCGGTAAACAACAGCCACCACGATACTCCCCGAAGGGCCATCTTCCATTGCCGGGGGCGAAAGTAACCTTCCAGGGGCTCCCCGACACCCGTGGTACCAGATAACCTTCGGTCAGGTTTCGTAATTTGAAAATTACTACCAGTTGAGTTCCTTGCAACTCGTGACTGGTGACACTCCGCATCGAGATACGTGGGGACGGCACCCCCCAAAGGTTACACCGGAATTGGCCTTGGTCGTTCACCCGGTGCATGATAACTATCGTTATCCCTTCCTTGTGTTTAGGTAAAATCACCAATTACGGCACATTTACACACATTTTCACAGTATCGTTCATTCACTGATTCATACAAAAATCGCAATTTTATTCGCATATTCACACTACAGGATTCAGTTATACATTAAAAATGGAACGGTAAATGGCTGGTGCCTTATCTTTAAGGGGTGGCCGACACCTAGACAAGTCTAAGGGTCAGCCAGACTTCCTCAGGATAGCACCCTCGATAATGCAAGGGTAGAAGATAACCGCTAACCAGTAGCGGTATCCCTCCCAGCCATAAGCGCTACACTATTTACAACTAATGCCGGGCCTGCCTTCTAGCAAGCAGGGCGGCATAGACCGGACAACTAGTTGACATCATTAAATGATTCGAAGGATAACTCCAATGTTCACAGTTTCTACAATGTACATCATTGTTGCATCTCGCGACGATATGGCCACCTTTACCACATCTTACGCATACTGACTCTTTAGATCTGCATTCAGCAACCCCGTGATCGAAGCCAAGCAACGGTAACACGAAAAGAGTGCGTCGTGGTGTCTTACGCGGTATGAATACCACTTAACGTATATTCTTTCTGCATCAGCTAGCATCTTTATTATGTCTTCTCTCCCCTCCAGTACTACATTTGACGTTCTCCTGTCCTCTTTCATTGGCCTACTGGCCACTCGTATACACTTACGAAATTCTTCCTGCGAGAACTTACCTTCTACATTGTTCTTGTACATTTCACTCATCAGCTCTTCCGTGGTGATCGAGTAGTCTACGTTTTGAATTATCACTTTATGATGGAACTTTTCTTTTACAACAACTTCAAGGCCCACCTCTTTGAATTACTTGTTAGCAGCAACCTTCTCTCTTTCACTTTTGGACGGGACCGTGATCCACACTTCTCCATACTTTCTTGCATTAACTCCATGTACCCTTTACTCCTAAAGTAGGGCAAAATTCATTTCTGATCTTATCCGTGATTTCACCCGGCGAAGCTGATTTGTCATTGCTTTTGACAATCATTGACCACGTTTCAACTGGTTTTGCAGCTGGCTTAACAGCCACTGGATTAACGACAGGCACAGCAGTAGCAACAGCGGTCCTACCAACAACTCGAGTAGCACCATATCTAACATAGTTTTCCAATTTCGGTGCTACACTCCACTCCATTGCATCTGCGGAGCTTCTATAGTACTCGCATGAGGAAATCAGTTTGATAACGAAATAGTTAATCTTATTAAGATGCTTATCAATTATGTAATAGACTTCAGAAGAGGCTCCCATCAACACACGTTTCCTGATTGCAGAAGATTGTATATTCACTCCTTGAAGATACTCCATTATATCCTCTTCCTCACTTTCTTCGTCTACTACTGTCTTACTTGTACCAGCTCTATTTGCTTCGGGTTTACTCTTGTTCATAGCAGCTGTAGCTGCAGCACCGTCCACCAGTAACGTCCCAGCTCTAAGAGCAGGGGATTTACCACCTGAAAAATTCGGCTGCTGAGGTATTCGCCCATAATAATATTCTGCCTCTGGGTCAGTCCTTCGTGTCAGGGTCATGCATTTGGTTTTCGATTCAGTGACCTTGAGTCCTACTTCACCCGCTGCCGACTCCAACTCCTGGAATACCTTCTTAACACAAAGTATTGATCGGGCCAGAATATCCATGTCGTCTGCGTATGCAACCTACTGTGCGGATTTTACGATTAGCGTACCTCTGGTGTCCACTGAAGTTACTGAAATTCCTTTCCTGATGACATACTCGAGCATCAAGTTGAAGAGCATGGAGGCGAGACCATCTCCTTGTTTGCGACCTGACTCCATTGGGAAGCTGTAAGTCAACTCGTTTTTGATTTTTACTTGGCACTCATTGTTTTTCATCGTGGCTTAATCGAACTAGTTTCGGTGGGACACCTAGTTTAATCGTTATTCTGTGCAGAGCATTACGGTCGACACTATCGTATACTTACTATCACTAGTTCTGGCAATTACCTTGCGAGTATAAACCATAAAATACAATATACGACTATTATGTATTTTCGATATGGTTTTATGTACCATGTACGAAATGAGTCAGTTTTGCCTATTTTTTTTTTATATAATAAACAATTGCTATATTTTCTCTTAAATAGCTTTCAAGCTCCTTTAATAGTAATAAGGTATAAATATTAAACAAAACGGGAAAATTGTTACTTTTTTGTAAAAATCGCGATAATTATTTGCCATAATTCAAACGCCTTTGCATTATTACGCATTTTTTGATACTTTTAAGTTGCTGTTATGAAAAAGCACCAAATAGGAATAGGAAAAAAATCTGTTTACATTTATATAATTTTGGTTTATTTCATTTGAATATTATCCAATATTTATGCATATGTATGATGTTGAAAATTCGAAATTCAAAGGAGAATTATATTTGGTAGTTTTGGACTTCGTATAAACTTTGATCAGTTTGGATTATCATTGTTGTTGGAAATGGTTGTATGGAACTCAAATCTTCAGATTTTTTTTAATTGTTTAAAAATAGATATGTATATGCATAGATTTTTTTAATTTATATCAATGGCGCTAAAATCTGTGAGCTATTTTTTACAATCAATCTATAGTATATCAATAATTTTTCTGAGTGTTAGCTTGCTTTGTTTTATAGCATGAGCAACAGAAAAAAAACGCCAAAAGAAATTTGACAACAAACTTGATGTACATTGGACGGTATGCAATCGATGCAGATGCCGCAGCTTCGGCTATCTGAATAAGTTCCGAATTAGTGGAAGATGATAACGTCTCCATTTATGCGAAGGACTAATAACCCTTCCGCAATAAGTAATGAAAATTTTAAGAAATCTGAAGGCCTGGAAATCAAATGCCATTGTATAAGAAGAAGAAGATAAGGTCTCCATCACTACTGTACACGATAATCTTTGAGTCCAAAAATTTTCGTCCAGATAAAAAATATTTTAAGTTTTATTTAATTTCGGTTAAACGCTAAAAACTTCCGCTTCCGTTTGGCTCCTCATTCCTGGTCTGTTCGCCGATCTCTTACGATCATTTGCAATTCTTTTCTGTTGAAAAGATATCCTAAGATACGGATCCTTCTAAAATTCCTGATGGAAAACATGTGGATGGGTGTATTAATTGATTTAATTGGCAGTTCGAAAATTGAAATTTGAAAATCGATTATTTTTTTAAAAACTTGTTCATCTATTTTTGGCAAAATATTACCATGTTGTTAATAGTATTGTTATGGTCGAGAGCGAGTCCGGACCAATTAAGAAAAAAAAAAGAAACAACAAGAAAAAAAAAAAATTTAATTTTTGCCTCATCAAATCTTACTCGGATCGATAGCAAAAATAGGCCTCGAGTTTTTTTTTGAGCCACTGTGATTACCGTAGTCGCTTGCGATATAGCACATCTGTAAGTGCGAATGAGAAGGAGGGTAACACGATCACCGAGATAGTGGCATGACGGGAAGTTCTCAGGGATGGGGTCATCGCAGCCGGTCGAGAGAGGAGATGGGGAGTCGGGTTCTGAAATTCAAGGCGAACGGCCGCATATCGAAGAACGTCTCCGGTCCCACGCGGTCCATTTTAGTTTTTATTTTTCTGTCCGGGATTTCAAAATAAAAAGAAAACGAAAGTTCTCTTAATTGACTCGATAAGTGTTCGCTTGTGTTTCCGCCTCATAGACCGGGTTCGGAGGTTCGAAAATTCCGAGTTGGATTCTTTGCGAAAAGCCTGAATACTCGGGAGTAAAAAAAAAAAAAAGAACATGACAAAATGGCGACGGCTTGATCGGGGACTGAAAAAGAAAAAAAAATAGTTTCGGCGCGGAAGTTTTTATATTTTCTATATGCGAAGTGTTGAAAATCCTCCTGGTTTTCGTTTGCCTTGACACGCAATTGATTTCGGTCCGGTAATTAAGTTTTAGTGAATTTCATTGGCGGGCCTATGCTTGGACACCCCGAAGTTCAATTTCCCCCCTCAATTATCCATGGACCGGCGGCAAACATGGAAACCCTGCCGATACCAATAATAGACGATCCATGTGCAAACGCGAAATACACTGCGTACGGAAAACTCGTTGAAGATATACCGGCATCCCGAATGATTCCATAAATTGAAGAAGCTCTGAGACTTAACTTATCCTGTAGACATATTAAATTTGCTCATATGAACGTAATTACAAAGTGTACGGAAAACTTAAAGTGCACAGTTCGGTATCAACCAGCACTAGTTCCATCCTTTATGGAAACCGCCCGCGTAATTTACAAATCAAAAGGAGAATCAGTCGATTTAATTCAGATAGTTAGCGAAGTAGGCGAAAGCAGCAAGTCACTCGTTCTCGTTGGATCGAATCACGCGGCAGAGCAACTAATAATTTACCGATGAATATCGCTTCGAATACTTCAAGTGGCAGCCCACGAAAAGAAAAAAAAAGGAAAAGAAAAACCAACTCAACGAGGAATTATTTAAGATAATTTTTTACTTTTATTAATTTTTATTTTATTATCATTTACGTTTAATTGTTTTCTTCTTAGTTTTTTTATTGGAGGCAATATTGGGAAGTAGTTAGGTTATTATATCTTCCTTCATTACGACCTTTACAACCGATCAGTAAAATAATCATAAGTGACGTTATGCAAAGTTTTGTTTGCTCGAATAAAACGGTCAAAGTCAGGAGGCATGAGAAAAATTCTAATATTAAATTAACCAAAGAGAAGAAAGAATATATATATATATTATTTCAAGAAAAAAAAAAAAAAAGGAAAGAAAATAACCGAGAAGCGACTAGTTAAATTGTAATTTTCTCGTTTGTATTCGCATTATAAAATGATGATTTTTTTTGTAAACATTTCATATTTCATAAATGACGGTTCTAGAGTTTTATAAGGGGAATGCATTAGGTTAGTTCATCATTATTAAATATTTCTATAATTTTATTGGATTAGTTTTCTTCGAAAAAGTGAGTTTAAGTAAAGATTAGACGATAGATTTATGTAACGTGAAATTGAATATAATTCCTAAATAAACAATAACGAATACATTATATTTCATTAACGTTTGATACGAATTCAGTAAAATAAAATTTTTAGATTTACTTTTGTTTGCTGCACATTTGATGAGCGTATAATTAGTTTTTATAAAATAATATCTTATTACTTTGTACATTTAACTTGATTTTGATAGGTTTAGTTAATTATAGGCAACTTTCATTCCCGTGTTTACCTAAAAGAGAAGTTTAATTAACCGGTACGAAAATTTAAACTGAAGTATAGAAAAGACAAAAGGTGTGCTATGATCTTATTTGAAATAAATTTTTTTCGCAAATGCATAGATTATTGAATAAAATGAATTGTTAAGTATCAACCATAGGGGTCTTCTGATTTCATAGCCCGGAACCATCCTAATCCTCAAGGGACTAGGCGATGACCTTAAGGAAGAAAAATTCCGTCTAGTCAAGGTTGGGAGGGCTAGGGCGCTTATACCACCAGGAGCGCCATCCTGGGTGCAGACAGGTTTTGGTTTGGTGATGGCGAGGATAACACAATAAATTTCCCCTCTATTCCCAAGGATAAGTCGGCGCGAGGCCGAACGGCCGAATTTGTTTACAGGCAGGGGTTTTATGTTTTGATGTGGCGTGAGAACCCACCCATCTTCTCTACTGCAGCGGGCCCGGCAGTCAGCAAGCGCGTCGCCCCAACACCACACAAAACACCAGTTTGGGAGGTTTCCTTTCAATCTGGCCCAGTTCCATTCCTATATACCCTATTCCTATCGTTTTGTCCTGTCCCTCGGGGCAAGATAAACCCACCTGAACTGCCTAAACCACAACAGTATGTGCACAAAGTTTGCAAATCTCTACCATTCCAAGAAAAATTGTTTTATATTCACTTTTCGAATGTTTTATTACACATATAGTACACATCAAATCGTCAAATTTTTAAGCTTGGATGGTACGTGCAAAATCTATTGAAGTCACGTGACCAAGGAGGATATATAAAAAGCAGTGACTATGAGCATGCTTTGCCTTGTAAGCAAAATGGGAATGAATGTAATTCCCTCCCTTACTACCGAAATGCTCGAAATTTTTCGAAAAAAAATCGTTTCGCTATCTTTGTCTGCCACACTTAAAAATATTGCAACTTACTCTTTCCCACGATTAATTGTTCGAAACAGTTGTCAAATTTTCGAAAAAAATTTTTCGCTATCCTTGTTTGACATACTTAAACCCAAAGTAACTATCTCTGTCCCGCGTTAAATTGTCCGTTGCTAAAGTACTTAGCTTAAACACAAACCAAAAGTAATAAAAATTGAAAAAATAAAAATTTCTGAAATGAAACAGCAAACACCATTGTATTGAAAATTACTTTATTGCTGACTGAATAGTAGCAACCGAGAAAGAATACAAATTATTGTATTTTTTTTGTAAAAGTTTGAAGCCAAGTTAAGCTTGGACACAATTTTCGAAAATTTCCGAATCAAAAAATATTCCCACATGAGACAGACTATCAGGTACTTCTTTTATATATCCTCCTTGCACGTGACTCACATTAAGTAGATTGCTAAGTTTTGCCGAGATGATTTCGTCGATATCGATGGTTTAGTGGAGAAACTCGCCTGCTACGCGGGCGGCCCGGGATTCGATTCCCGGCTGATATTCTTTTTTACGAATATTTTTTTTGCGATTTAACTGCAGTAAAAATATCATAATTTCAAATAATTTTTTTTCCATGCATGAACTCAAAATAAAATAGATTTTTTTTAGTTCGAAGCGACTTAATGTCTAAAACTGAATCCATTTGAATCTATTTAAAGTAGATTCAAGAATTATAGCTAGATTTTGGCAACACAAGTTCATCAGCATCGGTGGTTGTGCGGTGGAATGCTCGCCTGCCACGCGAGTTACATATGTAAATTCTTTATCAAATTCGAGGAATGTTGATATAGCAGATTCTACGAACAATCTTCAGGTTTCAACCAAACGAAAACCGTTCGCTTGGTAAATGCTATATGAACACAAAATTATTCTCATCAAAGTTTCCCACGAATTCCTCGAGCTTGATGAAGAATCATCTTTCAATTGAATATGATGCGATTTATATTTAACCGTCACGATGTATAATATAGTGACATTATCATTAAAATTTCGAAAATATTTTTGTAAGGCGAAAATGAGGTAGTCGATCGCTGGAGTCCGTAAAATAAAGTAATCTTAATCTTCCCAATAGATATTTATACTCTAGATGAAATCTGAGAGTATATTGTGTTTGCCTTACCGTTTGAAACGCTAAGAAATAACGCTCGCACAGAGCCGTCAAGGGTACAGAAATATTTGTTGTCGCTCAAAAAACTCGATTCCGAGTGACCGTCTGTCTGTCTGTCCGTCTGTGCGTCTGTTTACAGCATAACTCTCGAAAGCCTTGAGCTATAGTGCTAACAATTTTTGTGTGTCATTTGTAGCAAAAAAGTAACTTTAAGTTCGTGAATGGGCTACATCCCCCCACTCCCTCTACCCCCTCCCATACAAATTTCATGAAATTTCGAAATATAGGGTTATCCAATAAGAGGTGTTATTTTGAATAGCCCGCTATTTCGGTAGATGTCACTTTTGAAGCTGTCATTTTTTGACATTTAACAAGTAGAAACTACGTCATTAATAAAAATGGAACGATACACGCTACAACAACGCATTGAAATTATTAAAATTCACATTATTAAAATTCACTATTCTTGACTGATGAGGCCCATTTCCACCTCGGTGGCTACGTCAACAAGCAAAACTGTCACATCTGGGGCTCGGAAAACCCAAGAGTTATTGTTGAAAAGCTTCTCCATCCTCAACGTGTGACTGTTCGGTGCGGTTTATGGTCCGGCGGGGCCATTGGACCTTTTTTTCGAAAATGAGGCTGGAGCAACAGTTACGGTGAATGGATTGCGCTATCGAGAGATGATTAATGATTTTTTATGGCCGGAATTGGATGATATTGATCTGGACAACGTTTACTTTCAATAAGACGGCGCTACGTGCCACACAAACACCGAAACCATTGATCTTTTACGGGAAAAGTTTCAAAATAACACCTCTTATTGGATAACCCAATATTAAGAAATTGATTTTTTTTTTAACTATTTAAGCTATCGACTTGAAATTTAAGTCAAATTATTATGATAGAGATGTCATTAATATCGCGGAATATTGACCCGATCCCCTTACTTCTTCTACCCCCTCCCATACAAATGGACAATTTTCAAAAATACATTTTTTCGATTTTCATTGAAACTAGTAAAGCTGAAAAGACGAAATTTTGTCAGAATTAATTCGACTATAATTGCAATTAGTTTTAAATAAACTGCCAATAAGTCGGGCGAGACTTTATTATTCTTGGGACAAGTTGCGGATGAGTGGAAAGTCAATATGCAGGTTAGAGTGGTTAGGAAAGACTAAGTGAAAGGGAGTTCTTGGCCAGGGCTGTTGTCAATTTAACAATATTTCATGCGTTTCTGCAAGTTTGATTTTTTATAAGGGGTAATAGTAAGGATGGGTGGATGTTAATAGCTTTTTAATTGATTGCTTGAATCACGTCCAATATTCATTGTAAAGAATGTGTTTCATAGAAGCAGTTGCATAGAATTTTCATAAAATTCGGTATATTTCACATTCACGAAACCGAACATTTGTTTGGGAGGGGGTAGAGAAGGTAGGGGAATCGTAAAATTTGATAATTAGTTTTATTTCGCTTCTCTTGTAAGGTGCTTGTACAAAATTTCAAGTTCGTAGCTTTTAGTTTGTTGGTTATTAGTTGATTTAATGAAATTGGTCGAAATCATAGTTTTGTATGGGAGGGGGTAGAAGGGTGATTTCAAAGCTTTTAACGAAATTTCATTTCAACTATTTTTTAAGTTTTTTTTGCAAAATTTGAAATTGATAGCTTTAAACAGTTAGGTGATAATTGATTTCTTAATAATGGTCGAAAACATTCTTTTGTATGGGAGGGGTTAGAAGGACAGGTGTGATCTCAAAACTTTTGATGGGATTTTATTTGAATTTTTTTTAAAAGTTTTGGTGCAAAATTTCAAATGGGTAGCTTTTAATAGTTAGGTGATAATTGATTTCTTGAAAATGGTCGAAAAAAATTATTTTGTAGGAGGGGGTAGAAGTTTTAAGGGTTTTCGACCAGTTAATATTTCGTATATTTAGGGATTTTTTTTAAATGTATTTTGCAAATTTTCAAGTTTCTACCTTAAAATTTCACTCAAAAATTTTCAGTTTATGTGTTTTTTTTCAATGCACATGAAACACATTGTGCACGTTAGACCGGGGGGTCGGTTTATAACAATTATGAAATAAGTTATTATTATTTTTCTATGTACATCAAATAGAAGTATTCACATGCACTATTTAAACTTTGTGTCTTTTACCAGAGCCCTAAAAAAATCACTCAAAATTTTCGATATTTTTGCTTATCACCTCCCTCCCCTTACACCTCCCAACTTAAAATTTTTTATCAAAATTAACTACTATGTAGTTCTACAATCTGACATTTTCGATTTGAAATCTGTACTCTTTTTGAGATATAAGGATTTGTAATTTTGAAAAGTGCGCCATTTTTGAAATGCTCCCCATTTCCCCCACTACTATTATTTCAACATGTTATATTTTTTTGTATTTTTCAATACAATAATTAGCCACTGATGCTGAAGCTGATTCCAATGGAGCTGTATGCCACCTTAATGGTCCAAAAGTACGATTTTTTTACGATTAATAATTTCGAAAATATGATTATTTGAAAAAACAATTCGGCCGACAATTTATTTTTAGCCGCCCCTTTTCGGGCGCCAATGAATAAAAAAATTAAATTATTTTTAAAGTTTGTCCCACAACCCTCTCTACATCTCTACTGATTTTCAACTTCCTATCTGCATTCGTGGTAGAGATATTAGCAAGTGTAGTTTTTGACTTTTTCCTTCCCCCGCCTCCCCCTTCCACTTAACACCGCCCAAAATTTAGAAAATAAAGCTCACTTACCCAATCAACAATTCACCCAAATACGAACATACTACCTTTAACGGTTTCGGAGATATGAGTCCATATGTGCGGCGTACGGCGGGACGGATTTTTTTTTGCATTTTTAGGCTAATTTAGTCATGAAACGCGAAAAAAAAATTCAGGGTACCAAATTCTTTTTTTCCTGTGTCGAACACAATATTTTATTATTACAATAATAAAGTAAAATAATTATCAACTTCACCTCACTCCTTCTACCCCCTCCCAAACAAATTTCACGAAATTTTGAAACTTAAATTAAATTATTTTTTTTCGAAACTGTTAAAGCTATCAACTTGATATTTTGTATAAAGTATACAAATAGAAATATTAATAATACGAACAATATTTTTTTTGATCCGTACACTCCTTCTACCTCCTCCCATACAAATGCATAATTTTTGTTAAATGCATTTTATCGATCCATTCAAACTAGAAAAAATACAAACTTCAAATTTTACCAGAACTTGTTTCTTAATAATTGAAATAAGTGTTAGAAAAAATAATAAGCTCCGCTTCACTCCTTCTACCACCTCCCATTCAAATATCTTTATTATAAATTCAAGAAAAGCATTTCTCCTTCAAGTATATGAGAACTATCGACTTTGAAATTGAATCAAAGCATGGTGATAAGGATGATGATAAGCAGTTTCAAAATCGTCTTACATGCTCCACTTCTTCTGCCACCTCCCATACAAATGCCGCAATTTCAGGAAAACTATGACCAATTTCTTTAAAAATAATGAAAACTAAAAACTTTAAATTCAGCAAAAAACATTTTGCGTGCCATGTTCGGTGTTATATACGAAAAATACAAACCTCCCCCTCTACGACCTCCCATGCAAAACTCTCTAAACACTATTCGAAAGAATTTGAGATGACATATTTTCCGGTATGTTAAAGTAATTTACATCTCATCTAAAGTATCAAATGATTGGGCTTTAAGCCCAATCATAAATCTGTTATGTTTTTGTTTGCATTTTTATTTAACCAATTATTAAAGTCGCGTGATCAATTTTCGGCCGAAGAATTATTTTTGCTTATTTATTTTTTGACTTATTCAGTAATAACAATAAAGTGGGTCTAAAAAAATCTCCTGCCTTTTCGTAGAAAATACACGTGTGAAGCGCAGGTGCATGTGCTTGTATCAAATATATAAAAATATTTAAGCTGAGATTTTCGAAATTGTGACTTCAAACTTCGACTAGGGTTAAATAGTTTCCTTTGGAGCTTCAGTAGTATCCTGGTTTGTCACTTACCAACTTCTTTTGGATTAAAAATAATATTAATATATGTATAAAATAAATATTTTGTGCACAATTTCAGTTCGATAAATTTTATACGCACCGAGTAAATTGGCTTAGAGCATTTCACGAAAAAGTCCAGTTTGTATAGGAGGTGGTGGAAGGAGGGAGAGGACACAACTAATTTTTATTCAATAGATTCCATACAAACTGCACAATTTCACTAAATCCAATACACTAATTTTCGCAGTACCTATTAAATTTTTGAGTCCTAAATTTTGTATAAAATATTGTGATGGCAACTCTAGCGTGATGTGAAAAAATTAGTTCAATGTCGTCACCACCCCTACAAAATTTCTTAAAATAAAAAAATTGCTCTTTCCTCTAGAGTATCGCACAATCGTAGTCCTGTTATGTTTTTTTTGTTAATGATGAAATTTCGAATACTGGCAATACTTGTAACAATTGAAACTCGTTAGGGTTAGACATGTAAATGAGAGAATAAGAGCCTGGAAATGGAAGCACTTTCAGCGATGCTTCCTTGCCATACCGGCAGTGGAATTTTTTTTAGCGAGTCGCGAAGATTTTTTCATAGTTAGTGTTACTTATGCATTTTTCAAATTGCATCTCGGCGGTTTTTCTCTCGAGAATGCTTCAGGTGGGTTTTTGAGCTTTTGAGTCCGAAACAGTCTGTGGAACCTCAGATAGTTGAGTGCTGAGCGAAAAGAGTGCCAAATTTTTATGAAGAGCATGCATTTTTAATCGATTCCTCAAATTTTAAATTTGACATTTTTAAAGACAATGGAGAGGTAAGATTTAAGGGAAACAATGCTTCCCTTGCAACAATGAACGCCTCGCCACTGGTCGCCACCATCCCCATCATAAAATCCTAGATCCGAACCTGGTAACCACTATATTCATATCAATTTCACAACATATAGTTCTACTGTTTCTATATGTATATGTATATTTGATAATATCAATCAAATTCCTGTTAAGAACCCCTATAGGGGCATAGGACAGAAACAACTCTCTTCCACAAGGCGCGATCCTGAGCATCGGCTTTAAGCTGTTGCCAGGACTTGTTTATTCCTCTGGCTTCCTGCTCAACTGCTCGCTTCCATGTGTTACATGGTCGACCAACCCGACGCCTTCGTTGAGGGTTATAATCCAGAGCCTGTTTTGCGATGTTTCGCTCTGGTTCCCTCAAAGTATGACCGATCCACTGCCACTTCCGCCGTTGAATCTCAATACCTATTTTAGTCTGGTTGTACTCCAAAGTTCGTCGTTGGAGATTACTTCTGGCCAGAATATTCCTAAAATGCGCCGGAGGCATTGGTTTACGAAAGTCTGTAGTTTCTTGGTAAGTCGAACGGTCACTTCCCACGTAGTACAACCAAATAACAACACGGATTTGACGCTTGCGTCAAAAACTCGCAGCTTCGTGCGAAGGGGGATCTCTCTTAACTTCTAGAAAGACGAAAGGATACCGAAGGCCTGACGAGCTTTATTTAGCCGAGCCTCAACATCCTTTTCGGCTCCGCCGTCCATGCTGACAATGCAAGATAGCAAAAATCTTGCACCTCTTCCACATCCTGTCCGTTAAGAACAATCGGTGTGCTTGTGTTCGAACCCATGTGCATGTACTTGGTTTTACGCACATTTATTTTCAGTCCCGCCTCTTTGCATTTAGAATGCAACGAGCGAACATTTGACTCTAAGTCCGAACGGGTATGTGCAAGCAAACAGACGTCATCAGCATAATCAAGGTGACTTAAGATGTTAAATAGTCTCCATTTAAGACCTTTACTTTCCCCACCTTCCAGTGCAGTTTTCAAGATGTCATTTATTACCACCAGAAACAGGGGTGGTGATAATATGCAGCCTCGTCTGACACCCGTTCGCACAGGGAAGCTCTCGGACAGCTCTCCTCTATGCAAGACGCGACACCTTGCATCTTCGTAGGATTCTTTAATCATAGCTATGACCTTGATATTTGATAATATAAAGAATTAAAATTATTAGCTCAACGCCTTCAACCACTATTTATACAAATTTTCCGAATTTGATAGTAAGGATTTAAAAAACGAGTTTAAATGTTTTAGTTCACACTGTGTGTCGAAAGCATTAGCTGAGTAAATCGTCTAAATTTCAAAATCATACGTTCAATACTTTATATTGAGAGTGAGACATTACGGTGAGTGCCATGGAACAAAATTCAATAACCAAAGACTAAATTTCCATGGTACTTGAATTGTAAGTGGACTCCATGATCAAGATCATTGCAATACCTTCTTTTCTTAATTTGTTACACACACAGGACTCATTACGCAAATTTCTTTTTGTATTCTTTCCCTTTTAGTTAATTATCTACTAGTTGCTAAGAGGAACAAAGAACTCTTAGATAAAGAATGTATAAACAAAAATAAAAGTATTTGTTTTCACGAACCATAAAACAATTTTAGTATGAATTTTTGGATTTTATTTTGCGGTTACGGATTGAGCCAATTTCTTTTTATTTTTATACGAGTATAAACAATTTCTACATTTTCCCTGGATTTTGTGTACTTTCGCTTTAAGTGCTTTTAAACTTCTGAAATAGGTAGTAATAAAATATTTTAAACAGATCAGAAAATTTATTGTTTTTTTTTCGTGTAAGTTAAAAAAATTCGATAATCATTGCCAAAATTTAAACGCCTCTTCACGCATAATATACCAAAAATATTTAAAGTTTGAGAAAAAAATTAATCAATGGCTAATAGGAATTCTTTAAAATCGGTGATTTCTAAAAGAAACTTCAATTTGAATTCATTTTATAGTCAGCCTATTCGTTTGTTGGTCAATCCTTATAATATGTATTTGTACGTCAGCAAGTAGGTATAGATTCAAATGGGAACATGGTACATATACGTGAAAGATTTTGTAATTTACAAATTTTCTAATTACAATGTTTTGTCTAAAATATATCTTAAGCCCTAATTTGTTTACATACTAACATATAGTATGTACATATGATGCCTTCATTTTCAAAAGTCGCTGTTTCCACTTTTATCACAATTTCATATTACATGTTTATACTTTAGATCAAATCTGAGAGTATTATAAGTTTGCCGTAAAGTTTGTGACGCTAAGAAATAAGGCTGGGAGAAAAAAAAATGAATGATACAGAAGTTCATATAATCACTCAAAAATCTCAAAACCGGATGTCCATCCGTCCGTCAGTTTTTCCGTCCGTCCGTGTCCTTTCTAACTTGAGAACGCGTTGAGCTTGAAAGTTCAAATTTTGTACACGTCGTTTTTAACTAAAAAGCAAGGTCAAGTTCGTGAACGAGCTAAATCACCTCACCCCTTCTACCCCCTCCTATACAAAATGACACAATTTCGCAATTTGACAATAAACGGAATTTCTCGAAAAGTATGAAAGCTATTGAACTGAAATTTGAAATATATTACTTTCATGATGATTTCAATCTACTGCAT
This sequence comes from Chorisops tibialis, assembly GCA_963669355.1. Taxonomy (NCBI): domain Eukaryota; kingdom Metazoa; phylum Arthropoda; class Insecta; order Diptera; family Stratiomyidae; genus Chorisops; species Chorisops tibialis. The sequence continues at coordinate 214,821,040 of OY770263.1, forward strand.
AAAAATTATTTTTGTCCTCTACCTTATGCACTTAGTATTTATTTAGAATTATTAGTAAGGTAAAAAAAAAATAGGCTAATAGCTTCACCCCTCCTTCCCTCCTTCCATACAATCTTACACAATTTCACAACTTTACAAACAGTTGATTTTCCTGAAAAGTATAAATGGTACTGATCTGCAATTTAAAACATGTCAAAGGCATGATATGTAAAGTTATTTCTGAAAAAGTTATTAAGGACTCGCTCCTCCTTCTACCACCTCCCATACAAACAGCACAATTTCACTAAATTCAATACACTCATTTTCTCAGTACCTATTAAATTTTTTGAATCCTAAATGTTGTATAAAATATTTTGATAACAACTCTAGCGTGATGTGAAAAAATTAGTTCAATGTCGTCACCACCTACAAAATTTCTTAAAATCAAAAAAAATCTCTTTCATCTAGAGTAACGCATGTCATAGTCCTATTAAGTTTTCCTTACAGGAAATGAACTTTGCTACTGTCCTATTTAAACAGATCCATGAAAATTTGAATTTCTTGCACAAATACCCTATGGCTAATATTGGAGCAGTCCGCCGAAATGGGTTCGCCACTATATCTCATGTTTGTGGACTTCGAGAAGACTTTCCATAGCGTTAAGCGAGATTACATGGACTGCTTTGCGTAGGAGTGGTATTCCAGATAAGATCATAGCTATGATTACGGAGGAGGGGAAGATAAAGGTCTTCAATGGAGACTAATTAACATCTTACGTCACGTGTGTGTTTGCTTGCATATAGCCGTTCGGACTTAGACTCAAATGTTCGCTCGTTGTATTCCAAATGCGTAAAACCAAGTATATTCACATGGGTTTGAACACAAGCACACCGATTGTTCTTAACGGACAAGATGTGGAATAGCTGTAAGATTTTTGTTATCTCGGAAGCATTGTCAGCATGGACGGCGGAGCCGAAAAGGATATTGAGGCTCGTCTAAATAAAGCTCGTCAGGCCTTCGGAATCCGTTCCCCTTTCTGCAGGTTAAGAGAGATCTCTCTTCGTACGAGCTGTGAGTATTTGACGCACGCGTCGAATCCGTATTGTTATATGGTTGTACTACGTGGAAAATGAAAGTTCGATTTACCAAGAAACTGCAAACTTTCCTGAACCAATGCCTCCGACGCATTTTAGGGATATCCTGGCCAGAATTGATTTCCAACGACGAACTTTAGAGTACAACTAGGCAAACTAAAATTGATATTGGGATTCAAAGGCGGAAGTGGCACACTTTGATGAAACCAGAGCGAAACATCGCCAAACAGGCTCTGGATTATAATCCTCAAGGAAGACGTCTGGTTGGTCGACCATGTAGCGCATGGAAGCGAGCAATTGAGCAGGAGGCCAGAGGAATAAAGTCCCGGCAACAGCTAAAGGCCGATGCTCAGGATCGCGTTTTGTGGAAGAGAGCTGTTTCAGCCATAGTAGGTTTTAACAGGAATTTGATAGATTAATAACATTATTTTTGATATGTAATATCTGGTAAATGAGCACCTCGGTTTTGTTTGGCAGCGATCTCTATGGAGGTCCAATTTTTGCTGAATCGACCGCATAAATCGTAATTGATTTCATTGATGGCATGAGTAATGTTGTTCTCCAATGCTTCAACTATTTCCAGCAAGTTCGCGTATACCAGAGAAGTAACCTTTGTGAATCTATGCGTCACAGTGACAACAGGTCCTTCCTGATTTTCAAAATACTACAGCCCGATGATTCTGCGCGACCAAAATGCGCACCAAACAGTGACTTTTTTTTCAAATACATTACCTTGTGTGATTTTCCGGCACCCTGAATTCTGCAATATTGTGTATTAACAAGAGCTGCTCATCCAGAAATGCGCCTAATTGCTGAACACAATTTTCCGTCCAAACTTAGGATTCACTTAAAACTGCTCTAGACTCCAGTCCGCGAATGTACGGTGCCATGTACAGTGACTTCTTCTTCTTTAATGGCACTACAGTCTAAATCGATATTTGTTCAGTACTTATGTAAAAAAAAAATGCTATGCCAGTTATAAAAAAACGAGCCAAGAGTACTCGATTATTGAATGAAACATAACTGTGCAAAACCAGATTTCGATTAGTCCAGATGTCGCGGAGATATTACTGGTACCGATTTTGAAAATACTGTTTCAAGAGAAAAGCATTTAAAGTTTTCAGTCATCTCATAGTCGTTGCTCACACTGTTGGTTACACAACGCTATAACTTCGTCATTACTGCGAATTTCTTTATGAAATATTCGGGGTATCCACTCAAAAGATAGTACTTTCGAATGAGCAGCTTTTGAAAAAAGGATTATTTTTAACTACTCAGGTATATGTAACCTCTTAACATTTATTTGTTGTTGCAGGAGGATTGTTAGTCCTTTGAACACCACCGATCTACGAATTTTCATGTTCGCATATTGAGATAGTGCGGATTTACTCAAACAGAGAGCGTGCTAAAATTATACGTCGACTAGGATTTGAACTCACTACCTTCGCATTGTAGACCAACACGTTACCCATTAGTCTACACCCGAGATCGGATGAACAAGTGGCCAATTTGAAAGATTTCTCTTTTCAAACATGGCCGTAGTCAAAGACCCTTTGGAAAACTCTATGGTATTCACGTAGGTATTTCATGAAACGTATGAAGGATTCTATAATCATTTAAAATCTAAATTTATAATTTTCGTAGATTCGCCAAATTGTGCAATTTATAGTTCGAAATGCCTTTAGACACAAAAACCCTAGCTAAAGTATGATAAATTTTTGAATTATTTTTCCTCAGCAATTTCTATGATTTTCAAAATAATTAATAAATTCTACAGCTTCAGTTCTTATAATTCCTTACAACATTGAACTTCGTTTTTTGATATTTTATAGAATTATAAATTGTTTTATTTGCTCGAGTTGAATACTCATTCAACTCTATGCGATAAATAAACCACAAAGTACGAGCAATACATATATAAATGTATCCGTACTCACCCAGAAATTAATGTATAATGAATAATTGTGCAGTAGCGGATACTTGTAACTTATAACGAATGAACGATGGGTACATAAGGAAAATGGTGCTGCTGTCAATTCCTAAGTATCAATTTTAGATATTGGAATTTTCGGAAATCATTGCAACGAAATCCTAGAATGTAGCATCACGTGGGCATGATATGAACATTTGTAAGTACCATTACTGTTCAACTAAACAAGAAATGAATTGAACCGCTGAAAATTCTATGATCAATCCTTTTATTTTGCAATATCAGATTTGTTAGTAGCTTATCTAAAAGGCGATAGAAAATCCCGCGAAATGTTATGAATATTTCTGTTGTGAATATTTCTTGCCTAAGCTCTAGGCAGATCACAATCAAGATCACGTTTTTGGAGACCTTGAACCTTGAAACATTCAATTATTACTTTTCTTCTCATTTAAACAAAATATATTGTTAAAATTCCGGAAGCTAGATCTCCATTTAGTCTATGAGGGATTAAACGATTGTGAACGCAACGATTTCTTGGATGATTACAGTCAGTGTGATCTGCGGTCTGCATCACTACAACTGCAATCAAGTAGGCTGTGATCACTACGTCAATATCATAGCATTCGCCATAATTTAAGATACGATATCTGTTTTAAGTAATATTACTCAAGCTGATCTACGCATATTCACGCTATGATTAATCTTGTTTATCTTTTTCTGTACAACCTCATTCATATTTATTGCGTCATGAGTTTTATGCTGAAAAACACTTTTGACACCGCCTACACACTTTATCTGTTTCGATTTTTATAATAATAACGCAAGTAAAATGAAAAATAAAAACAAATTTCTAGATAGGTACATTGAATTCTTTCCAAGAAGTCATTCCCAAACGTGTTTAAGTAAGCTCTTGGGGGTTTAATAATAATGACATGAATCATATAGAATAAAAATCAATTCAATTCTTACATAAGGAAACATAAATAAATAAACACAAAATGAAGAGGTCGAATTATCCCAGAGTAATAGTGTGTACTATCTATAGATCGTAACGCTCTCTTGATTATTCGCTTCTCAAGTATAAGTAGGATCCAGACTTAGTCGACCTAAATGTTATATTATATTTAAATGAAAATATCAGCTGTAGATTTTTGGCGTCACTCTCGAAATAGATACGCCACTTAGAACAGAAGATCGAGATCAAATTGATTACTATATTTTATTCGATCGAGACAAGTTCATTAGTCTGAAATCTGGTTGAAGATTTTTTTTTTTTTTTTTGTTTCTTTTAAATTTGATTTAATGGTTTCCGGCACTTATTATAGCCATTATTAGATTTTTCGAAATACATTTTCATTGTTTTTATTTGTTCTTCATCGGTGGTCAAATTTGGAACTAATCTATAGGCTTCAAAACTTTCACATGCAAAAAAATTTTATGATCCGAAGTCAATGTTCTGTTTTTAGATCAGAACTCAAAAATTTTCCCTTCTATGTACTCCATTTTCATTTTCTTTTGATAATACAAAAAAAAAAAATTTGCCAAATTCAAACTAATACCACCGATTTCTTTTTCCTTCTCTTTTCAGTCGGGTTTCGGTTTTGGACCGTCTTTAGTGGACGATATGTTTGCGGACGATGACTTCCGGCCGCATACTACAACCCGAATGCGAGATCCATGGGGATTCGGCGCACGTAAGCGCTGCGGAAATATGCCAAATGAAGATCCTTATAGACGTTATCTTGCCGATGATTCGGATTTATTTCCAGGCTTTCAAGATCCGGACTGGGATTCTATGCGAGGACGACGTCGGGTTGCACCGCAACAACAAAACAGCGCACCCGGCTCGGAACCGCGCAGCGATTTTTTCGATCACATACCGGCACATTTCCGGTCCTATATACCCGATAGTTTTGGATTTTCAAATATGCGTCATCAACCAAATACGGCTGCTTCGGCGGCTACCGATCATTCGCAATCGTATCCACCGCGTCCGCAACAACAATACTGCGAGCCTCAAGCACAGCGGCAAACAAATCATTCAACGGAGGCACAACCGCAGTATTATCAGCCACAACCGCAACAACAACCACAGCAACAGCAACAACAGCCACCTAGACCAAAATTTTGCGATGCTTCAATTCAAACCGAAGATGATTTAAATGCCGGCACTCCGCCCTCACCTACCGATCAAGGGCAAAACTTAAATCAGCATGGACTTCGAAATACTGTCGATTTGGGACAGAAATCGCCCCAAGAAGAACCGCGTGAACCACGCGCACAATCAGCTCCTCCCGTAAATGATGCCAATCACAACTACGCTTCAGCTTCATCGTCAGCCTACGCATTTGCCGGACCCGGCAATGGTCAAACTTCAGCTACAACATATGCTTCAACCGGAACAAATCCACAGACTCCTACTTCAGGTCCACAGCAGCCTGCATTTAATCGACAGCGACCACAGCCCAATAATCCTCCTCAGCCACCGCAACGACATCACATCCCACAATACCAAGCTCCGCCTCAATACCAACAGCACCAGCAGGCTTCGCCACAACCCTCATCGCACGAAGAAGGCAGTGGATTCGTTCGACATGTTCCAATCTTTATCGAGGGTCGCTCGGAACCGGTCAATACACCGCAACAACAGCAACGTAAGCCTCCAACTCCAAAGGCGCAGCCACATCAAGAACATCACCGTCCTACTCCACTCAATACACAGCAGGCACAGGCCCATGCTCAAGCTTCCGCTCCAACTCAATCACCGGAAGTACCTCAAACACCGCACACAACTGCTTCCATAAATAAGATCCAAAGTATACAGCGCGATGTATTGGATCTTATGACTAAGGTTGAACAATTCAAAGGTGCCAAGAAGGACAAGGAATACATGTATCTGGATGAAATGCTGACTCGCAACCTTCTCAGTCTCGATACTATCGATACGAATGGCAAGGACAGCATTCGTCTGGCACGGCGAGAAGCTATCAAATGCATTGAGGCATCAATCAATGTCCTCGAAGCAAAAGCTGAAGAAAATGCGAGGATTGCTCAACAAACTATGATGGATGTTGAAAATCCAGCAGCTGCTCAAGTTGAAGCAGCTGTCGAAACGGAAGTTCCTACCGAAGAAGCGGAGGCAATTGCGTCCGCTGAAGCTACTAGCAAAGCGGAATCATCACCAGTCCAAAACGACAAGACTAATAAGAAAGATGATGAAACTGTTCCGAAGCCCAATGAGTATCCTAAAGATATCACGCCGGAGTCGAAAGCTCCAGAAGAACCAGCCGTGGAAGCACCTAGCTCAGCTGAGAGAGAACCACAAGAACCTTGCAATGAAATTACAGAAAAATCATCAACAGAAAAGCCACCCAAAGCACCTGGTTCGCCAAAAAAGAAAATTGTTCGAAAAGTGAAAAAGATTGCCGATAAAAAGGATTCTCAAGATGACGGCAAGACGGAAGGAGAGACCGAACCTACAAAAGAAGATGCAGCTTCTGAAGCTAGTGCAGCCGAAAGTTCTGCTGCCGACACACATGACGGGAAGTCTGAAGAAAAGCAATAGCTCGAGCAAAAAGCGTGTAATTCCTAAAACTTAAACTAGTCTTCGTTTTGTTAAAATTTTATTTTCTTTTGTAAATATAATTAAAAAAAAAAAAAACGATATTATTTGTCGCGCGATTTAAGAAAAAAAAACAACTTTCGCATCTATTTTTAATATATTTGTTGTTCCTTTAGAAGGAAATTAAAAAAAAACTATTATTTATGTTTCTATGACTATATCGCATAATTTAACGTTTTTATTTATCATGAGACTTTCTTATTTGTACTCGTATCTGTCCAGAGAGATTTTAACAAGAATATTTTATAAAAATTATGAAAATAGAAAAAAAAATACATGTTTCATTTTTTACAGACTTTTCGGGATTTTTCTGCTGCGAATTTTTCTGCGGTTTCTGTTGCAAAATTGTTTATTTAATTGATGTCCATTGCTAGAAAAGGTCCAATCATTCTTGATCGTCTCCAGAAACATGCATTCGGACTAGTTGGAGATGAAGCTATATCAGCCTTAATTGACTCTCTCAAGCATCGTCGAAATATCGGAGTACTCTGCATTTACCATAAATACAGCAAGGAGCTAAAAGCTCTAATACCACCTATATTCAATGCCCCCCGAAATTCTCGCCAAGCTGCACACTCACACGAATACACTGTGAGGTCCTTGCCGTGGAGAACAGTGAAGCTTAGGCAGCCATTCATCCCTCGGACAACAATCAAATTTCTGTTAAGACAGAAACAACTATCTCAACTTATAGCCTGTAAGTCTGCAATGTTTCGCTCTGGTTTCCTCAAAGTGTGACCGATTCATTGCCACTTACGCCTTTGAGTCTCAATGCCTATTTTAGTCTGTCCAGTTGTACTCCAAAGTTCGTCGTTGGAGATCTCTTCTGGCCTGAATATTCCCAAAATGCGTCGGAGGCATTGGTTCACGAAAGTTTGTAGTTTCTTGGTAAGTCGAACGGTCACTTTCTACCTATTACAACCATATAACAATATGGATTTGACTTTCACAGCTTCGTGCGAAGGAAGATCTGTCTTAACCTCCAGAAAGGTGAAAGTATACCGAAGGCTTGACGGGCTTCTCGAATGACAGTATTCTGAAATTCATTACCAGGCAATAAATTCATTACCAGTCAATCTCTCAATACAACCTCCAGCACTTTAAGAACAACGTTCACCGCCATTTCAAGCTCTTCCCTCCTGTGTTTCTCTGCTAATTGCCCTATTTCCACTTGTTTCCCTTACACATGTCGAATTAACTGTGTATCACGCATTAATGGGTGACCCCTAAGTTTATCTTGATAACCATAAGAAAAAAAATACGCGGGAGTCAATCTTACAAGTAAACTCGTCCGAGATAATTCTTGATGCAGAAACTGCCAACATAATGAAGTTAGTGCGTGGAAGGCGAATATATCGAACATTATCATTGTTACTGTCCACAAACCTCCAACAGTCGTCCGTTTTCTTCAGGCTCTAGATTCCTCTCTCTTTCGGTTCGCAAACCGAACCAAGTGGCAAACACAAGAGGAGTAACGTCCATCTCATTATCAATAGGGGGGTACAATGGGCCTAACTAGAAGTCCCAGTGCATTGTGGTTCTCCGAAACTACCCTCTGACAACATAATGCCCACAGTAGAAAAAGCTTTCATGTAATTATTGTAGTCGTTTACCTTCCTTTAGAACTACATACAACAATTAACAGCCTTGTTTGGAATTTCCTGAAAAAGCGACCATTCCAAGAAAGTTCATTGTTTTCAACCGAATTAAGAGCTGGTATTGGGCTTTCTTTGTCGTCATAAGAAACCGCATCCATACACACTATGAGCTTGCCTCTAAGGCCCAGGAGTATGAAAAGCAGCCCTTCTCCTGGATTCCTTCAATGAAGTTATACCAGACGCGGTGTCTATCTGGCGCTATTGTCATGTAATATCAAGGAGCAAAGATAACTTTGTTTATACCTTGGACTGTACGGGAACGAGAACAACGATTTGTTTCAGACGCATGTCCTTGCTCAGCAGTAAATTTTCGTTATTATCGTCATAGCATTGCTCCAGCGTCCTATCGACGGGAGAAATTTAAAGCTTTTACGGTGCTACGCACAACTATATCTAGATCCTTATTCGATTTGTTTTGTTACATAACCGGCAAATACGCGCCTTTATTTTCACTGGAGATGGGTGCCGGAGTGGGTTAAAATTGCTTATAAAATGTTTTCAAGACAGGATATGATGATGTGTAAATGTTTGAAGTACCTTCGTAGTATTTACGGCTATTTATTCAGGCAATGATAAATTAGTAGGTTGAGACCGATGGATCGTTTTGCTGATGTGGAATTTCCAACTCGGTTCTTATACGTTACTATTGCGAGGACGAGGATTAAGGAGGCGATTGGGAAATGAAGCTTTGCAAAAGCATTGCCAGATTAAACGAGAATTAGGTGTTCTTGTCATACGGAAGAAAGTCTTGAATTTAGCATTCCGAAGAGAGAAAATTTTAAATTAAATACATGGTATTCCGTTTTCGAGTGATGCTAATTACACGATAACTTTACTTTTCTATCCACCTATGGAACTAGGTAAGGTTTCCCAATCCAATTTATTTAGAGCACTTATTATCCGTATTCTATGCCGGAACCTCACAAATCTCGTTGGTTCTCAAAAATAAAAAAATCTGGAAGTTCTATCGCGACCGTCCCTCACCATTGTGCTTATCTCAAAAAATTAAAAAATAAAATATTACCAGGACCTCAACACCAATCTTATTCTTCCAAAAAATATCACTGGGAGCAACCAACCCCACGGGTCTGACAGTTTCACGTCTCATTCTCGCAATCTGCTTCACTAAAAAAATCAAAAATATGTGAAAGAGCGCTCCGTGAGCCTGGGTGTAGCCTAGTGGGTTGCGTATCGGTCTACAATGCGAAAGTCGTGAGCTCAAATCCCGGTCGACGTATAATTCCAGCACACTGTTTGCGTGGGTACATCTGGGCCACCTCAATCTGCGAAAATGAAAAATTCGTAGATTGGGGTTGTGCGAAAGGCTAACAACCCTACCACAATCTATACATATAAATATAATTGTAGTGTATGTCTATTATTTGTTTAGAAATAGTTTAGTTTTTTGCTTTATTTTAACAATAACTAAGCAGAAACGTGCGTTTTTAAAATTCATCTCTGTCTGTATGTCCGGCTTTCACGCAAACACGGCTGAACCGATTGTAACGAAACTTTCACAGTTTATTAGGTATGTTCCGAGATGTAATCTGCCTTTGGTTTTATGTCACTCCCCTCACTCCTCACTACATACAAAGTGACACATTTTCAAAAATATGTTATATTCGATTTTTTTTTCGAAACTATAGGAGCTATTAATTTCAAGCTTAAAATATATTAATTCTATTACAAATACGATCTTTGAGTTTGTTGCGCTCGTCTGTGAATATGGCCTAATGGTTCCCCTGTGACCATGGCCTAAGGATCAGCTGTCGCCTGACGGTGGCGAATCGTCAGCTGACAGACGACGGCTGCTTTCCTATTGACTATCGGACAATGAACCTTTGTGGCCACTCTAGCGGGAAGTTCGCTGCCTAAAGTTTGTTTAAAACCGAAGCTGTATAAATTCTTTTTTGTGTTCTCACTCTTTGTCGAACCACCAGTGAATAAACTTATCGATTTCAAACGAACTTTTACTTTGCTTTTTTTCTTTCTTTTTATAGTTTTCAGATCCTCATCTGAAACATTTTGGTTCGTCGAGCCGGATAGTAATCTATCCAACCAATTAGGAGTTCAATTTGGAAATTCTTGACCCAGGATTATTTAGAACAGCATCGATTATAACGAAACAATTGTCCCGGATACTACGACCAATCCTGAGTAAGTCCACTTTCCTTATTACTGAAAGCCATTCGCGGTCGCGATTGTTTTTTATTATTTCGCAATTTTTAGTGCCGTGCGAATCTTGGTGCCGTGGTCGCGATAAGACATATAATAAAGACAAGATCGACGTAAATCGACTTACGCGAGTCCCAATATAATTCTTATAAGTTTTTCTGAGAATTCTCATTTTCCGCAAAATGGTGGCTCTTCTTGCCCAGCAAGAAAATCTTATTGCCAAATTCGAGCAGGCAAAACGAAATTACGGCAAAGTGTCGAAGCAGAATTGTACCGCCGGTTATCTTCAAGGTCGAAAGGAATCGGTCCTTGCCCTCTGGAGGACCTTTGATGCAAACTATGACGCGCTCATGTCGTTTCCGTCAGAGGTGAGAAAATCGTCGAGCTATATCTTCAACGAACGCTACGATTATGCCGACGAATTTTATCATGAGCTGCTCGGCCGCGTCAATGACAAAATAAAAGAGGAACCGGTGACAATCGGTATCCAGCATGATACATTTACGGAACCTAATTTTGCGATTTCGGGACGGTGTGAAACGCGTCTACCGGCGATCACAATCCCAAAATTCGGTGGAAATTATTGTGTATGGACGTCGTTTCACGATCTGTTCGTTGCAGTAGTATACGAAAATTCTACACTTGGAGAGGTACAGAAGCTGCATTACCTGAAAACGTCTATGTATGGAGAAGCAGAACTTTTTATTAAACATTTGGCAGTAACGGATAAGAATTACAAATCGGCATGGGAATTATTGTGTCGTCGGTATCAGAACAAGCGGCTGTTGGTCAATACCCAATTAACCAATTTACTCAATCAACCTGTGATACTGATTGAGGCTCCTAGGCCAAATCAAATCACTCCTTGACGGAACTTCCGAGTGCTTAGCCTCCTTAAACAATCTCGGAGTCCCTAGTAATGACTGGTATGCGATTTTAGTTCATTTGATCGTGCCTCGACTACCTAAGGAGACCCATTAGCTGTGGGAGCATCGATTGGCGATACTACTACTACTAGTTTCCTGGAAAGTCGGTTCCGCACGTTGGAAGCTTCGGACCCATGAAGCCACGATCAGCAACAGCACCTTCTTCCCACGCAAGGGGGTTTCTTGCCAATAATAACAGTAGCGAGAACCATTCGGCATACCGATGCAACACCTTCTTGCGGATGGACGTAAGAATAAGATCAGAAGCAGTACGTGCGAGACAGGCTTGTTTTAATTATCTAGGACACGGATATCGAGTGACAAGCTGTCCTAGTTCAATGCGCTGCTCTCAGTGTGGGAAGTTGCCAACGCACTCAGAAATGCCCACAACAACAGCTTTGCACTCCGCATCACGTCCGCAGATAAATGAGTCGCATCCACTACAAACACTATTGGCCACCGCAGTAATCAACGTCTCGTCGATAGTCGGGACAACCATTCAGTTGCGACCGCTGATTGATCCTGGCTCACGAGCATCCTTCGTGACCGAGTCAGCTGCGCAACTTTTGAAACTGCCGAGAAACAAGACCGATGTTGCTGTTACCGGTCTTGATGACATCCAATCCGGGCGAGCGCGTTCTTCCGTCATCTTGAGAATCAAGTCACGCGTTGAATGGTTTTCGCTGGGCTTGAAAACTCTCGTGTTATTCTCGTCTGCCCGTCTAAATGCATTTCAATATCAATATTTGAGGAATTTAGCGATCTGCTGCTAGCCGATCCTTCGTTCGATCAACCAGGAAAGGTAGACCTTACGACAAGGAGTTCGGTAAACGAGTTGCCATTCAGTTGTCGCTCAAGAGACATCGTTTGGCTGGATTCTGTCTGCAGCCTGCCCTGGTGATTACCGCAAATTCGGCTTACTGGCATTCCACAGCATAGCCGAACTCAACGAACCACTCTACAATGGTTTAAATTAGTATAAATGGTCAGACGAATACCTTTTCCCTTGCAACAACGTCCTAAGTGGATTAATAGTCAACCCGACATGCCACTAAACGATTTAGTAATCGTGCGCGACGAATGGTTTCCACCACTCAAATGGGAAAGGACGGGCGAACGCGCGTGGCCACCGTCAAGACTGCGTCTGCTTTTTTCAAAAGGCCAGCCGTAAACCTGTGCCAACTACCCGCGAGTTTTTCGCAATAACAATTACAATCGCGCACCTCACGATCACCATTATTAACGTTACCGCGATATCACGTTTACGATCATTAGTTATTTATACGATTTTTTTTGGCATTTTCTCTTCATCTTTCCCTCCCAACCTTTCTTCCTCAGCCAGGCGAGACGAGGCGCCTCCAAACCTCCAACTGGTTCCAAGGAAAGGTGACACTCCCATCATCATCATCGATTTGAAATTATTGAATCTACAACGCTTCCACGCCGAGGAGAATGTTGCGCTCGCCTGTAAACATGGCCTAATGGTTCCCCTGTGACCATGGCCTAAGGATCAGCTGTCGCCTGACGGTGGCGACTCGTCAGTAGACAGATGACGGCCGCTGTCCTATTGATAATCGGACAATGAGCCCTTGTGGCCGCTCTAGCGGGAAGTTCGCTGCCTAACGTTATTTTAAAACCGAAGCTGTATGAATTCTTCTTTGTGTTCTCACTCTTTGTCGAACCACCGGTGAATAAACTTATCGATTTCAAACGAACTTTTACTTTGCTTTTTTTCTTTCTTTTTATAGTTTTCAGATCCTCATCTGAAACAGAGTATACAAATTATTTGAATCCCGCCACTCCTTTCACCACCTCCCATCCAAACTACACTTTTTCATTAAATACTATACACCAGTTCTCAACTAGCCTCCATAGGCGACGGTCGTGTTTTCTCGCCGGTAGTTGACTACCGAAAATAAGTGAATAACGGAATTTACCGTAGTGTCCAAGTGCCGCGTGTTTATTTAATAATCAATTTCCAAACCTATAATAAAATAATCCATAAACCACAAATCCCCTCCCAAGTACCATAGGACGACGCCCAGATGGCCCACGGAAATGGGCCGGGCAGGGGCAATTCCTTCACAGGGCTCGGAGAGTGTAACCTTTCCGATTTTCTGCCGGACTATGGCCTGCCACCAGCAAAACAGAAAAAAAGACACATCGCTTCGCTCAAGGAATACCCGCCTCTACCTACAGTTAACTTTCCGCTAAGCGCAAACGACCCCAAATTTGTTGTTATTGAACCAACTAACGTTGATAAATCGCTAGCCAAAATCAACCCATTTCTGCTGCATAAAGCAATAGAAGGAGTCTCCAAACAAGTTGAAAAAATAACGCAGATGCGAGACGGCCGCCTCTTACTCCTCTGCAAAAACTCTAAATCGGCAAAAATGTTCACCTCGTGTAAAAACTTGGAAGGCTTAATTGATGTAAATGTGAAGCTCCACGAAACACTACACAAAAGGAGTAATATTTTGTCCTCAAATCAAAGATTTCTCCGAAACTGAAATCTTAAATGGCTTAAAAGACTCAAAAGTCATCCATGTACAAGCAATGAAAAAAAACGTGGACAATACCATGTTTAACACAGGAGCTTTCGTGCTAACCTTCGACCTATACAAAATACCGAAATCAATCGACGTAGCTTGGTATCACGTTAAGGTCAGAAAATATTTTCCAAACCCCATGCGCTGCAAGGAATGCCAAAAACTCGGACATACATCAAAGCACTGCAGAGCAGCAATAACACTTTGTCCAACTTGTGGCCTAGTAGCACACACAGGTATCTGCACACGCAACTTTTGTGTAAACTGCAACAGCGAGTCACACAGAATTGCCCGATATTTAATACAATCAAAAAAGTACTAATAATTAAAACACAAAAAAAGTGCTCCATGCATGAGGCAAAAATCATACTCAAAGAAATGGAACCACAAACCAAACTCACGGAACTTCCATTCCAAAACAACACATACAACTCTCCCTCTACAACAGGACACATAAATAAAACCAATAAAAATCCAACCATACCGAAACCAAACTACGAAAACCAACCAACACCTAATCTACCAATACTAAACCCGCCAAACCTTTCTAACACACCAAACATAACATACACATCAAAACCTCATAGTTCCGTCTCAAGCAATAAAAACATTACATCACATGACCCACAACCAAAAACTATCCCCAACACCTCGACAACACTTACAACTAAAGAAAGCGAAGAAACTTGGAGATCGATCTAGAAGCAGACATCGAACTATAAATTATCTAGTGTACTTCACTATTGCTCTTCAGTAATACGCAAGATTACACTTATTTTAACTACACCAAATCCATCCCACCAATTTAAAAACATGTCTCTTAGAATCCTACAGTGGAATATAAAAGGCTACTACAAAAACCTCGCTGAATTGCAAATTCTCATAAAGAAATATGATCCCGATCTAATCGCCCTCCAGGAAACTCACTGTCCTCACGGGCATACTCCCAACGTCCCCAATCAATATCTTCCTTACTTCCGAAATCACCCATCGATAGCCACAGGGAAAAACGATTCTTTGCAAACGCAATCTTCCCTCGAAACAACTGACAACTAATGGCAATCTACTAAACATACGATTAGAGATAGACTACCATACCAAACTCACAATACATTCTATCTACATCCACCCCAATGAAATATTTTCAGCATCCTCATTATAAATGCTAACCCATAACTACTCCACATCCTCACTGATCCTAGGTGATTTCAACAGCTGGAGCGCGCAATACTAACTCAAGAGGAAGAGAAGTAGAGCATTTCCTACTAACATCAGATTCTGTAGTCCTTAACGACGGTTCCCCTACCCATTTCTCCACACACAATACGTTCACACATATCGATCTATCAATTTGTTCCGCTCCCATTGCCCCCAACTGCAACTGGAAAATCCTAAACGACCTACATGGCAGCGACAACTTCCCTATTATCATTGAAATTCCAAGCTCCGTGAATATTTGTGATACACCCAATTTTCGCCCGAAATTTCTAACAGAAAAAGCAGATTGGCCTCGCTACCAAACTACCGTCGACAGATATCTTGCAAATAGAGTAACGAGACCCAACATAAACCATGAGGCATCCACCCTTAAAAAGGCAATTTTATTTCGAGCCCACCACCACATAACCCAAACCAGCCGCCCACCCGCGCGACACAAAACTACCATATGGTGGAACAAAGACCTTTCGCAGCTAAACATTGAACGAAAACGCCTGTGGAATAACTTCAAAAAACATCCTTCAAGCCAGAACCTCATCTTATATAAAAAAACTACCGCCAAATTTAAACTATGTGTTAAATCAGCAAAATCAAATAGCTTCTGTAAATTCACAAGATCCATTCATAAAAATACTGCTATAGACAAAATATGGAAAAATTTAAAACTTCTCTCACAAAATAAGCCCCAATCACAAATCCGAGTCCTTCATACGACATCAGGAGCTGTAACCGATAACATTACCATTAGCAAAACCTTCGCCGAAACGTGGTCTACTGCATCCGAAGACAGTAACTTTACAGCCCAGTTCACCTCACACAAACTGTCTTATACTTCAAATAATAACTCGCCAAGTATACCAACCCGGGCATCCATGAAAATTGAACTTCCTATAACCCAAATAGAATTCAACATGGCTCTCTCTTCAATAAAAGGTAAAACACCTGGATACGATCGCATCAACTACGCCATGATCAAAAATCTGTCAACAACTACCAAAAATCGATTCTCGAACTATACAACAAAATATTTCAATCTGGTGTAATAAATGAATGGAAGATATCGACAACGATTCCAATAAGAAAACCAAATGGCAAGCCTAATGATATCAACGGATATAGACCAATATCCCTTCTACCCTGTCTTGCAAAGCTATTAGATAAGATTATCACATATCGCATATCCTGGATAGCAAAAACTAACCACTTGCTAACAGACGAACAAAACGCCTTCCAAGGTGGCAAAAGCGCACTAGACAACTTACTAATGACCGACCACTTCCTAGCTGATTGTATCTCGCACCACTCTCACGCTACCGTTCTATCAATAGACTTCGAAAAGGCTTTCGACCGAATCGGCTTACACTCCATCGCTCAAGAACTACAAGCCTGGCAGATAGGCCCCTTAATCTTTAAGTATGTCCTAGCATTCATGTCGAATCGGAAATTTCGCGTCAAAGCAAATCAGACTTACTCCGATACCTATGCACTTCAGAACGGTATTCCGCAAGGCTCCACAATATCCACCATTCTGTTTCTTATCGCATTTAATCCACACACATCACATTTAATCCACAAACTAATTAAAAATCATAAATTCTGCAAACACTCCCTCTACGCTGACGACCTAATAATCCTCTTCAAAACCCCAAAGGATAACTCGCAGGTCAATAACATTTCCTCTCTACTCACAGAAATACACCAATGGTCAATAACCTCCGGTGCTAAGATATCAGAAACCAAATGCAAGCAGCTACATGTCTGCCGTAAACGAAACTGCAACCAGAACCCGCTGACACTAGGAAACTCAACCATACATTCCTGTACCTAACTGAAAATCTTAGGTTTAACGTTCAACAACAAACTTAACTGGAAAGACCACATCCAAGATCTATGCACTTCGCTCCAAAAACGAATATCTCTACTAAAATGCATTGCATACAACAAAAGTCAAGCTCATCCGAAAACCCTGCTAGAAATTTCAAAGGCGCTAATAATCTCCAAAATCGACCATGGCCTTCCCATCTACGGTAACTCTCCAAAGTCGACATTGATCAAAATATGTAGTCTATACCACGCAACTGCACGAATTAGCATCGGCGCTTTCCAAACCACTCCCATTCAAAACCTTTTAGCAGAAACAAACCTTTACCCACTTTCTAAATGAATAGAGATAGCCCAAGCAAAAATATCAATCAAAAGATTTTCTCCTCACAACCTCAACTCCAAATCGTTTCACAACTTGCTGAAGCGAAAAACCTCAAATCGCTACCCATCCACACTCGAAAAGGCAATAAAGCTATCCAAAATATACGATCCTCCCACTACTCGCCACTCCAACTATAATCCTTCAAACCCATCGTGGACCGTTCCATTAAGCAATATCATCCTTAAACTTTCAAAATTCCCTAAAGCCTCTACCTCAGACTCTATGTACCAACAACAATTCCTTGAAACAATCAACCCACTCCAAGCCTCAGGCTGGAATATCATATTTTGTGACGCCTCAAAAACTCACAGCACCACAGGCTATGACTGCGTCTTCTCGAATGGCCATAATCGAATGTAAACTGTTATTCGACTTCATCTCAATATTTACCGCCGAAGCAACAGCGATCTTAACTGCCATACGCTACTGCAAGAAAAATAAGAGCAGCTTCTGTATATGTACCGACAGCTTATCAGTCCTAAAGGCTGTAAGAAATCCAAGCTACACAACCCCAATAATCAACGAAATAAGAGATACTTTAACCACATACAAAGACAGAATAAAATTAATGTGGACACCAGGCCACTGCGGCATAACAGGCAACATACTGGCAGACAAAGAGGCTAATAATGCCATAACATCACCTCTATTTCTTAACCAAGCCATGATGGATTCGGACTACCTGCGGCAAATATACACGTACTACAACGAGAAACAGTAAGAATCATGGAAAAGTAACCAAAGCTTCTATGCACAGACAGTAAACCCACTACTACAGTCAGCAACACTGCCACCTGAGCTAACAAGATTCGAATGCAAAATTATTACTAGACTCAGACTGGGACACTGTAAGATCACCCACGAACACCTACTCAACAACTCCTCGAACCCTCCAGTGTGTCAAAACTGCAATACGCGCCTAACAACCTTACATTTCCTCAACGAATGCACCCTGTACCAGCCTACCAGAATGCAAATATCGCCCACAACTCGTCTCTCATTTCTGCTACACAATCCTCCCGAGTTACCAAAACTAAAACAAATACTATCCTTCATAAACTCCTCAAACCTGTCCAAATCCATTTAAAACATAACATAATTTAAAACCGATAAAAAAATAATCAATAAATAAATATGAATATAATACAAACGAGCCGAAGGCCTTAGCAGCCAGTGCTCTCAAAAAAGTTAGCTCAATATATTGTATTGAACTAGCTGCTATAATAATAATAATACTATACACCAACTTCCATCGAGCTAAAATTTTGTATCAAATCCTTAATTGGCATTATTATAAATATCGGGAAAAAATTAATCGATTAGCTTCACTTCTTCTACCCCCTCCCATACACTGTGAGGCGATTCCACGTCTTTTCAAAAATTCGGTTTTCTTGGAAAGTGTGATTGTTATTGATATGAAATTTAAAATACAGGGTGGGCCAAATACAAGTTTTTTTTTAAAAAATGCAATACAATGAACAAAATTAATTTTTTTTCCATGTATTATAGCTTCATTAGTAAGAACAAAAATTCCCATTAATGATGAAACACAACTTCCTTCAAGTGGCTGCCGCGGCTGGCTTCGCAGTAGCGCATTCTATCACTTCAATTTTCCAAGACTATGTCGATGGTTTCGGGCTGTAGCTCACGGATTGCTTGAATGATATTGGCCTTAAGTGCTTGAATCGTTTCTGGATTGTTGGCATAATATCGGTCCTTCACGGTTCTCCAGAAAAAAAGTCCAAACGGGTCAAATTGCAGCTCCGAGGCGGCCAATTGACATCGCCAAGACGGCTGATAACACGATTTGGGAATTTGGTGCGTAAAAGATCGATTGTGGCATGGGCTGTGTGGCATGGCGCGCTATCCTGCATGAACCAGAGGTCGTCCAAATCCATGTCTTCAATTTCAGTAAAAAAAAACAGTCGGATAACATGGCTCTGTAACGTTCACCGTTGACCGAAACGTTGTTCTCAGCCTCATTTTCGAAGAAAAATGCCACCACTCCACAATCCGCACCAAACTGTCACTCTCTGTGGATGGAAATTTAGATAATGGAGCTCACTTACCCAATTAACAATCCACCCAAAAACGAACATTCTACCTTTAACGGTCTCGGAGATATGAGTCTATATGTAGGGCGTACAGCGGGACGGTTTTTTTTTTGCATTTTTAGGCAAATTTAGACATGAAACGCGAAAAAACAAAATTTTAGGGTAGCAAATTTTTTTTTTCTGTGTCGATCACAATAGTTTATTATTAAAATAATAAAGTGAAATTATAATAATTTGAATGTTTGCACATAGGAAAAAAATTTTTTTTTTCAATATTACAAAAACTGAGCATAATAGCTATTCCTGAAATCAGCGACACCGAATTACCCTAAAAAAGTTACTGTGTGCTCTGCAACAAACAGAAAAGGTTTTTTTGTCGGCCAGTGATATCTATTAAAAAAAAGCAATAAAAACCAGTGAAGAAATTAAACTACTATTAACCCTCAAGTTGTGATAATCACGATATTGTTTACTCGATTTTTTTCAAACATGAACTTATATTCTTTTCACAACTTGGCAATACTCTACGCCCAACAAAATCCACTATTATCAAAAAAGCTTTTTACTTTCATCCCCACTTTTTGCACCTCGTTCTTGACATAAACGATTTAATCAGGAAAATTCCCTGTACTGAAACCCGATGTCCTTTTCCACTTTAGTCTTTGCCCAACTATTTAAGCTTTCGGTCCGGTTTTTCAGTTCGATTTAATTTCTATCTTCACTTGGAAAAGGATTTGTCCCGGGAAGGCTTAAACTTCAAAGAAAAAAACAATGAATTCGAATCCTTTTCATCTTGCTGTATCTTAATCTTCACGCAAAGCTCGATTCTTCCTGAGATCTCAATTTGAAATTTTCCGGGACTTTAATGTGTGTGTGTCATTTATTTTTTCTATGCAGCGTTCTTTTTTTTACTTCTAACCCGGACGTAATCCTGTAGAAAGTCGTACTATTAGAAAATGTGTCTAAGCTCAAGTGATTTATTAGGAATTTCCGGTATATCCTGCTTTTGATATGAATCGGTCAAGTTTCTTTGTCAGTTCCTGGATAATTGTTGTTGGTATTGGCAAGGACACGACTCCTTGGTGATAGTTCACGGAAATAAAACAGTCACAAATTGTGCGGTTCTGCAATTCACTCTGATATATCGATTAGCATAAATAGTCGTATAAAGTGTTCCTGTGTGAATGTTTAAAAAAAAGTGCGAACTGCATTTTGTGTGTGGAATCTCCAGAGTACCAGACCACCGCACTATGAAGACCGCACTATGAAGAAACGGAGCTGGGGAGGTCAAGGGGGAGCCCGGTTGGCAGGAAACATTTCTTTATCGGACAACAAAAACAACCCGAGAGTGTCGTTATGTTACGAGCGGTTTTGATTTTTTGAACCTGAGGTTGGGCGAATTACAGCCTTGTAATTGCCGCCTAGTGCGTGACTAAAAATATCATTCGTGCTCTTGCCTAAAGTTTGCCTGCTGGAGTTCTGGACTCGGAAGGACCACCCTCGAAAATTAGCTCCACTTCGAAATCACTCATTTTCTTCATCATCCTCTTCTCACCCACAAAGCCTGCAGAGTTAACGTGATTTTGCTTGACATTGAATTCTTCGAAAATATAATCCACCTTTTCAACCCGACCGTTTCATTACCGACACCGTGTATAAAGCAGTTGGGGGTGTGGTTCGTTGGGTCGCGGTGGTTCGGTTCGGTTTATAAAAGTTTTTTTTTTCGAATCGAAGTTAATAACGAATGTGATAAGGAAATTGTACACGCGGGGCAATACCGCATTGGATCGTTAAAACGCGGCAATAATACGCGAATAAATTTAATTGCTTGTTAATCACAATGTGCTTTAAGAATTGTTCTTGTTGTTGTTATTTTATACGTTAATGTTGTTGGTGAAAATCATCATTATTTTTGTTAACATTGAATGGATATTTCGATATATTACAATTGTTTTTGGAAAGGTGAGTAATTGCGGTTAATCATGTGATTCTAGATGATAATTAAAATCTCGTTAGAAATGGATTACGAAAGTAATGTTTGGTTTGTACTGTACGTGGTATAAAATTAATAAGTTTAATGGAAATACTCAAATCACGAGTTCAGTGACCATTGCAAACGGTCTTGTACAACATGTTTGTATTAATATTTGCGTTTTGCTTTTATATCGAGGTGAAAGGTTATGTGATACTTATCATACCTTAATAATAATAATTATTTATTTCATCAAAAAAAGTTGACTACTACATTTATCCACAGTTGAAAACAATAAAAAAAAGAATAAAAATAGTAAAACAATAATAAAACATAATAAAACAGAATTAAGTACATGAAAATTTAAACTTTTTACAAAATCAAACATTATTAACCTCAAGAAAGCTGACTTTTTACTTGTGGGACACTCATGTGAAAATCCAATTGCGAGAAGAAGTTATTAAAATCTCTTAACATGAATGAAACTGGTTCATAAAACCCATAGTTCGTGCGATGCTGCGGAATTTTACAAAGCTCATAATTTCGTAAAGGACGACATGGAACGTTGAATTTAATCATAGACAGCAATTTGTCAGAGTCAATTATACCTGAAATTACTTTAAAACCAAAAACAACTCTGGCATGTATCCGTCTTTTCTCAAGGGAATCCATAGACAGCAGATTTAAACGATCAACATATGGCGGTAACCTGAGTGGATCGGACCAGGAAAGGCCCTGAAGGACAAACCTTAAGAACCGACGCTGAACTGCTTCGATCCTATCTATGTGAATGGAATAAAATGGTGACCAGATAGGACTAGCATATTCTAGGATAGATCGGACAAATGCACAATACAACATTTTCGTTGTAAAGAAATCATTAAATTCTTTCGATTGTCTCCTAACAAAACCAAGGATAGCGTTCGCTTTACCAGCAATGTGATTCACGTGATCATCAAAGGTAAAATTACAGTTGAATAGTACGCCCAAATCACGTACTTTGTCAGAACGAAGTAAAGAGCATCCATCTACAACATAGTCAAAATTCATTGATATTCTCTTCTTAGAATACGAAACAGCAGTGCACTTATTAATGTTGAGATGTAAATTGTTAAGTAAGCACCAGTCATGAAAACGCGAGATGTCACTTTGCAATAATAGACAATCATTGCTGCTGGAGACAATCTTAAAGATTTTCGCATCATCGGCATAGAGAAGAATGTTCGAGTTAGAGATAAACGAACTCACGTCATTAATAAAGAGAAGGAAAAGAAGTGGTCCTAGATGGCTACCTTGGGGAACGCCTGAAGTATTAAAAATTTCAGAAGATAAGGCTCCACGAAAGTGTACTTTCTGAATGCGATCACTAAGATACGACTTTATCCAAAGGACAAAAATATCAGGAAAACCAAGCAGGCCGAGCTTATGCACAAGAATATTATGGTCAATTTTGTCAAAGACCTTACTAAAGTCAGTGTATATGCAATCGACCTGCTGCCCGTTTTCGATAGCAGAAAGACAGAAGTTCGAAAATTCCATAAGATTAGTTACAGTGGATCTGCCCTTGACAAAGCCATGCTGGAATGATCCAATAATCGACTTAGAATGGAAATACATTACATCACACACAATAGATTCAAATAGCTTAGCAACACATGGAAGATTCGCTATAGGCCTATAATTACTTACATTGTCTCTTTTACCAGACTTAAGCAAGGGCATTATAGTTGAGTATTTCCATGACATAGGAAAAACTCCACTACGAAGTGATGAATTAAAAAGATACCCAAGGATAGGTAAAAGGGATAAACTACACTTTTTAATCACAGAAGAGGGAACACCATCTGGTCCACTAGAGAAATTAGTAGCAAGTTTATCAATGTATTTCAAAATAGTGGAGTCGTCAATGAAAAGATCTTTAGGAACCAAGGACGAAGAAGGAAACTGTGACATATATTGAAAGTTGCCAACGGATGTTAGCGGCGTACTGCAATTGAAGGCGGTCCGGAAATGGTTGGAAAATAAGTTGCTAATTGTAGTAGGATCAGCACTGACTACATCATTAAAAACCATACTGGAAGGATAACCATCAGAGTTTTTCTTAGAGTTGACAAAATTCCAGAATTGTTTCGGTTTATCTTTAGAAGAGTTTTTAACAGTAAAAAGGTATTGGTTATATGCAGCTCGAGACTGACTTATAAAACAATTACATAAATTTATGTAAATTATGTAGTCCGTATCACTCCTTGAGAGCGAGTAAGTTTTCCAAGCTTTCGTTTTTCGATTTTTCAAATTAATTAAATCATCGTCAAACCAGGGAAGCCTCCTGGTAGGTTTCGAACAAACTACAGGGACACAACGCAGAAAGCAGCCTTTTAAAATCGTGTGAAAATTAGAAGTGGCTTTGTCAACATCAGATTCATTCAATACAGACGACCAATCGCAATTGGATATGTCAAGATTTAAAGTTTCAAAATCAGCTTTGGCGAAATTAAAATAATTACTAGCAATAGATTTCGAGTTCGTAAACTCTGTCTGAGAGTTGAATGTTGCGTGAAGCGCAGGATGAATTGGCAAGTCAGGCAGCAAAGGACTGTGACATCTATCAATCGTCGTAACGCTGGCATCAGATGAGAAAATCAGATCCAAAAATCTTCCATGATCGTTCGAAATTGGACACACTTGGAAAAGTCCCGTAGCAAGCATGTTGTCCACAAATTGTATTTCATGTCGGGCACAGGAGGAATACGAAGGCGACATACAAACCTCATTATCATCAGAGCGTAGCCACTGTATTTGTGGTAAATTAAAGTCGCCAAGAATTAAAATATCGTCTGATGGATGCATAAGGCCAAGCAAGGTTTCAAACGCATTATAAACCGCATCGTAAACTGAAGAAGGTGAAGGCGATCTGATGTATACAGTCACGACGTACAGCTTGCGGTTTCCGAGTGTTACAGCTACACACAAGAACTCTATATTCTCGGTTCCTGGAACATCGACTATCGTAGAAGCGAACCGGCGACGAACAGCGCAGCGAACTCCACCCCCAACCGGTGGATCAAGTAAGTTGGGGTGGCGGTCACGACGAAAAACTTCAAAGTCGGAATCGAAAAGTTCCGAATCTTTGAACTGACAGGACAACCATGTCTCACAAATGCACACGATGTCAAAGGTACAAACAGCAGCGGCGAGATATAGATCCTGAGTCTTCGTACGCATCCCGCTTACGTTGCTGTAAGATATCGAGAGAGAGCTTGCCCGTTTTTTGACGATGGATGTTGAGATGGTAAGCGCGAAAGACGATTTCGGGGCAGAAATTCACGGACGATAGCAGATTTCGGCCATAGTTTCGATGACACAACATGGGCAAAGTAAGCATCCGGCAGAACAACCTTGAAAGAAGAAACTCTCGCACCAACATCGCGGGATATAGGAGTAATCTTTCTGCAGGATACTAAGTCCGGTGATATGTCAACATTTGCGCAGCGTAAAATACCGAGGACGTTGTCAGCAATTTCCTTCTCCGTGGTGTCAGATGCTAAGCGCGATATAAAAAGTAACTTTGGCTGCACAGCGGCTCGTAAAGTACAGCGAAAGTCTTTTGATATAATCGAAGCATCAGGCATAATATCCATTTGGTTGTTGTCGTAATCAACCGCAGTAGCTCTACGTTGTGGCACAATATCAGACTCAGGAAAATTTTCTTGGTTCGATATAACACATGATGAGAAAGTACCGTTGTCAACATGTAGATTCGACCGTGAGTGAACGTCTTTAGGAGACTTAGCAGCCTTCCGTCGAGTGTGCTTACTTGTTTTCATGCTCTTTCTACGTTTCCTGTCTACTGCTTGCGGCTGTGAAATGTATGCACCAGAAAGTGGCAGAAGCAACGCGTTGGAATCAGTCTGGCAGCCAATAGAGCAGGATGAGGTTATCGGATCGGTTTGACAGTCTATGTTGGATTTAGCAACTGGCACATGCTCTTTAGGAATTTTTAAATTAGATGATAGTAGTTTCACGCTGTCAGTTAGCAGATCTAATTTGTGTAATGTTTGCACGTTGCCTAAGATAGGTCCAATCTCACTGCACTCAGTGAAGCTAGAGCATAGATCCGTAATGTTATTGGATAAGGATGTCAATTTGCTATCCGAGTTTGAAACTTTTCTTGACATTTTCGAAACGTCATGTTGCATGAGAGAGCAACAAGACTCAACCTTATCAATCTGAGTACCATGCTCACGGATGTCATCAAAGCAGTTATTCAGAACGGTTAACGTATCACTGATTCCACTGACTTTATTAGCCAAGAACGTGGAGTCATTGTTCAACGATACAAGAGCTGTGCTCATTGAATCTAGTCGTGTAGTGATGACGTGCAGAAGCTTAAGCACGTGACACGGTTTAATACTACTGCAATCAACACATGTAAAGCCGGATGCGGATTGGAAAGTCGAGGCAGAGTCCGTACATAAAAGATGAAAGGAACGTCCACATATTCCATCACATTCAATGATCTTGCCAGAGTTATGATTGTTCATTTCCCTATCCAGGGGAAGAGAACATTTTCCACAGATCATTGTAGAATAAAAATAATAAATTGCAAAAAATAAATAAATAAATCAGAACACAACAAAACAAAATCGGCACCGCGCTGGCGGAGGACCAAGTCGACCTTTCGGAGTCCTGCGTCAGATGAGACCGATATGAAGTTATTAATTTAAAATATGTAAGTTTATAGAAACAAATTGTTCAATTTTTTCAATTGGCTAATAATTCACAGCCAAGTTGTGTTCACTATATTATAAAACAAAAGTTACGTGCAACTCAATTTTTTAACTAGCTTATAATTCACAGACACGTTTTGTACACTATGTTATATAGTAAATATTACACACCGAACAAATTGGGCGCAAGTGTGGACCTAACGGTACCGCTAGTCGCAAATTGGCCTAACTGATAAATTTACAGCTACACTTGCGGGTTATTATTATTATTATAATTTTTTTTTTTTTTTTTTTCACTTTTTCCGCCTTTTACAAAAAACACAAACGAGATCGAGAGCTCACTGAAAACACGACCGCTTTCATCCGCTTCCAAAATTCCTTCTCTTAGAGGATATTATACCACCGAGATTTCTCTTAGTTTTGTTACTGCCCATGATCCCATACTTGGTATTCCCTTTTATTTGCTCTGGTCCTTAAAGCTAAGATTTTTAGGGTGAAAAGAACATAATATGCTTCATGCGTGGGAATGAGAACTTTTTAGCTGCGAGTTTGGTCTGTATGCTACGAGTATCATCTAGCTGCCATGTAATATTTGTTCATTACCTGCTTTTTCCTTTACTCCTCTCCACTTTTGTATTCATGTTTTCAAAACAATTCTGCTAGGGTTAAATTTTTATGATTCTTCTGCTTCTGACGGTATCTCCTTAATACTCAGAAAATGCATCACTACTTTGCCTAATCCATACGCTTAATAGATGAGTATGGATTCTATTGGGATAAGTATAGCAAATGTTGAAACCTTTTCCGAATCGAACAATGTGCAATAGCCGATTCTCAAAACTAAGATAATGCTTTCAGTGTCAAAATCATCAAATCAAAGGGCATAGGGCAGAAACAGTTCTCTTCTTCAAGGCGCGATCCTGAGTATCGACCTTTAGCTGTTGCCAGGGGTAGTTTATTCCTCTGGACTCCTGCTCAACTGCTTGCTTCTATGTGCTACATGGTCGACCAACCCGACGTCTTCCTTGAGGATTATAATCCAGCGCCTGTTTGGCAATGTTCGCTTTGGTTTCTTCAAAGTATGACCGACCCACTGCCACTTTTGCCCTTCAATCTCATTGGCTATCAAATCTCAAAATTTAATCTATACTACATGAGATCGTATGATGAATTTAGCTTATCCTTGCCAAAAGAAAGGCTTCGTCGCTTCTTCAAGGTTCTATTGCTCTATTTCAACCATTTTCTAGAATTGCAAGACAATTTTCTTCTCAATGGCGCTACAGCCCAAAAATGCCCGTGGCATACCAACCTTGAGGCTCCTCACCAGTTTTTTTTGTTATTATAGCAGGGATGCTCGCCCTTTGGACAACCCACGCAGGCAAAGTGCTGGGACTATTCTTCGATCGGGATGCATGGTAGACCAATACGCCATCCACAAGGCTACAACCATGGAAATTGATTTACTTGAAAGTTGTAAAATCGTATCATGTTGTAAGGGAGGAGGAAGAAGGAGTGCAACAAATTGCACCATTCACGAACTAAACCTTAATTTTTCGTCGAAAATAATATGTATACAAGCGTACTGACAACCATCTAGTTTCGTGGTCTTTGAGTGATAACTTGAACTTTTTGATTTTAGCTAGAGTAGAAAACTCATGCGAATAGCTTCAAACGTAATCACCTATAGCATAAATAAATGGATTCGAACTGTACAACCATTGAGCATTTTACTTCGGTCGAAAGAGGTTAATGTATGTACATAAACAAAATAAACATTAGTTGAGTTAACTATTATCAGTGGTAAAATGACAATTCATGCAAAATTTGGGCACATGAAACAAATTAATATTTAATTTAAATAATAAGAAAATTGTTGAATTAAATTACTTTATTATTTTAATAATAAAGTATAATCTATTGATCACGTGTATTTCAAATAAGCAATACTAGAAACATCGATATTGCATGTAAATAAGTTTAAAGTTGGATTGCTATTAAATTGTTGTATTGAATTGTTGCCCAGCTAAGGGAAATAGTAATATTACCATGAAATTGTCAAATTAAACTTAATCACTGCTTGTAATTTTATTTGGATTTACATATAATTAATTATTTAGATTGTGGGGAATTGGTTAAACTTAATTAATTCCACATGCAAATACGCTTTACACTTTAAAATACACTCTACTAAAAATAAATAATTACACTGACAGAAATATACTTTATATATTTATTTTTAATAATAATCGAGTGAACTATTATTATGAAAAATATAAATGTAATTGTTTTTTTATTTTTAGTGTAAAAAAGACTTTCATTCACATTAAACGTAAAATTTAATCTAAACAATAACAAATAATAATAAATAAATTTTTATAATATAAATGTTAATAAATGTTAATTTAAATGTAGTGCTTTATTTTTATTAATCAAATTATTGATTAATCAGTTATTCTGCAATATCCAGCTGCACTACAAGATCAAACAAGATACATTTTCAATTCGACTGATCGGCTACAGAAACACGTATGTTAGCCGGCTACATATGACTAAACCTCATTGTTGATTGTTCTATATAAGTTCTGTTCGGGCCAAATAACTTTTTTTATACTCCAGATGAAATGTAGGCTCGGAAAAAAAATGAATGATGCAGGAGTTCATATAATCACTCAAAAATCTCAAAACCGGATGTTCGTCCGTCCGTCCGTACGTGTTCTCTCTAGCTTGAGAACATGTTAACCTAGAAAGTTCAAATTTTATACAAGTATACATAAAAGCTATTGGCCTGAAATTTGGAATATAATACTATTATGATAATTTTAATCTACCGTGTAAAAATTATTTGTGTCCTCTCCCTCCTTCCACCACCTCTCATACAAACTGCACTTTTTCAAGAAATGATCTAAACCAAATTATTCAGTGCGTATACAATCTATGGTGCTGAAAGTGTGAACTAAATATCTATTTAGAACTACTAACTACACTAACTACACTTACTAATAGTAAGACCAAAAAAATTAGATGATTGATTTCACCCCTTCTACCCCCTCCCATACAAAATGACACAATTTCGCAATTCTACATTAAACGGATTTGTATAAAAGCTATTGGTCTGAAATTTGGAATATATTAGTTTTATAACATAACTAGCAGACCCCGCGACTTCGTTCGCGCTAAAATCGTATTAATAAGCTATTTTTGAGAATGCTGTTAGTAATACAATATCTGGGGAAATATAATCTGCTCACTTTAAACCTCTTTCTAAATCAATTGCAAGTATTTTTCAAATGAAAATAAGTCGATTTGATATATTATTATTGAATGTTAAGGATTCACTTCAATTTAAAGAGATTTACTGCTGTTGACATAATTACATTGATGTTTGTTTCTTGTCATTGGAACAACAAAAATAACTTTTATTTTAAATAGATGTTGACATTAACAACAACGATTGTTATGACTTCAAACAGAATGTTTTCAAATAATTTTTATAATCTAGATGAAATCTGAGAGTAAATTGTGTTTGCCTTGCCGTTTGTTACGCTAAGAAATAATGCTCACACCGAGTCGTTAAGGGTACAGAATTATTTGTTTCCGATCAAAAACCTCGAATCCGAATGACCGTCTCTCTATCCGTTCACGAACTTGGCATCACTTTTGAGCAAAATCAGTGACCACAAAATTTGGACTTTATAGTTCAACCCGCTGTGGAACTATAGAGCGCACGGACGGACAAACGAACAGACGGTTCCGAGATTTTCGAGCAGAAATATTGACTTCAGTGTCATTCTGTTTTTCTTCGAACGTTATTTCTTAGCGTTACCAACTTGAAAGAAAACATATAATACAGTCAGATTCATTCCATCCCGCTCCCCAATAAAACCCAAAAAAATCGAATTTTAGCGAATTTTCTTGAGAAATATTTAAACTATGGATCAGTAAATCATCATATTACAAATATATCATTCGCATAACAATGCTGGTCTATAAACGAAAATTTTATCGATATCCCATCACTTCTTATGCTCCCCTTATAAAATTATTTTACTACTTTTCTAAATAACTATGAACTATGAACTGTGATAGTGTACATATTCTTTAATGTATTTTAAAGAAATATAGAATTGGAAATAGTTACACATAAAAAAGAAATGCCGGACGAACGCAAACCAAAACACACGGCCACATTGTCATACATATACATATGCATCCATATGCTATCTTTATACATAAAAAAAAAATTCGTGTATAGAGAAAAAAAAAAGAATCCCGTCTGGAGTGGGAATCGAACCCATGACCTATTGACTGAAAACCAAGCACGGTGCCCACTACGCCACGGAAGCCTCATACATATACATATACATATTTTTGTATATATGTATGTATATGTATGTATGACTATGCGGCCGTGTGCTTCTATTTGCGTTGTTCTGGAATTTTTTTTTTTGTGTGTTGAGACTATTCCGAAGAAAAAAATTCATGCAAATCGGGTGAATAGTTGCGAAATACAAACGAAAAAATTTCTCCATACAAACTGTACTGAAAACGAAATTTTCCAAATTTTCCAATTTTCGGGGAAAATTCGGAATTTTTGGCTCCGTTAGGATCTAAGTTGGGCTTTAACGAACACAACAAAAAAAAATTTGAGCCAAATCGGACGAACGGTTGCTGAGTTACACGTGTACACACGTAGACCACTTATTTTTATATATAAGATTATTTCAATCTACCGCACAAAAATTGTCTACGTACTCTCGCTCCTACCACCCCTCCCATACAAACTGCATTTTTCTATGAAATGCTCTAAACCAATTTACTCAGTACGTATCACATATATCGAGTTCAAATTGTGCATTAATATTTTATTTAGAATTCTAAGTAAGACCAAATCAATTTAGACGATCAGCTGTACCCCTCTTTATACAAAATTTAGGATTTAAAAATGTAATAGGTACTGAGAAAATTAGTGTATTAGATTTAGTGAAGAAGTAGGGGAGAGTTCTTAAAGACATTTTCAGAAATAACTATAAACATTATGTTTTTGTCATGTTTGAAATTGTTAATCAGCACTCATATTCAGGGAAATTGACTTTTTGAAAAGTTGTGAAATTGATTGTATGGAAGGGGGTAGAAGGGGTATGGCTGATCGCTTAGTTTTTTTTTAGTCTTACTAATAATTCTAAATGAATATTATAATAATCTACAATTGCAGCTCGATAAATTTTATGCGCACTGAGTAAATTGGTTTAGAGTATTCCATGAAAAGTGCAGTTTGTATGGAAGGTGGTGGAAGGAGGGGACGATACACATAATTTTTATACGGTAGATTGAAATCATTATAAAAGTAATATATTTCAAATTTTATACTAACAGCTTTTATACTTTTTGAGCAAATCCATTTATTGTCGAATTGCGATATTGCATCATTTTGTATGGGAGGGGGTAGAAGGGATGAAGCTTATCATCTATTTTTTTGGTCTTACTAATAATTTATACATATCAATATAATTGCAGTGTCTGTCTGTTATTTGTTTATAAATGGCTAGAAATAAGTTTTTTGCTTTATTTTAGCGATAACTAATCAGAAACACACGTTTTTAAAAATTTTCTCTGTCTGTCTGTCTGTCTTTCCGGTTTTCACGCAAAAGCGGCTAAGCCGATTGTAATGAAACTTTCAGTTTATTAGATATGCACCGAGATGTAATCTGTGTGTCTTATTTTAATACCCCACGCCTTCCACCCCGTCCCATACAAAATGACTCATTTTCAAAAATATATAATAATCAAATTATCTTCAAAACCCTTGGAGCAAATCATTTGAAATTTAAAGCATACCATTTTTTTATCAGAAATGTGATCTATGGTATACAAATTATTTGAATACCCATACTCCATCCACCACCTCCCATACAAACTGCACTTTTTCATGAAATGCTATTCACCAATTTTCTCAGTACGTGTAACTGTCATCGAGCTTAATTGTTGCACTTTATCCTTAATTTGCATTATTATTAATATCGAGAAAAAATTAACCGAGTAGCTTCACTCCTTCTACCCCCTCTCATACAATATGACACAATTCCACGACTATACAAAATTTAGATTTTCTTGAAAAGAGTGAATGATGCAGATCTAAAATTTAAAATATATCAATTGCATGATGATTTTAGTTGTTTCTCGAAATATCACCAAAAATCCCTCTTTCCTTCTA
Organism: Chorisops tibialis; assembly: GCA_963669355.1. Taxonomy (NCBI): domain Eukaryota; kingdom Metazoa; phylum Arthropoda; class Insecta; order Diptera; family Stratiomyidae; genus Chorisops; species Chorisops tibialis. The sequence continues at coordinate 214,853,361 of OY770263.1, forward strand.
CCACCTCCCATACAAATTGCACAATATCATTATATTCAATGCACTAAGTTTCTCAGTACCTACTCAATTTTTAAATATTAAATTTGGTAAAAAAACATTTTTATAGCTACTCTAGTATGATGTGAAACAAATTAGTTCAATGCAGCCATTCCCCATACAAAATTTCATAATATCACAAAAATTTCGATTTTAAAAGGGCTCTACGTACAATCGTAGTCCTGTTACGTTTTCAAGCTTAATGTCATTTTGTTTGAGTTTTTTTTAATTAACACAAGCTATAATTATTCACATGTCCCTAATGCTCTTCAATACGTATATCATCTCAAATCACGGGATTGATTTGATCACGAGCTTCTTATCATTCTTAATTATTTATGGTTCTGATTCCAACAAAATACAAAACATAACAGGAGTGCGATACTCTAGATGAAAGATAAATTTTTGTATCTTAAGAAATTTTGTAGGGGAAGTGGTACAGGGCGTGACGACATTGAACTAATTTTTTCACATGACGCTAAGGTTGCTATCAAAATGTTTTATGCAAAATTTAGGATTTAAAAATTTAATAGGTACTGAGAAAATTAGTGTACTGGATGTAGTGAAGTAGGGCAGTTTGTATGGGAGGTGATAGAAGGAGGGGCGAGTTCTTAATGACTTTTCAGAAACAACTATAAACATCATGCTTTTGACATGTTTTAAATTGCAGATGAGTAGCATTCATACTTTTCAGGAAAATCGACTTTTTATAAAGTTGTGAAAATGTGTCATTTTGTATGGGAGGGGGTAGAAGGGGTAAAGCTAATCGTCTAAATTTTTTGGTCTTATTAATAATTATAAATAAATAGTTACTGCACAATTTCAGCTCAATCAATTTTATACGCACTGAGTAAATTGGTTTAAGGCATTTCATGAAAAACTGCAATTTGTATGAGAGGTGGTGGAAGGACACATGTAATTTTTATACAGTAGAATGAAATCATTATAAAAGTATTATATTTAAAATTTCACATCATTAGCATTTATACTTTTCGAGAAAAGCAGTTTATTAATAAATTGCGTAATTGTGTCATTTTGTATGGGAGGGGGTAGAAGGGGTAAGGCTATTCGTCTAATTTTTTTTGGTCTTATTAATAATTATAAATAAATAGTTACTACACAATTTCAGCTCAATCAATTGTATACGCACTGAGTAAATTGGTTTAAAGCATTTCATGAAAAAGTGCAGTTTGTATGGGAGGTGGTGGAAGGACGCAAATAATTTTTACACAGAAGATTGATACCATCATAAAAGTATTTCCTTCCAAATTTCAGATCAATAGCACTTATACTTTTTGAGTAAATCCGTTTATTGTCAAATTGCGAAATTGTGTAATTTTGTATGGGAGGGGGTAGAAGGGGTAGAAGGGGTGGAGCAATTTGGCCCGTTCACGAACTTAACCTTACTTTTTTGTTAAAAACGACGTGTACAGAATTTGAATAAGCTAGGTCAACGCGTTCTCAAGCTAGAGAGGACACGGACAGACGGACAGACATCCGGTTTTGAGATTTTTGAGTGATTATATGAATTCTGTATCATTAATTTTTTCTCCGAGCCTTATTTCTTGGCGTTAGAAACCTTGTAGCAAACTTATAATATTCTCAGATTTCAGCTGGAAGCCAATCTCGGATAGGATTATCATTTCTACACAAGAGTCACCATAAGAGATCTTGTGTCTCTCCATATGGTGTTACTCAGAACCAGATCGACCATTTGGTTATAAGTCGCCGATGGAGAAGATATCTCCTCGATGTTCGAGCGAAGCGTGAAGCTTGGGGAGCGATCACCACTTGATGGTTGCTTACTGGAGATTCTGCACAGCAGCTATCCGACGACCACAAATTCTTCAAATGAAGCGCAAGCTTGGTGTGGATAAACTTAGAGATCCGCCAATTAAGAGGCAAACAGAAACACGTCTCAAGCTAGTGGTGAAGAATCTGTGGGATATGTGCAAAGCGGTGAGAAACCCTGGATGCCGCAAGACACATGGGAAAAGGTTGGCAATCGGAAAAAAGCCAAATTGGCAGTTACCTATATATCTCAACCCGATGTCAACCAAAGAACACATGACTTGAGACAGCACTACCGTGATGCTCATATACAGCTTGAAAAGGCTGTTAGACGCGACAAGAGAAAGGCCAATGAAGATCTAGCCAGTAAGGTAGAATCTGCGGCTTATATTGGGGATATGGGTTCATTATTTAAGATTATGAATCAGTCGACGAACAGGAATTTCTTCGCCAACCACCTGGTGAGAGATATCAAAGGAACTCTCCTTAATATGAGTGAACACCAGTTGCGGCGATGGAAGGAATACTACTCTGATATTTTAAACATCTTGTCAAAGGAAGATATTCCAGAAACAGAATAACTACCAAACATCCAACAGCAACAATTCTCTATAAGGGACGATCCCCCAGATAAGAAAGTGATAGTTGCCATCATTCGGTCAATGGTGAGAAAGAAAGCCCCAGGTATAGACGGACTACTAACCGAACTCCTCAAAGCGGACCTGGAAATAACAGCCAATATACTCCTCCCACTCTTTAATGAGGTGTGGAATGAAGGAAGATATCCGGCTGAATGTAAGTAGGGCTTCATTGTGAAAATTCCGAAGAAAGGCGACCTTCAGGATTGTGGCAATTGGCGAGGTATAGGTATGTCTACCTACTGCCGTATCGAAAATTATGGCTAAGATAATTCTCAATAGGTTTAGTGATGTCGTCGAGAGCACTCTCGAAGTTTATCAGGCTGGATTCCGTAACGGGTTATTTTGTATCGACCATACAAATACCCTACGGATAATATTGGAGCATTCAGCCGAAATGGGTTCGTCACTACATCTCATGTTTGTGGACTTCGAGAAGGCTTTCGACAGCGTTAAGCGAGATTACATATGGAATGCTTTGCTAGGAGAGGTATTCCAAGTAAGGTCATAGCTATAATTAAAGAATCCTACGATGGTGTAAATTGTCGCGTCTTACATAGAGGAGAGCTGTCCGAGAGCTTTCCTGTGCGAACGGATGTCAGACAAGACTGCATATTATCACCAGCCCTGTTTCTGGTGGTAATAAACGACATCTTGAAAGCTGCACTGGAAGTTGGGGAAGGTAAAGGTCTTCAATGGAGACTACTTAACATCTTAAGTCACTTGATTATGCCGATGACGTGTGTTTGCTTGCACATAACTGTACGCACTTAGAGTCAAATGTACGCTCGTTGCATTCTAAATGTAAAGAGGCGAGATTAAAAATAAATGTGTGTAAGACCAAGTACATGCACATGGATTCGAACACAAGCACACGGATTGTTCTTCCAAGATGTGAAAGAGGTGCAAGATTTTTGTTATCTCGGAAGCATTGTCAGCATGGACGGTGGAGCCAAAAAGGATATTGAGGCACGTCTAAATAAAGCTCGTCAGGCCTTCGGTATCCTTTTCCCTTTCTGGAGGTGAAAATAGACCTCCCTTCGCACAAAGCAGCCAGTTTTGGATGCATGCGTCAAATCCGTGTTGTCTGTTATATGGTTGTTCTACGTGGAAAGTGACCGTTCGACTTACCAAGAAACTGCAAACTTTCGTGAGTCAATGCGTCCGACGCATTTTAGGAATATTTTGGCCAAAAGTGATCTCAAACGACGAACTTTGGAGTACAACTGGACGAAATAAAATAGGCATTAAAATTCAAAGGCGGAAGTAGCAGTGGATCGGTTAAACTTTGAGGAAATCAGAGCGAAACATCGCCAAACAGGCTCTGCATTATAATCCTCAAGGAAGACGTCGGGCTGGCCGACCATGGAAGCGAGCAGTAGAGCAGGATGCCAGAGAAATAAACAAGTTCTGGCAATAAATAAAAGCCGATGCTCAGGATTGCGCCTTGTGGAACAGCATTGTATCTGGCCTATGCCCCTATCAATCAATCAATCAAATTCCTGTTAAGACCCCCTATAGGGGCATAGGACAGAAACAACTCTCTTCCACAAGGCGCGATCCTGAGCATCGGCCTTAAGCTGTTGCCAGGGCTGGTTTATTCCTCTGGCCTCCTGCTCAACTGCTCGCTTCCATGTGTTACATGGTCGACCAACCCGACGTCTTCCTTGAGGATTATAATCCAGAGCCTGTTTTGCGATATTTTGCTCTGGTTTCCTCAAAGTATGACCGATCCACTGCCACTTCCGCCGTTGAATCTCAATACCTATTTTAGTCTGGCCAGTTGTACTCCAAAGTTCGTCGTTGGACATCACTTCTGCCCAGAATATTCCTAAAATGCGCCAAAGGCATTGGTTTACGAAAGTCTGTAGTTTCTTGATAAGTCGAACGGTCACTTCCCACGTAGTACAACCATACAACAACACAGATTTGACGCATGCGTCAAAAACTCGCAGCTTCGTGCGAAGGGAGATCTCTCTTAACCTCCAGCTGTCCTAAATAATTCGACGATCCAAAAGAGTAGCCCATTTTTCGTTTGCGGGATCGTTCCTATTGAGTCAATCCTTTCCAAGATTAGTCTTCAAGTTCTTGGACAGTGTTTTTTTCCTGTGAATCGTTGTCGCCATTGCATTACACCCTAGTAGGAAAAGGGTGGAAGTTTTCAGTTGGATATAACATGCTGGAGTTCGTTCCTCTGCCATATTTGATGCCGAACCGATGTTACTTGCCATTCAGGTTAACTCCATGTTCCCTCCTCGTTTCTGATCCTTGGGACCAGCTATTGCTGAGTCGGACGTGTTGTATTGGGAATCGAGGTTAAAGCTTCAGAAATATTGATAAAAAAACTGTTTCTAATTCAGTACGGTTACTAACCACATTGTTTGTGACTGTCTCATTGCCTATATAATAATTGAATATCACTAAAAGCCATTTACCTTCATCATCTAGTGACTAGGAATGAGGTGAAGTTCTGAACCATAAAATATGAATCCCTGCCTGTTGAGGCCAATCAATAAATTTCCGCTCCTTCTTCAGTTATTTGTGTTTTAAAATTCAATGCGGCTCAAGTGGGCAAACATAAATTTCGTAAAGTACCTGATGTGGCTTGAAAAATATGTTTTTGTCGGAATAAATGTTTCCTTCAAATTTCAGGAAAAAAAGCACAGACACAAACAATCGAACAATTTAACAAGAATCGTGCCAAAATAAAATGCGAATGTCGTCGGAAAGTCATGAATAGGAATGCGACTAAAAAGGTCGACTTGATTGAATATATTGCATATGTTACACCTAAGGACATGTCACCGATGATGCTAATTATTTACTTGTAAAAAAATTAAAATAAAATAAGTACAATTTCTAAGTGTTCTCGAATTCAATCAAGAGGCTCTATGCCTATCATAAATGGCTGTGGTCGATGTGAGACCTGCTCCACCACTATAACCTATAGTACCAAATAAGAGTGATATCCTAAATAAAATTAATAAAATGTTGATTTCAAGTTGTAAGTTAGAATATGATAATAGGTGGGGTTGTTGATTAGTCATTATTATTTCAAAACAAGTCAGGCAAATATCTAAGTTCAGCCGCATACGTGGCGAAAAACTCAAAAAGGTCTAAATAACAATCGTAAATTACTAATATCTTGGAATTGGAGATTCTACGCTATTATTATGAAGACATAAACTATAAATACACTTAATATCTTGCGTAAAGTTTCCGCATAAAAACAACTTTATTAGTTTAAGACGTAGGTCCTTCTTTTTGTTACATCGATAATCCACTCGTATATGATGCCTATACGAGCATATCGACATACTCGTAAAATACCTGATCTAATTTTGGATTACGAAAGTTGGCTGCTCAAAATATGTTCCGTCCTCGAAATCTTTTCACTTTCATTAGTGACGACAGTTTTGTGCAATGAAATACTAAACACCCGTATATCCTGACAAGGAAAATACTGCAACGTTGCATAACCTAAACGAGTCGTATCGTTTCCGTGGTCGTCCCTATTGAAAAAAAAAGTAATGGTGCCATTGTTGGCTAATTTAAAACTATTCAAGAGGATATTAATGATTCCCCAAGTGTATATATTCGCTGTCCTCTTTGCATCCATCCCGAGGCACTACAATAGCGTACTATGGCTTGCATATAAGAGAGTCGTTTCGAATCGATATTCATGATAGCTGCTTTTGTCTTCTGGACAGGATTCCGGTGGGCGGTTTTTATTTTCTTTCTTTCTAATCAAGGCCATAATTTAGCTCCTGCCTCCTTCATAACCACTTCCTCCTTATTTTTCTCTTCAGTTCGCTTCAGGCATCTTGACCTATTTTAAGTCCTTTTTAAGTTGATACTTCATTGGTTCTTAGCCTGCTCTCATCTCTAGAGAGAGCATAGGACCTCAATTCTCAACTTAAAAACAATACAAAAGTCGAGCACTTGCACGCAAAAATCTTACTTACTTGCCCGCTCGATCTGTTTCTAAATCGGGGTGGATCAAGGCAAAAGACGGATGTGAATACTGTCGAAAAGGGGTCGTTGTTTTTTTTTCTCTCTTGCATACTGATGATGATGACGATGAAAGCAACTTTGCTTTGAGTCGAGTAGAAAATGTTCAGGTAAAAGGACTTCTTGTCGACATGCACTTTGTGGTTGAATGGGAGGAAAAAAAGAAAACAGCTTCGTCCTGATTACAAATTCTTATGGTCCCCGAAGGCATTTTTCATCAAGCCTTTAGAGTTGAGAAAAGGATTTTCATTGTGGGAGAAAAAATAATTATTTATGCCTTTTTTGCTACTTTTATATTTTTGTCATATGATTTTAAAGGTCAAATTGATATTTGAAAAATTGACGAAAATTTTTTGCAATAGCTTTAAGTTTACGAGTTTCATGAAATTAACAGTTTACAGGAAATTCACATTCTCTAAAAATAACTGCGTTGTGTACAAGCTCAACTCGGACGGGCAAAGAAATCGCTTCGAGTTACTCTATTAGTAACCGTAGGACATCAATGGCTTCCCCTTTTTATACTCTAGATGAAATCTTAGAGTATATTGTGTTTGTCTTACCGTTTGTAACGCTAAGAAATAATGATCGCGTAGAGTCACCAAGGGTACAGAAATATTTGTTGTCGCTTAAAAAACTCGATTCCGAGTGACCGAGTGAAAAAGTACAAACATAAAAATTTGCCACAATTTGTCCCATAATAATTGCAATAAATGCCAAAAAAGTATGAACTTCGCTTCACTCCTTCTACCACCTCCCATACAAATTTTTATGTTGAAAATTCCAGAAAAGTATTTCTCCTTCGAACATATGAGTAACAAAGCAATGTAATTAGGATGTTGATAAGCAGATTCAGAATTATCCAAAACCTCCCACTTTCTCTTCCATCTCCCATATAAATGACATAGAATCAAACAAAAATTGTTCTATTTCCTCGAAAATTATTAAAGCTACTAATTTTAAATGCAGCATGAAACATTTTGTATACTACGTTTCGTGTTATATACAAAAATTGCAAACCTTCCACTCTGCTTTTACTACCTCCCATACAAGAGTTACTCCGCCATAGACAGTCCCAAGCCCGGTTGAGAAAAGAAGAGGGAGTATGGGGTTACATGAATGGCCAGTAACACCAGTGCATCTCAGGAAATAGGCAGAAAGTATGAAGTAGTTGGACTTGCAGCATAGCTGTGAGAACTCCAGCATGTCATATTTAGCAGAAAATTCCCACCCTTTTTCTACTAGGTTGTAATAAATAAGTAGGACCGGTCGTCCAGGTCGGGGGTTGGGCAAAGCGCTACAACGCATCACCGAAAAAAAACGCTGTTCAGAAACCTGAAGAACAGCTTTGGAACGGATGGACTCAACGGTAACGACCCCGCAAACGAAAAATGGACTACTCTATTGGATCTTGGAATGTTCGATCCTTATTTAGAACAGGAGCTCTGAAAAAGTTTCTCGAAGAAGTGGCAAAACACAACATCAACATAACTGCCATCCAAGAAACGAAATGACTCGGTAATGGAATCATGGACATAAGATCACACACCATCTATCCAAGTGGAAAATTGTCGGGAAGCAGAAAGTTTGGAGTCGCTTTTGTCGTTGACAAAATATTTAAACAGTAGGTCATGAGCTTCAAACTAGTAAGTGAAAGATTTTGTGCAATCCGAATAAAGACTAAATTTTTCAATACTTGGTTGATCAACGTTCACGCACCAACAGAAGACAAGGACGATATAAATAAAGACGAATTTTATGCCAGCTTAGAGACAACTTATGATTTACTGCCCTCGCATAACCTGAAAATTGTCTTAGAGGATTTTAATGCAAAAGTCGGAAGGGAGGGGGCTCATAGAGGAACAACGGGAGGGCACAGTCTCCATGACATAACTAACGACAATAGCCAACCTCTTATTGATTTTTTTTTTTAGTATCAAAATATCATAGTAAGCTCTACGTGCTTCCCACATCGCGATATTCACAAACGAACGTGGGCATCACCAGATGGTCACACCTTCGACCAATGTTCTAATTGAAAAAAGGTCTGCTTCCAGCATACTTTATGTACGAACCCTCCTCGGTGCGAATTGTGACTCTGATCGCTATCTAGTCAGAGCTAAGTATCGATGCCGAATAGCTTGTCGTGGATATTCGAAAACGAGTAGAGCTCGCAAATTCAATGCCGACAAGCTAAACGACGAAACGGTGGCGTAGGCTCAATGACGCGACAGCCCAAATCGGGCCCTGGGCTCCTGAAGTCGTCGCCTCCAATCGTCTCGATCCGAAGGCCGCGTCCTCCAGCTGCTAATTTTTAGAATGGCTTTGCTGTATTCATCAACCGAGTCTTCCCATCATTTGCGTGGTTTGCCTACTGACCGGTTACCACTCGCTTTGCCTTTAAGAGCACGTTTGGGGATTCCTCTGTCTTCCATTCGCTCCACATGGCCAGCCCACTGCAGTTTACGTAGCTTGATGAACGTTGAAGCTTCTGGCTCGTCGTAGAGCTGATACAACTCATGGTTGTATCTTATTCGCCATTCCGTTCCGTCCTTCACAGGTCCTAAAATTCTTCGGAAGACCTTTCTTTCGAATGCGTTAACTGCTTTTTCGGAAGTTCGCGTTAATGTCCACGTCTCGCTGCCATAACAGAGCACAGGTCGTATAATAGTTTTATAAGTCCGCAGCTTATTGTTCCTGTGCACTTTCTTGGATTTCATTATTGGAAGTACTAAATAATACGTCTTATTTGCAAGTATTACCCGTCGTTTGATTTCGTCTGTTTCATTACCGTCCTTTGCTAGATTAGCCCCAAGATATATGAAGTTGTCCACACTCTCCAAATTATATTCCGCAATTGTTATGTTTTGTCTGATTGGCGTTCTCCTTCTTGTTTGCGTCATTACTTTTTTTTTTGCTTTCATTAATGCGCAACCCGACTTCTTTAGCGGCAGAGTCAAGATTGACAAATACCTCCATAGCACTAGGGAAAGATCTTGCAAGAATGTTAATTTCGTCAGCGTATGCTACTAGTTGGGTGAACTTGAATAGTAGTGTCCCTTTGGTGTCGACTGGGATTTTTCGGACGACATACTCTAGTGCCAAGTTGAAAAGCATAGGGGCTAGACCATCTCCCTGCTTTAAGCCACATTCTGTTCGAAAGCTGGTTGTGGAATCGGTTTGTATTCTCACTTGGGATTCAGTGTTCGTCATTATGAGTCTTTTTAGTCGGACTAGTTTTGGAGGAATTCCAAAGTCAAGCATGATTTGGTAGAGTACGCTCCTGTCGATACTGTCCTATGCTTGTTTAAAATCTACGAAGATTTGGTGCACGTCTGTGTTATATTCCCAGCATTTCTCAAGCACCTGTTTCACCGAGAATATCTGGTCTGTTGTAGATCGTCCGGTTCTGAATCCGCCTTGGTATTCGCCAATTATTTGATTAGTATAGGGCTTAAGACGACGTTCAATTATTTTTGTCAGTATTTTACAGGACGTACACAACAATGATATACCTCTGTAGTTCTCACAGCAGAGTTTGTCTCCTTTCTTGTAAATTGGACATATAATGTTTTTTCGCCAGTCGTCGGGTATGATTTCCTCTGTCCAAATTTTGCATATCGTGTTGTGCAGTATTTCAGCGACACAGTTTCCACCGTTTTTCAGAAGTTCAACTGGTATTTCGTCAATTCCCGGCGCTTTGTTCAGTTTTTGGTCACATAGAGCTGCTTTGATTTCAGCAAGCGTGGGTGGTGTCGATGATGGTTCTTCTTCATCAGTTGAGGCATCAATTGAAATGTTGTCTGTCGTGATAGATGCTAATGGGGTCGGATTGAGAAGATGTTCAAAGTAGGAAGCCTCTCTCCTTACATGTCAGCATGTAATAAACACTTGACACCAATATATGAAAACATGCAAAATATGCCAGTGGAGAATGTGTGGATGAAAATACGAGACGGCATCAAATCCTCCGCAGAAGAGGTAACAGGATATCAAGCACGGCGAAAAAATAATTATTAATTCGACCAAAAATGTCGCAATGCAATAGATAGAAGGAACGAGGCTTATAAAATTTTTACTGAACGACCAGCACGATCCAAAAAAAAAGATATGACAAGCTTAGGCGATATGTGAAAAAGACCTGCAGGCAAAAACAAAGGAAGTACCAAAATGACAAGACACAAAAAATGGACGACGAAATGAGACAAAATAAAACGCGGGACACATACGAAATAGTAAAAGATTTAAAAAGGGATATAAACCAAAAACCAGTCTCTGCAAAGACACAGAGGGCAACTTTATCAGCAACACACAAGAGATCAAAAGAAGATGGGCTTCCTACTTTGAACATTTTCTCAATCCCACCTCATCAGCACAGATAACATTTCAATTGAGGCCTCAACTAATGAAGAAGAATCATCATCGACCACCCCTTGCTGAAATCAAAGCAGCCCTATGTGACTAAAAACGAAATAAAGCGCCGAGAATTGACGAAATACCAGTTGAACTTCTGAAAATACGGTGGAAACTGGGTCACTAAAATATTGCACAACATGATATGGAAAATTTGAACAGAGGAAATCATACCCGACGATTGGCGAAAAAGCATTATATGTCCAATTTACTAGAAAGGAGACAAACTCTGCTGTGAGAATTACAGAGGTATATCTATATTGTATACGTCTTAAAAAATGCTGACAAAAATAATTGAACGTCGTCTTAAGCCCTATACTAATGAAATAATTGGCGAATACCAAGGCGGATTCAAAACCAGACGATCTACAACAGACCAGATATTCTCGGTGAAACAGGTGCTTGACAAGACAACTTGCACTCCCTGCTGGGAGTATAACACAGACGTGCACCAAATCTTCATAGATATTAAACAAGCATACGTCAGTATCGACAGGAGCGTACTGTACCAAATCATGCTTGACTTTGGAATTCCCCCAAAGCTAGTCCGACTAAAAAGACTCACAATGACGAACACTGAATCCCAAGTGAGAATACAAACCGATTCTGCAACCAGCTTTCGAACGGAATGTGGTTTAAAGCAGGGAGATGGTCTAGCCCCCATGCTTTTCAACTTCGCACTAGAGTCTGTCGTCCGAAAAATCCCAGTCGACACCAACGGGACACTACTATTCAAGTCCACCCAACTAGTAGCATACGCTGACGACATTAACATCCTAGCAAGATCCTTCCATAGTGCTAAGGAGGTATTTGTCAATTTTGACTTCGCCGCAAAAGAAGTCGGGTTGCGCATTAACGAAAACAAAACAAAAGTAATGACGCAAACAAGAAGAAGAACTCCAATCAGACATTGCGGAATGGAACAGACGAAATGAAACGACTGATAATACTAGCAAATAAGACGTATTATTCGGTACTCCCAATAATGAAACCCAAGAAAGTGCACAGGAACAATAAGCTGCGGATTTATAAAACTATTATACGACCTGTGCTCTGTTATGGCAGCGAGACGTGGACATTAACGCGAACTTCCGAAAAAGCAGTTAACGCATTCGAAAGAAAGGTCCTCCGAAGAATTTTGGGACCTGTGAAGGAAGGAACGGAATGGCGAATAAGATACAACCATGAGTTGTATCAACTCTACGACGAGCCAGAAGCTTCAACGTTCATCAAGTTACGTAAACTGCAGTGGGCTGGCCATGTAGAGCGAATGGAAGACAGAAGAATCCCTAAACGTGCTCTTAAGGGTAAAGCTAGTGGTAACCGGCCAGTAGGCAAACTACGCAAGCGATGGGAAGACTCGATAGATGAAGACAGCAAAACCATTTTAAATAACATAATAGGACTACGATTGTGCGTATAGCCCAATCGTGCGATACTCTAGATGAAGAGAAATGTTTTTATTTTTACGCAGCAGATTGGAATTATTATAGAAGTAATATGTTCCAAATTTCAGATCAATAACTTTTACACTTTTCGAAAAAATCCGTTTATAGACAAATTGCGTAATTGTGTCATTTTGTATGGGAGAGGGTAGAAGGGGTAAAGCTAATCGTCTAATTTTTTTTGGTCTTACTAATAATTATAAATAAATAGTTAGTGCACAATTTCAGCTCGATCAATTGTATACGCACTGAGTAAATTGGTTTAGAGCATTTCATGAAAAAGTGCAGTTTGTGTGGAAGGTGGTGGAAGGAGGGGGAGGACACAAATAATTTGTATACAGTAGAATGAAATCGTTATAAAAGTATTATATTCCAAATTTTATACCAATAGCATATATACTTTTCGAGAAAAGCCGTTTATTGTTAAACTGCGTAATTGTGTCATTTTGTACGGCAGGGAGTAGAAGGGGTAAAGATAATCGTCTAATTTTTTTGGCCTTACTAACAATTTTAAATAAACATTTGGTGCACAATTTCAGCCAGCTAAATTTTATACGCACTGAGTTAATTGGCTTAGAATAATTCATGACAAGTACAGTTTGTATGGGAGATGGTAGAAGGATGGAGAGGACACGCATAATTTTTTTACGGTAGATTGATATTATCATAAAAATAACATTTTCCAAATTTCAGGCTAGTAGCTTGTATACTTTTCGAGCAAATCTTTTCATTGTCAAATTGCGCAATTGTGTCATTTTGTATGGGAGGGGGTAGAAGGAGTGGAGCGATTTGGCCCGTTCACGAACTTGACCTTACTTTTTTGTCAAAAATGACGTATACAAAATTTGAACTATCTAGCTCAACGCGTTCTCAAGCTAGAGAGCGCACGGACGGACGGACATCCGGTTTTGAGATTTGTGAGTGATAATATTAACTTCTGTATCATTCATTTTTTTCTCCGAGCCTTATTTCTTGGCGTTACAAACCTTAGAGAAAACTTATAATACTCTCAGATTTCATCTAGAGTATAATTAGCAGCTGGCGGACGCGGTCTATGGATCGAGAGGACTGGAGGCGACGACTTCAGGAGGCCAGGGCCCGATTTAGGTTGTCGCGCCATTGATGATGATACAGAAGTTACAATTCTCTATTGCAATGAATTTCAGATGACATATTTTCAGGTCCAATAAAGTTTTTCCTATTTCATCTAGAGTATCATGTGATTGGGCTTTACGTCCAATCATAATTCTGTTTTGTTTTGTATTTTAATAAGAACACGTATATTGACCTAGTTCCATGCAAGTTAGATGCTTGATTTACTGATACAATCAAATTGTAACATGTACTTTAAGCGTAATCCATGGTAGAAAAGACAAACACACTTAACATTACTACTTCCAACTTGATTAAAAAAAAGGACAACACTTACGTCCGATTAATTCACGGGAACCTAAGCTATTCACGAATGAATGAATAATTTATTCTCATGAATTGTGTCTGTGTCTGAAACGAAAATATTCTCCTTCCCCGAGCTTCAAGGATGAAATATCGACATTTAATGTTAAAAATGAATCATTAAAATTTGCATACTGAGCACCGTTGAATTTTAAAATCACTATTGTAACAGAGGAAGGATTCACAGCCTGTTTCGCCTGTCGACATAATACCAGAAGCTTTCTTTGAGCACAGAGAAATAGTGCATGAATTATGAGCATTCCGTATATATTTTGTATCCTCTTTGTTGCTACGTACGAGGAGATGATATGATGATGAGGCCACAGGAGCTCCATAAGTATGTCAGCGTATATGTAACAAGATTTGAGTATTTGCTTATTTAACCCTTTTTCTGTGCCGTCTGGTTGTCAGGAGTATACTACTGGCGAGGCAAGCGTTATAATATTATCATTTGCCTTTATTCCATTTGGGAGAAGAGAATTTTAATTTAATAAATGAACCTTTTGGTTCATGATATTATAAATTTTTGATTAAACTTATGGTACTCCAAAGATTTCGTTTGGAACATGAAAATCTGACTCTTATCTTTATTTTTTTAATTTGAAATTCATGCAATACATTTTTAATCAATACTCAGATAAAAGAGTTGAGAAGAAGCAGAGTGCTAATTTTGCTTTGAAAAAAAAAGGAAATTTTTTGGAGAAAATGCAATACGAAATTAAAGAGTTTATGTATTTAAAAATACTATTGTATATTCAGTTTGTAGATAAAGATGAGAGCTCTAGCATTTTCATGCGTATGGATCGATGTTCCTGTCATTTGAGGTACAAGTCAGAGAAGCTCTTTTCAAGTTCAGTTTATTCAAGATCTATGTAGGTGAAGGTCATGTACCATCGGTCACTTTTCAATTAATTTACTTATTTATTTAGATAAGAATTCATTAACATTTGACTACTTAAAGATTGTACTATATTACAAAAATTTTAGTGAAACATCGTATTGTATTTTTTTAACAAAGCTGATTTTATCTGAGCAGTATTAAGATTAAAATCAATGTTGATATAATTAACGTTAGAAGTCCGTGAAATGGAAGTTATCGGTTCGTGCTGGCCGTAGTTATTTCGTTGGAATGGAATGTCGAGAAGTACGTATTCTCTCGCGGATCGATAAGGTATTTTGAAGGAGAGAGCTCCTAACAAGGGCGGAAAGTCGATTTCATCTGAAATTAATTTTACTCGACTGCAGCACTAAGAATAAGTCGCCTATGTCTGAGGGACTCCAACGAAAGCAGTTGAAGTCGTTCTTGATAAGGAGGAATATATATTAGATTTGAGAGCAAATCTTAAAAATCTTCGCTGTACAGACTCTATCCTATAGTTATGAATATTGTAATACGGAGTCCAAACGGGGCAGGCATATCCAAGAATTGAACGAACAAAAGCACAGTAAAGTGTCTTTGTAATGTAAGGGTCGTTAAAGTCCTTACACCATCGTTTTATAAAGCTCCAAATGCAATTAGCCTTGATAATAATACAATCAACATGGTCGTCGAAGATAAATTTATCATTGAATAGTACACCTAAGTCGCGTAATTTCCTTCTAAAACATAGATAAATTCAAATGGATTATTTTTCTAGAGAAAGATGCCGTGGTGCACTTTCCAACATTCAAAGGCATATAGTTTAAGGTGCAATACTCAAAAAATTGCTGTATGTTATTTTTCAAAAGTAGGTATTCACAGGTGCTGGTACGAAATACTTTCGAATAGTCAGCATACAAGAGAATATTTGAGTTGGCGATGACCAAACTCACGTCATTAATAAATAAAATAAACTGAACTGGACCAAGATGACTCTACCCTAAGGGTACACCAGAAGTGTTTGGAATAATTGATGAGACAGCATCTCGAAATTGTACTTGGGTGCGATTAGAAAGATAGGATTTGATCCATGTAATAAAAATAGTGGGAAATCTGTGTGAGCAAAGCTTGTGAATTAGTATGTTGTAATTAATTTTATCCCCGCAAGGGGGTAGTCCCCGCAAGGGGGTAGTTGTAGTATGAGGTTTTACCAATTCCTGCAACTATCTTTGGAGTTAGCGACTCCACGGACCTGAGCTAACTATCCCCCTCTGGGATGGGGGCTGTAGAATTCACCCACAGCCAGTCCTGCTTGCCCTAAAAATGGCAAATGGACACTCACTGGATCATGGGCTTATCACCCGTGATCTTAAGACCTAAATGATACGAGAAACGGATACATCGCCTCGGATACGGACTGATTCAACGGTAACGACTTTTGGCATTCGAAAACGGACTATAATTGGCTTCTGGAACGTTCGAACATTGAATGACGGGGGAAGAGCTGGGGTTACTCGGTCCTTGCACCGCCAGTCAGTGATCGACCGTGAAATGAAGCAATATAACATCCAAATCTTGGGCTTGAGCGAGGTCAGGTGGACAGGATCAGGAGAAGAACGAACCCCTAGCGGAAACACTATTCTGTACATTGGCCCTGAAAGTGAAGCCAGAAATGGCGTGGCGTTCGTCCTTACGCCGAGAGCGAGAAACAGTCTCATTAGCTGGGAACCAATCTCGGATAGGGTTATCGTCGTCAGGCTCAGGACCAGTGTCAGAAACGTCACAATTCTGCAGTGCTACGCACCAACTAATACCGCAACATCTGGTGACAAAGAGGAGTTTTATAGCCAACTGAGTGCCACCTTCGAACGTGTTCCAAGAGGTGATATTATTATCATCTCGGGAGATATGAACGCCCAGGTTGGATCAGACAACACTGGACTAGAACACGTCATGGGGAGGCATGGTGACCCTTGGGTCGACCCTTCACGACCTTGGATTAAGAGACCCGAAAACGGCGAATTATTTGTGGAGTTCTGTAGTACTCGGCAAATGGTCATCGGAGGGACCCTTTTTCCACACAAGAGTCATCATAAAACATCTTGGGTTTCCCCTGATGGTGTTACTCAGAACCAGATCGACCATTTGGCTATAAGTCGCCGATGGAGAAGATGTCTCCTCGATGTGCGAGCGAAACGTGGAGCTGACGTGGGGAGCGATCACCACTTGATGGTTGCCTGCTTGAGATTGTGTACAGCAGCTATCCGACGACCACAAATTCTTCAAATGAAGCGCAAGCTTAATGTGGATAAGCTCAGAGATCCCAACAAAAAACTCGAATACACCACCATTCTACGCGAAAAGTCATCCACATTGGGTGAACATGAAATGCGCACACTGGACGCCAATTGGGAGGCAACCAGAAACACTTTTCTAACTAGTGCTGAAGAATCTGTGGGATATGCGCAAAGCGGTGAGAAACCCTGGATGTCGCAAGACACATGGGACAAGGTTGGCAATCGGAAAAAAGCCAAATTGGCAATCATCTCTCAACCCGATGTCAACCAACGAACGCCCGACTTGAGGCAGAACTACCGCGATGCTCATATACAGCTTAAAAAGGCTGTTAGACGCGACAAGAGAAAGGCCATTGAAGATCTGGCAAACAAGGCAGAATTTGCGGCTTACCTTGGGGATATGGGTTCACTATTTAAAATCATGAAACAGTTGACGAACAGGAATTTCACCGCCAACCACCTGGTGAGAGATGACAACGGAACTCTCCTTAATACGAGTGAACACCAGTTGCGACGATGGAAGGAATACTTCTCTGATATTTTAAACATCTTGTCAGATGAAGATATCCCGGAAACAGAACAACTTCCAAACATCCAACCGCAACAATCCTCTATTAGGGACGATCCCCCAGATAAGGAAGAGATAGTTTCCGCCATTCGGTCAATGGCGGGAAGGAAAGCTCCAGGTATAGACGGACTACCAACCGAACTCCTCAAAGCGGACCCGGAAATAACAGCCGATATACTCCTCCCACTCTTCACTAAGGTGTGGAATGATGGAAGATATCCGACTGAATGGAAGGAGGGCGTCATTGTGAAAATTCCAAAGAAGGGCGACCTTCGGGATTGTGGCAATTGGCGTGGTATATGTCTACTTACTGCCGTATCAAAAATTATGGCTAAGGTAATTCGCAATAGGATTAGTGATGTCGTCGAGAGCACTCTCGAAGTTTATCAGGCTGGATTCCGTAAAAGGTCGTCTTGTACCGACCACACAAATACCCTACGGATAATATTAGAGCAGTCAGCTGAAATGGGTTCGCCACTACATCTCATGTTTGTGGACTTCGAGAAGGCTTTTGACAGCGTTAAGCGAGATTACATATGGAATGCTTTACGTAGGAGAGGTATTCCAGATAAGGTTATAGCTATGATTAAAGAATCCTACGAAGATGCAAGGTGTCGCGTCTTGCATAGAGGAGAGCTGTCCGAGAGCTTTCCTGTGCGAACGGGTGTCAGACAAGGCTGCATATTATCACCAGCCCTGTTTCTGGTGGTAATAAATGACATCTTGAAAGCTGCACTGGAAGGTGGGGAAGGTAAAGGTCTTCAATGGAGACTATTTAACATCTTAAGTCACCTTGATTATGCTGATGACGTGTGTTTGCTTGCACATACCCGTTCGGACTTAGAGTCAAATGTTCGCTCGTTGCATTCTAAATGCAAAGAGGCGGGACTGAAAATAAATGTGCGTAAAACCAAGTACATGCACATGGGTTCGAACGCAAACACACCGATTGTTCTTGATGGACAGGATGTGGAAGAGGTGCAAGATTTGTGCTATCTCGGAAGCATTGTCAGCATGGACGGCGGAGCCGAAAAGGATGTTGAGGCACGGCTAAATAAAGCTCGTCAGGCCTTCGGTATCCTTTCCCCTTTCTGGAGGTTAAGAGAGATCTCCCTTCGCACGAAGCTGCGAGTTTTTGACGCATGCGTCAAATCCGTGTTGTTATATGGTTGTACTACGTGGAAAGTGACCGTTCGACTTACCAAGAAACTACAGACTTTCGTAAACCAATGCCTCCGGCGCATTTTAGGAATATTCTGGCCAGAAGTGATCTCCAACGACGAACTTTGGAGTACAACTCGCCAGACTAAAATAGGTATTGAGATTCAACGGCGAAAGTGGCAGTGGATCGGTCATACTTTGAGGAAACCAGAGCGAAACATCGCAAAACAGGCTCTGGATTATAACCCTCAAGGAAGACGTCGGGTTGGTCGACCATGTAACACATGGAAGCGAGCAGTTGAGCAGGAGGCCAGAGGAATAAACAAGTCCTGGCAACAGCTTAAAGCCGATGCTCAGGATCGCGCCTTGTGGAAGAGAGTTGTTTCTGTCCTATGCCCCTATAGGGGGTCTTAACAGGAATTTGATTTGATTTGAATTAATTTTATCAAATACTTTGCTAAAATCTGTATATATACAGTCACCTTGTTTGTCTGCTTCAATCGCTGGAATCGCAAAATTTTAAAATTCCAGCAGGTTTGTTGTTGTGGATCTACCTTTGGTGAACCCGTGCTGGTTTGGGCTAATTATTGATTTGCGATGAAAGTACATTACGTAACAGACAGTTGACGCGAATAATTTTGGAATACTAGACAGTCTAACCGGTAATTACTTACATCATTCCTTTTGACTTTCTTGAACAGGGGAGTTATTATCGAGTATTTTCATAAGCTACGGAAAATAAACTAGGGATGTTCGTGATGAACTTCGATAAAGTGGGCTTGTCAACAAAGAGATCCTTCATCTCTAGTGTAGTTGAGGGAAATTTTGTCAAGTATTAACAATTTTTAAAATTAATATCATAGTCTGGGGTATGGAATGCAGCACGAAAATGATCCCCAAAAAATTTGCTAATTATTTTGAGGACGTCGCTAACTCCCTGTCAAAGATAGACTCGCAGGAAAACATTAGTTCTATTGCCTCCTTCAAAATAGTTTTGGCCAATAATGATCTATTTATTTATTTATTTATTTTATTTAATTAATATATTAATATAAAAATTAAAGTACGCAAATTAAGTACTAGTTACATTAGACCATCGACTTAATTGTTTCAGGTTTGACTGTTAAGTTATATAAGTGCTGTTTGAGATAAAATAAAAAAAAAAAAACATTTCTTTTGTAAATTTAAATTTTATCCGTAAGATTGGCGTTTTTTATTAATGTGAGTAGTTTCGTGGCAATTTTTTCGTCGTTGCTGTTTTTTATATAGTCAAGTAGGTCTCCTCCGAGTAGGCTGCATTGTAGGAGATGTTGGAAGTCCATGATTTGGTTGCAATGTGTGCATTCAGGTGGCGTATCCTTTTGGATGATGTGGAGATGAGTCAAAATTGTGTGTCCTGTTCTTAGTCTTGTGATGATTGCGGTTTCCTTGCGCGTAAGTGCGCTCGGGAAACTTCTTTGAATTTTGTTCGGGTTGATGACGTCTGTATAAAAATTTTGTCGGGAGGGCCATGCTTGTTGGGATTTGATGGCTAAATGTCGCTCAAGTAATCGTTTTACATCCAAGGGAGTAGAGGCGTCAGTGGTTACAAGTGGGGCATTTGCTAGATTCTTCGCCATTCTGTCTGCCTCTTCATTTCCTTTTATTCCGGAGTGCCCCGGGATCCAAAGGAGTCTTAATTTCTTTGGTGAGGTAGTGAGTTTGTTTCGTATTTGGACGATTATGTTATTGCGCGAATGGATATTTTGAATAGCGTTTGTAACGGAAAGGCTCTCCGTGCAAATGCAGTATTTTCCTTTTCGTTTGCTTGCATATTCGATAGCAGCACCTATTGCTTTGGCTTCGGCCGAAAAAACAGAAACGTAGTCGAACATGAGACCAGGAACAACTAGCTCACCGCATTCCTTGACGACAGCATAAGTCGTCATCTGGAAATTTTTGGAGGCATCTGTGAACAGCAATGTCCAGTTCTCATTTCGGAGCTTGGATGCAACTTCTTGAAAAAGCAGACGATAAGATTCATTGCTTGTGGAGGTTTTAGTATGTGAAGCTAAAGATAAATCTATTGTCTTCGTAGGGAACATCCAAGGTGGTGGAGACTTTGGGTTAGTGCAAATTGGTTTCATATTGACTCCAACTTCGTTTGCTAAAACTAAACAATGTGAAAGTGTGGAACGGATTCGTGGTAGCTTTTTTCTCTTGGTTAGATTATTAACTTCCTTTTGTAGCAGTTTATTGTTAGCGAAAATTAGTTTTGGTATTAGTCTATCGGTTGCCAAGTTTATTCTTTCACCGATAGTTAACATATTTGATTCGGCTAGCAAACTTATGATAGGCGTTGTTCGAAAGGCACCGATTGCAGAACGGATAGCGCTGTGGTATGGGGCGTTAAGCTTTTGTAGAGTGCTAGTTGCGGCTTTTCCGTAAACTGTCAAACCGTACTCAATTTTGGACAGAATAGTGGCTCTTATTACTTGCAGTAATATAGCAGGGTGGGCATTGGAGTTCCTGTTGGACAGATATTTGATTATATTTTGTCTAGGTATCAGATCTTTCCTGATATTTTCTATGTGTTTGTTCCATAAGAAGCGTTTGGAGAAAGTTAGACCCAGTATTTTCAAGTGATCAACATTTTCGATGGTATCCTCACCTACTGCTACATTAAAAGAGGAGCAAGTGAGTTTGCGACATATGTGGAGATGTTTGCATTTATTGATGGAGATTTTAGCGTCAGAGTGCTTTGCCCACGTTAGCATTTGGTCTAAAGCTTTTGCTATATTGTTGCGTGCTTCTACCAGTGAGGAGTTTTTGACTATTATGTAGAAATCATCTGCATATGCTAGGTGCTTGCAAGCCATGGTGCGATTAATATTATTTGATAGCGAATTAAATGCTATTAAGAATAGAACAACTGATATTGGTGATCCTTGCGGTATACCATTTTGCAGAGACCAGACCTTTGAAAGAGCTCCATTTGCTCTAACTCGAAACTTTCTGTGCGCCATAAAATTAAGGACCCAGTTGTGAATCTTGGGACCAATTCCTAATCTTATGAGTTCTGAGATGATTGTGTGGGTTCCTACGCGATCAAACGCCTTTTCGAAGTCGACGCTGACAATAGACACGTGATTTCTGCTGGAGAGCTGAGAACAGATCAGGTGATCTATATATAGGTGTGCATCTTGACAGCTCTTGTTTGGTCGGAATCCTATTTGTTCGCTGTTAATTCCATTGTCTTGTTCGAGTAACCAGAATAGTCTACTTGCTATGATTTTTTCTAGGATTTTGCTTAAGCATGGTAACAAAGATATAGGGCGGTACGACTCTGTATCAGATTTGATTTTTTTGGTTTAGGAATTGGGATTATGGCTGCCATTTTCCATGCTTGCGGGTATATGTTTTCGCTTAGGATGGTGTTGTACAAGGAAACAATACGCATCTTACAGCTAATGCTTAGGTTTTTAATCATACTGTATGTGATTTTATCTAGTCCAGGGGTATCGCCCTTGAGCAGTTGTAAGTTGTTTTCAAACTCAAAGAAGCTTATTTCAGTTTCTATATGCGCAGCTCTCTGGCTACAGTTTAAGCGAGGGGTGGTATCTGAATAGTTTAATTTGTTCTGGACAAATTTGAAGCTAAAGTTGCTATCTAGGGAGTAGGAGGACCAATGTTTGCCAAAGTTGTCTGCTATTTCTTTGGGAGTTGTAATGGAATTTGGTCCATTTTTGATTTCTGTTATGGTTGATTGGTTCCGATTTCCTGCAATGATTTGAATGGTGTTCCAGATCTTTTGAATAGGTGTGTTTTTAGATATTGTGCTAGTAAAAGAGAAGAACCATTTTTGCTTGGCAGCTTTCATTGCACGTTTGAATTTTGTGTAAATTATTTCGTTTGCCAGGGTGGGTTTTCTTCTATAAAGGGTCCATGCCGTTTTCCGATCGAGGTTAAAATCAGCAAGCTCAGTACACCACCAGGAAACCTGGCGTTTCTTTTTAGTGATATTGGGGTGGTTATGGGGAATTGAGCAATTTGATGCGACCAGAATGGCCCTTTTAATATTGGCTGCTTCCTTGTTAACATTCTCCGTGATTGGAATATTGTTAAAAGCCTCAGTAGCCTTTTCCGCGAATTTTTCCCAAGTTGCAAATTTTGTGTTATACCGTGGAAGATGCTCGGTTTTGGTATAGTTGTGTCTTATCGACGTGATTATGGGGAAGTGGTCGCTTCCGTAAAGGTCGCCGAGAACTTTCCAGTCGGAAACTGGGGCTAGCTGGGAGGAACAGATAGAAAGGTCTATGTGCGTGTATGTGCGATGAGTGGAGTAGTGGGTAGGGGAACCAGTATTTAGAACGAGCAGATCGGATGCTATTAACCAGTTTTCGATTTGTGTGCCGTTTTTGTTGACAACAGGGGATCCCCAAATAGGGCTCCAACCATTGAAATCTCCAACAATGATGCATGGAAGATTTAAACTACTTGTTAAATTTTCAAGATCAGTTGTGGATAGTTGGTATCCATGTTCAA
This sequence comes from Chorisops tibialis, assembly GCA_963669355.1. NCBI lineage: Eukaryota > Metazoa > Arthropoda > Insecta > Diptera > Stratiomyidae > Chorisops > Chorisops tibialis. Next base: position 214,876,556 of record OY770263.1, read on the forward strand.
TGTATACACATATAACAGTCAGTTTTATGGGATTGTATACCTCAACTGCAATCGCCAATAAGTTTGTTGATAGAGTTAAAAGTCGGTGTTCCAAACTCTTTTTTATCAAAAGAGCGATACCACTTTTTGAGGAATTGGTTTGAATGTTATTTGCAAAGACACTTTCGTACCGATTTGAGAAGTGTGGGTTTGTGTTATAAGGGCAATGGGTTTCTTGGAGTGCAATTATGTCAGGTGATATTTCTTTTACCAGCATTTGGAGATAGTTAAAGTTGTTATAGAAACCATTCAGGTTCCATTGCATGATTTTGAATTGGGTTTGTATTTGTTTGAAGCTGTTTGTTTGTTTGGAAGCCATTGCAAAATGGATAATATTTGCAGATGGTTGTAGTTATTGAAGAAACCTTTAATGTTCCATTGTAAAATTTTGGAGTTAATATTGTTCTTTAAGTCACATTGGGGATTGATTAATGGACTCTACCGTCCATGCTCGTTCCGCATCTGTGCTTGAGGGACTATGTTTATTATGGGGTTGTTTATGGATGTGTATTTCAATGGTTTCTTTGTTTAGTTCTAATTTTTCTTTAGTTTGCTTTTGTGTGGTAATTGAAGTCTCGAAGTCGGGTTGGGTTGTAAGGGGTGCTTGTGGGTTGTAGTTAGAAGTTGTTGGCTCCATTTGTTTTGAGTATGTTGTGGTTGAAGAGTCTATTACATTGGGTTTAAGTATATTTTCGTTATTTGCTGTTAGATTGTTTTGTTGTTTGTTAATAACTATTGTTTTTGGTGTGGTAGCTTTTGCATATGAAAGACCGGGAGTAGGTTGTTTGGCTTTAAGTGAATTCCTAGATTCGTGATATTTTTCCGCGCTTCAAATATTGAGCATTTGTTTATGGTTTTGATGGTGATAATTTCTTTATTTTCAAGGTACTTAGGACATAGCCGATCAGATGATATGTGGCTTGAATCTTCACAGTTTACGCAAAACTTAACGCTTTCTGTACAGGGTGTAGGTTTATGCTCTGCTTTACCGCATGAAACGCATGTTGGAGAAGATTTGCACCATTTAGCCGTGTGTCCAAGCTTCTGGCATGTTTTGCACCGCATTGGATTCGGAATGTATTCTTTAACCTCAAATCTTTGCCATCCAATTGTAATGGAAGTAGGAAGGTGGTATCTTTCAAAGGAGAGAATAATTAATCCAAATGGGATGTCTTGGTTGTCTATTTTCTTCTTCAGCTTAACTGCGTTTGTGACCCCACAGCTTTTCAAACCATCGACTATTTCTTCTTCGGAGAGATTTGCAAGATCGCGACAAAAAATTGTCCCTTTACTAACATTAAACTGTTTACTTATTTCGGCTTTTACTGGAATGATATTGGCTAGCATTGAAATTTTTTCGAAGCGGTGAGCTACCGTTAGGTTATCGCATAGAATAAGCAAACTCCCGTCCCTCAAGGTTGAGACCTTGGAGTATTCGGTGGATATTCCGTCAATTGCTTTTCTAAGTAGAAAAGGGTTAACAGCTGACAATTTTTTGGTCGGATCGGCGTGAGAAATTAAGACGAATTTCTTTTGAATATCATTACTGTTCACTTTTGGGAGGCTTGGATATGGCGCGAAAGATGATTTTTTTTTTCGCGATGGAGCATTGGTTGACTTCGTCCAGAAGATTGAAGCTGTTGGTGTATGTATTCCCAGAGGCCATCGTGGCCAATGGGTCACACCTTTTAAACTAAGGAAAGTTCGACTTTAGCTGTCACTTACTAATTAATTACAACTTTAAAGGTTGATGTAGTTTCTTTGCACTTTAGCACGACAGAAAAAAGAAAGAGAAATTTGCACGAGGCAACGTCAAGAACTCTGTTTTGTTGTTCACTAGCACTGTTCCCGACGACGGTCACTGCCTGATCAGTATTGCAATACTGATCTTTTTAATCTGTTGTTGGATAAAAATTCATGGCCGTCTGGAGCATTTGTTAAAGAATTTATCTCTCGTCGTAATAGATCACCCGCTACTGGTCCAAAAAAACGCAGACAACTGTCCCTTTACTACCAAAACGTAAATGGACTGCGCACTAAAACCCAGATGTTATTTGCTTCAACACAAAATTGTTCCTATGATGTTATTGCTCTAACTGAAACGGGAATAAACTGTAGCTTTTCTGACAGTGAACTCATTAGTTCTGACTTTCAAGTTTTTCGTAGAGATCGATATGTTTCTGATCTTAGATTAAAAGGTGGTGGTTTATTATTAGCAGTCCGAAGCTGCATTAATTGCGTAGTTGTTCCTGTACCGCACCATCATTGTTTGGAGATCTTGTGTGTTAAGCTCGTGTTTAGCAATAAGGATATTTATGTTTTTTTGACATATATTCCCCCTTCGAGTCCTTGTACTTTATATGAAAAAACAGTTGATTGCATAACTTTTGTTCATAATAGTATGAATATCTCTGACAAACTCATTTTACTGGGTGATTTTAATGTTCCACGTCTTTCTTGGTCATTCTCTGACGATGATTCTACTCTCTTAGTTTCTGATGCTTCGTCCTCTCTCGAATGTTTTTTTGTTGATAGTATATTTGCACTTGGTCTCCAGCAACTTAGCCTTGTTAAGAACTCCTATGGAAGACAGCTTGACTTAGTTTTTTATTCTGATTACTGTGCCTGTTTCGTGGAAGAGAGCGTAACCTCAATTTCGACCATTGATGTCTTGCACCCTCCTATTAATATATTCCTTATAATTGACGAGGAGAATTCTTTCAGTCCTAGTGAGAAAGAGCTATCTTTCGATTTTATTAAGGCAGATTTTTCGCAGTTGAACTACCTTATCTCTAATTTCAACTTTAATGACATTTTTGACAATCCCGATTTTGAGGGTGCCGTTGTTGATTTTTATTATATCCTGTGTCAATTTTTTGTTGCTACAGTTCCTTTTACCTATCGTAAAAATATCTCATTGTCTTATCCCTGGTACACTAGTGAGTTGCGTGCAATTCGCAATGCTGCCTGGAATAGGTTTACTAGGACGAAGAACGATACTGATTTTCGTTTGTATGAAAAATATTATGACTTATTTAAAGATTTATCTTCTCGCTTGTATTCTGAATATTTGCTTAAAGTGCAGTCGAATATTATTAGAGATCCCTCGAAGTTTTGCAAATTTGTTAATTCTAAGCGTAAGTCTGATGGTTATCCAGCTTCTTTTGAATTCCTTGGTAGTAATAGTAATGATCAATTTACTATTTGTAATTTTTTTGCCACATTCTTCAGTGGATCTTTTAGTGGTAGTGACTTTGTCCCTGACATATCATACTTTGATGGAATTAGAAATATTGCTTCATCCACTTTCTTATGAAGATGTAGTTAATCACATCTCTCACCTTAAGAATGTTTCGTCACCTGGCCCTGACGGAGTTCCAGCAGTTGTCCTTAAACACTGCTGTCTCTCTATCGCTGAACCACTCTCTCTACTATTCCAGAGATCTCTTAAGACTGGGATTTTCCCAGCTGTGTGGAAGGCATCCTTTATCATACCGATTCACAAAAATGGAGCTAAATCGGCCATTGTAAACTATCGACCAATAGCTAAACTGTCAGCTATTCCTAAACTTTTTGAGTCTATAGTGTATGAGAGCGTGTCATTTCACTGTAAATCTTTAATTTCGAGTAAACAACATGGTTTTGTCAGGAGTAGATCCACTGTCACTAACCTGATGGAGTTTACAAATAAATCCATTTTAGCTATTGAAGAGGGGAAGCAGATTGATTGTATATATACTGATTTGAGTAAGGCTTTTGATAAATTACCTCACTCCATTATATTGTTGAAATTGGACTTGTTGGGTTTTCCTACTTGGTTTATCAATTGGATTAAATCATATCTAAGTGGTAGAACTTACCAAGTTCTTTTTCGGGGTTATACTTCTAAGCCATTTGTTGCGCATTCTGGTGTTCCTCAAGGAAGTCATTTGGGGCCACTTCTTTTCATCCTAGCCATTAATGATGTTGCATCTGTTTTTAAATATTCGGAAGTTCTTATTTATGCTGATGACATTAAAATCTTTAAATCTCTCAATTCCAACTCTGACAATTTTCTTCATGCGGATTTGATTAATTTTAGTAATTGGTGTCGCCATAATGGTCTTAGACTGAATTTGGATAAATGTCATGTTATGTCATTTACCAGAAAAATCTCTCCGTTTGTGATAATTTATAGCCTTAATGGCTGTATTTTGGATCGAGTCAGCTCTATTATTGACCTAGGTGTTACATTTGACCAAAAAATTGATTTTGGTTTGCATATTAATAAGATCGCACAGAAAGGTAATTCTATGTTGGGTTTTACTACTCGCTTATCCAAGGAATTTAACAATTCGCTTGTTAGACTTAGTCTCTATAACACCTTCGTTAGATCTCACCTTGAATATGCTTCTCAAGTTTGGTCTCCTTATTATAATGAGCACATTGGCAGAATCGAATCGATTCAGCGTAAGTTTGTAAGAACAGCCTTATGTTACCTTAATTGGAATGACAGAGTTCGTCTTCCTCCTTATACTGATCGACTTCAGCTACTAAATATGTCATCGCTTTCGAAACGACGAGAAGTAGCTGATGTAATTTTTGCTCATAACCTTCTTACAGGGTTAGTTGATTCTTCCACCCTTTTGGGTTTGATGTGCTTTGATACTGGTAAATTTTTGCCAAGGTGCCCTAGATTGCTGCGGATTGGATTTCATCGGACAAACTATGGTATGAATCAACCGATTTCGAGACTCGCGAGAGAAGTTAATAAAAATGCTGATGTATTCGACTTCTCTATTGATAAGCAGTGCTTAAGACGTAGACTTAACGCTAGTTGACACCGATGTATGTGAATTATTCGTCAATTTCTTGTTTTTATTTTCTGTATTTGGTGTGGGATGTTAATGTTTGTTTCGTCCCATCACTAAATGATGAGCCAGAGGTTAAATCGATTTTAAATTTTTTAAATTTGGAATCGATTTATGGCAATTCCTTGCATTAAGGAATCCTGATAGTGATATTTTAAGACTATAACGTCAGTATTAAAGTTAAAACGATGAGAAATAGCAGTATCAAAATTATTAACATTATCAGCACTAGTATTTGAAGCTCATAAAACGCAGAATGGCGTGCTGATTGTGGAAGCAAAGGTGAGTTGCATCTGTTGATCGTTAAGTATCTCACATCCGAGCAGAACACTAGGTTAAGAAATGTTTCGAATGCGTTAAGTATTGGATTGGATTCAACTAAGACCGTTGAAAAGATACTATCCAAAAAATTTGCATCTTGCCGGGAACGGGAAAAAAGAGCTGGCATTAGGCAATTTTTACTGTTGGAAAAAGGCCAAGCGACAAAAGGCATGTTGATGTCGCCAAATACAATTAGCTCATCTCGGGACTGCATAAGAGTACTGTCCTAATCAATTGGCAGTATACTCGTAGACAATACATATAGGGTGATAACGGTGGTATATATAAAGTATCGATGGTTTTTTGTCCTTAAGTGAGAGAACGACGCATAATATCTCAATACCAGTAACTTCAGTAATGACGACAACTTCAATCGGAAACTGACTTCGAACCGCCCAGAGCACGCCACCATAACTTATAAAATATTATTGCATTATATTTCTAGTTGATCCTTTTTAAAGGTACAAATCTCAGCTTCAAAATGCTATTTTAACATTTTCATGTAATGAAACTATCTATACATATTAATATAATTGTAGTGTCTGTCTGTTATTTGCTTATAAATGGCTATAACTTAGTTTTTTGAGTTATTTTAGCAATAACTAAGCATAAAAACACATTTTTGAAATTTTTGTCTGTCTGTCTGTCCGGCTGCTTTTCACGCACAAACGGCTGAACCAATTGTAATGAAACTTGCACAGTTTCTTAGGTGTCTATTGGGATGTAATCTGCTTTTAGTTATATTTCACTCCCCTCACGCCTTTTACCCCCTCCCAGTGACTCATTTTCAAAAATATTTATTAATCAAATTTTCTTGGAAACTATAAAAGCTATTGATTTGAAATTTAGAATATATTATTTCTATTATAAATGCAGTCTTTCGGTATACAAATTATTTGAGTTCCCTTACTCATTCCACCACCTCCCACACAAACTATACTTTTTCATGAACCACTGTAAACCAATTTTCTCAGTATGTGTGACTTCCATCGAGTTAAAATGTGGTATTAAATCCTTAAATAACATTATTATTAATATCGGGAAAAAATTAACCGATTAGCTTCACTCCTTCTACCTCCTACCCTTACAATGTGATACAGTTCCACGACTTAACAATAATTCGATTTTCTTGAAAAGTGTGAATGTTACTGATCTGAAATTAAAATATATCAATTGCATGATGATTGTGGTTGTTTCTCGAAAAATCACCAAAAACTCCCTTCTCCTTCCACCACCTCCCATATAAACCGCACTTTTTCATGAAATACTCTAAACCAATTTTCTCAGTACATTTAAATTTCATCGATCTAAAATTTTATACTTAATCCTGAATTAGCATTATTATTAATATCGGGAAAAAAATTAACCGAATAACTTCACTCCTTCTACCCCCTCCCATACAATGAGACAAATTCCACGACTATACAGGGTGTTTGGTACTCCGTACATAACCTTGTAAGGGGTTATTCCTGGATATATTTTGAGCAAAAAATTGTTCTACGGAGATGGTCAATTTTCAATATCCACGGAGATACAGGGTGATCAAGAAAAGTCCTTCGGACCTGTACCATCACTCACTCAAAACGCTATATCTTGAAAACTAATAATCACAATTCAAAGTGTTATAGCTTGTTTTTTAGGGAATCAAATTACTTTTCATTTGGTGTAATAGTCCGCATTGTAACTGTATCCAATTCTGAGATATTTGCTTCAGAACACAAATTTTTGACAGTTTGACCGTCAAAATTCTAAGATCAATGTAGTTTTTCTCTAAAAAACCCATTATAAAAATGTCATTTTATTGTTGTTTTCTTTTGTGTCATATTATTGCCTACAAAAGACGCATACACTTGCATTGCATAAGTTTTATAGTTTAGAAGAAATTATCATTCCAATAATTTAGCACTTTTGTCAAAAAAGCAAGAATAGGTTGATCAACACTCTCCGCTTGAACTAAAAGAACTTAAGAATGGTTTTTACGGTTTATTTCAAATTTCCTTAATTACAATAAATGTTCAAAATGGCTACCTTCATTTTGAATGCACGCTAAAGCTCGTTTTGCCAGTGTTCTCTTTGTGTTCATACTCCTCAACTGCTGCCTTACTTCTGTTGCTGCCGCATCGATTCTGGTGTTTAGATCCTGCAACGTTACTACTTCCGTTGCGTAGACAAGGTCCTTCATCCGTCCCCATACAAAGAAATCCATAATAGTTAAATCAGGGGATCTTGCAGGCCAGTGTATCGGTCCATTTCTACCGATCCAGCGATTGCTATAATTGGAATTTAACCAATCTCTGATCTGTCGGCCGTAATGAGCTGGAGCACCATCGTGTTGGTAAAACATGGAAGCCAATCGTTGCAGTGGCATATCATCCAATAACTCCTGTAGATCATTTGTCAAAAAATGCAAGTAATTGGAACTATTTAAGGTAGGCGGAAGCCTAATAGGACCAATAAAATCGTTGCCAATCACACCTGCCCATAAATTGACACTGAATCTGTGCTGAAATGATGCCTCTCTTCTTGTATGTGGATTGCTCTCAGCCCATGTGTGTAAGTTGTGGAAGTTTGTGATACCGTCCCTGGTGAATTGGGACTCATCCGTCCAAAGAATGTTGCTGATAAAATTCTCGTCACTTATTTGTCGTTCAAGGAGCCAATTGCAAAACTCCATCCTTTTGGGTAAATCAATGGGTAACAGCTCCTGCACTGGTGTGTGGTGGTAGGGATGCAAACGTTCTGCTTTCAGGACACTCCAAACTTTCCACGTAGAGACGTTAAACCGCAATGCCAAGCGTCGTATACTAGTTGATGGATCATTTTGAACTGCAGCTAGGATTCGTTGATCAATTGAAACAGCGATTACCGGCGCAGGATTTGCATTCACTCTGCTCGTCCTAACACTGCCTGTTTCCCTAATCCTTCTGTAAACGTCTTGGAATACTCTCGGGTAAGGTATTCGACGATTGGGAAATCTGTGATGATACAAAGATCGCGCCGCTTGCTCATTTCCCTGAAAATTATGTCTGCATATTCTTCGTTCGTGAACTCAGGCATTTCGAAATTCTTTTCTAAATTTTAGTGACACCTTGTTCTTTTACAAATTTAACTAAAACTGATAAAAATATGAAGTATGGTTTGCTTTTATAGGCTTTTCATTTTGTTAGGTAACCCATTAAAAAGGGCAAAGTGCTGCACCTAGTTGTGTTGAAACTCATTTTAATTTAATTCATTTTCTCGATAATTTTAATACTACCTAAAGGACATTCATTGATAATTTAAATAGTAATTAAAGGACACAAAGAATATTTCAGTTTAACAACATTTCAGGTAGTTTTTTTAGAACGAGGGTTGGTTTATGGCATATTTTATTTTTAAGGCGTATGTATTTTTGCTTATTACCTGGAAAACGGGAAAACCTAAGTCATAAGTATGTGTGCATCTTTTGTAGGCAATAATATGGCACATAAAAAAACAACATTAAAATGACATTTTTATAATGCGTTTTCTTGGGAAAAACTACATTGATCACAGAATTTTGAGGGTCAAAGTATCAAAAATTTGTGGTCTGAAGGAAATACCTCAGGATTGGGTACAGGTACAATACGGACTATTACACTAAATGAAAGATAATTTGATTCCCTAAAAAACAAGCTATAACACTTTGAAATGCGATTATTGGTTTTCAAGATATAGCGTTTTGAGTGAGTGAGGGTACAGGTCCGAAGGACTTTTCTTGATCACCCTGTATCTCCGTGGATATTGAAAATTGGCCATCTCCGTAGAACAATTTTTTGCTCGAAATATATCCAGGAATAACCCCTTACAAGGTTATGTACGGAGTACCAAACACCCTGTATAACAATTCGATTTTCTTGAAAAATGTGAATGATACAGATCTGAAATTTAAAGTATATCAATTGCATGATAGTTATAGTTGTTTCTCGAAAAATCACCAAAAAACCCACTCCTTCTACCACCTCCCATACAAATTGCACAATTTCATTAAATTTAATGCACTAAGTTTCTCAGTACCTACTCAATTTTTGCAGCTTAAATTTGGTACAAAACATTTTTATAGCTACTCTAGCATGATGTAAAACAAATTAGTTCAGTGCCTTCTACCACTCCCCATACAAAATTTCTTAACACCGCAAAAATTTCGATTTCATCTAAACATATCGGGTTGTTCGGAAAGTAATTTCGTTTTTTCCCGACACAGGATTTAATTGTATTTTTTCGCACCCACCTTCACACTTAAGCCGTATAATTTTTATATGCTTTGAGAGCTCATATAGCAACGCTTGTGTGTGAAAAATTCTAATTAATTGTACGCAGTAGTTTTTGGTTGGTGCCCTTTTAAATATGGAGAGCGATAAGCAGCATTTTCGACATATCTTACTGTTTTACTACAGAAAGGGTAAAAATGCTGTTCAAGCCAGAAAGAAATTGACCGATGTGTATGGAGAAGGTGTGTTGACAGTACGCCAGTGCCAAAACTGGTTCGCTAAATTTTGATCCGGCGATTTTGATGTCGAAGATGCACCATGTTCGGGAAGGCCGGTTGAAGTTGATAAAGACGCGATAAAGGCATTAGTTGATGCGAACCGGTGAATAACAACACGTGAGATTGGATTGAAGTTAAATTTATCAAATTCAACAGTTTATGATCACTTGAAAGGCCTGGGATTATCCTCGAAGCTCGATGTATGGGTTCCCCATGTTCTCACAGAGAGAAATCTGTGTCGCCGCATTGACGTCTGCGATTCGCTTCTCAAACGTCACGAAAGCGCATCATCACTGGGGACGAAAAATGGGTTGTATACAACAACGTCAAACGCAAGAGGTCATGGAGCAAAAAAGATGAAACGGCTCAAACCATTTCCAAAGCCGATATTCACCAAAAAAAGGTGATGCTGTCTGTTTGGTGGGATTTTAAAGGAATCGTTTTTTATGAGCTTTTACCGGATAGCACAACGATTAATTCGGAAGTCTACTGCCATCAGCTGGACAAACTGAATGATGCACTTGAACAGAAAAGGCCAGAACTAATCAACAGGAAAGGTGAAGTGTTTTACCAAGACAACGCGAGAACTCACACAAGTTTGGTCACTCGCCAAAAGCTTTTACAGCTTGAATGGGATACAATGCCACACCCACCATATTCTCCAGACATGGCACCATCGGATTATTATTTGTTCCGGTCACTTCAAAATTTTTTAGACGGTAAAGCCTTCACCTCAAATGAGGAGGTCAAAAACCACCTCGATAAGTTTTTTGTCAGCAAAGACCAAAAATTTTATGAGCGTGGAATTATGCTACTACCAGAAAAATGGCAAAAGGTGTTGGACCAGAACGGCCAATATATAATTTAATAAAGTATTTGTTTATTATACGAAAACTGTCTTTCATTTCCACAAAAAAAAAACGAAATTACTTTCCGAACAACCCAATAGTATCGTATGATTGGGCTTTACGCACAATCGTAGTCCTGTTATGTTTTTATACTCTAAATGAAATCTGAGAGTATTATAAGTTTGCTCTAAGGGTTGTAACGCTAAGAATAAGGCTTGGAGAAAAAAATGAATGATACAGAAGTTAATGTTATCACTCAAAAATCTCAAAACCGGATGTCCGTCTGTCCGTCCGTCCGTCCGTCTGTCCGTCCGTCTGTCCGTCCGTCTGTTCGCTCTCTAGCTTGAGAACGCGTTGAGCTAGATTGTTCAAATTTTTTACACGCCGTTTTTGACAAAAAAGTAAGGTCAAGTTCGTGAACGGGCCAAATCGCTCCACCCCTTCTACCCCCTCCCATACAAAATGACACAATTGCGCAATTTGACAATTAAATGATTTGCTCACAAAGTATAAAAGCTATTGACCTGAAATTAAGAATATATTACTTTTATGATAATATCAATCTACCGTATAAAAATTATTCGTTTCATCCCCCTCCTTCTACCACCTCCCATACAAACTGTACTTGTCATGAATTACTCTAAGCCAATTTACTCAGTGCGTATAAAATTTAGCGAGCTGAAATTGTGCACCAAATATTTATTTAAAATTTTTAGTAAGGCGAAAAAAAATTAAACAATTAGCTTCACTCCTTCTACCCCCTCCCATACAAAATGACGCAAATTCGCAATTTACCAATAAATTAATTTATTCGAAAAGTATAAAAGCTATTAGTCTGAGTTTTGGTATATATTACTTTCATAATGATCTAAATCTACAGTAGAAAAATTATATGCGTCCTCTCTCTCCTTCCACCCCCTCCCATACAAACTACACTTTTTCATGAAATGCTCTAAGACGATTTTCTCAGAACATATAACATTTATAGAGCTCACATTTTGTAATAAAGAATTAATTAGTATTATCAGTAAGATCAGAAAAAAATATTTGATTAGCTTCACTGCTTCTACCCCCTCCCATACAATATGACACAGTTTCACAACTTCACAAAAAATCGATTTTCTTGAAAAGTATAAATGGTACTAATCTGAAATTTAAGGGTTGTCAATTTTATAATCTCACTAAAATCCCCACACTTTTTGTACCATCTCCCATACAAAATGCACATTTTCACTAAATCTAACAGGCTAATTTTCTCAGCTCCTATTCAATTTTTGGAGTAAGCATTTTGTATAAAACATTTTTATAGCTACTTTTATAGCATGATGGGGAAAAAATTATTTCAATGCTATCATCCCTTCTAACACTCCCCATCCAAAATTTTTTGTGATGACATCTAGAGTATCGTAAGATTGCGCTTTATGCGCAATCGTAGCCCTGTTATGTTTAAGCTTAATGTTATTTTATTTGTTTTTTTTTAATTAACACCAGCTACAATTATTCACATGTGCTTAATGCTCTTCAACACGTATATGATCACGGGTTTGATTTGATCACGAGCCTGTCCCATACAAATGCGAGTATCATGCTTTCATTCTTAATAATTTATGGTTCTGATTCCTACAAAATACAAACCATTTTCTTCAAAGAGCCATTAAAGTAAGCAGATTATGTATCCCACATAATGTATTACTAACTACACTCCCAAAAATTGCTTATTATTGCTATTTTTCCGCGGACGAAGTCGCGGGCGTTTGCTAGTTATTAATATTTTTATAGCTATAGAGAGGATGGTGGGACAACTCTAAGAATAATTATATTTTTTTATCCATTGGAGTCCGAAAAGTGGAAGCTAAAAACAAATTGTCGGTCGAATTTCATTTCAAATAGTAATATCTTCGGAACTTCTTGATCAAAAAAAAAATCGTATTTTAAGACCAATTAGGTGCGTACAGTTCCACTATAATCCATTAAAAGGGTGGCCAAACATTTTAAGGATCAGGAGGGGTGCAAAGAAAAACACTTAAAAATTATAATCTGAACTTTTCAAAATTTCAAACCGTTATATTTCAAAATTCAATACAGGTATTAAGTTGAAATTTTGTTAAATTGTAGAGCTATGTACGATGTATTATTTTTGAAATGGAGGGCGTAAGGAGAACCAGGTTGTGGTCCAAAATGTATAAAAATTTTCACTAATTCTTGTAGGGCTCCGGTTAAAAAGTTAAAATTTTGCACGCGCATGCATCCATTTGATACACATAAAGAAAAAATATTAATTTAAACAAGAACTGTTATCTACCGAAGGTGTATTGAAAAAAAAACCGAAAACTCAGTTTTAAAAAATTTTGTAGAGGAAGTGGTGGAGGGGATGACGACATTGAACTAATTTTCTCACATCACGTTAGAGTTGCTATCAAAATGTTTTATTCAAGATTTAGGATTCAAAAATTTAATAGGAACTGAGAAAATTATTGTATTGGATTCAGTGAAATTCTGCAGTTTTTATAAGAGGTGGTAGAAGGAGTCGGGAGTTCTTAGTGAGTTTTTCAGAAATAAGTGCAAACATCATGCATTTGATATGTTTTCAATCTCAGATCAGTAGCATTCAAACTTTTCAGGAAAATCGGAAAGTATTTCATGAAAAAGTGCAGTTTGTATGGGAGGTGGTCGAAGGTTGGGGATGACACAAATAACTTTTATGCAGTAGATTGAAATCATCATAGAATTCCAAATTTCAGATCAATAGCATTTATACTTTTTGATCAAATTCGTTTATTGCCAAATTGCGAAATCGTGTAATTTTGTATGCGAGGGGGTAGAAGGGGTGGAATGATTTGGCCCGTTCACAAACTTGACCTTAATTTTTTGTCAAAAACGACGCGCACAAATTTTGAGCTCAACGCGTTCTCAAGCTAAAGAGGAGTCGAACGGACGGACAGACGGACATCCAGTTTTAAGATTTTTGAGTGTATCCTTCAATTTTTTCTCCGCGCCTTATTTCTTGGCTTTGTGGCAAACTTAAAATAATCTCAGATTTCATTTGGAGTATAAAAAGGAGATAAATAGCATGTACCCGCATCGCTATCATTAAAGAGTTCCTTAATCAGAATATTTTTTAAACTCAAAAATTTTCGAATTCGTTTTTGCCATAACGTCATATACATAAGGACGGGAATGGTATCAGATTGTGTGTGGATAAAGGAGTTAGAGAGTAGTCTGCTTCTTCTCTTATATTTCCTATAAAGACTGCCGAAGAACTATTCATTCAATTATATCGATTTTTTTCGCAATCGTGGGAGATGCAGTGACACATATTGGTTAGCCGTATTAATAAATCGGCCTTATTATTTGCTTATATAGAAGCAGCTCAGCCATTCTGTTCAGCTTAGACTTAAAGTGTAAAAGGGGTGCAAACATGTTAAATATTCGATTAGCTTTATTAAGGGTAATTTTAGCGTGAATCTTGATACGAAATAAGTAATTGAACTGAGTCCATTAATAATAATAAACTGCCAACAAGTCGGGCGAAACCTTATTATTCTTGAGACAAGTTGGGGATGCGTGGAAAGTCAATATGCAGTTTAGAGTTGTTAGGGAAGACTAAGTGAAAGGGGGTTCTTGGGCAGGGCTGCTGTCAATTTAACACTTAATTGTGCACGGAAAAAAATATGCATAGCATAATTTCCTAATCAACATACCTAGGTGGAGTTTTTAAGGTAAAAAGCTCCATAACCATGGCATATTTAACGATCTTATAAGGTTAGTTTTGCTCTATATTATGGCAAAATGATATTTTACTATGCATGCAGTCCTTTCTCCCTGTTTATTGGCTGCTATTTCAGCTATGTGCAAAAACATTTAGTTTTATGCTGTTTTAGCCTTTTACATAACTAATATTCCATTTTGCTACGGTAGCATGTATGTTGCATTTAAAAGTTAGATTAGCAAATCAAATGGGTAAATTACTAAAGTGTTTAGGAATACTGACTGGCGTCATTCCGTACTCCTTTCGTATGAAAAAATTTCTTGGTACATAATTCGTACGTTTGTTATGTTCGACATGTTATAACTCAAATGTCTTCCAAAGAAGAGTTTGCTTGGGTATGGCTTAGAGGGTACCGTGTCTGCAAAGCGAAGGTCGGGAGTTCAAATCCCGGTCGACGTATAATTCGACCACACTGCCTACATGGGTATATCTGGATGACTTCAATCTGCGAACATGAAAATTTGTGGATAGAGGTTTGTGCAAAGACCTAACGACCCTTTCATAATAACGAATAAATGTTAAAAAAAAACTTGATTTGGGCTGTAGTGCCATTGGAGACGAAGAAGAAGAGTTTGCATTTGCCCACCTAACTAAAATTAATAATTAAAATTGACGTTATTTTAGTTGATCGTACGATGGTTTTCTTTGATGAACAACTTCATACAATGGAGTGTTACCAAAATAAATAGCAGTACTATCTATACATTTGGTCAATTTCATTCACCTATGTATTATAGTAAATATTCCTTTTTACATTACTACTACAAAAAGAGCCATTTTTATAGGTAGAAACCTATAAAAAAACGGCAGAACCAGCTATATTTTTTTTCCGTGTAAAATTAGGTGTATTTTACATTCACGAAACTGAAATGTTTATATGGGAGGAGGTAAAGGAAACGTAAAATTTGTGATGCAGTTTTGTTTCATTTCTCTTGTAAGGAGCTCGTACAAAATTTCAAGCTCGTAGCTTTCAATTTGTTGGTTATTAGTTGATTTAATGAAATTGGTCGAAAATATACTTTTGTATGGGAGGGGGTAGAAGGGCAAACGTGATTTCAAAACTTTTAACGTAATTTCATTTCAATTATTTTTGTAAGTTTTTATACAAAATTTCAAATTGATAGCTTTTAATAATTAGATGATAATTGATTTCTTAAAAATGGTCGAAAAAAGAATTTTGTATGGGAGGGGGTAGAAGTTTTAAAGGTTTTCGACCAGTTAATATTTCGAATATTTAGTGATTTTTTTTAAATGCATTTCCCAAATTTTCAATTTTCTACCTTAAAATTTCACTAAAAAAATTTCAGTTTATGTGTTTTTTTCAATGCACATGAAACACCTTATGCACGTTAGACCGGGGGGTCGGTTTATAACAATTATGGATCAAGTTATTATTATTTTTCTATGTACATTAAATAGACGTATCTACATGCAAAATTTAAACTTTGTATCTTTTACCAGAGCCCTACAAAAATGACTCAATATTTTCGACATTTTTGCTTATCACCTCCCTCCCCTTACACCTCCCAACTTAAAATTACCAAAATTAACCATTATGTAGTTCCACAATCTGACAAATTTTTATACTCTAGATGGAATCTGAGAGTATTATAAGTTCGCTCTAAGGTTTGTAACGCCAAGAAATAAGGCTCGGAGAAAAAAATGATGAATACAGAAGTTAATATTATCACTCAAAAATTTCAAAACCGGATGTCCGTCCGTCCGTCCGTCCGTCCGTCCGTCCGTCCGTCCGTCCGTCCGTCCGTCCGTCCGTCCGTCCGTCCGTGCGCTCTCTAGCTTGAGAACGCGTTGAGCTAGAAAGTTCAAATTTTGTACACATCGTTTTTGACAAAAAAGTAAGGTCAAGTTCGTGAACGGGCCAAATCGCTCCACCCCTTCTACCCCCTCCCATACAAAATGACACAATTACGCAATTTGACAATAAACGGATTTGCTCAAAAAGTATAAAAGTTATTGGCCTGAAATTCAGAATATATTACTTTTATGATAATGTCAATCTATCATATAAAAATTGTGCGTATCCTCCCCCTCCTTCTACCACCTCCCATACAAACTGTACTTATCATGAATTACTCTAAGCCAATTTCCTCAGTGCTTATAAAATTCAGCGGGCTGAAATTGTGCACCAAATACTTATTTAAAATTGTTAGTAAGGTCAAAAAAAATGAGATGATTAACTTCACCCCTTCTACCCCCTCCCATACAAAATGACACAATTTTGCAATTTGACAATAAATGGATTTACTCAAAAAGTATAAAAGCTATTGGTCTCAATTTTGGTATGTATTACTTTTTTAATGATTTAAATCTACAGTACAAAAATTATTTGCTTCCTCCCTTTCCTTCCACCCCCTCCCATACAAACTACACTTTTTCCTGAAATGCTCTAAGCCGCTTTTCTCAGAACATATAACATTTGTTGAGCTCATATTTTGTAATAAATATTTTATTAATATTATTACTAAGGTGAAAAAAAAAATATTTGATTTGCTTCACTACTTCTATCCTCTCCCATACAATATGACACAGTTTCACAACTTCACAAAAAATCGATTTTCTTGAAAATTATGAATGGCACTAGTCTGAAATTTAAGGGATGCCAATTTTATAATATTCCTAGTAATTTCTAAAAAAATCATCAAAATCCCCCCACTCTTTCTACCACCTCCCATACAAACTGCATATTTTCACTAAATCAAACTCACTAATTTTCTCAGTTCCCATTCAGTTTTTGGAGTAAGCATTTTGTATAAAACATTTTCATAGCTACTTTAGCATGATGTCGAAAAAATTAGTACAATGCTATCATCCCTTCTAACACTCCCCATACAAAATTTCTTGGGATCACAAAAAATTCTATTTCATCTAGAGTATCGTAGCCCTGTTATGTTTGATTTTATATCTGTACTGTTTTTTGAGATATAAGGATTTGTAATTTTGAAAAGTGCGCCATTTTTGAAATGCTCCCCATTTCCCCCCACTACTATTATTTAAACTTGTTATATTTTTTTTTGCATTTTCCTAGTATAGTTTATTATACATTTCAAGTTTCAATTACATAGCTGAAGAGATAGTTGAGATATTTATTTTTAAGTGTTTTTCTTTGCACCCCCCCTGACTCTCCCCCTTTCAATAATTAGCAACTCTCTAAGCTGATTGCGATGGAACTATATGCCATATTAATGTTTCCAAAATATGAATTTTTTACGATAAGTAATTTCGATGATAGAATCATTCGAAAAAAAATCCGACCGACAATTTGTTTTTAGCCCCCCCCTTTTCGGACACCAATGGATAAAAAAATTAAATTATTTTAAAAGTTTGTCCGACAACCCTCTCTATATCTCTACTGATTTTTAACTTTCTATCTGAATTCGTAGTGGAGATATTGGCAAGTGTATTTTTCGACTTTCTCCCTCCACCCACCTCCCCCTTCCACCTAATACCCCCCAAAATTTAGAAAATAGAGCTCACTTACCCAATCAACAATCCACCCGAAAACTAATATTCTACCTTTAACGGTCTCGGAGATATGAGTCCATATGTACGGCGTACGGCGGGACGGATTTTTTTTTTGCATTTTTAGGCTAATTTAGTCATGAAACGCGAAAAAAAAATTTCAGGGTAGCAAACTTTTTATACTCTAGATGAAATCTGAGAGTATTATAAGTTTGCTCTAAAGTTTGTAACGCCAAGAAATAAGGCTCGGAGAAAAAAATGATGAATACAGAAATTAATATTATCACTCAAAAATCTCAAAACCGGATGTCCGTCCGTCCGTCCGTCCGTCCGTCCGTCCGTCCGTCCGTCCGTCTGTGCGCGCTCTAGCTTGAGAACGCGTTGAGCTAGATAGTTCAAATTTCGTACACGTCGTTTTTGACAAAAAAGTAAGGTCAAGTTCGTGAACGGGCCAAATCGCTCCACCCCTTCTACCCCCTCCCATACAAAATGACACAATTGCGCAATTTGACAATAAACGGATTTGCACGAAAAGTATAAAAGCTATTGGCCTGAAATTTGGAATATGTTACTTTTATGATAATATCAATCTACCGTACGAAAATTATGCGTATCCTCCCCCTCCTTCTACCACCTCCCATACAAACTGTACTTGTCATGAATTACTCTAAGCCAATTTACACATTGCGTATACAATTTAGAGAGCTGAAATTGTGCACCAAATATTTATTTGAAATTGTTAGTAAGCCCAAAAAAATTTAGACTATTAGCTTCACCCCTTCTACCCCCTCCCATACAAAATGACACAATTTCGTAATTTGACAATAAACGGATTTACTCGAAAAGTATAAAAGCTATTAGTCTGAATTTTCGGATATGTTATTTTCATAGTAATTTTAATCTACAGTAGAAAAATTATTTGCTTCCTCCCTCTCCTTCCACCCCCTCCCATACAAACTACACTTTTTCATGAAATGCTCTAAGACGATTTTCTCAGAACATATAACATTTATTGAGCTCATATTTTGTAATAAATACTTAATTAGTATTTATAAGATCAGAAAAAAATATTTGATTAGCTTCACAGCTTCTACCCCCTCCCATACAATATGACACAGTTTCACAACTTCACAAAAAATCGATTTTCTTGAAAAGTATAAATGGCACTAGTCTGAAATTTCAGGGATGTCAATTTTACAATATTCCTAGTTATTTCTGAAAAAAATCACTCTAATCGCCCCACTCTTTCTACCACCTCCCATACAAACTGCACATTTTCACTAAATCTAACTCACTAATTTTTTCAGTTCCCATTCAATTTTTGGAGTAAGCATTTTGTACAAAACATTTTTATAGCTACTTTAGCATGATGGGGAAAAATTAGTTCAATGCTGTCATCCCTTCTAATACTTCCCATGCGAAATTTCTTGGGATCACAAAAAATTCTATTTCATCTAGAGTATCGTAAGATTGCGCTTTACGCGCAATCGTAGCCCTGTTATGTTTTTTTTCTTGTGTCGATCACAATAATTAATTATTAGAATCATGATGCTTGAATTATTAAAATATCTACATATTAATATAATTGTAGTGTCTGTCTGTTATTTGCTTATAAATGGCTATAAGTTAGTTTTTTGCGTTATTTTAGCAGTAACTAAGCATAAAAACACATTTTTTAAATTTTTGTTTGTCAGTCTGTCTGTCTGTTCGGCCGCTTTTCACGCACAAACGGCTGAACCGATTGTAATGAAACTCGCATAGTTTGTTGGGTGTCCATTGGGATGTAGTTTGCTTTTAGTTTTATTTCACTCTCCTCACCGCTTCTATCCCCTCCCATACAAAGTGACTCATTTTCAAAAATTTATATTAATCAAATTGTCTTGGAAACTATAAAAGCTATTAATTTTAAATTTGGAATATAGTATTTCTATTATAAATGCAGTCTTTTAGTATACAAATTATTTGAATTCCCTCACTCCTTCCAGCACCTCCCATACAAACCACACCTTTTTTATGAACCACTTTACACCAATTTTCTCAGTACGTGTAATTTCCATCGAGCTAAGATGTTGTATTAAAACCTTAATTAATATTATTATTAATATCGGGTAAAAAATTAACTGATTAGCTTCACTCCTTCTACCCCCACCCATACAATGTGACACAGTTCCACGACTTTACAAGATTTTCTTGAAAAATGTGAACGTTACTGATCTGAAATTTCAAAGATATCAATTACATGATGATTATAGCTGTTTCTCAAGAAATCACCAAAAACCCCCCTTCTCCTCCCACCACCTCCAATATAAACCGCACTTTTTCATGAAGTACTCTAAGCCAATTTTCTCAGTACATTTAAATTTAATCGATCTAAAATTTTATTTAACCTTAATTAGCATTATTATTGATATCGGGAAAAAAATTAACTGAGTAACTTCACTCCTTCTACCCCCTCCCATACAATGAGGCACATTCCACGACTATATAACAATTCGATTTTCTTGAAAAATGTGAATGATACAGATCTGAAATTTAAAGTATATCAATTGCATGATAGTTATAGTTGCTTCTCGAAAAGTCACCAAAGAACCCCCACTCCATCTACCACCTCCCATACAAATTGCACAATTTCATTAAATTCAATGCACTAAGTTTCTCAGTACCTTCTCAATTTTTGAAGCTTAAATTTGGTACAAAACATTTTTATAGCTACTCACCCCTTCTACCACTCCCCATACAAAATTTCTTGTCACTGCAAAAATTTGGATTTCATCTATGGTATTGTATGATTGGGCTTTACGCACAATCGTAGTCCTGTTATGTTTTTGAGCTTAATGTTATTTTATTTGTTTTTGTTTTTAATTAACTCCAGCTACAATTATTTACGTGTTCTTAATGCTCTTCAACACCTACTATATGATCTCGAATCACGGGTTTGATTTGATCACGAGCCTGTCCCATACAAATGCGAGTATCATGCTTTCATTCCTAATAATTTATGGTTCTAATTCCAACCCTTTTTCTTCAAAGAGCCATTAAAGTAAGCAGATTATATATCCCACATAATGTATTCCTAACTACACTCTCAAAAATTGCTTATTATTGCTATTTTTACACGGACGAAGTCGCGGGTATTTGCTAGTAGTAAAATAAAAAAAACTGTTTAATATTCGATCGACTCACGAAGCGAGTCAAAATATTTTGACTCTCGATTTTGATCCAAGTAGGATGGTGAGCATTAGTAACATCGAAAACTAGCGTCGTGTGTCGAAGGTATAAGGTTATTTTCCTTGACACAAAAAATGTGCAAAGAATAGATATGACTAAACCAATAAAAGCCAAACAGATCGATTTCTGTACAAGTTCTTAACAAGCCGGTCACTAAAACTAACCCTTCAAAAGGCTCCCAAAATAAATGAGCCCAGGCAGACGAGCCTAAGCAAATTCACTGAGTTCCCTTTCATTATGTTATTCACAACTCCCAAGATCTTCTTCCATTGATACGTCTACTTAAAATCCGGTCGGACCCCATCAGACTGGCTTGAATTTAACCAGAAAAAAGATTATTCGATCAACCTGAAAGATAAACCCCAAGACCCATATTTATGACGCGAAACATAAATAAAAAGGAACAACAAAGCAAACACCTTGGATATATTGGGGTATTTCATTTCCTTGTGTGTAATTTAGTCCCCGTTGATTTTAGTATTCGTATTCAGCCATCGGGACTTATTTTTCTTTATCCTTCTGCTCGTCCCTTTTTCTGTTTTCTTCATCATACGAACACATCCCGGATAATTTGAAATGGTTCGATTCGGGGACAGATACCACTTTATATAAATTTTTATTTTTCGGTAAAACTCCTTTTCGGGTGAATTCCGGCAGGACACAACCTCGAAAATAAAACAACACAAACACCATCAACTCAGTGGGAATTTTCAAACTTATTTTCATATCGATGATATCGGCACATTCATATCCTGAACAATTTCTCGTATATCCTGTTCTCGTTTCGTGTACATTTAGGAATTGAAAATAATCTTTCTTCACAGATTTAATTGATTCGATTGGGGATTTTTTTTTCAAAACGACTCCGGCTTTGATTTGACTTTTGGCTTAGAGGACCAATTCGGTCCTGTTTTATATCCAGTTCAGTTCAATTCGTGATAGGAGGCACCTATAAATTTAATACCGTACCGAATCGCTGAAATCAATAATAAACTTGGACTCATCATCCCCATGAATGCATCTCACTTTCGTATATCATGAGTCTTTGGTATGGAGGGAATTCGTACATGCCTTGAATTGCAATTCGGATCGGCGAATCGATTAAAGTTTTATCCGGAACAAGAATGGAAGGATATGTATAAGTGCGAATCTAAAGATGCTCAGGACGAATGAATTCGTTATGTATGTGGACCTGTGTGGTGTGAATTGGTCCTTAAAGTCCGAATGAATTTGGATTTGGGCGAATAATGGAGATTATTTCGGATGGATGGATACAGACGATGTTATTCTGGGTATTTTTCGATAGAAGGATAATGATGTTGAAATGTGGTCTTGTCTGGTCGGATAAGTGTGCTTCTGATGCCGCCCATTTGAGCAACTTAAGTTTGGTTTCGTTTCATAATGAAAAATAAATTTCTAAGAATTTCCCTAATAAATCTCATAGTGCTTTTGGTTCTCTTTATCTAAAAACTTTTCAGAAAGCAGCATTTTATTTTCATTTAAAGTTAGGTGAAAAAAAGTTTCATTTTCAACAATTTCCTTTCCGCGACACAGTCTTCTCTTTTTACGAATGCTCATTCTATTTATGTTTATTTGAAAACATACATTTCCTTTTCATCAACCATAATTTCATTATGCATCCTTGCCACCTTTGAGCCTTGTTTTAATATTTGCCTAATGAGCATGAAACGTGAAAGAGGTACTCAAGTGCGAAATTAAAGAACAATTACTTTGACGTTCATATTGTGAAAACTATCACGCGCATCTAGCCTACCACCTGGCTCCAAATATATGCCTGCGTATCCTTTTATATCCTTGCATATGGCATTCCTTCATTTATGAAATAAAATGCAACGCTTAATTCAAGTGGCACTTTATCTCGTGCGCGCTCTCTTTTTCTCTGTCTCGCTGGGGATCATTGAATTATGAAATGTGCATCATCATCGTACAAGGATATTAGGATTTATGCAGACTGAGGTGGAGAGGAGTATCTAACGTGGAATTAAACATTTGAATGTGAAACTGTTTGAAAATGTTGAAGATTTAAATGGGTTTCGAGATATTGCTGGTTGGCGAAAGATTCCTTTTTTTTCTCTTTTGTTTTTTGAATTGAGGACAAGAGGGAGTTGCTGTTTTAGTTGCTCTTTCTTTTATATAACTTGCTAGAATAACTTTAATGTTGCTTTTTTAAAACATTTCTCTTTTATTTTTAGGTGATAAATATATTTACCGGTTATAAACTAGCAGATCAACAAACCATAAATGAGGCAACATGGGAAATGGCATGAACAAGGTATAGATTTCAACAAAATATTGAAAAATATTTAAAAAAAAATAGTCTAAGTCCCTGGATCCTATAAATCATTAAACCAAAGCTAATTCATAAGTAAAATAACAATCAGTATTGCCAGATTCTGCAAATATATCCATCTAAATCAGACTAAGAATATCTAGAATTTGGCTTCAAATTTTTTAAACGCATAGTAGCCAATGCAAACTAAAATATAACAGAATTGAGGCGCTTAGATGCCAACAAGGTATCAGTGCAGAAAATGTAAAATAAAAAATACAAGTGAACTTTTGCCCCTTGTCAATCGAAACATTCAGCTGTTCATTCAATGGTACATTTTCTGACCGATATTGTCGCTTTTAGAATTACCAGAGAATCATATCCCTTGGCCACCAACTAAGACTACCATTCATCTAACAAACAGCACACCTAACTTCATTTTCAGGAATTTGTCACTTATACCCCTTGGCATCTTAGCGCCTCAATTATGATTGGGTGTAAAGTTCAATCCTATGATACTCTATATGAATTAGAAAAGAATTTATTTTACCGGAAAAATTTGTCATTACAAAATTTTACGAATAGTGAATAGTGACTTTTGTGGTAAAAGCAGACGGGGTGGTTTGTGATTTTTGTATATAACACTGAACGTAGTATGCAAACTTTTTCATGCTGAATTTAAAGTTTGTAGATTTCATAAATCGAACAATATTTGCCTGAATTTATGGCATTTATATGGGAGGTGGCAGAGAAAGTGGAAAGTTTTGGATGATTTTGAATCTGCTTATCAACATCCTAATAACATTACTTTACCTTACGATGGCGCTACAGCCCAAATCGGACTTTGGCCTCCTGAATGCTTTGCCTCCATCCATCTCGGTTCAGTGACCGCGTCCTCCAGTTTGAAAATCTTAGCAGTGATTTGCTGTCTGCGTCAATCGAATCCTCCCAGCGCTTTCGTCGTTTTCCGAACGGTCTTTGTCCGTTGACTTTCCCTTTTAGTGTGCGTTTGGGAATTCTTCCGTCATCCATCCGCTCCACATGACCAGCCCATTGTAATTTTTTTAATTTTATGAGGGTTGACACTTCTGGATTGTCGAAGATGGCATACAATTCTCTATTGTATCGTATTCTCCAGATCGAGTCTTCCCTCACAGGTCCGAGGATTCTTCTGAGGACCTTCCTTTCAAAGGCGTTAAGTCGTTTTTCGGACGCCTGAGTTAATGTCCACGTTTCGCTGCCATAGCATAGCACAGGTCTTATGATTGTTTTGTATAGCTTAAGTTTTGTTTTCCTGTGCACGTTCTTGTTTTTGATTATTGGAAGTACCGAATAATAAGTCTTGTTTGCCATCATTATCCTTCTTTTAATTTCGATGGGTTCGCTTCCATCCTTCGATAGATTTGCCCCTAGATATATGAAGTTGTCTACGTTTTCTAGGTTATAGTCTCCTACTGTAATATTTTGTCTGATTGGCGTCTTTTTCCTAGTTTGCGTCATAATTTTTGTTTTGTTTTCATTAATGCGTAGTCCAACTTCCCTTGCTACCGAGTCAAGGTTTACAAATACTTCCTTAGCACTCTCCAGAGATCTTGCAAGGATATCTATGTCGTCGGCATA
The DNA here is from genome assembly GCA_963669355.1 of Chorisops tibialis. NCBI lineage: Eukaryota > Metazoa > Arthropoda > Insecta > Diptera > Stratiomyidae > Chorisops > Chorisops tibialis. Next base: position 214,901,508 of record OY770263.1, read on the forward strand.
TGCTACGAGTTGTGTGGATTTGAAGCATAGTGTTCCCTTGGTGTCAACGGGAAGTTTCCGAACAACATATTCGAGTGTTAAGTTGAAAAGCATTGGTGCGAGGCCGTCACCTTGTTTAAGGCCGTTGTCTGTTTTAAAACTGGAGGTCAGATCGTTTTCTACTCTGACTTGTGACAAAGACTCAGTCATTGTCATTCTTGTCAGTCGAACCAGTTTCGGTGGGACTCCAAACTCCAACATGATTTTATACAGTACGCGCCTGTCGATACTGTCGTATGCTTGTTTGAAGTCAACAAATATCTGGTGCACATCAATATTATATTCCCAGCACTTTTCCAGCACCTGTTTAACTGAGAATATCTGGTCCGTGGTTGAGCGTCCAGCTCTAAATCCGCCTTGGTATTCACCAATTACTTTATCAGCATAGGGCTTAATTCTCTTTTCTAGAATTTTCGTCAAAATCTTATAAGACGTACACAACAGAGATATTCCTCAGTAGTTTTCGCAGCAGAGTTTGTCACCTTTTTTATAAATTGGACATATGATGCTCTTGCGCCAATCTTCAGGAAGTATTTCCTGCGTCCATATGTCCGCGACTAATCTATGTAGGAGATGCGCTATGCAGGTGTCGCCGGCTTTCAGAAGTTCAGCTGGGATTTGATCAGTGCCTGGCGCTTTGTTGTTTGGGTGGTTCCTTAGGGCTGTTTTTACTTCTTCGAGTGTGGGAGGACTCAAAGCGGATCCTTCATCAGCTGTTACATCAGTTATACCTGCTATTGTATCTGCTGCTGCTGTTCGTGTAGGTGATGGGCTCGGGTTAAGAAGGTGTTCAAAATATTGTGCCCATCTTAGTTTTATATCTTCCGCGTTACTTATAATGTTCCCTTCCGCATCCTTGCATAGGGTCGTTTTCGGTTTGTAACCTTCTTTCATCCTTTTGACAAGGGAATACCCGGCTCTTGTGTTGTGTAATTTAAATTGTTCGTCCATGTTTTTAATTTCGTCATTATTGTACTTCCGTTTTTTTTGTCTGCATATTTTGTTTGCAAATCGTCTAAGATCCTTGTACTTGTCTTGTTTGGCTCGTGTCGGCCGTTCCGTTAATATTTTGTAAGCTTCATTTTTTCGTTCCTAATAACAATAATTTTCTTGAATTTCCAATATAAAAATTTGTATGGGAGGTGGTAGAAGGAACGAAGCGAAGTTTTTATTTGTTTTTTTAGCATTTATTGCAATTATTAAGGGACAAATTCTGGCAAAATTTAAATTTTTTACTTTTTCTAGTTTTAATGAAAATCGATTAAATGCATTTACCAAAATTGTGCATTGGTATAGGAGGGTGGAAGGAGTATTCGAATGAAAACTAAGTTTTTCGTCAGAAATTTTATTTGTAATATATTTTTTCCAAAATTTAAAGTTTTGCCGGTTTTGAAGAAAATTGAAATCTCGAAATTTGTATGGGAGAGGGTAAAAATAGTGTGGAATGTAGCCCATTCACGAGCTTGAAGTTTCTTTTTTGTTCAAAGCGTTCGAGAGTTATGATGTACACAGACGGACTCGGAATCGAGCTTTTTGAGCGAAAACAAATATTTCTGTGCAACTATTATTTCTTAGCGTTATAAACGGTAAAGCAGGCACAATATATTTTCGAATTTTATCTAGAGTATAAAGATAACAGAACGTAAGCCCAATCATGCGATACTAAGATAAAATGGTAAAGAGTTTAATGTACCAGAAAATAAGTTCTTTAGAATAATGAATAGCGACTTTTGTATGGGAGGTGAATCTTTGGAGAAGGGTTTGTAATTTTACTTTATTTCTATTTATCCCATTGCGGTGCAGTTACCCAGTAATGTGTGCATGTTAAATCAAAATGATGGATAGAAATCTGGTGATAGTATGTTGCTACATCTGATTGCACTGAGCAGCAGTACGCTGATCTTGCTCAATCCATCACACTGACATATTCATCAATGCTTCCAGGAGATGAATTTTTGTTGTATGAAGACGCAAATCTCAATGGAATTAAGTGGGAGGCCAGTGAAATTAGCCATTCAGTATTTGACCCATTTAATATAAACGCGCATCAAATTACTTTTTTTCCGAAATACAATCTCTTGGTTTGTTCCAAATCTATGTAGAAATTGAACGCGTCCTAAAATTTATTTCAAGATGTTGGCTCCACAACAACATGCATTTTAATTATTTTCGAGTCATGCTGCCTTCGCTCTCTAGTCGAGATGTAGAGTGGACGTAAGTCACCGGTTCTTAGTGTTTGATTTAAATAAATTTGTATACTTCAAAATTACTTTTTGTAAACCTACTTACCTCTTAATATCATTTGAAATAATAGATCTTCTTGTTTCACATATTTCGTTGCTTTGTTTCTGATCCTATAATAAAATACCACATCTATACTTATAAATATAATTGTAGTATCTGTCTGTTATTTGTTGATAAATGGCTATAAGTTAGTGTTTTGCTTTATTCAGACGATAGCTAAGCATTAAATTACGTGGTTTGGTGAATGTTTTCACAGTGAATTTTGAATTGAAAGAAAAGATTTCCAGATTCTACACTCTTACGCTTTGTTATTCGGGACGTTTCGGTCTCTGCTGAGACCTTTATCAAACTGATGGACAATTACAAATGACAATTATTATATAGACAAGGGGGTTAAATTAGTTAATTAAGGTTAATTAATTAGTATCAGGTAGTTAAATTAGTTAAGGATTTCTGGGTACGGATTTTGTTCTTACCAAATTTTAAGGCAGGTAGCCAAACTGCTGATAACTTGTATCCGGTGTCTCGGTTGAACTTATATAAATATTTATTTAGAATTATTAGTGAGAGTTCAATACCGTCACCACTTCTACCACTCCCCATACAAAATTTCTTAAAATAAAAAAAAATCTTCATGTTGAGTATCGCATTATTGGGCTTTACGTCCAATCGTAGTCCTGTTATGTTTATACTCTAGATGAAATCTGGCAGTATATTGTGTTTGCCTTACCGTTTGTAACGCTAAGAAATTACGCTCGCACAGAGCCGCCAAGGGTACACAAATATTTGTTGTCGCTCAAAAACCTCGATTCCGAGTGACCGTCTGTGTGTCCATCTGCCCGTCTGTCTACAGTCTTGAAAGTTTGAGCTATAGTGCTAAACATTTTTAGATAAAAAGTAACTTTAAGTTCATAGGTGGGCTACACCCGTCCCCAATCCTTCTACCCCCTCCCATACAAATTTCATGAAATTTCGAAATATTAAGAAATTGCATTTTCATTGAAACTATCGGGTTTTCCAATAGGGACTTGACAACTTTGAATTCAATTTGTGAACGCACCCTTTCACTAATCATCAAACTGTCACTGTCAATTTATTCAGTAAACTTAACATTTTTATCATGGTAAAGTACACGAAGGAACAACGTCTGCAAATTATTAAAAATTTACTTTGAAAAAAAGTTGTCAAGTCCTTATTTGAAAAAGGGACTTGACAACTTTGAATTCAATTTGTGAACGCACCCTTTCACTAATCATCGAACTGTCACTGTCAATCTATTCAGTAAACTTAACATTTTTATCATGGTAAAGTACACGAAGGAACAACGTCTGCAAATTATTAAAAATTTACTTTGAAAAAAAGTTGTCAAGTCCTTATTGGAAAACCCTTTATTTAAGCTATCGACTTGAAATTTAGGTCAAAGTATTACGATATAGATGTCCGATTCCCTCCGACTCCTTCTACCCCATACAAATGGACAATTTTGAAAAATACATTTTTTCGATTTTCATTGAAACTACGAGGGTCGTTTGATAAGTCCCTGGCCCAAATGACAAAACGTGGTTTCACGAAAAAGTTTTTGCTATCGCTAGGTAGATGGCACTTTCGAACGGTCTCATGAATTTTTTCAGGTTTCTGTAGGTAACAGTTTGTTTTTGGCAGCCATTCTAAGTTGACGTGTCACGCGAATCGTCAACGATGGAGCACGTCCAGTACCGAGCGGTCCTGTCCACACCTGCGCGGTTTCCATGTCCAAATTACACGATTTGCGGTATGAGATCGTTGACCACCCACCTTATTCGCCCGACTTGGCCCCATGTGACTTTTTTTTGTTCCCCAAATTGAAAACTCACCTCGGTGGACAAAAATTTTCATCGAACCAAGAGGTGAAAGACGCCGTTTCCCAATTTTTTGCAGACTGTGACAAAAATTTCTTTTTGAACGGTATGAAAGGACTTGAGAAACTTTGGACCAAATGTATTAACCTCCAGGGAGATTATGTTGAAAAATAAAAAAAAATTTTCCGGAAAAAATGTTTTTTTCTTACTTGGGCCAGGGACTTATCAAACGACCCTCGTAGTAAAGCTGAAAAGACAAAAGGATTAAATCTACAATAAATGCAATTAGTTTTAAGAATAATTATCAACATCACCTCACTCCTGCTACCCCCTCCCATACAAATTTCACGAAATTTTGAAATTTAAATTAAATTATTTTTCTTCGAAACTGTTAAAGCTATCAACTTGATATCTTGCACACAGTATAAAAATAGAAATATCAAAAATGCTAAAAAAAATTGTTTTGATCCGTACACCCCTTCTACCCCCTCCCATACAAATGCATAATTTTTGTTAAATGTATTATATCGATTTCCATTCAAACTAGAAAAAGTACAAACTTAAAATTTTGCCAGAGTTTGCTTTTTAAATATTTGAAATAAATGCTAGCAAAAGTTATCAGCTCCGCTTCACTCCTTCTACCGCTTCCCATATAAATATCTGCATTATAAATTCAAGAAAAGCATTTTTCCTTCGAATGTATAAGAGCTATCGACTTTGAAATTGAATCAAAGCATGGTGATAAGCAGTTTCAACATCATCTTAAACGCTCCACTTCCTCTGCCACCTCCCATTAAAATGCTCCAATTTCAGGAAAACTAAGTCCAATTTCTTTAAAAATAATGAAAACTAAAAACTGTCAATTCATTTTGCATGCCATGTTCGGTGTCATATACACAAACTTCCCCATCTACTTCTACCACTTCCCATGCAAAAGTGTATATTCACTATTCGAAAGAATTTGAGATGACATATTTTCCGGTATATTAAAGTCATTCGCATTTCATTTAGAGTATTATATGATTGAGCTTTACGCCCAATTATAATTCTGTTATATTTATACTCTAGATGAAATCTGAGAGTATGTTGTGTTTGCCTTACTGTTTGTAGCACTAAGAAATAATGCTCGCACAGAGCCGCCAAGGATACAGAATTTGTTGTCGCTGTCTACAACATAACTCTCGACCGCTTTTAGCTACTGTGCTGAAATTTTTAGCAAAAAAGAAAGTTTAAGTTCGTGAACGGGCCACATCATCCCACTCATTAGGGGGTAAAATGAGTACAAATTTCATGAAATTTCGAAATTTTATGAAATTGATGTTTCTTTGAAACTCTTTAAGCTGTCGACTTGAAATCTTGGTCAAAGTATAGCAATAGCAATATATCATTAATAGCACGAAATATTGATTTGATTTCCTCACTCCTTCTATCCCTTCCTATGCAAATACACAATTTACAAAAATGGATTTATTCGATTTTCATTGAAGCTAGCGAAGCTAAATGAATAAATTTTTTGCGAGTGTTAAAAAATGTTTAAAAAAATAATCAACTTTACCTCACTTCTTCGACCCTCTCGAATACAAATTTAAAAAATTTTAAAATAGAAATACCATTGACGACGAAAAATTTTGTTATGATCCGTATACTCCTTTTACCACCTCCTATGCAAATGCATAATTTTGGTAAATGCTGCACTCCTTCTACCCCCTCCCATACAAATATCGACTTTGAAATTGAAACAAAGTATCGTGATAAAGATGTGGATAAGCAGTTTCAAAATCATCTAAAACCGTCCACTACCTTCGCCATCTCCCATACAAATGCCCCAATTTTAGGAAAACTATGCTCAATTTCTTTGAAAATTATAGAAACTACAAACTTTAAATTCTGCACAAAACATTTCTCATGCCACGTTTGGTGACATATACAAAAATTACAAGGCTGTAATCTCTGCTTCGACCACCTCTCATACAAAGGCCACTATTCTCTATTCGAAAGAATTTGAGATGACATACCTATTTCCCGGTACATTAAACTCTTTCCCATTTCATCTACAGTGTCATATGATTGGGCTTTACGCCCAATCAGCCATCTCGGTTCAGTGACCCCGTCCTCCAGTTTGAGAATCTTAGCAATGATATGCTGTCTGCTTCAATCGAATCCCCCAGTACTTCCGTGGCTTCCGATCGGTCTTTGTCCATTAACTTCCCCTTTTAGTGTGCGATTGGGAATTCTCAGTCAAAAACTACACTTGCCAATATCTCCACCAGAAATGCAGATAGGAAGCTGAAAATCAGCAGAAATGTAGAGAGAGTTGAGGGACAAACTACAAAAATAATTTAAATTTTTTATCATTGGCGTCCGAAAAGGGGGGGCTAAAAACAAATTGTCGGCCGAATTGTTTTTTCAAATGATTATATCTTCGAAATTACTTATCATAAAAAAATCATATTTTGGGACCATTAAGGCGGCATATAGCTCCACCAGAATCAGCTTAGAGAGAGGCTAATTACTGCAAGGGGAGGGTCGGGAGGTTCACAGAAAAACACTTAAAAATGAATATCTCAACTATCTCTTAAGCTATGTAATTGAAACTTAAAAAATATATTAATCTATACTAACGAAATGCGAAAAAAACATAACAGGGCTACGATACTCTAGATGAAATAGAATTTTTTGTGATCCCAAGAAATTTCGCATGGGAAGTATTAGAAGGGATGACAGCATTGAACTAATTTTTCCCCATCATGCTAAAGTAGCTATAAAAATGTTTTGTACAAAATGCTTACTCCAAAAATTGAATGGGAACTGAAAAAATTAGTGAGTTAGATTTAGTGAAAATGTGCAGTTTGTATGGGAGGTGGTAGAAAGAGTGGGGCGATTAGAGTGATTTTTTTCAGAAATAATTAGGAATATTGTAAAATTGACATCCCTGAAATTTCAGACTAGTGCCATTTATACTTTTCAAGAAAATCGATTTTTTGTGAAGTTGTGAAACTGTGTCATATTGTATGGGAGGGGGTAGAAGCTGTGAAGCTAATCAAATATTTTTTTCTGATCTTAGTGCTAATACTAATTAAGTATTTATTACAAAATATGAGCTCAATTAATGTTATATGTTCTGAGAAAATCGTCTTAGAGCATTTCATGAAAAAGTGTAGTTTGTATGGGAGGGGGTGGAAGGAGAGGAAGGAAGCAAATAATTTTTCTACTGTAGATTAAAATTACTATGAAAATAACATATCCAATTCAGACTAATAGCTTTTATACTTTTGGAGTAAATCCGTTTATTGTCAAATTACGAAATTGTGTCATTTTGTATGGGAGGGGGTAGAAGGGGTGAAGCTAATAGTCTAAATTTTTTTGGGCTTACTAACGATTTCAAATAAATATTTGGTGCACAATTTCAGCTCGCTAAATTGTATACGCAATGAGTAAATTGGCTTAGAGTAATTCATGACAAGTACAGTTTGTATGGGAGGTGGTAGAAGGAGGGGGAGGATACGCATAATTTTCGTACGGTAGATTGATATTATCATAAAAGTAACATATTCCAAATTTCAGGCCAATAGCTTTTATACTTTTCGTGCAAATCCGTTTATTGTCAAATTGCGCAATTGTGTCATTTTGTATGGGAGGGGGTAGAAGGGGTGGAGCGATTTGGCCCGTTCACGAACTTGACCTTACTTTTTTGTCAAAAACGACGTGTACGAAATTTGAACTATCTAGCTCAACGCGTTCTCAAGCTAGAGCGCGCACAGACGGACGGACGGACGGACGGACGGACGGACGGACGGACGGACGGACGGACGGACGGACGGACATCCGGTTTTGAGATTTTTGAGTGATAATATTAATTTCTGTATTCATCATTTTTTTCTCCGAGCCTTATTTCTTGGCGTTACAAACTTTAGAGCAAACTTATAATACTCTCAGATTTCATCTAGAGTATAAATATAACATGCGGAAATAATAGTAGTGGGGGGAAATGGGGAGCATTTTAAAAATGGCGCACTTTTCAAAATTACAAATCGTTATATCTCAAAACTTAGTACAGATGTTAAATTGAAAATTTGTCAGATTTTAGAACTAAATAATAATTAATTTTGATAAAAATTTTGAGTTGGGAGGTGTAAGGGGAGGGAGGTGGTAAGCAGAAATGTCGAACATTTGGAGTAATTTTTTTAGGGGTCTGGTGAAATATACAAAATTTAAATTTTGCATTTGGATACATCTATTTGATATACACAGAAAAAAATAATAATTTGTTCCACAATTGCTATAAACCGACCCCCCGGTCTAACGTGCACAAGGTGTTTCATGTGCATTGAAAAAAACATATAAACAGAAAATTTTTGAATGAAATTTTAAGGTAGGAACTTGAAAATTTGCAATATGTATTTCAAAAATATCCTTAAATATATGAAACATTAACAGGTCAAATACCTTTAAGACTTCTACCCCCTCCCATACAAAATTATTTTTTCGACCATTTTCAAGAAATCAATTATCACCTAACTATTAAAAGCTTCCAACTTAAAATTTTGCATAAAAACTTCTAAAAATAGTTAAAATAAAATTGCCTCAAAAGTTTTGAAATCGCGCATGCCCTTCTACCACCTCCTATACAAAAGTATGATTTTGACCAATTTCATTAAATGAACTAATAACAAACAAATTAAAAGCTACGACATTGAAATTTTGTACGAGCACCTTACAAGAGAAATGAAATAAAATTGCATCACAAATTTTACGATTGCCTTACCTGCACTACCCCGTCCCATACAAATGTTCGGTTTTTTTAATGTAGAATACTCCGAATTTTATGAAAATTCTATGCAGCTTCTTTTATGAAACACATTATATACAGAGAATATTGGTCATGATTCAAGCAATCAATTAAGACGCTATTAATATCCACCTACCTTTACTACTCCTCCCGCTCCCCTCATAAAGACCCAAACTTGCATAAACGAATGAAATATTGTTAAATTAATAACAGCGCTGCCCAAGAATTCTCTTTCACTTAGTCTCCCAAACCACTCTAACCTGCATATTGACTTTCCATGCATCCGCAACTTGTCCCAAAAATAATAAAGTTTCGTCCGGCTTGTTGACAGTTTATTTTTAGCTTAGTCTTCCTGTGCATGTTCTTGTTTTTAATTATTGAAATTACCGAATAATACGTCTTATTTGCCAACCTTATCCCTCTTTTGATTTCGATAGGTTTGCATTCATCCTTTGATAAGTTTGCCTATAGATATAGAAAGTTGTCTACGTTTTCTAGGTTGTAGTCTCCTACTGTAATATTTTGTGTGATTGGCGTCTTTTTCCTAGTTTTGTGTCATAACTTTTGTTTTGCTTTCATTAATTCATTGTTCAACATTCCTTGCTACTGAGTCAATGTTTACAAATACTTCTTTAGCACTCTCCAGAAATCTTGGAAAGATATCTATGTCGTCGGCATATGCTACGAGTGTGTGCATTTGAAGCATAGTGTTCCGTTGGTGTCAACGGGAAGTTTCCAAGCGACATAATCGAGTGCCAAATTGAAAAGCATTGGTGCTAGGACGTCACCTTGTTTAAGGCCGTGAAAGTCAGAACACTCTCTATTCGGATTTGTGACGAAGACTCCATCATTTTCATTCTTGTAAGCCGAACCAGTTTCGGTGGGACTCCAAACTCCAACATGATTTTAAACAGTACGCGCCTGTCGATACTGTCGTATGCTTTTTTGAAGTCAACAAATATCTGGTGCACATCAATATTATATTCCCAGCACTTTTCCAGCACCTGTTTAACTGAGAATATCTGGTCCGTGGTCGATCGTCCAGCTCTAAATCCGCCTTGGTATTCACCAATTACTTTGTTCGCATAGGGCTTAATTCTCTTTTACAGAATTTTCTTCAATATTTTATAGGATGTTCACAACGAAGATATTCCTCGGTAGTTTTCGCAGCAGAGTTTGTCACCTTTTTTATAAATTGGACATATCATGCTCTTGCGCCAACCAATCTTCAGGAAGTGTTTCCTGCGTCCATATGTCCGTGACTAATCTATGTAGGAGATGCACTATGCAGGTGTCGCCGGCTTTCAGAAGCTCAGCTGGGATTTGATCAGTGCCCGGCGCTTTGTTGTTTGGGTGGTTCTTTAGGACCATTTTTACTTTTTCAAGTGAAAGAGGATCCTTCATCAGCTGTTACATCAGTTGTGCATGCTATGATGTTTGCTGTCTCGTGCGGATGATGGTTTCGGATTAAGGAGGTGTTCAAAATATTGTGCTGATCTTTGTTTTATATCTTCCGCATTAATTACAATACTGCCTTGTGTATCCTTGGAGTGGGTCGTTCTCTGTTGGTATCCCTTTTTCATCCTTTTAACTAGGAAATACGCGGCTCTTGAGTTGAGTAATTCAAAATTTTCACCCATGTTTTTATTTTCGTCATTATTGTACTTCCTTCTTTCCTGTCTGCATATTTTGTTTGCAAACCGTCTAAGATCATTATATTTGTCCTGTTTGGCGCATGTCGGCCGTTCCGTTAATATTTCGTAAGTTTAATTTTTTTTGTCCAAAGGCATCTTGGCATTCGATATCGAACCAATCGTTTCTTTTACGCCGGGGTTGTTGTCGTATCACCTCCTCTGCGACGGATGTAATGCCATGTTTTACGTTTTGCCACACTTCTGTTATTGGCATGTTGGCGTTGTTGTTCAGTATTGCTGCGAAGTGATACGTACTTCGCAACAACGTTCTCCTCCTTGAGTTTTCCTATGTCGAATTTAGGAACCGGTTGTGCTTTTGAGTGTCCTCGGTTTGCGATTCGATATCGGAACTTGGTCTTTACCAAATGGTGATCTGTGTCGACATGTACGCACGTCGAGAATGCAGGAGGTGATCCTTTTCTCAAATAGAACGTAGTCTATTTGGTTGAATGTTCGTCCGTCGGGTGGTGCCCAAGTTCTCTTATTAATGTCACGAAGCGTGAAACATGCCGAACTTAAAATAAGGTTTTTCCTGCTGGCCTTTGGCCGTTATTGTTACTAATGTTATGGAGACTGTGCCTTCCAATTGTTCCTATGTAAGTCTCTTCTTTGCCCATTTTCGCATTAAGTTCATCTAATACTATTTTAATCGTTTTACAGAAGGGAGTCGAATGTTGATTTAAGGTGCTATAGAAATCGTCTTTCACTCCGTCGTCTTTGTCTTTCGTTGGCGCGTGGACATTAATAAGTCAAACATTAGAAAAACTTGTTTTTATGCGGATTGCACACAATCGTTCATTGACGGGTTTGAAGTTGGTAACTTGGTGTTTAAACTTCTTGTCGACGATAAACGCAACTCCAAATTCCCGGCTTCCCGATGATTTCCCACTTTTGATAATTCTGTACGATCCAATTTTAGTAACTTCGCTACCTAACAATTTAGTTTCTTGGAGTGCAATGATGTTCATATTGTATTTGCTTGCCTGTTACAGAAGCACTCTCACTGCTCCTGCTCTTTACAGGGATTGTACGTTCCAAGATCCGAAGGAATAGTCCATTTTTCGTTTGCGTGGTCATTGCCGTTAAATCAATCCAGTCCGAGGCGTTGCTTCAGGTTTCGAAACGGGTGTGGTTTTTCCAAGGATGAGTTGTTAACACATCGGCCAACTTGGAGGGCCGTATTATAATGGTAGAATTTTTCTGTGTCATTAACACTCGTGCCTATCAGTTCAACAAGTCAAGTCCGGATGGACACGACCAGTAACCGGTGGCTACCACGTGAAGGTATGATGAGCACAATTGATGTGTGTATGATAGTTACAACACTGAGCGTCTATACCCATCCAACCACCCTCTATCCTCTTCATTGATCCATATATGACGATACATTTTTCCAAGTCTGCGGAGAAAACAACTGGGTACATTCTCCATCTTAGTATGATGTCTGCAAGATTGTAAGTTAGGTCCTCTTGTAAGCAATCATTAAGTGCTAAGCCAGATTCAGTTTTTCTGGAAGCATTGAAAACTGCACGTAGCTTGGTAGTAGAAATTTGCTGTTTAAGTACGGCATGATGAAGTGGGTAGTAATTGATTAGAGGCTCACTTGTTGATAATAGGTTTAGGTTTAGGTTGTAGTAGGGTGGTTGCACGGAACCACAAGCACTGAGGCCATCTAGTTGGGCCCATTGTACTCCCCCTATAGTTATAAGTTGGAAGTAACTCCTCTTGCTCTAACCACTTGGTTCGGTTTGCGAACCTTAACAGGCTCGAATGTTGGACGCCTCTGAGGTCGTCTAGTTCTGAGAAGAATCTAGAGCCTAAACAAAAGAGACGACTGTTGGAGATTTGCGGACAGTGACAAAGATAATTTTCGATAGATTCTTCGTCTTCCTCGCAACCTCTGCACAAGCTGTCGCTCGCGATTCGCATCCTAAATGCGTGCAGCCTTAGCAAGCAACGGCCTGTGGTCAGGCCGACAATAGTTCGGATACTATAGCGACTACGTTGTAACAGCTGAGCTGTAATATTTTTGTTCGGTTCTTCCCAAAAGGATTTGGCCGTTTTACAGCTTTCCAGCTGCCGCCACCCCGCCAAGAAAGAATCCACAATAGTCTGTTTGAAGCTAGTCTTCAGCACTGTTAGTGCTACATCGACTGACTTCCTAGTGGAATTGATGTTAGCAGATCCTTGCCGTGCAAGCGTATCTGCCGCCTCGTTACCTAGCAGGTCACTATGACCCGGTATCCAAATTAGAAAAACTTCTGTTATGGCCGCTAGGCGATTTAAATTGTGTCTACGGATGGACACTAGTTTAGATGTAGTCCTGTAGGATTGGAGTGCCGGAAGCGCAGCCCTGCTGTCCGAGAAAATGTAACAATTTCCGAGACTGTTCTGCATATCAAGAATAATTTTCGTATACTCGTTAATGGCTAATACTTCTGCTTGGAACACAGTCGCGTGTTCTGGAAGATGAAATGGATTGTGGATGTCGAGGTCGTGGGAATAAATCCCTGCACCTGTCCCCTGGCTAGTTTTAGATCCGTCCGTATAGAGATGAGAACCTATACAGGTGCTGAGTATCGTATTTGTTGCCCATTCGTTTCGTTCAGGAAACTTAATGTGAAACTTCCGTTTCTCAACCTGCGGTTGGTTCATGCAATCATACTCGCGGTCTAAAAGGGAGTTTGCGTTTCTAATGACGTTTAGAATTTGTCCATGACCAATTTGTGGCGCTGACAACGATTTAGTGGTTTTTAATCTAATGGCTGCTAGGCCCGCTGCTTGTTTTATAAAAAGATCAAGTGGGGTAGTGAGAGAATCACCTCCAGAGCTGCAGTTGGTGTGGTTCTAAGGGCACCTGTTATGCACAGACATGCCATCCGTTGGATCAGCTGTAAGGGTGCCAGGTTGGTTTTTAGTACCACCCACACCAGCGCACCATAGCAAATGATTGGTCTAACAATACTGGTATACATCCAGTGGATGAGGTGCGGCTTAAGGCCCCATCTCAAACCGAATGTCTTCTTGGAAGCGAAGAAGGCTACCGTAGCCTTTTTTGCTCGTTCCTGAATATTGGCCTTCCAGGATAATTTGCTATCAAGAATCAGACCTAAATATTTAACTTGATTCGAGAGGAGCATATTGATTCCTCGAATGTTTGGTGGATTGAAAGCATATGGTCATCTTCTTCTGGAGAAGAGGACCAGATCTGTTTTTTGTGGGTTAATAGTAAGTCCTTTATCTAGTGCCCAGCTATCTAACAGTTGTAAAGCGGATTGCATGAGGTCTCCTAGAACTTGCTCAAACTTGCTGATAATAAGAAGTAGTTATCGTAGCGATGGTTTTATTCAAAAATTTCGCGCCTTTCCTACAGAAAAGCTTCCATGGAAAAAAAATTTCTTTCCGAAAAAGCTCCTTTAAAAACTGTTATAATTATAACAGAATCTCGAAACGTCACAATAAAATTTTGACAGCGGCCCTAAAAACAAATCCAGTAAACATGATCAAAATAAGCGAAAATTTTGAATAAAAGCGGTGTCGGTGTAAAAGAAATTCTACAAAACTAAGTAAATCAGGGCCGTCTGCAAAATGGCAAACAATTAAATCCGATTGGTTCGCCCACGCACCATGAACTGGAATATGGGTCATGCAAGTTGGAAATTTATCGTCCTAAATTTCTCATAATTAACTCTTTTTTTTTCTTTTAACATTGTAGGTCTTGCCAGGACTTTATGTTGGCAACTATCGCGATTCGAAGGACCATCAGCAACTGGAGCGGCACAAAATCACCCACATAGTTGCGATTCATGACAGTCCGAGGCGACTCTTGCCAGTGAGTATCCTTCGTATTCTTTCTCTGGCTAGGGGATGCGTGCCCTTCCGAATAAGATATTTTTTCATTCCGCACTTCTTTCCAGGACAAGCACTACTTATGTGTGATGGCTGCTGACACACCCGATCAAAATCTCTCCCAATATTTCCCGGTTTGCAATGATTTCATCCATGCGGCACGACTACGTGACGGCAATGTCCTGATTCATTGCCTGGCGGGAATGTCGCGTTCCGTGACGGTAGCCGTTGCCTACATCATGACGTGCACGAACCTAAATTGGAAGGAATCGCTGAAAGTGGTGCGTTCCGGACGGGCGGTTGCCAATCCGAATTTGGGATTTCAGACGCAATTGCAAGAGTTCGAAATGTTGAAATTATTGGACGTAGGTAGAGTCGCCTTCTTGTATTTCCCGATTATCTAAAGCGCTACTCTTTCAGGAACGACGAAGGCTTCGCGAACGATTTCCGAGCATAGCGCTTGAACAGCTGGACAGAGACCAATGCGTTACGGCGCTAAGCAGCTACGAGGAATTGCTCCTGAACAAGGACATTTGCGAGGGAAATTGTTCGCGATTGGACAAATGTCCGACAGGTGGAGTTGCATTTTATGTTGATTTTACTACGGATAAGTGGAAGGAAAACGAAAATCGTAGTACCTCGTAGAGATTCATTTCATACAGTTTTGATTTTACACTCACCCGGTTCGAAGTACACAGATGATTCCTTCACTGCCATAAGATACATTCCCTAAGCTTGTGGGGAAAACACTCAAGGTCAAAAACACATGCATACACGTTTACATTTTGTAAAACATTTCATTCTTATAAATTGTTTGATTTTTTCGTTTGGACTTATAAGCGGATTTGAATAATAAAACGAGGAGATTCATGAAAAACCTGCGATTTTTATCAATTTTTCAGTTATTCATTAATTTTTTGTTCTCATCGCATTAAAAGCTTGCTTCAGTTTTTTGTTGCATCATTCATTGTCAGGTCAGATGGTTGATCATTCCCACAGGAAGATAGAGAGTTCTAGAATGAAATTTGGTTTTGTCGTGTTAATAAATTCGCGCTGCGGCTCACATTAGATAGCTTAGAAGGTCGAATTCGAGAAATAAATCGGCTATCGTAATGTGCACTTTATTTCTATTTTGATCTTTTTTCTTCTGTTCGTTATGCTGCTAATGAATCACTTGACTATGGGGTGGAGAATATTCCCCTTATTAAGGGAAGGGGCTTTGATTTTTGTCAGGTGATTCTATAAACTGGAATTCTTTTAGCTTAGCGTTCTTGGCCTGTTGTGAGATTTTTTTTAAAGTTGTTTGTCCTGTGTTTACTGAAAATTCATTTGCTGGACGGCATCAGCTATTTATGTTTCAGTGTTTGGGCTTCTATTTAGCTCTATGATAACGTTTTGAACAAAAAAGATTTGGCTGGATAGCCCTGGTGACTATGTTTTGGCAGGTGAGTCCGGTATTAGGCGAATTGTCTGTTCAATGTGTACATTTATAATGTTCAGTTCAACATATTGCTTTGATGTATATCATTCAGCTTGTTATATCGATTGAGGCGGTGAACCGTCTCTTGAAGAGTTGGGAATGACACGTTGTACAGCATTAGTAAGATAATGCAATAGCATGCAGCGCATGGTAGCATCTGGTAATAGATCAGGGTCTGACAAGAAATTGGTAGTCCAATGCAAGTCGAATTTTTTTTCTTTTGTTGCTTTGAATTTGACTGAGCTCTCTTGATATTGCGATGGATATGAATCGTTGGTTTTTCGGCTCGGTGGGAGTCGGGGTAAAAATATCGCGAGTTTTAAATTTTTGAACAAAATTGTTTTTCTTTTGTAGAGAACATTAACGAACATTTAGTTTTCGTGTTAATTTAGGAGGAATAAGTAAATAATTTAAAAATTTTATAATATTTAGAAACAAAATAGAATTGTTATAATTAGCTTGATCGAGAAAAGAATAATTGGATTAAGTTTCGAACGCGTGAGTTTTTTTCATGCATTTAAATCAATAGAAAATTAAAAAAATTGCCGATTTAATGCATTCACTCGTCGTCACCCTTATGCTAGAGGCACGAAAGAGAACATTTTTCACTTTTTTTTTTGTTTTTTGGTTTTCTTTTATAAAATGGTTAAAAGTAGCTAAGCCCGAAGAATGTGATATCTGAAATGGATTAACGAGAAAAGTTTTAAGAACTGTTGAACTTCCAAATCGCTATAACCCAAAACTACTGGTTTGCACTTTCGTGTCTTTGGCATAAGGGTGACGATGTATGAACGAACTTGCCGCAATTTTTAGGCTGTGGTTTTGTTAGATAATATACGATCGGTAGAGAATAGAGGGTGATAAGTACTTTTTTTAGACTTTTTTTCTTGTTGCAGAAGTTAATTCATGACTGATAACAGATTAAGTGTTTATGCTATTCAGATATGCCGGATTTCGCATTTATAAATGAGAATAAGTTAGATTATTTTTTGAAATCTGGTGTTTGGACTTAGATCTCACTTATCCTCTCATTCTCTTCGAGTGGCTATGCCAAATTTTATCTATTTGCTGATATGGTATAGCTTAGGAAGGGTGGCCTAAACGCACATCCAATGCATGGCCAGTGGAAGTACCTGTCTCACCAGTTAATTCGACGTGATATTTTTTTTTATTTTATGGTCTCTACCGGAGCAAAGAAACCCTTCGCATCCGCAGCTAACCTGTTCGCAAGCTCGTTGCGTCAACTCCGATATTGTCATCAAAACAGACATCGATTTATTTTCCCCACTCTTATCCTCAAATCTTTGTTTACCTTTCATTATTTTCATACTTCCTTACTTACTTATGATGGCACTATAGCCCAAGTTGGGTCTTGCCTCCTGTATACAACGCGTCCATCCTTCTCGTTTCAGTAACGGCGTCCTCCAGTTTAAAAATCTTAGCAGTAAAGATTGGCTGTCCGTAATTTAGATCAAGCGGTATTTTTGACGATTTTTCATAGTCGAGTCCAAAGTCTGATACCATTCTATCGATGTAACCTGATTAACACAATTGGAAACTTCCATTTGCATCCTTATCGATTTTTATTCCAAGATATTGTTTTATTTCGTACAAGTTTTGCATCTCGAACTTTACACTGACCATTCGTTCCGTTGTTTAATCATCTCCGTTGATTTACACACAATTATCAATTCATCCACATGTCCGAATACGTGCAGTGGCGAGCACATGTGGATACATGTTAACCAAATTCGACATTAAATACTTGTAAAATCCTTAAAAATAAATAATCGGTTTGAAATTTTCGCGGTTGAATTCTTTATTAATATTTATGTGAAAAAAATAATACACAAAATTATAACTTATAAGCTCAATCTAGGTTTTAAAACAAATAATCGAAATGGGCAATGTATCCACTTTTGCACGTTCATAAAAAAGAAGCTAAAAAAATTTTTTTAATATTTAGTCCAGAGACCTTTGGCTTTAATAACGGCGAGCATACGCTTAGGCATGCTCTCCACTAATTACTTTATTATTCTAATAATAAAGTATTGTGATCGACACAAGAAAAAAAAAAACTTTGCTACCCTGAAATTTTTTTTTTCGCGTTTCACGACTAAATTAGCCTAAAAATGCAAAAAAAAAAAATCCGTCCCGCCGTACGCCGTACATATGGACTCATATCTCCGAGACCGGTAAAGGTAGAATGTTCGTTTTTGGGTAGATTGTTGATTGAATAAGTGAGCTCTATTTTCTAAATTTTGGAGGGTGTTAGGTGGAAGGAGGAGGCGGGGGGGAGGGAAAAAGTCGAAAACTATACCTGCTAATATCTCCACCACGATTGAGATAGAAAGTTGAAAATCAGTACAAATATAGAGAAGGTTGTGGGACAAACTTAAAAAATAATTTAATTTTTCTATACATTGGCGTCCGAAAAGGGGGGGCTAAAAACAAATTGTCAGCCGAATTGTTTTTTCAAATGATTATATCTTCGAAATTACTTATCGTAAGAAATTTATATTTTGAGACCGTTAAGGTGGCATATAGTTCCATCGGAATCAGCTTAGAAAGTGGCTAATTATTGTAAGGGGGAGGGTTAGGGGGGGTGCAAAGAAAAACACTTAAAAATTAATATCTCAACTATCTCTTGAGCTATGTAATTCAAACTTGACACATATATTTAGTTATACTTGGAAAATAGAAAAAATATATAACATGTTGAAATAATAGTAGTGGGAGGAAATGGGGAGCATTTCAAAAATGGCGCACTTTTCAAAATTACAAATCCTTAAATCTCAAAAAAGAGTACAGATATCAAATCGAAAATTTGTCAGATTGTAGAACTATATAATACCTAATTTTGATGAAAAATTTTAGTTGGGGGGTATAAGGGGTGGGAGGTGATAAGCAAAAATGTCGAAAATTTTGAGTGATTTTTTTAGGGGTCTGGTAAAAGATACGAAGTTTAAATTTTGCATGTGGATACGTCTATTTGATGTACATAGAAAAAAAATAGTAACTTGATTCATGACTTTTATAAACTGACCCCCCCGGTCTAACGTGCACAAGGTGTTTCATGTGCATTGAAAAAAACACATAAGCTGAAAATTTTTGAGTGAAATTTTAAGATAGAAACTTGAAAATTTGCGAAATGCATTTAAAAGAAAACCCTAAATATTTGAAATATTAACTCGTCGAAAACCTTTAAAACTTCTACCCCCTCCCATACAAAATTATTTTTTCGACCATTTTTAAGAAATCAATTACCATCTAACTATTAAAAGATATCAATTTGAAATTTAGTTGAAATTAAATTGCATTAAAAGTTTTGAAATCGCGCTTGCCCTTCTACCCCCTCCCATACAAAAGTATGATTTCGACCAATTTCATTAAATCAACTAATAACCAACAAATTGAAAGCTACAAACTTAAAATTTTGTACGAGCACCTAAAAATAGAAAAACAAAAAAATTACATCAAAAGTTTTACGATTCCCCTACCTCCTCTACCCCCTCCCATACAAATGTTTGGTTTCGTGAATTTAAAATACACCGAATTTTATGAAAATTCTATGCAACTTCGTCTATGAAACACATTCTATGCAATTAATTAAAAAGCTATTAACATCCCACACTTACTATTACCCTTCCTCCTCTCCTCATAAAAACCCAAACTTGCAGAAACGAATGAAATATTGTTAAATTGACAACAGGCCTGCCCAAGAACTCCCTTTCACTTAGCCTTCCCTAACCACTCTAACCTGAATATTGACTTTCCACTCATCCACAACTTGTCCCAAAAATAATAAAGTTTCGCCCGACTTGTTGGCAGTTAATTTTTCAATTAGTTCGTGTGGAATATTACTCCACTCCGTCTGAACTCGACATCAAAGCTCATCCAATCTCTTTGCTGCGGTGTTGTTCCGAGCTAGTCGTTTTTTTAGCAAAGCCCATAAATTTCCGATCGGGTTAAGGTCTGCGCTTTGAGCAAGCCACTGCATTTTTTTAAAACGTTGCCTGATGAGCCACTCCTTAACGATTTTCGCCGTGTGCTTTGGGTCTCCATTCTGCTGAAAAATGACTTCATATTCTGGATAAGCACATTCGTGTGCGAAGTCTGGTAGATTAGACTCCAAAATATGAAGATATTGTTCCTTTTTCATAATACCATCGATTTTAACCACTACGTTCCACCAAGTGAAGTAGCCCCACACCATCAAGCCGCCTCCTCCATGCTTCATATAGTTTCTTTCACTTGATGCTTTTTCAACTTTTCGTTTGGGCGGTGCCAGTAATACTCCTTACCATCGGACTTGGTTTATTTTGGTCTCGTCGGACCAAATTACCCTCTTCCAATCATCTACGCTTCAATCCTTGTGCTCCTTGTAAAATTTGAGACGTGCTGCAACATTTTTCTCTGATAGTGCTAGGTTTTTTTTCTTAACTGCCTCTGTTAGTCCGATCCTGTGAAGCGCTCTGCGTGCTGTCCACTCACTTACGGGTTTGTTAATGGCAACTGCAGCCTCTTTTGATGTTGTCTTCGGTTTGGTGGTCATGAGGCGCTCCATAGCTCGAGCATTTCTATTAGCTACCAATCGTGGTCGCGATTTATTAATTTCAGGTGCACTAACATTGCGTCTCTTTCTTACTTGAAGCACGGGTCGGTGGCAAACACCCAGCGATTTAGCTATTTGACGTGCTGACTCATTGTTTTTCGTCATTTCCACAATTTGATTTTCTAAGTATTTCGGTATTTTCTTCATTTTTGCTTCAAAATTGAAATACTCACAGAAAAAGTAAAAACGCGTGACTGATTAAATCGAACTTCTATGCTTTGCCGCGCAAAACACTATTTCGCACAACGTTAACACTCCAATTGCTGTGAATCTCGTTTTTACGTTTTGTTTCGATTCACAGATCAGTGTTGCAACATAGAAGAAACGAAACGTGCAAAAGTGGATACATTGCCCATTTCGATTATTTGTTTTAAAACCTAGACTGAGCTTATAAGTTATAATTTTTTTTATTATTGTTTTCACATAAATATTAACAAAGAATTCAACTGCAAAAATTTCAAATCGATTAATTTATTTTTAAAGATTTTACAAGGATTTTAAGTCAAATTTAATTAACATGTATCCACATGTTCTCGCTACTGTAGTAGTGTGTAAGTGTAAGCACGTATTTAATGAAAGAAGCATTTGCTCAGTAAATCCGTATGAATCGTTTCATTCTAAGTTCTTTCTGCCTATTTAAGTCCACACAGACCCTTCTTTAATAAACACACCATGGAAATTGCTCCAATCCAGAGTTTAATTACATCTGGATAAAATAACTGATCCAAAGACATATCATTTACTTGTGTTATGTGCCCAGCAATGAAAGCAGCGAACACTTTATCAGATCTGGATGGGTTATATAAATCTTTTCAGTCTACATACATATACTGCAAACTCTGACGCTGAAATCGTTATCGCGGGCGATTTCAATGTTTATAATGACTGGCTTAAGGAACCTCGAAGAAACATTTGGCAGTTTAAAAGAGCTAATTGGGGGGCGCTAAACAACTTCATCAATGCCTTTAATTGGAAGTTGTGCTCCGATTCCAATGACTGCGATGAAGCCTGTAGAAATGTCAACGAGATTATTCTGAAGGGTATGAGTCAGACCTTCGAAGGATTCTTGGTTCAATAAAGAATGTCTCGATGCCATTCAGACTAAAAAACAAGCTTTTCAAATATTTAGAGCCAGTAAAACACCTGTCAACAGCGAACTTTTCAATGCAAATCCATACCCAATCGTGTTAAATTTGAGCATGACCAAAAACTTCGACGCAAGATCCTCCAGTGTCCTAAAAGCTCGAGGTGTTACTGGTCTTTTGTCAAAACTGTCAACAGCAATTTTATTTCTTCTTCCACCACCTCTAGTTGTTGGCGACCGTACCGTGGTTGATTCTAGCGAAAAAGCCAACTTACTAGCAGCAAATTTCGCAAGAAACTCTCACCTTCCACCATCAAATCAATCGCCTCTCATTGCAAATCCTTCTGGTTTATCACTGCCTGCACTGTATTTTCGAACAAGACTTATTTCTCGGATCCTTACAAAGCTCAATATCCACAAATCTGCTGATTCGGTATTTCCCCCATTACCATTAAAAAGTGCTTTTCTTCTTTAGCTAAACCTCTCCGCAATCTTCTCTATCTTTCTTACTATTCAGGGTAATACGTATGTGGAAAGTTGCGAATGTTCAACTCATCCCAAGAAAGGAAGCAAAGCGAACCCCACCAACTACCGCCTAATAGCCATTATTTCAGTGCTCTCAAAAGTAATGGAAACTGCTGTCAATCGTAAAATCGTCAAATATATGGAAGATAAACAGCTCATCCATGATCGTCACTATGGGTTCCGTTCTGGACGGTCGACGGGGATCTTTAAGTTTACTTGACAGAGCGTTGGAACTCATGCTTATATAAATATGGCAAAGTTCAAGTTCTTGCACTTGACATTGCAAAGGCCTTTGACAGAGTTTGGCACAAATGTTTCTTAGTTAAGCTTATGGCCATCGACCTCAATGATACCCTTGTTCAATGGATTGAGAGTTATCTCTCTGAACGCACTATGCGAATAGTATTATATGGCGTTACTTCTTCCTCCTACCCAATTGATTCCGGCGTCCCTTAAGATTATGTTTTATCTCCAATTCTTTTCTTAATTTTCATAAACGACCTTCTGTCGTCCACTCTCAATCCAATCCATAGTTTTGCAGATGACAGTAGTTTAGACAGTACCTATGAATTTAACTCAGCTAGGGTGTAGCCTAGTGGGTAGCGTGTTGGTCTTGTAATGCGAAGGTCGTGAGTTCAAATCCCGATCGGCACAACATATAATTCCAGCACATTGCCTGCTTGGATATACCTTGGTCACGTTAATCTGCGAAAATGAAAAATTCGTAGAAAGAGGGTTGTGCAAAGGGCTAACAACCCTTCCACAATAAGTAATTATAATTATTAAAAAACCTGAATGTCAGGAGACCAAGGTCCGATTTGGGCTGTAGCGCCATTGTAGAAGTAGAAGATGAATTTAACTCTGCTGCGGAATCAAACAATCATTCTAAAGCTTCCAATCGCAGTGAGTTGTTCAGTAAACAGTGAACTTGGATCTCAACTTAATCCTGGAATGGGATAGGAAAAACAGAGTAGAGTTCAATGCATCCAAAACACAGACCTGTCATCTATCCCTCAAACGTGATGTTTCAGCGTTGTCTCACAATGTAACTTTTGATGGTGCACAGCTTACCACTTCGGAGAATTCACACTGTTAGGCGTCAAAATTAATGACCACCTGAATTGGGCCCAGCATATCTTTGATATTGCCCTTGATGCCTCTAAGCGTCTATGTGTGCTCCAAAAATGAAAAAAATATTTCACACCTATCGACATAGCAACCATCTATAAGGTTTACATTAGACCACGTTTAGAGTATAACTCGCATGTTTGGGCTGGAGCACCCAAAACACACCTTGCGTTGCTCGATCGTATTCAAAAACATGCGTTCCGACTGATTGGAAACGAAATCATCATGTCTTCTGTAGATTCTCTCGAGCATCGCAGAAATGTCGGAGTACCAGCATTTACTATCGATACTTCCATGGTGAATGCAGTAACTAAGCGCGCTCATTCCTCCACTGCATACTTTTCCCCGGAAGTCTCGCCAAGCTGAACGCGCACACGAGTACACGGTCAAACCCTTGCCTTCTCGTACAGTGAAATATAGGCAGTCTTTCATTTCCCGAACGTCAAGACTTTGGAATGATTTGCCAGCTAGTTTGTTTCCCAACAAGTACACATTTTCGTCTCTCTCCACCTTAATACCTCCACTTCCTATACCGACATAACTGCCCATTGCATTAAAGGGTGGCCCCCTTGTACTGGTGATGATGATGCAATGGCGCTACAGCCCATATCGAGCCTTGGCCTCCCGGATGCACCTCCCCCAGTTATCTCGGTCCAACGACCGCGTCCTCCAGTTTGAAAAATTGAGAAGCGATCTGCAGTCTGCGTCGACTGAGTCCTCCCATCGCTTTCGTGGCTTCCCCTGCGGTCGGTTACCTTGAGCTTTGCCCTTGAGCACTCGTTTTGGGACTCGTTCCTCGTGCATTCGTTACACGTGGCCAGCCCATTGCAGCTTGCGCAGTTTGATCACTATAGATGCTGGTGGGTCGTCAAATAGTTGATACAGTTCATGGTTGTATCGAATTCGCCAATCATCTCCTTCCTTAACTGCTCCGTATACCTTCCGAAGAATTTTTCGCTCAAACGTGTCGATTAAATTCTCCGACACCCGCGTCAAGGTCCTTGTTTCGCATCCATATAGCAGCACAGGACGAATTAATATCTTGAAGAAGCGTAGTTTATTGTTTCGATAGACCTTCCTTGATTTCATAATGGGGAGGAATGCATAAAATGCTTTGTTAGCTGCCGTGATTCTTCTTTGAATTTCATGTCGCTCATTGCCGTCCTTTGTGAGAAGGGCTCCCAGGTATACGAACTCATCCACCTGCTCGAAGTTGTATTCGCCTATTGTAATTTTCTGCCTCTCTGGGACAGTCCTTCGTGTCTGGGTCATGTATTTAGTTTTCGCTTCATTGACTGTGAGCCCTACTTCACCCGCTGCCGACTCCAACTCCAACTCCCCTTGTACCGGGTGTCGTAAAAAAAAATGAAAAAAGTTTTCATGTTTTTCGTCTTCGTTATTTCATATAGATCTGCTCTGGAGAGTTCCATTCAGAAAAGCCATTTTAGCATCCATGTACTGTACTCCCATGCCCATCTTTGCTGCCACGGATAATAAAGTTCTAAATGTGGTTTGTCGTACTACAGGTGCGAATACCTAATCATAATCGCTTCCATATTTTTGTGAAAAGCATTGCGCAACGAGTCGAGCCTTATACCGGTGGTTTTTATTTTATGTACCTATTTACAGCCCTCTGCTTTTCTCCTTGGGCAACTCGCACAATACCCAAGTAGCATTTTTCATCAATGAGTTCATTTCTTCATTTATCATTCGAAGCCACTGCTCCTTTTGTTTGCTGTTTAATACCTCCTTCAAATTTTGCGGTTCAACGATTTTGTCTGATTATGTCTGAAGTGATATTAATTTCTTCAATTAGTCTTGGTTTTTCATCTTGAAGTTGTTCATCCAATGCCTCTTCGTAATCACGCTTGCTATCATTTTCACCATTAACCAGGATTGGTTGAACCTTCACCTCAGCTTCTTCTGGTTCCTGTCGCTCGACTTCGCATTCATCACTCGCAATGATAATTGAGTCCTTCACATTAGCGTCACGTATTTTGTTCATTCGAACCACATCTCCCTTTACAAACTGAACGTCCCGACTAATGACAACTCTTTTTAGTGTTGGTACATAACAAGGATCGACCTTTGACTGCGCATCGTATCCAATAAATGTTGCCTCAACTGCTGTACTGTCAAGCTTTGCCGTTTCTGAAAACGAAGCACTTAGAACCAAAATTTTGCGCTCTATCTCCAACAGTGTGGGGTTGGGAATTCTTCCGTCATCCATTCGCTCCATATGACCATTATAGCTTCTTAAATATTATTTTCCTTCACAGATCCGAGAATTCTTCAGGGACCTTTTTCTCAAAGGCGTTAATTAATTTTTCGAATGCCTGAGTTAATGCCCACGTTTCGCTGCCATAGCTGTGCTATGCTGTGGCAGCGAAACGTGGGTCTTTTCTTTCGATGTGAAAGTTTTGTTAATACTTCGCACAACCCTCTATCTACGAACTTTTTCACTTTCGTAGATTGAGGTAACCAAGGTATATGCAAGCAGGCGGCTTGTTGAAATTACACATCGACCGGATTTTATTTCGCGAGGTAATGATTTCAGATACGCCCTTTATAGTCTTGAGTTTGGGCTCTGCTCGGTACGGAGCGACTGTTGAGCTACCCGGAAAGTGAGTATTTACGAGAAGATCAATGGTATCGTCACTCGAAAAGGTCCATGCTTTCATGTAGGGGAGATACGGAGAATTTTGGAAAGTCTTGACACTTCGGATATCTCTTGTACCATACCGTAAAAAATGTTGCTGTATTCGCGTTGTGCTTCACTTCTGTCTCGGATAGTTTCCTATGTAGTCTTTCGAGTCTCCTTAGCTCGATGAGAACGTCATGCACATTTCAGTCACCGCGTTCCAGATTTCGTTGCTGCTCAGCATATGTGGGACAATGTTGTCGGGGTTAATATTTTCTCCAATGATGTCATCTACTCTCCTGCTGTCCATTTCGTAGATTTAGCAGTGAAAGAATACATGCACTGCATTTTCTATTGCATCTGTACAGCTTAGACATGACGCCGAGGAGTCATAGTCATATTTATGCAAATAGCTTCTGTAACAGCCACGCTCTGACAGAAATTGGGTCATGTAGTAATTTACTTCATCATGCTTCCGTCTGACCCACTTATCTGCGTCTCTTAAGAGTCTATACGCCCAATGGCCTTTGTTTACAGTGTTCCATTGCAGTTGCCAGGCATTGGTACTTACCCGTTGCTTTTCTTTTTTCTCTTTCACTGTTATCGTATTATTTTTGTGACATATCCGTTGTTCTTCACCAGCTAGTTTGTCTGGCTGCAGTACACCAGCTGTGACATTCGCGGCGTCATATGAGATTGTACGAAATCCACTGCAAACCCTTACTCTATGGGCTTTTTTTAAACATATTCGCGTAAGCTTTGTATCGTACTGCTTCACTTCATATCGGTGCAGCATACATTATAATACTTCGCGTCACTCTTGAAAGAAGTATCCTCCTGTTTTGGCTAGGTCCTCCAATGTTCGCCATTGTTCTGCATTGGGCGGAGTTTACTTGTCCTGCTTTTGCGCAGACAGTTTCGATATTCGTCTTAAAGGATACTCTTGCGCCAATCATAGTGTGAGATAATAACATTGTTTAAACAAATTGGTGTGGTCATATACGTCACTGATTTTTCCTCAATTACAATGCACTAAAATTTTGTTTTTCGAAAATTTCTCTAATTGAAATCCATCTAGAAGTTGTTCATGACAACTTCATGCACCCATATATTTAGATTGTTCGAAATATTCATGTAGCGTCTGTGACAGAGATAAAAATCCATCTTCACAAATCGGCCGTGAATGAATTGTTGATGGAAAAATTTTGTAAGTATGAATTATAGATAGACGAAATCGAAATGGACGAGTTTTAAAGAAACAAGTTCGTCACAAATGAGTTCTGTGTGGTTTAGATTTAAATGCACGAATTAATCGACTGGTCATAAAATTGGAATATTTATCCAAAATCTTGAAAATCAATCATCTGCAAGCTATCCTGTAACTTGTCAATCAGCAATAATGGGAATAGTTAGATCCAGATCCACTTTACACTAGTTTATCACCAACATAGCTTGTTTCATTAGTGCACGCAACTTCATTCCCTCTGTCATCCAATCGAAAACACACCTGGAAAGGTAATCAAATACAAAGACCACCCAAAAGAGAACTTCCCCCTCCATCCTAGGCCTATGCAATGCCGATACATCAAAAGGAATTTTTCGTCGAAAGGCGAGTACAACATCACTGGGCCGAAGTCGTCTAGCTCCGCCATCGGACGGTGCCCAGTCGTGCCCGACATCCCCTAAATACGCGCATCGTCAACGAAATCGAGAACAGCATAGCGTTGACGAAACGATTGCTTCGAAATCCAATGCCGGAACCACCTCATCGAGCGGTCTAACGCGCAGTGCGAGCACGCTAAGTAGCGTGCGACCGCGCAGTAGCCCGGCTGGTCTTTATTCCTACACAGGTATGAATGGTAACTAGTTCGCATTGCATGATTCCAACCAGAATGATTTCAAATTCAGTGGTCCGTTTTTTTTTTTGCAGGCTCAGCACCGTCATCCGTCCATGGATCGCGTCTCGATCTCTCAGCACCGGATAAGGGTTCGGCAATTTATCTTGGATGCGCACCGCCACGTAATCAAATGTCCGGCTCGACATGGTCTGTGGCATCGTCACGCGTTGGTTCGATAAGTGGTCAAACACCAACACAAACACCAAATAATACCCCACCGGTTAGTCCATGTCGACATGGTATTAAACGGTATGTTAAAAAAATGATTGGTGCCCTTGATAGGAATTAATTCAGCGAACAAACCAAATTTTAATTTGGTTTGTTCGCTGAACCAAATTTTAATTTGGTTTGTTCCCTAGATCGAAATTGATCATGGGCATAATCAAATTTGATAATTTTCTTATTAATTTTTCCGCAATTACTTACAGATCTGCAAGTCTTGTGAAGAAAAAATGATGGATTGAACTTGAAGATGAATATGAATTTGTTATTTTTTGATAAAACGTTGGTAATTTTGTAAGCGGTAATTTTTGAAACAATGAATTAGTACAAAGTACAAAATTTCGTACTCTTGTTGTTGGCATATCTTGAAGTTAAACTTGAAATCGTATCGTGACTAAATTGAAAGCAATCCAAAGTTAAAAAAACATAAAATTTTGAATAAAAGTTAATAAAAATTAGCAAACTATTAAAAGAAACTTTTTTTTTATAAAAAAAAAATATATATATAATATGTAGCACAGTGGCTTCTTGTTTTGTTTGAAAATGTTGAAATTTTATATTTAAAAAAAATGCTAATGTAGTTAAATAAGTTAACTGAAAAAATGATAATGAAATATGAAAATATGTAAAAAATAGCAATATATACCTTAAACAAAATGAATCAAACTCTTGAGAAATTGTTATAAATCATAAAATGAGAGAGACAAACTATTTTTGTTTTTAATATTTAAGAACAAAACATTATCACAAAGAATCAACAACAATACACAAAACATTTTTTGCTATCAAACCCAACCAAAAAAATAATCGTATAAATAAAATTAATTTTAATTATAGTTATTATTATTTTAAAAACCACTCTTCAATTGTAATTATAAGGCCTGCATCCTTTTTTTTAGTAAACATTAATTATTTAAACCTTGAAAATAAATTTGATTTCATCTTGAATTTAGATTCTATTAAACGCACAAACCTCGTTAAAATGTGTGAAAGTGATTGAAATAAATTCGATACGCCTAAAATTTGGATATAAAAAAATCGTTATGGTGATTACGACATGCAATCAAAAATATTTCTATTATTATTAAATTCTAGCTAAATTAGAGAAATTATTGTGAAAAAAAAACAAGACAACAATTATTATATAACACTTTTATAACTTTTTATGTAATATTGAAATTTTGGTTATTGCCTAGATTGGTAGTAATTTTGAAAGTAATTATTGACTATGCGGTTTAGTTAATTTTTTTTTGTATTTTAAGCACTGTGGAGTGAATTTTTATTCATTTTGGTTATATATCCGTACTTGCTGCTTTTAATAGCTGTATGAGCTGTTGCTGACCAATGCTCAATCATAGAAATTAATATTGCTTAATTTGAGGATATTTTTGTACGCTTCTGTTTACTTTTAGATATATATAGACAGTTCTAGATACTTTAAACTGTACAAATGAACTGATGAACTCAGCTTT
This sequence comes from Chorisops tibialis, assembly GCA_963669355.1. Lineage (NCBI taxonomy): Eukaryota > Metazoa > Arthropoda > Insecta > Diptera > Stratiomyidae > Chorisops > Chorisops tibialis. The sequence goes on from OY770263.1 coordinate 214,931,026, forward strand.
ACGTATTATGGTGTGTGAAAGACTGTTTTGTAATCATCTATTTTATTCAGTGCAGTAATCAAAACTGTTATACAGGGTTAGACGATTGAACTGTTACCATTCAAACGGCCATATTTTTTTTTCTGTGAAATTATTTTTTATTGATTCAAATTACAAAAATGTGTGGAAATAATCAAAATTTCAGAATCCATTCACTTTAGCTCGATGTGGCCACCTTTTGCCTTGACTATGGCCTTCAAACTGTTAAAAAATTAGTTGCATGCTGCACGAATGTGATGTTGCGGTATTTTGGCCCATTCCCGTACAATGGCTTTCTTCAGCGCATCCATACTGGCATATTTTTTAATCCATGGATTTAGTCCATCGGATTTGCATCTGGCGAATTCGAAAGCCATTGTGTGTATGAAATGAAGTGTGGAACATGGTTTTCTAACCATTCTTGGTTCACACGAGCTTTATGAGACGGTGCCGAGTCTTGTTGGAACGTCCATGGTCTACGACCGAATTGTTTGCGTGCCCACGGCTCTAAAGCAGCTTTCAAAACATTTTCCCGAAAATAAGTCGCATTGACTTTGACACCAGACTCGATAAAAACGATTGGACAGCGTCCATCGGCGGTCACAGCTGCCCATAACATTACTTGAGATGGAAAATTACTTCGGGTGGCCGGTCGTAGGCACAAATTTTCGTAAGTGCGTTCAGTTAAGTAAACACGATCATTTTGAGAGTTTATGAACTGCTCAATAGGGAAATTTTTCTCATCAGAGAACACAATGTTTGGAAATTCGCCACGTTCGTGCAAGCGTAACAACTCCTTTGCTCTTTCCAGTCTAACTTTTTTTGCTTTGGTATAAGATCGTGAGCCTTTTGAAACTTGTAAGGCTTTACCTCGAGCTCATTTTGAAATATGCGTCGGATGCTTCGCTGGGATATTTTCAGTACTTTGGCAATTCGATTACCACTACGACGCGGATTTCGTTCAAGTCGAGCCTTCACTTTCCGAACCATTTCAGGTGATGTTGCTGTTTTTTTTTCTTTTTTCGTTTTTAGCGTTTGGCAATGCTGCCTGTATCATTATAACGATTTATGGTGCGATACACAAACATTTTATTCACTTTGAGATGGCTGAGCTCACGAACAATAGCTGGTTGTGATTTTCCAGCCAAATATAACGCAATCACACTATTACGTTTCACTTCCATTTCGAATAACTTTTGTTCTATAAAATTTAGACGCAAATGCCAGTGGTAGCTTGTAAACAATATAAAAATTGGTATGAATTTGACATAGCTGTCATTATCGGTTTGCCCAAAGCTCTCTATATCTTAAGCTGGGCAGAACTGACGTAGTGGCCATCTTGAATGACTCCAGCGGGTGTGACGTCATGGATTTTTCCATTCCAAAGGACCACCTGTATTATTTTTGGCGAACTTGTCGTAAAAACACGTTTTACTGAAAACAACACAAAAGCATAATTAAATCAAATTAAGCACGGATATATTACTCGAGTGCACACTTTTTCGCAATAACTAAAATTTTACAATTTTCTGTGTGAAAATTAACTGGAGAACTCTGCACAATATGAGTGACAGATTTTCTTCGGTGTGAGAAGCCGAGATTAACCTTTGATCGCACTTTTTTCAATTAAAAATCTATTGCACTCATATCAAGGTGTAATAATTATATGCCGAGCACTATTATTATTTATTTAATCATAACAAGATTGTTTACAAATAGATTGCTTAATTTAATTTATTTTAATATATCCTAATATATTTAAATTTACCTTAATTAATTAAACATAATTTTATATATATATATGATATATGATAGACACTGGTGGAAGGGTTAAGCGGGAAGTTGGGACCTTATAAAACGGAGCGTAGTCTCAGTTTACTCTATTAGAGTACCTTAGAAAGCTGAACTATCTTTAACACTGCATTTAAGAATAAACGCGATTCTTACGAAGCCCGCCGTATCTACTCCATACGAAAGCGCGCGAATTTGTATGGAACTGTCATGTTTGTTATGACTCCAACGTGTTGTTGTTGGATTCAGTTACTCGGCTTTCTACTATAGAGGGCTTTGGTTTGCCAGATATACCGGTGTGAAGTTGGTACTCTTCAATCGCCTAACCCTGTACAGTCCAACGTCAAAGGATGAAAAGTGATGTCTTTTATAATGTGCGGTATTTTAAACCAATTCATTATTACAAGCCCATGCTATTTCGTTTCTTTTTTTTTTTTTAATTTCTATAAAGTTGCAATGCTTCAAATGAGTGACAACTAGACTTGATAATTGGTATCCAACATGGCGATAAAAATGTTAACTAGTAGATTTTCGTCTTCCTAAATACTACACTACAGCCACAGCCCGAAACGGATCTAGGTCGCGTGCCATATTTCTTATTGTAGCACAACCTCCTAGCTCTGTTCTCTTTTATGAACGCAAATCGAGGTGCCCCATTTTTGCGAACGGTGTATTGAAATTAGGGTGTAGCCTAGTAGGTAGCGTGTTGGTCTTGTAATGCGAAGGTCGTGAGTTCAAATCCCGGTCGGCGCAATACATAATTCCACCACATTGCCTGCTTGGATATACCTTGGTCACCGCAATCTACGCAAATGAAAAAATTCGTAGAAAGAGGGTTGTGCGAAGGGCTAACAACTCTCCCATAATAAGTAATGAAAAATGTTAAGGAACCTGAATATCAGGAGGCCAAGGTCCGATTTGGGCTGTAGCGTCATTGTAGAAGAAGTATTGAAATTATGCTTCGGCCAGGAATTGAAATCACACCCTTCTCGGGTATTGTCTCCTGGTTTTGAAAGTAATAAAAGATCTTAATAGATTTTATACATATAAAGCGAGATCAAACTTTGCATTACTCATCACATAATTAAATATACCTGAGAATAATAAAAAAAAATAATTTTAATACCTACATATTTCTAAAAATTAACAAGTTTTAATAACTTTTCGATGTCACCTTTCATATTTCAGAGAAATTTCATGCGATACCAAGTTGAACACCACATAGAAACATGGAATTGAGTAATAAATACATTAATGGTATCAGTTAATGTATACCAACAGTGTTTGTATCACAGGCATTAATGAAGAGCAGACAAATGTTAGCCTAACATCCTGAATCATTCGCAACGAGGGTTTCAAAGAAGTTAAAAATGAGAGTGCATTTGAAAGGAAAATTTTCTGGATTCTACACTGTTACGCTTTATTATTCTTGATGTTTCGGTCTCTGCTGAGACCTTTATCAAACTGATCAACAATTACAGAAGACTATTGTTTTATAAAGAATGGCTGTGGGCAGGGTTTTTAGAGTTAAATTAGTTAATTAAGGTAAGTTAACTAGTATCGGTTAGTTAAATTAGGATTTCTGGGCATGGATTTTGTTTTGCTAAATTTTTAATTCAAGGCCCCCCGAAATACTCGCAAAGCTGCACTCTCACACGAGTGAACTGTGAAGCACTTGCCGCGGAGAACACTGAAGTTTAGGCAGTCCTTCATCACTCGGACGACAGTGATGTGGAATTCTTTCCGACTGAATCAACCTCCAGCAGTTGAACAACGTTCACCGTCACTTCAAACTCTTCCTTCCTGTGTTTCCCTGCTAATTTCTCTATTTCCACTTCCACTTCCCTTACCCATGTCGAATTGAATACCAAAACCTCATTCCAATTAGGGGTAAGTTCGAAGTCACTATTAAAAAAATAGTACAAGAAGCTTTATTAGTCAGTGTGAAAATATGGAATTGGTCATTAATCCAAAAAAATACAATTGTACAATCGCGCATTAAAGGGTGACCCCCTAAGTTTATTTCGATAACCATAAAAAAAAGTAGTGCGAGATTGCACAGGACTCTTTTGAAAAGCCACTCTACCAAAATAGAATTGTTAGAGAAAACAGACGGTACGATCGCACAAAAAGGAGAACAGCTATTAGTGCTTTTGCCTCAACTCCGAGGTTCTGGGACCATTGCAAAAGCAAAAGAAGACAGTTGTAGCAGGTCATGCTGAGAGGCAATAGAGGCAATATTTCCTGCACTTCTGCGAAGAGGAATGAAGCTAATTCTAACTAAAATTATAAACATTTGTAGGACGTTCAGTTCTCGAAGTTATATACCCAAGTTATGGCGTATGGTAAATACCAAAACCTATGTAAGTAACCTGGTCATTCCAATTAGGGGTAAGTACGGAGCCACTATTAAAAAAATAGTGCAAGAAACTTTATTAGTCAGTGTGAAAATATGGAATTGGCCATTAATCCAAAAAAGTACAATTGTAGATCCCCTATAGGGCAATAGGACAGAAATAGTTATCGTCCACAAGGCGCAATACTTAGCATAGGCCTTTAATTGTTGGTAGGACTTGTTTATTCCTCATGTTCGACCAATACGACGTACGGCCAGTTATTTGAAAGCAAACACATGTCGTCAGCTTATGGTTTAATGCTACTAGCTAACTTAAAATTAGTAGATACCGTCGTGACGCCAGAAAACATAGGAGTTACGTTCAGTTCCTTCAAACCTTACAAAACACCAGAACTGGAAGAAGTCTATCTCGCAATGATCAAATATGCGGATAAAACAATAATTCAGTCTCTGGTTGATATGTATAAAGCATGCATCAGTCATTGCTACATACCGAAACTATGGCAAGAGGTTAAGGTGGTTTTCATACTTAAGCCAGGCAGTGCTTCCCACAACAGCTCCCGCTTTCCGACCCATCAGCCTGACTTCGTTCCTTCGTAAAGGCCTGGAAAGACTGGTGGACAGCTACCTACATGCAAATCTGAACCTCTCGGTCAGATGCCCTCACCAACACGCCTATTTGAAAGGTAGAGCCACTAGCATCGCCTTGCATGTGACGGTAGCCGCCATAGAGAAAGCTTTCCATGACAAAGAGGTTGCAGTCGGTGGCTTTCTAGACGTGGAAGGTTCTTTTAACCACGTCAATATTGAGGTCATACTTGAGACCTTGCGCAACCATGGTGTGGAGCTCCTCTTGACTGCATGAATAGCTAAGCTTCTTCGCTCACGAAAAATCGTAGCGCGGATGGGACACGAGACAAGAAAAGGCTCTGTACGCAAAGGCACACCACAGTGCGGCATAATATCGCCTATCCTGTGGGTCCTAACAGTGAATTACCTCTTTCCATTTCAAATCGGAACGGCTACCCCACAATAGCATATGTAGACGATCTTATATCATGCTAACTGGTAAGTTTGAACAAGTTCTAGGGGACCTTATGCAGCAGTCCGCTTTACAACTGTTAGACAGTTGGGCACGAGATAAGATAGGACTTAAAAACAGATCTGGTCCTCTTCTGCAGAAGAAGAAAACCACATGTTTTCAATCCACCAACCATTCGGGATATCACTATGGTTCTCTCCAACGAAGTTCAATATCTAGATCTTATTCTTGATAGTAAATTATCCTGGAAGGCCAATATTGTGGAACGAGCATTACCCTTAAAATGTGTGCATCATCTCTGGCTAAACCTCTTCGCAATCTTTTTCATCTATCTTACTCGTCTGGGTGCTTTCCACGATTGTGGAAAGTCGCGAATGTTCAGCTAATTCCCAAGAAAGGAAGTAAAGCGAACCCCGCTAACTACCGGCCGATAGTCAATACTTCAGTGCTCTCGAAAGTGATGGAAACTGCTGTCAATCGCAAAATCATTCACTACCTCGAGGATAAATAGCTTATCCACGATCGTCAATACGGTTTCCGTTCTGGAATGTCAACGGGAGATTTCTTGGTCTACCTGACGGAACGTTTGAACTCTTGCTTGCACAAATACTGCGAAGGTCAAATTCTTGCTCTTGACATTGCAAAAGCTTTTGGCAGAGTTTGGCATCAATGTCTCCTTGTTAAGCTAATGGCCATTGGTCTCGATGCTACCCTCATTCGATGGATTGCGAGTTTCCTGTCCGAACACACTTTACGAGTCGTATTAGATAGCGTTACTTCTTCTTCTTTTCCAACTAATTCTGGTGTCCCTTAGGGTTCTGTCCTATTGCTTACTCTGTTCTTACTATTTATCAATGACCTTTTGTCTTCTACTATCAATCCAATCCATAGTTTTGCAGATGACAGTAATTTAGATAATACCTTTGAATTTAACTCTGCTGCTGATTCTCACAAGCAATCTGTTGCTCCCAAACGCAGGGAGGTATTCGGTTTGTTGAACTCCGACCTCCACTTAATCCTGGAATGGGGCAGGACAAATAGAGTAGAGTTCAACGCTGCTAAAACACAGGCCTGTCAACGTGTCAAACGTGATGTTCCAGCGTCGTCGTCTAATTTAGCGTTTAATGGCGTACCAATTTGCTCTTTAGATGAGTTTATCGTATTAGCCGTAAAGTTAAATAACCATCTTGATTGGAGCAAACATATCTTTGATGTTGTCCTTGATACTTTCAAACGCCTAGGTATTCTTTGCAAATGCAAAAATATTTTACGGCTCCCAACTTAGCTGCCATTTACAAGACATGTATTCAACCTCGTTAGAGTACAAATCGCATTTATGGGCTGGAGCACCCAAAACACACCTTGCGCTGCTTAATCGAATCTAAAAACATGCGTTCCGATTAATTGGAGACGACACCATTACGGTTTCTATTGACTCCTTCGAACATCTTAGGAACGTTGGAGTGCTCAGCACCTACTATCGCTACTTTCATGGTAAATGTAGCGTGAAACTTAAATCACTCATTCTTTCACTTTTCATTTTTCCCCCAAATACTCGTCAAGTGTGCCCGTTTAACACGAACTTACTGTTAACCCTATTCCTACTCGTACAGTGAAATATAGACAGTCATTCATCACCCGAACGTCCAGACTTTGGAACGCATTGTCTCCTAGCATATTTCCAAGCAAGTATAACCTTCAGCACTTCAAAAATAATGTCCATCGCCATTTCCGTGTCTCTCCCCCAAAATTCCCATAACACTACCAAATTTCATCCTCTTCCTATCCCGACATAGCTGTGCAATGCATTAAAGGGTGACCCCCTAAGTTATAATAGGTGCCATAAAAAAAGAGCAAAAAAGCTACCGTAGCTTTCTTTGCTTGCAAAAAGACATTCGGTTTGAGATTGGGCCTAAAGTCGCACCTCATCCACTGGATGTATACCAGTATTGTCAGTACAATTATTTGCTATTTCGCGCTGGTGTGGTGCCCAGCGGTGGTACTAAAAACCAACCTAGCACCCTTACAGCTAATCCAAAGAATGGCATGTCTGTGTATAACAGGTACTCTTAGAACCACAGCAACTGCAGCCCTGGAGGTAATTCACTCACTACCTCCACTTGATCTTTTTATAAAACAAACGGCGGGCCTAGCAACCATTAGATTGAAAACCTCTGATTCGTGGTCAGCAGGGCTGCACTTCTGGCACTCAATCCTACAGGATCACGTCCAAGCCAGTGTCCATTTGTAGACACAATTTGAAGTAATTCAAATGTGGATACCGAGTTATAGCGACCTGCTAGGAAACGACGCAGCAAACACGCTTCCATGGCAAGGATATGCAAACATTAACTCCACTAGGAAGTCAGACGACATCACTTTTCAGAAAATTTAAAGCTGATTGCTTCGACGGTTTTGAAGAACAATAATATAATTTAAATTCCGAAATTTCGTGAAATTTGTATGGGAGGGGTAAAAAGAGTGAGGTGAAGTTGATAGCTTTCACAAAATCGGTTGCAATTGTAATAAGATTAATTGTGACAAAAATGGGTTCTTTTAGCTTTGCTAGTTGCAATGAAAACGGAATAAATGCATTTTCGTAAATTGTGCATTTGTATGCGAGGTGGTAGAGGGAGTAAGAGAGGATCAAATCAATATTTTTTGTGATTAATAATACTCACATCATTATACTATGACCTAATTTTGAAGTCAATAGCTGAAATGGCTTCGGAGAAAAATCAATTTCATTAAATTTCGAAATTTCATGAAATTTGTATTGGAGGGGTTGAAGGAGTGTGGGGATGTGGCTCGTTCACGAACTTAAAGTTACTTTTTTCCTAACAATGACATATGATAAATTTCAGTACGATAGGTCAAAGCGTGCGGAGTTATGTTGTAGACAGACGGACAGACGGACAGACGGTCACTCGAAATCTAGGTTTTTGAGCGATAACTAATATTTCTGTACCCTTGGCGACTCTGTGCGAGCATTATTTCTTAGTGTTACAAACGGTAAGGCAAACACAATATACTCTCAGATTTCATCTAGAGGATAATGAATAAGGGGAGTAAAATGGGCCCAGCTAGATGGCCCCAGTGCATTGTGGCTCTACAAAACCTTCCTACAACCTAAACCTAATTTGGTTTGGTGAATGTTTTCACAGTGGATTTAGAATTAAAAGAAGAGATTTCCGGATTTCACACTGATGTGCTTTACCAAATGTGAAATACGTTAATTTTTTCTTTTAAGTCGTCAGTATAATCAAGGTAACTTAAGATGTTAAACAGTCACCACTGAAGACCTCTATTTTTCCCACTTTCCAGTGCAGCCCAAGGGGCGGAACTGGCCCTGCATGCAGAAGTAAATGGTAACCGAGCTAGTTTTTACTCGGACAGCCAAGCTGCCTTGAAGGCTCTCTCCGCTTATAGCTGCAATTCAAGATGTTTCAACCATTGTATGGATATGTTGGAAGAATTGGGGAAAATCGGCACTTTGCGACTTTGTTGTGTTCCAGATCATTGGGATATGTATACCTGGAAACGAAATGGAGGACTAGCTGGCCAAAAACGGACGAAGCCGCTGCCACCATTGAGGAAACGGCCAATGTTGGCATTGCCTTAAGAGTCAACAAAGTGTTGGGAAGGAAAAATCTCAAAAGCTGCAAAGCGACGTAACACAATGAAGAAGCCATGGGCCCCTTTGATAAAGGGAAATCATGTAAAATTTAGAGACTCGTCAGAAACTCCCTTCGCACAGTTTTTTTTTTTTGTTATATGACGCCGGAATTAGGGGGTCTCCCTTTTGTACTGAAGCGTAGCTCCGGTAAGGTGGGAATGAATTTTGGTTTTTGGAAATAGACGAAAGTGGTTATGAATACTTTTCTTGAATTGTTGCATGTTGTAATCTTCTGGGAATATTGAGGTGGGCAGCGAGTTCCATATCCGAACAGTCCGGCTTAAAAACGAATCACGGAAAATGACAGTGGAATCGAAGATAGTCTTCAGAGAATACTTATAAGTCCTTAAAGTAGCTCGTGTATTACGGGGTAAAGCCATGCATGGTTTTTTTATGTGACACCGGAATTTGCCTATATTGTACAGAAGCACAGTTCCGGTGAGGTAGGAAGGATATTGGTTTTTGGGAATCAAGGGGATAGAGACGTAAGTGGCTATGAATATTTTTATTGAACTGTTGAATATTGTAGTCTTGCGGGAATATCGAGATGGGCAGCGAGTTCCATATTCGAACTATCCGGTTTAAAAACGATTCACGAAATTTGACAGTGCGGCCAAAGATAGGTTTGAGAGAATACCAATGAGCGCGTGAAGCCACTCGAGTATTACTGGGTAAAGCACGCATGGTGGTAACAGATTAGAGATTTCGTCCGAACAATCTCCATTGTAGTGACAATACAAAAGGGGTAGGGGGCTTACAATTCGTCTATGCTCGAGTAAATCGAGCGATGAAGAGATGTCATATTCTCCCATAATTTTAATGCCCGAGACTGGATACTATCTAGATAGGAGAGAGAAGTGACTTGCAGCTCTTGCCCATAGGTGGAAAGTTAGTTCAAGGTGAAGGAGTATTTATAGCATTTTAGGTAACCCAGGCATTCAGATCCTTCTTTAGCGATGTTAAATATGTGATCTTTCCAACATAGTTATCAGTGATTTTGATACCTAACCTCTTAACACTTGTTGAATTGGATAATGGCTGGCTTCTGAAGGTGACTGGGTCTAAGTTAGAGACACATTTGTGAGCCACAAGACAGCACTGGATATTTGAAGTATTAAATTCCACTTGATTCTTGCCGCCTCAACTAAGAATTTTAATCAAGTCGTAATTTAATGATTGAACCAAGGACCTACATTGCTCTACTAAGCTAGTACATCGGGCTGAGGACACAGTGTTGAAGTAGTAGCAGAAATCTAGTCTGTAATTATCTGCGATGCTATGTATAGGATGGAAAGTTGAAGATAGCAAGACATCTAATATATATACTTGGAATTTCCATCAACCTCTTATGGTAATTCCCAGTGCAAACGGTAGCACCTATAGACTTGCGCTTTTTTATTAAATTCTTTGAAACATGAAAGTACCATGAAAACTTTTAGAATCAAAAAATATTACACCCTAAACCACCGAAAATGAGTACCAGGGTGGATTTAGGGTTGGACGATCGACCACGGACCAGATATTCTCAGTTAAGCAGGTGGAAAAGTTCTGGGGATACCACATATTTGTTGACATCAAACAAGCATACGACAGTATCTACAGGCGCGTAAAGTATTGTTGCGAGCTAGGGGATCGCTGATTTCAAAGGAAAACACAATTCGTTTAAAAATAATGAATAATTTTATTTAATCGCACTTTTCTTTATTTCTTGATCACTTCACTAAATTCGCTCTAAAACTTAATTCGTACAACTCAGGAACACTGCCAATCTATCACTTGTACCGATTCGCCTTCTTCCACCGATAGGTGTCGCCAAAATCTAACTAACTCGTTGTCTGAAAGTTGGCGGTTATTTATACTAAGTCTCCCAGACAGGTGTCGTTGTGTGTGTGTGTCTAGAATGATTGGCTACATTGTGGAGCTCGGTAGAAGTGTCTGGAAACATGTGTATAGCGTTTTAAATGTTGATGGACTTTTCTCGGTGTTGCTGGGGACGTCGAGGTTGTCAGATTTATAACATTACCCTCTCCTTAGTCCCTGTTCGTCCCGAACAGAGTCGTTCACTTCCTCAATGGCACCATGGTACTTTGTTAATCGGTCGAGATGTACCACTTTCATTTTAGTGCGGGGTTTATGATGTAGTTGAATCCGATAGACGACATCATTTAACCGGTTGATGATCTGGTAAGGGCCTTCCCAGTTTCGCTGTAGTTTCGGCGATCTGCCCTTCTGTCGTTTGGGATTGTATAACCAAACCAAATCGCCCTCTTGGAATCCTGATGAGTTCGCCCGTTGATCATACCTCGTCTTCATGCGGTCGGACGCCAAATCAATTTTATCTCTGACCAGGTTATAAATTGTCTTTAGTCGACATCGAAGATCCGAGACATAATCTTTAGCATTGGTTGGTTGGTCTGGTGGCACTCCAAACATTAGCTCCGCAGGGACTCGAATATTTCTTCCGAAAATGACTCGGGACGGAGTTTCTCCTGTTGTTGAATGCACCGATGTTCTATAGGCCATTAAAAATAGAGGGATGTGCTGGTCCCAGTCCTGTTGCCTCTCGCTGACGAGTTTGGATAGGTTTGAGTTCAATGTCCGATTGAAACGTTCCACCATTCCATCAGACTGTGGGTGTAATGGAGTTGTCCTCGTTTTGTTTATTCCCAGCATTTGGCACACGTGTTTGAATATTTGAGATTCAAAATTGCGCCCTTGATCGGAGTGTAGTTCGCGTGGCGCTCCAAATCTGCTCACCCAGTTGGTAACAATTTGTTCTGCGACGGTTACTGCTTCTTGGTTTGGAATTGCGTAAGCTTCAGGCCACTTGCTGAAATAATCAATGACCACTAAAATGTAGCGATTACCATTTTCTGATTCCGGGAATGGTCCAGCAATATCCACAGCAATTCTCTCGAATGGGACTCTCACGTTGTATTGTTGCATTTCTCCCTTTGATCTGCGGTGTGGGCCCTGACTTGATGCACACGTAGTACATTTACGGCACCAGTTTTCGACATCATCTCGGAGATGGATCCAATAGAACCTTTCTCGTATCTTTGCCAAGGTTCTGTTTACTCCCAAATGCCCACCGGAGGTACCTCCATGATATTCCTTCAAAACCTCCTCGACTTTACAATGCGGGACGATGGTTTGCATGTGATACGACTTTCCATCAGCGTTCTCCCATTTCCGTTTTAATAATCCGCCGTCTAGGTGAAGGGAGTTCCATTGTGCCCAATAGCACTTTAAGGTTTCACTGAATTGTGAGATGTCTTTCCACTCAGGCCGTTTCATTTCGTCCTTCCATGCCATGATCGGTGAAATATCTGGATCTTTACGTTGGGCGTCTTCCAGTTCTTGCTGATTCCATCCAGTCTTTGGTTCGGTCGTTATTCTCTGAATGGTTTCTCCGGCCTCTTTTCCTTCTATACGGTGACAATGCTTGCAGTTCGGTGGACAAGGACGACGTGAAAGCGCATCGGCATTTCCGTGGATTCTTCCTCTTCGATGAACAATCTCGAAATCGTAGGATTCGAGCCTTTCGATCCATCTGGCTACTTGGCCTTCGGGGTTTTTAAACTGAAGTAGCCATTTAAGCGATGCGTGATCCGTTCGAAGAAGGAACTTTTGACCATAGAGATATTTGTGAAAATGTTTTGTTGCTTCTACTATGGCTAGTAGCTCTCGGCGAGTTACGCAATAGTTCCTTTCTGATTTTGAGAGTACTCGGCTGTAGTAAGATAGCACTCTCTCCTGCCCATCGATCTCTTGTGATAGTACTGCTCCGATACCGACATTGCTGGCGTCAGTGTCTATGATGAAACCATGACCTGGTTTTGGATACGCCAGAACTGGGGAGTCGCAGAGTTGGTCTTTTATCCTCTCGAATGCTTCCTGGCACTGTTGACTCCATGTAAATGGCTTCCCTTTTTCTGTTAACTGATGCAGACATTTCGCCGTGTTAGCAAAGTCTTTTACAAATCGTCGGTAATATGTCGCTAAGCCTAGGAAGCTGCGCAACTGGTGTTTATCACTCGGAGTAGGCCAATTTATCACCGCCAGTATCTTCTCCGGATCTGTCTTTACGCCATCAGCTGAAACGATGTGACCCAAGTACTTGACTTCTGCACTAAACAAAGTGCACTTTTTCGGACTCAGCTTTAATTTTGCCGCTCGCAGTCGCTGGAAGACTTCCTGCAGATTTTTTAGGTGTTCATTGAATGTTTTTCCGATAACGATCACATCATCTAGGTAAACGAGACAAGTTTTCCAACTCAGACCACGCAAAACGAATTCCATCAGTCTTTCGAACGTAGCTGGAGCATTGCACAGGCCAAATGGCATTACGATGAACTGCCACAGTCCACTGCCGACAGAGAATGCTGTCTTCTCTCTATCTTTTTCATCTATCTCCACTTGCCAGTAACCACTCTTCAGGTCCAACGTTGAGAACCATTTAGCATCGGTCAGGGTGTCCATGATATCGTCGATTCTAGGTAGTGGATAGCTATCCTTTTTCGTAACATCATTTAGTCGCCTGTAGTCCACACAAAAACGGGTACTGCCGTCTTTCTTCTTTACCAGCACTACTGGCGATATCCACGGGCTCTTTGATTCTTCGATGATTCCCTGATGCTCCATAGTTTTGACCATTGAATTGACTTCTCCTTGTTTCGCTAATGGTACTCTTCTTGGAGGTTGACGTATCGGTGTAGCACTTCCGGTATCTATACGATGTTTCACTAAGTTTGTTCTGCCATAGTCGTCATCACCGGTGGAAAAGACGTCGCTGAATCCTTCGATTAGATCTACTGCTTGCTTGTGTTGTTCTCCTCTAAGGTTGCTTGACTGAAGAAGTGTTGATGTTACATTGTCCTTCCTTCTTGGCTTATTTTTAGAGGGTACGTCATGTGGTTCTGCCTTGTCGATACTCGTCACCGCCGATATTGGTTCACAGCTGCCAATTACATCTCCTTTCTTTACGCTGGTAGTGCTGTCCGCAACGTTCAGGACTCTTATTGGTACCATCATCTTCTCATTCCTTTTTACGAGCGTTTTTCCTAGTATTAGACTTCGTAATGCAGGTGTCGTTTCCGGTTCTATGAGGTAGAATCGGTGGTTCCCGGGATCACCATCGAGCTCTGCCCAAATAACATTCTCAGATGACTTTGGTATGTCCGCATCTTCGCATAATACAACTCGCAGCTTTGTTGTGTTGGAGGATGTTATTTCCATCGGGATTTCAATATTCCGCCACTTCATTATTCGTTGTCCTAAGTCCAGCTGTATACCGTGTGGTTTCAGAAAATCCATTCCAAGGATACACTCATCGGTAATATCAGCTACCACGAATACATGCGAGAAGGTCAAATCTCCAAGCTGTATGTCACGAGCTATTTCTCCATGGACCGTTGTAGTTTCTCCTGTAGCAGTGCGAAGTGCGTACTTCTTGGTGTTGTGAAGCCAAGTACGATCTACGAGGTCAGATCTTAACACTGACCGTGTTGCGCCTGTGTCGACTGTTATGATGCAGTTTAATTTGCCGACTCGACCACTCATACATAAGTCGTTTTCACAACGATGTAGTCGAGAAACTGCGATGATGGTTCCGGGGGCGTCGATTCTACCAGCCAACTTCTGCCCCATGAAGTTGGCCTTTACTCGTTTCCCGGACTGTCATTAGGTGAAGCGTGCTCTCGTGACGGTTCGCCCCTTCCTCCTCTTTGTTTAGCAGCGCAGCCGGAACAGTAGTTGATCGCTTTTCTGGGTTTGCGGCAGTCGCGTCGTAAGTGTCCTGCCTGTCCACAATTCCAGCATCGAGGAGCACCAGATCCTTCGCTCCGCTTGGTGTACTCGGCTTTCTGGCACACACATTCTTCTACTATTTCTCGAACTCGATAGTTACTCCGCGAGCTTTGCTTGGCAGCTTCGAACGTCAGCCCATATACTAAGGCTTCGCCAATCGTTTTCTTACCTGCCAGTTTTAACGCCTGTTGCAGCTCTCTGTCCTGTACAGCATTGTTAAATGCGAAAACAGCTGTATCGTTTCGTTGCTCTGTTTGCGCATTAGGCAGCGAAAATAGTGTGAGTCGTTCAATATCGCGTGCCAGCTCTTGAAGTGTTTCACCATTCTTTTGAGTTCGGTTGTACAGTTGCGTTTTGTAGATCTCTCGCATGTGGTCACTGCCATAATGGAGATCCAATGTCTGGACTAAGGTTGAAAAGTCTTGTTGTTGCTCCTGCGGAATCGTTTGAAGAACCTCTGCTGGTGGACCTCTTAGCGCCAATATAAGAGCTGTTCCCCGTTCTAGATCATTCCAATGGTTGTTTCTTGCGGCGGCCTCAAATTGGGTCTTATAAATAGCCCACGGTGTTTGTCCATCGAAGATTGGAGCCTTGAGACCCTTGTGCGCAACGTGTTCTGCCTTGATGACTCCAGTCGCTTTGACGTTATCGAAGTCTCTTTTTAGGCGTTCGACTTCTTCTGCAATCCCGGATGTCTTTTCCGTAATTTGCTCTTCGAAGATTCGAAGTTTCTTCTCCACGTTTTCTTCTATTGCCTTACCCATGGTGTCTATTTTATTATTTTGTAGCTCCAATTTTTGATTGAGGTCCTTTGAGGTCTGGTCTAATTTCTGATTAATGTCCGCTGATTGTTGTTTAATGTCCACCGATTGTTGTTCAAATTTCTGATGCATGTCCGCTGATTGTTGTTTAATGTCCACTGATTGTTGCTCTAATTTCTGATTCATATCCGCAGATTGTTGATCCAATTTGTGCATCATTTGTTGCATTAACTGTGTTAAGGCATCCGATGTACCAGAGCACTCCTCTTTACTAGCTTCTTCGATTTGGAACTCAAAACTATCTGCATTCTCACCCTCAGCCTCAAGTGTCTCGATCATACGGCTGACAAGTTCAGACTTGCTCCCTGTTGTAGGTAACTCGCGTCTACTGAGCTCTTCCTTCAGCTCCGTTACTTTTAAGTCTTTTAAATAACGCGGCATTTTCACTACCGATTATTTCCAGTCTTTCCGCGATTCGAATTCACTTAAATTTACGTCACTGCTCACTAAATCACTCGAGATTATTCGATTTCACAAAATTCTCACTGTCCGTTCGAGAATTTTAGTTCCGCGATTTTACTTCGCTAATTAAAGTCACTGTTCACTAGAGCACTCGAGAATATTCGATTTCACAAAATTCTCACTGTCCGTTCGAGAATTTTAGTTCCGCGATTTTACTTCGCTAATTAAAGTCACTGTTCACTAGAGCACTCGAGAATATTCGGTTTCACCAAATTCTCACTGTCCGAGAATTTTAGTTTCACTTTTCCGCTCTCACAAAATTATCCGTTCCGAGAATTTTTAATTTCACTCGCGACTTTTAACCCGAATTTATCCTTGAAATCCCACTCTTCTGACACCAATTGTTGCGAGCTAGGGGATCGCTGATTTCAAAGGAAAACACAATTCGTTTAAAAATAATGAATAATTTTATTTAATCGCACTTTTCTTTATTTCTTGATCACTTCACTAAATTCGCTCTAAAACTTAATTCGTACAACTCAGGAACACTGCCAATCTATCACTTGTACCGATTCGCCTTCTTCCACCGATAGGTGTCGCCAAAATCTAACTAACTCGTTGTCTGAAAGTTGGCGGTTATTTATACTAAGTCTCCCAGACAGGTGTCGTTGTGTGTGTGTGTCTAGAATGATTGGCTACATTGTGGAGCTCGGTAGAAGTGTCTGGAAACATGTGTATAGCGTTTTAAATGTTGATGGACTTTTCTCGGTGTTGCTGGGGACGTCGAGGTTGTCAGATTTATAACAGTATAAAAACATGTTGGAGTTTGGGGTTCCACCAAAACTGGTTCGGGTTACAAGATTTGCAATGAACGAGTCTTTGTCACAAGTCAGAGTAGAAAATGATCTGACTTCCAGCTTTGGGCAACTCCCCATTGTCACCAAGGGAACATTATGCTTCAAATAAACATATCTGGTATCATATGCCGACCACATATATGTCCTTGCAAGATCTCACGATAGAGCTGAAGATGTATTTGTTCACCGTAACTCGGTATCAAGGGAAGTTTGACTACGTATTAACGAAAACAAAACAAAAGTTATGACACAAACTAGGAAAAGGACGCCAATCTGGCAAATATTACAGTAGGAGACTATAACCCAGAAAACTTAGACAACTTTGTATACCTGGGGCAAATCTGTCGAAAGGTGGAAGCGAACCCATAGAAATTAAAAGAAGAATAATGATGACAAATTAGACGTATTGTTCGGTACCAATAATCAAAAATAAGAACGTACACAGGAAAACAAAACTTAAGCTATATAAAACGATCATAAGATCTGTGCTATGCTATGGCAGCGAAACGTAGGCATTGCCTCAGGCATCAGAAAAATTCATTAAAGCCTTTAAGAGAAAGGTCCTTAAAAGAATCCTTGGACCTGTGAGGGAAGACTCGATCTGGAGAACACGTTACAATAGAGAATTGTATGACATCTTCGACAATCCAGAATTGTAAATCTTCATAAAATTTAAGAAGCTACAATGGGCTCGTTATGTATAGCGGAATGATAACGGAAGAATTCCAAAACGCACACTAAAATTTAAAGTTATTGGACAAAAACCGGTCGGAAAACCACGGAAGCGCTGGGAGGATTCGATTGAGGCAGACAGCAAATTACTGCTAAGATTCTCTAACTGGAGGACGCGGACACAGAGCCAAGATGGAAGGAGGGGAAGTATTCAGGAGGCCAAAGTCCGATTTGGGCTGTAGCTCCATCGTAAGTAAGTAAACCTCCGAAAAATGGTTTAATAAAAAAAAAACTGAGCTTATCAGCTTCGGTGGCCCAGAATGCTCGACCACCATGCGGACGGATTTTGAGTAGAGTAAAAATATCAAATTTTAGGCAAATCATGGCAGTAGATGTGCATGTAGTTGTTAGATGTGCATGCGTTTGGTGTTGCAAAATAGTGGGGAAAAGAACCGAGCACTGAGGGACACTAGCGTTAATTGTATAGGACTAACCACACCATGAATTATGGCACGCATTAAACGAATGGTTAAAAAACAGACGGGAGCCCAAACCAATAGCTTTAAGTTTGGTTAAGAGGGCGTTTTGCCATACTCTGTCGAAAGCCTTGTAAATACCAAGAGCTACACAAGATTACCCAGATTGGTAAATGCTTTTGTTTCAACATTCTGGAATGTCCCCTGTGGAACGTTTTTTTTTCCGGAATCCATACTGTTTGTCATCGGGTGCGGTCACAGGCAACTATCTTCTTAGAAGACTTTGACAACCGATGACATTTGCAGAAGCTGTAGTGAGGAGGATACGACGACAGAGCGTTTCCTTTGCTATTGTCCATGCCTTCGAACAATACAAATTCTTGGAGAGTATTTCTTCGCCGAGCTGAATGATTTCCGGTCCCTTGAACCGATGATGCTCATTAGTTTCACCGGTAGAGCAGGCTGGCTAAATAGTGGCCACTGGTGGCCTACGTACATTGGTCTGTAACCCCTCCACAAACCTAATCTAACCAAATCTAAGACGCAATTTTAAAGCTCATACGAATTTAGTTATAATGATACATGCGTTTAGGCTTTATGCGCTTTTCATTGAATTATGCCAGAACAGGTTTTTCGTCAACGAAACACTTTCATTTTTAAGTTTTTTAAAGTATTTTCTTGAATTTAACACTTAAAGCAAAACTTGTTAATCCTTTGAAACTACGTAGTTCTCTTGCATATAACTTGAGTCCTGAAAAAAATAACATTTCGCCTAAACAATTGGCTTCCTATAAAATGGTTTAGTGAATGTTTTCACATGCAAATCAATTTCATGTAAATATTTTCGGATTTCACACAGTGCTGCTGTATTTATCGTAATTTTTCAATCTGGTAAATATCTTAGCAGAGACCGAATCGTTACGTTTAATAAAGCTCAACAGTATCAAATCTGTAAAATCTTTTCTTTAATATATAATAATCAATCAAATTCATATCAGTTAATTTCAGTCTTCCTTGATAAAATAAATTTTTAATATTTTAAATTTAATTTAAATAGAAAACGGTTGTGTTAATTAAAAAAAATTCTGTGATAATTTTCGAAATTAAAATTAATTATTAAAAAAAACGTAAATATTAATCAGAATTCTGACTTTCGTAGATTTATTTTAGCCTAAATTATAGATTTACTATTCAAATAAGCAATATATAACTTTTAATTAATATTTAGAAAAAAAAAAATTAAGTTCATCATTCAAGTATATGGTACTTTAATAAGCAAAGTAAATTTATTGGTCTGGCTTTGGATTTGCAAAAATTGACTGCAGACAGAGGCGTACCAGCTGGGGGGTAGGGGGCGGCGGCTGCTTTCCTCCCTTTTCCCAGGTTGTTTAAATTTCAGAATGATTTGAATGCAATATCTATGTATCTTCTTGTTTTTTAGATCTATCGAACAATATTTTCTTTATAACCATACGTAAGTAGATAAACGAAATTAGATGAGGAATTCTTAGAGAGGTAATCGAGAAAGAGTCTTAACAAGACGCAAGATGCCACGTTACATAAAGGAGAGCTCTCTATGCGCTTTCTTATGCGATCCGAACGAGTCAGACAAGGCTGTTTCAATAAATTTCCTGTTAAGACCCCCTATAGAGACATAGGACAGAAACAGTTCTCTTCCGCAATGCGCGATCTTGAGCATCGGCCTTTAATTGTTGGCAGGACTTGTTTATTCCTACTCCACAGCTCGCTCGACGTCTTCTTTTAGGATTATAATACAGAGCTTTTTTGGCGATATTTCTCTCTGGTTTCCTCAATATGTTAGGCTACGTGCTATCACTAAAATGTTAGTTTTCATGCCGGCTTAAATAAATTTTCCGCCTGAATCCTTTTATTGATAGCACGCTCTTCCAAATAACTTTTCTTATAGCCGAGAAACCAATTAGTGATATTTCGCCTTGCATTTTCAAATTAAGTTGTGACTTTCGCTGCTACTCGCACCTCACAATTTATTACTCCATTTGCAATAATCGCATAGCATTAGGGGCATGATTTGCCAGAAAAAAAAACAATACTTTGCTCACATTGCTACAAGACATTTGGTATATTTCTATCCGACGCAGATCTCATCATTGTTTTAAATACTCGCTACAAATGTCACTAAATTCCGACAGCAATGCCATAAAAAAATTTAGTGTTTCGACAAAATTGTGTGACAAACGAGTTTAAATGTGACTTTTGAGATTAAGCTTGTGGCAATTTTTGGCAGAAATTTTTTTGGAAAATGTTTTATAGAGTTACAATTGGCGAAAAAAAAGGACAGTGCTCCAAGGCATATTAACTACATTTTTTAAACATACTTTTCTAGTAAAATAAACAAAAAAATAAACAACAATTTTTTAAACAATTAATTTTGAACCAGTATTGTGTGAAAAATTGTCGTATTTGAAAGTCATGACAAATTTGGAATACAGTGCGGGCGATTTGACGAGATTTGACAAAAATTTTTTTCTTCACATACGAAAAAATCAGAAAGTTGTTAGGAAATAATGAGCGCATGATCGACGTGACCATCTGGTAGGACATTGTACGGAAAGTCAGGTCTGAGGGTGTGGAGAGGAGGATCTAGTTCCCGGAAAAGACACCACCTTGAAGAGCTATGATGAAAGGGAGAAGAAAAATGAAGCCCGTTTTGGACAAATCATTGTTAAAACGACATATGAAGCAGGGAGTCCCGGTAATGAACGATGGCGAAACCGGGAACAAAACACCCATTACCTGTTGGAGGAATGAAGTCCTTCATTCCGTTACAATGGCGCCCAACGTGGGGCTTAAGATAGTACTGGTAGGCAACGCATACCCGTACCGTCTTCCTTTTTTTTGCCCCTTTCATTTTGGCTATTTCACGATGGTGTTTTCCCGCACCCATGGAGGAAGCCCATTATTTATGGTATTGAACGTTTGGAAGAATGGAAGATTTGCTGAATAGCCTATAACACCAGTATAACTCAAGAAAAATAATATAAGATCGTATATAGTCAATAATTACAACAATTATAAGTACTCCTACTTGCACAAAAATCTGTAAATCAGATATAAAATACAATCTCTAAACTAAACTATATTTAAACAAAAAAAAACGCTTGGAATTTTTCAAATTCAAAAAATCTAGATGTGTGTTCCTTTGTAAAAACGAAACAAGCAAATTATTTGAGAGCTAAACTAAAAAGAAAAACTTTCTAAGAAAAATTATGTTAAAATAGATACATATATTATGTCTAACATTAGATACTTACATATTTAAAAACAATGCTGCTCATATTTAATTTTTATCTACATTAAGAAAAATCAAGTACTCATTTACAAATAATCCAATCGCTTATCTTAATAAATAATGCGTGTGATTTAGATTAAAAAAAAAAATACTATTCATAAAATTGGAAACCCAAAATTAGAAACAACATCAACATCAAAAAGTAGAAGAAAACAAATAAACATAAAAACAAAATGATGTAGCAAAAACCTTTCTAAAATATTTTTTACCTTATTAAAAATTTAATAGAAAGTGATACCTACCTACTTACGAGTAATAGTCGTGCAAAACTAATGAAATAATATATTTTTACTATTTATGATCTTACTGTATAAACCAGAAAAGAAAAACAAAGAAACAAAACAAGAGTTTCCTCTTATATACTTTTTTAATATTGTTTTATTAAAATAGAAAATTCTATAGTTGAAATGACAGAATGAAACACAAAATAAAATATAATTGAAATGCAGTTAGTTGATGACAAAAAAAAAAAAACCTTAAAAATTGCAATCACTAAAATTGTTTGGTGTTTTATTTACTAAAATTTTGAAGTTCAGTTGTCCGTATGCTAGGGATCATGTATTCTACGCCTCCATCCTTCTCGGTTTAATGGACGCGCTCACTTCAGTTTGAATATCTTAGTATATCAGCGCTTCTATGTTTGTCTTGTTTAGCTCGTGTCGACTGTTCCGTTAAATGTCCTGGCAATGTTGAACAAATCCTTTCTTTTTTGCTGGAATATCGAATGTAATTTAAAATGAATTAATAATTCCAACATCGTGAAGCTTCATGTCTTTATCTCTGGCCTTATAGCTCCGCTTTAGAGCTTTAACCCAGTTATGTTTCTTTAATCTCGTCAATTATTTTGATCTTGAGATACATTCTAAGGAAGAGAATGGTGTTCTTCTTCGTTAACCACAGTCGTAAGTGTCGTGCCGATAGAAGTAATATAAACAGGAAGACCAAGAATCTGAAAGAGAATTGAAGTAATTTGGATGGTTGAAGATAAAAAGAAAAAACGAGAAACAGGTTCAAGTCCCAGTATCTTTGTATTTTAAGTAACATTGCAGTGTGTGCAACCTTAGAATATATAGAAAAGGAAACAACAAGCCGTGAAGGAATTTCCATGCATAAATAAAACGATACCTATCTACCGCGGACCGCTCTCAGATACCCTTCAACCAGCAAATTCACTCTCAGCCGAATGAAAAACCAAATAAAAGTGCAATCGGTTTTCTATCGTAAATCATTCCCCCTGCATTTTACCTCCACAAGCTTCTACAAAATCGGTTTGGATCAATTTGGACAAATCATAATGTCTATTATAGAGAAAATATTCCCCAACATTACAACTTTTTGTACTACTCCACTATACTAATAATAGCCACGCCTTGCATTTTGACAGCATGACCGGGAAAGAGTCATCTCGCTGGAGGACCTCCTCAAGTCGATGTGGTATGGAGAGGGCCAATTTGAATGTGTCAATCAAATTCCTGTTAAGACCCCCTATAGGGGCATAGGACAGAAGCAACTCTCTTCCACAAGGCGCGATCCTGCGCATCGGCTTTAAGCTGTTGCCAGGACTTGTTTATTCCTCTGGCCTCCTGCTCAACTGCTCGCTTCCATGTGTTACATGGTCGACCAACCCGACGTCTTCCTTGAGGGTTATAATCCAGAGCCTGTTTTGCGATGTTTTGCTCTGGTTTCCTCAAAGTATGACCGATCCACTGCCACTTTCGCCGTTGAATCTCAATATCTATTTTAGTCTGGCGAGTTGTACTCCAAAGTTCGTCGTTGGAGATCACTTCTGGCCAGAATATTCCTAAAATGCGTCGGAGGCATTGGTTTACGAAGGTCTGTAGTTTCTTGGTGAGTCGAACGGTCACTTTCCACGTAGTACAACCATATAACAACACGGATTTGACGCATGCGTCAAAAACTCGCAGCTTCGTGCGAAGGGAGATCTCTCTTAACCTCCAGAAAGGGGAAAGGATACCGAAGGCCTGACGAGCTTTATTTAGCCGAGCCTCAACATCTTTTTCGGCTCCGCCGTCCATGCTGACAATGCTTCCGAGATAGCAAAACTTCCACATCCTGTCCATTAAGAACAATCGGTGTGCTTGCGTTCGAACCCATTTGCATGTACTTGGTTTTACGCACATTTATTTTCAGTCCCGCCTCTTTGCATTTAGAATGCAACGAGCGAACATTTGACTCTAAGTCCGAACGGGTATGTGCAAGCAAACACACGTCATCAGCATAATCAAGGTGACTTAAGATGTTAAATAGTCTCCATTGAAGACCTTTACCTTCCCCACTTTCCAGTGCAGCTTTCAAGATGTCATTTATTACCACCAGAAACAGGGCTGGTGATAATATGCAGCCTTGTCTGACACCCGTTCGCACAGGAAAGCTCTCGGACAGCTCTCCTCTATGCAAGACGCGACACCTTGCATCTTCGTAGGATTCTTTAATCATAGCTATGACCTTATCTGGAATACCTCTCCTACGCAAAGCATTCCATATGTAATCTCACTTAACGCTGTCGAAAGCCTTCTCGAAGTTCACAAACATGAGATGTAGTGGCGAACCCATTTCGGCTGACTGCTCTAATATTATCCGTAGGGTATTTGTGTGGTCGGTACAAGACGACCCTTTACGGAATCCAGCCTGATAAACTTCGAGAGTGCTCTCGACGACATCACTAATCCTATTGAGAATTACCTTAGCCATAATTTTTGATACGGCAGTAAGTAGACATATACCACGCCAATTGCCACAATCCCGAAGGTCGCCCTTCTTCGGAATTTTCACAATGACGCCCTCCTTCCATTCAGTCGGATATCTTCCATCATTCCACACCTTAGTGAAGAGTGGGAGGAGTATATCGGCTGTTATTTCCGGGTCCGCTTTGAGGAGTTCGGTTGGTAGTCCGTCTATACCTGGAGCTTTCCTTCCCGCCATTGACCGAATGGCGGAAACTATCTCTTCCTTATCTGGGGGATCGTCCCTAATAGAGGATTGTTGCGGTTGGATGTTTGGAAGTTGTTCTGTTTCCGGAATATCTTCATCTGACAAGATGTTTAAAATATCAGAGAAGTATTCCTTCCATCGTCGCAACTGGTGTTCACTCATATTAAGGAGAGTTCCGTTGACATCTCTCACCAGGTGGTTGGCGGTGAAATTCCTGTTCGGCAACTGTTTCATGATTTTAAATAGTGAACCCATATCCCCAAGGTAAGCCGCAGATTCTGCCTTGTTTGCCAGATCTTCAATGGCCTTTCTCTTGTCGCGTCTAACAGCCTTTTTAAGCTGTATATGAGCATCGCGGTAGTTCTGCCTCAAGTCGGGCGTTCGTTGGTTGACATCGGGTTGAGAGATGATTGCCAATTTGGCTTTTTTCCGATTGTCAACCTTGTCCCATGTGTCTTGCGACATCCAGGGTTTCTCACCGCTTTGCGCATATCCCACAGATTCTTCAGCACTAGTTAGAAAAGTGTTTCTGGTTGCCTCCCAATTGGCGTCCAGTGTGCGCATTTCATGTTCACTCAATGTGGATGACTTTTCGCGTAGAATGGTGGTGTATTCGAGTTTTTTGTTGGGATCTCTGAGTTTATCCACATTAAGCTTGCGCTTCATTTGAAGAATTTGTGGTCGTCGGATAGCTGCTGTACACAATCTCAAGCAGGCAACCATCAAGTGGTGATCGCTCCCCACGTCAGCTCCACGTTTCGCTCGCACATCGAGGAGACATCTTCTCCATCGGCGACTTATAGCCAAATGGTCGATCTGGTTCTGAGTAACACCGTCAGGGGAAACCCAAGATGTTTTATGATGACTCTTGTGTGGAAAAAGGGTCCCTCCGATGACCATTTGCCGAGTACTACAGAACTCCACAAATAATTCGCCGTTTTCGGGTCTCTTAATCCAAGGTCGTGAAGGGTCGACCCAAGGGTCACCATGCCTCCCCATGACGTGTTCTAGTCCAGTGTTGTCTGATCCAACCTGGGCGTTCATATCTCCCGAGATGATAATAATATCACCTCTTGGAACACGTTCGAAGGTGGCACTCAGTTGGCTATAAAACTCCTCTTTGTCACCAGATGTTGCGGTATTAGTTGGTGCATAGCACTGCAGAATTGTGACGTTTCTGACACTGGTCCTGAGCCTGACGACGATAATCCTATCCGAGATTGGTTCCCAGCTAATGAGACTGTTTCTCGCTCTCGGCGTAAGGACGAACGCCACGCCATTTCTGGCTTCATTTTCAGGGCCAATGTACAGAATAGTGTTTCCGCTAGGGGTTCGTTCTTCTCCTGATCCTGTCCACCTGACCTCGCTCAAGCCCAAGATTTGGATGTTATAGTGCTCCATTTCACGGTCGATCACTGATTGGCGGTGCAAGGACCGAGTAACCCCAGCTCTTCCCCCGTCATTCAATGTTCGAACGTTCCAGAAGCCAATCATAGTCCGTTTTCGAATGCCAAAAGTCGTTACCGTAGAATCAGTCCGTATCCGAGGCGATGTATCCGTTTCTCGTATCATTTAGGTCTTAAGATCACGGGTGATAAGCCCATGATCCAATTTGAATGTGTCCTGCCTGGTAATTTTGTCCCATTCATTGATGATGACGTTTTCAACCCTCTAACTGGCGAAATTGAATAGGCGAATATTTTTCATTGGGAATTTTTTATATCATAAATCAGAGTCTAAAAAACATATCTTTCAATTTTCAAACAAAAATACCTGCGCAGTCAGTCGCCAGGTATTGAAAAAGGATGCGTTTCTATAGGAACGCTTGCCGGTTTAAGTGTAAAAAAAAAAACAAAAAGGTATGAACATGGTATTTTATGCTGAATAACAGGATTTATTGACAAAAAAGATATAAAAGGTGAAAGAAAGGGAAAAAATATTAATCTAAGAACTATGGTAAGCATTAAAACAGTTTTTCGCTACCGTGATGCACAAATGCAACCGACATTTTGTACAAAAAAATTGTGTCTTGGACTTCTTGCAAAGCTTGCAGTCTCTTTTTTCTTTATTTGTTAGCATGATGGGATTGTGGTCCAGTCTATCAAATCGAATATCGTCCACGGTATGCCTGGCGGTTTGACCAATCCTCAAATTGCGGTGGTGTTGATGGTGGTGTCGGTGTTGCGGGTGTTGACGAGTGTGATGGTCTACCAATGACGCGTTTTTGGGTATACGAGACGAGACCAGCAGCAATTTTTTCTCCGAACTGTAGTAGATTGAACAAATCGATGTCTTCGGCTGAGACATCCCTGGAATCACTGCCCCTTGTTGCGTGCATTCGCCGATACAAAATATAATCGTTGATTGCAAAGATATCAATTAGATGGTAAAAAATTCGTACCATTAAATTTCGGGTTTTCGCTTTGATATGGTACCGGTCTGTTAGACCATCCATCAAATCAACAACACCCATGTGACGATTGTACTCGACTATTATTTCTGGACAATTCACTTCGATGTACTTTTTACCTTTTCGATTATACCGCGCTGCTTTTGCGGGCTGTTTGTCTGGATTTGAGCGGATAAACGGCTTTGTTCCAACATATGTTCATGCCAGTCGGACACATTTGTTATCTTTCCACAGTACCGTTGAGATATCAACACCATATGCAGAGCCAACACATTCAACTGAATATCCTCTTTCTTCTTTTTTCACGGCATCATCGTTTGGAAGCTTGCAGTTTGGAATCCTGTTCACACGGACTGTGCCCAAACTGTAGATTCCTCTAGCACGCAAATATACCAGCAATGGAATCGAGGTATAAAAATGATCGAAATATAATATGTGACATATGAGACAATGTACGCAGCGCTACCAAGGTCGGGCTGTCCGTCGAGCACCACATTATCTCCAGCACCATTGTAGATTTTGAAACGATATGCATATCCACTCGAATCACAGAGCACGAACAATTTTACTCCCCATTTATGGTGTTTATTTGGTATATATTGTCTAAGATGATGCCGCATCTTTGTTAAGCACATTTGTTCATCCACACAGAGTCGCGTCGTTTTGGGAACGGAATTGAAACGGTCATTAAATGCAGTGGCTAGCTTTCGAATCCGAAAAAGAGCATCATAACCTGGCTGTCCTTTCTTTTTGCGATTGGCCTAGTCTTCAAATGACAAATGCTTCTTTATGGCCATGAACCGCTTCACTGGCATTGTTTATGCAATAGGGGAGAAAGAATGTTCTGACCAATAGTTATCAAGATTTGGATAGCGGTATTTTGACATATATAACAATATACCGACATATCTATACATCTCTGTTGCATCTATTTTGAAGACGGTGTTTATATTCTCAGCCAGTGCATGTCGATTTGTTTCTTCGGCTACGATTTTTGCTACTTCGTGAGTGAAAAAATAGCAAAAAAACTGCATTGGCGTTACAAGCTCATTTATAGCCGTTGGCAAGCTACTGTCACCTTAAAACGCAACATCATTCCACACGATTTTGGAAAATTCGTTTGCGTCTTTTGCAATTGATGCAATATCTGAAAATAACAAATGGAGGAAAATGTTTATCAATTTACTTTTTTTTTCGCTTGGAAATTTACCTGCTCCAGTAAGCCCACCTGTAGACGGGGTAACTACAGGGCCAGTCATTTCCATATATGGTAATGGTGACTGGGGTCTTTTTGCTGGCCTCAGCACTAGCGGTTTTTCAACTGGTACAGCAGTAGAAGTAGATGGTTGCGGCTCTGTTGCTTCAACAACGTCTTTTTCAAAATTATCGACACGTGGATCGAAATCGAAGAGTGTCACGCTGCCGTCGCTATCGAAATCGCTGTCATCTTCGTCCGTTTCAACCGAATTCAAGAGATCCATCACCTCCTTTTCACTTACTTCATTCAATTTGAATACACTTGGCCTTCTATTACTCATTTCTATGCAAAAGGTGAGAAAAAATTAAGCAAATGGAAAAATGCAAAAGGGGAAAAAATGTTGCGTAAAACGGCAAGCGTTCCTATAGGACCGCATCAACTCACCTGCAACAAGGACCGCATTACTCACCTGCACGGTGTTGAAATTAACCAAATCACTGGATAATAGCACTTTTCACTTGAAAAAGGTTTAAATAACTCAGAGAAAATTTTCGAATGAATTTAAACTTATATTATATTGTTTTTATTGACTTTAAAAAATTTTACACGAAGAAAAATTTTTACGAGCTCTCGACACGAAATCTAACACAAAACAATTCATAAATGTCAAACGAAACATCAGATCGCGTTCGTCCTTTGGCACATGTGCTCACTGAAGTATTGCCCTATGACAGGAATTCAGGTTCACATGTAAATGTTTCTAGCTGGCAACAAAATTTGACTTTTGTGATGCGTTCCTATAGGAACGCTTGTCGGTTAGAGGGTTAAGCACTTTCTTTGGAAGTTATGGTTTGCTGACGGAACCTGCGTTCCAGCAAATCCCATAAATGTTCGATGGGACTAAATTCTGCGGATTGGGGTGGCATACGTAACTGATGTTTTGTGTTATATAGCAACCAAAGCTTCACATTGTTTGCCATATGCTTGGGATCATTATCACGCTGGAACCAGAAATCGTTACCGAGCCCCAACTGTTGAACGCTTTGCTTCATATTGATCTTCAAAATATTTAGATAAGCGAATTGATCCATTGATGACTCTACAAAAACAAGTTTGCCAACTCCTTCCGCCACTATACACCCCCAGACCATCACACCACCTCCACCATGTTTGACAATTGGTACAAGATTTTCCTTTTCGAGGGCATTACCGCTCTTCCGCCACACTAACTTTCTTCCTTTAATGCCAAATATACAAAACTTGCTTTCGTCGGAGAATAATACATGTCCCCAAAATTCTGGAGACTTGTTTATGTATTCATTTGTGAAAGCCATACGTTTCTTTCTGTTGACTTCCGATATGTACGGCTTCCTACGGGCCACTCGTGCTCAATACCCATCTCTCTTGAGTATTTTGCGAATTATATCTTCATGGACATCCTTGCCAAAAGATTTTTTTAAGTTTTCATTTATTTCAGAAGCAGCTATTCGAGGATTTTTTTTCACTGAATCCACTACATTTCGCTTTTCGCATACGGTCAATTTGTTGGGTCGATCACAGCGTGCCATTGACAAAATGCATCCTGTAGCATTTAATGCTTGCACGACGTACTGGACAGAAGAGTGAGTTCTTCCTGTTATGTGACCTATTTCGCGGAAAGATTTGTCTTTTTTTTTAACTTTTAAGATAATTTTCTTCTTGGCAACACTAATTTCTTTGGTTTTAGGCGCCATCACAAAATTCGTGTACACCAGAAATATGAAATAACTGCAAAGTAATTTATTCACATCAAAATCTATCACAAATTAAAATAAACTGCCAACAAGTCGGGCGAAACTTTATTATTCTTGGGACAAGTTGCGGATGAGTGGAAAGTCAATATGCAGGTTAGAGTGGTTAGGGAAGGCTAAGTGAAAGGGACTTCTTGGGCAGGGCTGTTGTCAATTTAACAATATTTCATTCATTTCTGCAAGTTTGGGTTTTTATGAGGGGAGGAGAAGGGGTAAGGGTGGGTGGATGTTAATAGCTTTTCAATTAATTGCTTGAATCATGTCCAATATTCTCTGTATAGAATGTGTTTCATAGACGAAGTTGCATAGAATTTTCATAAAATTCGCTGTATTTTACATTCACGAAACCGAACATTTGTATGGGAGGGGGTAGAGAAGATAGGGGAATCGTAAAATTTGATATGTAGTCTTATTTCGCTTCTCTTGTAAGGTGCTTGTATAAAATTTAGCTTTTAGTTTGTTGGTTATTAGTTGATTTAATGAAATTGGTCGAAATCATAGTTTTGTACGGGAGGGGGTAGAAGGGCAAGCGCGATTTCAAAACTTTTAAAGCAACTTCATTTGAATTATTTTTATAAGTTTTTATGCAAAATTTGAAATTGATAGCTTTTAAGAGTTAGCTGATAACTGCTTTCTTAAAAATGCTCGAAAAAATAATTTTGTATGGGATGGGGTAGAGGAGCTAGGGGAATCGTAGAACTTGTGATGTAATTTTCTTTTTTTCTATTGTTAGGTGCTGGTACAAAATTTCAAGTTCGTAGCTTTTAATTTGTTGGTTATTAGTTGATTTAATGAAATTGGTCGAAATCATACTTTTGTATGGGAGGGGGTAGAAGGGCAAGAGCGATCTCAAAACTTTTAACGTAATTTAATTTCAACTATTTTTATAAGTTTTTCTGCAAAATTTCAAATTGATATCTTTTAATAGTTAGGTGATAATTGATTTCTTAAAAATGGTCGAAAAAATAATTTTGTATGGGAGGGGGTAGAAGTTTTAAATGTTTTCGATCAGTTAATATTTCATATATTTTTTTTAAATGAATTTCGCAAATTTTGAAGTTTCTACCTTAAAATTTCACTCAAAAATTTTCAGTTTATGTGTTTTTTTCAATGCACATGAAACACCTTGTGCACGTTAGACCGGGGGGGGGGTCAGCTTATAACATTATGAATCAAGTTATTATTATTTTTCTATGAACAGCAAATAGACGTATCCACATGCAAAAGTTAAACTTTGTATCTTTCACCAGACCCCTAAAAAAATCACTCAAAATTTTCGACATTTTTGCTTATCACCTCCCTCCCCTTACACCCCTCAACTTAAAATTTTTACCAAAATTAACTATAATATAGTTCCACAATCTGACAAATTTTCAATTTGGCATCTGTACTCTTTTTTGAGATATAAGGATTTGTAATTTTGAAAAGTGCGCCATTTTTGAAATGCTCCCCATTTCCCCCCACTACTATTATTTCAACACGTTATATTTTTTTTGTATTTTTCTAGTATTGCTAAATATAAGTTTCAAGTTTGAATTACATAGCTTACGAGATAGTTGAGATATTCATTTTTAAATGTTTTCCTTTGCACCCCCCTCTGACCCTCCCCCTTACAATAATAAGCCACTCTCTAAGCTGATTCCAATGAAACTATATGCCACCTTAATGGTCCCAAAATATGAATGTTTTACAATAAGTAATTTCGAAGATATAGTCATTTGAAAAAACAGTTCGGCCGACAATTTGTTTTTAGCCCCCCCTTTTCGGACGCCAATGGATAAAAAAATTAAATTATTTTTAAAGTATGTCTCACAACCTTCTCTATATCTGTACTGATTTTCAACTTTCTATCTGCATTCGTGGTGGAGATATTAGCAAGTGTAATTATCGACTTTTTCCCTCCCCCCGCCTCCCTCTTCCACCTAACACCCCCCAAAATTTAGAAACTAGAGGTCATTTACTCAATCAACAATCCACCCAAAAATGAACATTCTACCTTTAGCGGTCTCGGAGATATGAGTCCATATGTACGGCGGAACGAATATTTTTTTTTTTCATTTTTAGGCTAATTTAATCATGAAACGCGAAAAAAAACATAACAGGGCTACGATTGCGCGTAAAGCGCAATCTTACGATACTCTAGATGAAATAGAATTTTTTGTGATCCCAAGAAATTTCGCATGGGAAGTATTAGAAGGGATGACAGCATTGAACTAATTTTTCCCCATTATGCTAAAGTAGCTATAAAAATGTTTTGTACAAAATGCTTACTCCAAAAATTGAATGGGAACTGAAAAAATTAGTGAGTTAGATTTAGTGAAAATGTGCAGTTTGTATGGGAGGTGGTAGAAAGAGTGGGGCGATTAGAGTGATTTTTTTCAGAAATAACTAGGAATATTGTAAAATTGACATCCCTGAAATTTCAGACTAGTGCCATTTATACTTTTCAAGAAAATGGATTTTTTGTGAAGTTGTGAAACTGTGTCATATTGTATGGGAGGGGGTAGAAGCAGTGAAGCTAATCAAATATTTTTTTCTGATCTTAGTGCTAATACTAATTATGTATTTATTACAAAATATGAGCTCAATAAATGTTATATGTTCTGAGAAAATCGTCTTAGAGCATTTCATGAAAAAGTGTAGTTTGTATGGGAGGGGGTGGAAGGAGAGGGAGGAAGCAAATAATTTTTCTACTGTAGATTAAAATTACTATGAAAATAACACATCCGAAAATTCAGACTAATAGCTTTTATACTTTTCGAGTAAATCCGTTTATTGTCAAATTACGAAATTGTGTCATTTTGTATGGGAGGGGGTAGAAGGGGTGAAGCTAATAGTCTAAATTTTTTTGGGCTTACTAACAATTTTAAATAAATATTTGGTGCACAATTTCAGCTCTCTAAA
Source organism: Chorisops tibialis (assembly GCA_963669355.1). Taxonomy (NCBI): domain Eukaryota; kingdom Metazoa; phylum Arthropoda; class Insecta; order Diptera; family Stratiomyidae; genus Chorisops; species Chorisops tibialis. The sequence continues at coordinate 214,963,530 of OY770263.1, forward strand.
TTGTATACGCAATGAGTAAATTGGCTTAGAGTAATTCATGACAAGTACAGTTTGTATGGGAGGTGGTAGAAGGAGTGGGAGGATACGCATAATTTTCGTACGGTAGATTGATATTATCATAAAAGTAACATATTCCAAATTTCAGGCCAATAGCTTTTATACTTTTCGTGCAAATCCGTTTATTGTCAAATTGCGCAATTGTGTCATTTTGTATGGGAGGGGGTAGAAGGGGTGGAGCGATTTGGCCCGTTCACGAACTTGACCTTACTTTTTTGTCAAAAACGACGTGTACAAAATTTGAACTATCTAGCTCAACGCGTTCTCAAGCTAGAGCGCGCACAGACGGACGGACGGACGGACGGACGGACGGACGGACGGACGGACGGACATCCGGTTTTGAGATTTTTGAGTGATAATATTAATTTCTGTATTCATCATTTTTTTCTCCGAGCCTTATTTCTTGGCGTTACAAACTTTAGAGCAAACTTATAATACTCTCAGATTTCATCTAGAGTATAAACATAACAGAATTATGATTGGGCTTAAAGCCCAATCATATGATACTCTAGATGAGATGGAAATGACTTTAATATACCGGAAAATATGTCTTCTCAAATTCTTTCGAATAGTGAATAGAGAATTTTGCATGGGAGGTGGTAAAAGCAGAGGGGGAGGTTTGTATTTTTCGTATATGACACCGAGCATGGCATGCAAAATGTTTTTCGCTGAATTTAAAGTTTTTAGTTTTCATTATTTTTAAAGAAATTGGTCATAGATTTTCTGAAATTGGGGCATTTGTATGAGAGGTGGCAGAGGAAGTGGAGCATTTAAGATGATTTTGAAACTGCTTATCATCATCCTTATCACCATGCTTTGATTCAATTTCAAAGTCGATAGCTCATATACTTGAAGGAGAAATGCTTTTCTTGAATTTATAATACAGATATATGTATGGGAGGTGGTAGAAGGAATGAAGCGGAGCTGATAATCTTTTCTAACACTTATTTCAATTATTAAGAAACAAATTCTGGCAAAATTTGAAGTTTTACTTTTTCTAGTTTGAATGGAAATCGATAAAATACATTGAACAAAAATTATGCATTTGTATGGGAGGGGGTAGAAGGAGTGTACGGATCAAAACAAATTTTTTTTGCATTAATAATATTTCTATTTGTATACTTACAGTTTGATAAAGGTCTCAGCAGATACTGAAACGTCACGAATAATAAAGCGTAACAGTGTAGAATCCGCAAATCTTTTCTTTCAATTCGAAATGCACTGTGAAAACATTCACCAAACCATTAAATGAATATCTTAAATTTTTTTAAATAACATCTTTATTTTCTTGCATGTACGGATACTTTCTGTAGCAAGTGTATGTTACTGCGCGAGTAAAAATCACCTTTTGGAGTACAAAATATGGTTTCGAAGATAACATACCATGGTACGTACAGATATTAGGTTTTTTTTCGGCATGCTTGCGAGATGTGAATGCGGAGCTTCCAGCCCATGGATAGGAATTTGACCTGACGGTCTTTATAATGTTAGTGACTAGGTTATACTCGTACATATAATTTAATAAAACATTTTTTACATAGATTTTAAGTTTCTTGTATATTTCGCAGATTATTTTAAGTTTTACAGGGTTTTCATTTATTTATTTAATATAATTAATTAGTATATAATAGATAGGTGTATTTTCCTAGATTAGATTAGATCGGTTCTAATTAAATTACTCGTATTTTCTAAGTCAGAAAAAACAATGGTTTAATAAAAAATATCTAACAATCGGTTTTCATTCGGAAATTGCCACTTTTCAATCTCCACGTCAATTCACATTTAGTCGATTTATATATCTTATCGTAACAAGTGGTAATCACAAAAGTCGTCAGTCGTTGCCAGCGGGGCTATGCAAATAGGACAACAAAAGCGACCATCATAAATGTTGTTGGGATGAGACTTAAAAAGTTTGGTATAGTTCTCATTATCAGGGATCCAAGCACTCCTCTCAACACCATTTTATTCTGACCTAAGTGTCCCATACACCGTGATATATGTCTCAAGGGCCCCATACACTTCGATACATCCTACAGGCAAGTCTATTAAACATTTGTCGAATTTTGCGCAAATATAGGGTTTTCGAGAAAGAGGTGTAGGGTTGAAAACTATAAACGCGGGAAATTGACCATGGAACGCTACATTGTCGTTGAATTTTACTACGAAAATTCGCGTTCAATCGCAGTTACGATGCGCAAATTCGAGCAAATTTTGATCGTAATTATATGCCTTCTGAGACGGGTGTGCGCAACATTCTAAAGAAAAGTCCAAGAGATTGGCTTAATACAAGATGTGAAGAGATCGAAACGACTTCCTCTGGACGTTTGCCCGAAAATATCGCCGCAGTGAAGGACAGTATTGAAATCGACCCAAACACCTCCATTCGTCACCGTGCTCAAGAACTCGATTTCTCCACTGCAGCGAATATTGACGAAAGATTTGGCTCTACATGCGTGCAAGGTCCAATTGGTTCAAGAACTGCAGCCGGCAGACCACCAGCAGCGCTGTAAGTTTTCTGACTGGGTCTTGGAAACAAATCCTACACCGCTTGTTGATATACTCCATAATATATCGTGATAAAAGTCTGTATCCGATTTCTATAGATCGATATAGTATGTGTGCAGGTAAGGATACTACCAGTTAAACAATGGCATAATTATGCAACTGCGTCATACACTAGCATGCTTATTGTTGACTACGCGCCTAAAATTCCAAACATTTCGATTTTCAGGAGACCATCTAATGGCATGTCTAACGTTTCAGAGACCTGTAAGTCAAATCAAGTATTTCGTACAGGATCACACCGCGTATGGCGATGACTGATGAGCCAACAGACTGTCAGTCATCGCCATACACAGTGAGATCTGTGCGAAATTCACCATTTCGTATACAAGTCTGTGAGACTTGTATGACAATGTATGGACGAAATTCGATACATGTCTAAGGTCCGCTGCAGATTATGCGCGTTTTCACCATTCGTACGTATCGTACTTCTGTGATTTCGTAAGTTTGCTGCTCCTCGCATGAAACGCTGAAATTGCGAATTATTCCTCGAACTAGCTCATAATACTATTCGCGAATCATAGCTAAGTGGGCTTAACAGAACTGTTTGCGGATTTGTGGCGCCATTATGTCTAATGTCTTTCCTACTTAGGCAGTCGGATTGAGCAATTTTACTAATTTTTGATTTTATTTAATTCCTCCGATTAAATGCAATCACTAATTTTTTAATCTAAAATATTTGTCTTACGATAAAATTATTTAGGTAAATATATTTGATAAAAATGTCTTAAAAAATCTTTTTTTTACACCCATACTTTTCACTCTTGGACTAGATAACCATCACTGCTTAAATTTAGAGGAAGATAAATTGAGCGAAATTTTTCTACTAATAATTTTTTTTTCTATACTGGCAGGATATTAAATAAATTAATTACAAAATAAAGATGTTAAGTAGATAGAAAGTAAAACCATTTAAGATAAAGTTAAAATTAAGTTTCAATTTCAATATGATTCGATAGAAGTGGCGTTGTAACATTTGGATATGAGCAAGGTTTCCTTACGATAGGCGCACCGAAATCTTCGATGCAAGGACACGATGAGGTTAGATCTTCGTACGCTATCGATCCGCCGCTTGATTTTCGTGGACTAGAATCGGATATCACTTCGAGAAGGGCATCGTCGCTAGAATCGAACAGGATATAAAGTTATTAAAGAATTTATTAAGGAATGGCCGATCGCACTCACCTATGATATCGATGATGTTCCAGTAGGCTCCCTGTCGCGAACCTCAACTTCTTTGGTGATTCCAAACTGGACGAACGAGTTAAAGAATTTCGGGGTAGGTTTCGATTTTTTAGCGAACTTCTCTGACCTGTATCGATGGAATTCAGATGCGGCTTCATCGTACTCTGCAGGAATTTATTTAGAGCTCGCGAGCCACGACGTTGGGTACGTTCGTAGGTGCGCTGTCGGCGGGCATCTTCATCTTCGCCCAGGAGCCAATAAGTACGTTGCTCGCCTTTGCCTTTCATTGAGATCATGCCACGCTCCTGGAATTAAAGAACAGTTTGAGTGAAAGGATCTTTCACATTTTCTCGCTATCTTACCTCATAATGATATCCTCCAAGTTTGTCCAATAGTTTCTTACACTGCCGACTGCAATGGATTTTCAACGGAAGTCCTGTCGATTCCATTCGAGAGGATGTATTTACAGTGTCTCCAAAAAGACAGTAACGTGGCATTTTTCGGCCTACAACTCCGGCACAAACGGGTCCTGAATGTATTCCGATTCGAAGATGTAGCTGTTTAGCCGGCATATGGCGAATTTTGAATTCGGACACTTCGCTCAGGAGATGCAAGGACATCGATGCTACTTCAGCTGCGTGAAGATCACCATTTCGGATGGGAAGCCCTGAAACCTGGAAGGAAGAAAAGAAAATTAGGAGAGTGATATAAATTGCTAGCAGCGTGGGTATGCTAAGAGGAGATTGATATTGTACCACGCCAACCCTAGTCGCTCATCGCTCCTGGCTATTGCGAAAGGGTCTGAATTGGCCTTCCATGCAAGAGTAAATGGTTATCGAGTTAGTTTTTTCTCGGACAGGCAAGCTTTACTGAAAGCCCTCTCTGTTTACAGATGCTTGAACCATTGTATGGGCATGTTGGAAGAATTGGGGAAAACCTGCATTGTGCGACTTTGTTGGGTTCCGGATCATCGGGATATATCTAGAAACAAAATGGCGGACAGACTGACCAGGAACAAATCTGCCGCTGCCACCGTTGAGAAAACGGACAATGTTGGCATTGCCTTGGGAGTCGTTAAGACAATTTACGCCAACAAAGTGAGGGAAAGGGAAAATCTCAAATGGTTGCAAAGGGACTCGTGCAAAGCCACTAAAATGCTATAGGGAGGGTTTGATAGAGGGAAATCAATAAAAATATTGAGACTTGACAGAAACTGCCTGCAGACACCTGTAGGTATAGTCACGCGAGACTGTCTTGTTAGGAAACACGCTGGAAGACTTCGCCTTATAACCGATGACATTTGCATATGCTTCGGTGAGAGGATAAAACCGTAGAGTATTTCCTCTGCCATGCCTCCGAATAATTCCAAGACAAATTCTCGGAGAATACTTCTTCACCGAGCTGAATGATCTCCGGTCCCTTGATCCGATGAATTAATTAGTTTCACCGGTAGAGGTAGAGTAGTATAAATACGGAGGCGTATAATCGACCCATTGGTGGTTTACCTACATTGGTACCTCTCAACAAACCTAACATAACCTAGTCGCTCATCCAATGTTCGCGATCTTCAACTACGGCTCTCAGCACAAACACATACATTGGCCTAATCATCGATTTGCTGCGATCGTCAATTGCTTCTGAGTTTGAACTGCTCGCGCGCAGATGCCTATATACGCATTAATACGCGAATGAACACACACAGATACGCATTAATAAGCACACGTTACGGGAACATCGGATAATCTTCTGGAATGATTGTGCTGAGCTATAAAATAGTAGGTGTTAGTGAAAGGGACACAGTCGAAATTTGAAAAGGGATTAAGTCATGTGATCGAGAACACGAATAGTAAAGCGACATATTGTTAATGAAAAGGTATAACGTTTGTATTTATTTAATAAATTAATTCACTTTAAAAAGTGAACTAGTATTATTTTTACTTCAAATCCAGCGAGCACACTTCAACTGGTGTCAGAAGTGGGATTTGAGCAGGAGACCGAACAACAGATTGAACAACAGATCGAGTAACATACGAGTGGTGTGGCAGAAAGTTTTAGATCTTAAGGCTCAATGATGCACCTAATGCAGGAAATGATGCCGAAAATTAACCAGCAAAGTTAACAGGCTAAATAGATGAATGATCAGAAAGACCAACAGCTGAAGGAAGATCTCAACCAGCGAAACCAACAGCTAAAGGTCGATCTTAACAATAATATGGACATTCACAATTAACAGGCTAAAGAGTAGGCGAATTAATTAAAAGACTGGAGCCAAAAAATGGATCTTCAAAGTCTACAGATAAATCAATTATCACCTAAATATTAAAAGCTATCAATTTGAAATTTTCTACAAGAACTGCAATTTCCTCAAAAGATTTCAGATCGCGCCTGCCCTGGCAATCATCTTTCAACCCGATGTCAACCAATGAACACCCGAATTGAGACGGAACTACCACGATGCTCATATACAGCTTAAAAAGGCTGTTAGACGCGACAAGAGATAGGCCATCGAAGATCTGGCAAACAAGGCAGAATCTGCGGATTACCTTGGGGATATGGGTTCACTATGAAACAGTTGACTAACAGGAATTTCACCGCCTCAATATGAGTGAACACCAAGTGCGGCGATAGAAGGAATACTTCTCTGATATTTTAAACATCTTGTCAGAGGAGGATATTCCAGAAACAAAACAACTACCAACCATCCAACCACAACAATCCTCTATAAAGGACGGTCCCTCAGATAAGGAAGAGATAGTATCCGCCATTCGGTCAATGGCGGGAAAGAAAATCGCAGATATAGACGAACTACTAACCGAGCTCCTCATAGCGGACCCGGAAATAACATCCGACATACTCCTCCCACTCTTTAATGAGGTGTGGAATGAAAGGAAGATATTCGACTGAATGGAAGGAGGGAGTCATTGTGAAAATCCCGAAGTAGGGCGACCTTCGGGATTGTGGCAATTGGCGTGGTATATGTCTACTTACTGCTGTATCGAAAATCATGGCTAAGGTAATCATCAATAGGCTTAGTGATTGTATTGGGTAACTTTAGAAATGAAAAAACAACAATTTTGTTTGGGAAAAAGCCGCAGCCTAAAAAACCCAACTTTATTGCATCAAGTCTTTCTTCTAACTGAACTGCGATCAGACGATCCGAAAAGACAAGCGCAGTATTGTCTTACGGACGTCTTCGCCTACATTTACAGCTACATTCATTTTTACATCGCACACATTTGTGTACGATACACTCCCCACGGAAACGAACTGTTTCCCATGGAGGCTTGTTTGGAGATCAATTTGAATAATAACGGCTGCAATTCTCCTGGTCTGCTCTGGAACTGCTCAATCTTTCGATGTTTATTGCACTGGTAAAATACATATCTTCTGAATCGGCCTCAGCAATCGTGTTGTCGCTGTCCGGATACCAACGGTTCTCACCAAACCGTCTTTGCTCTTAACTAGCTCATCTATACGACCAAGTGACCAATCGCCTGGTTTAAAATTCTCGCTCTTGATTAGGACAAGCTGTCCGACTTGCACTTTTTCTTGCTCCTTGCGCCATTTCTTTCTCTCTTGCAACGTTGTTAAGTATTCATTCAGCCATCTCTCCCAAATGTGTTTCACTATTTGCTCTCTTTCTCTCCAAAGCGCCACGTCTCGCTGCGTGTGTTGCTTATCCAGCGTGAGTGGTAGTGGAGCTACCAACGGTTCTCCAACCAAAAAATGGCCTGGGGTTAATGCTTGCACATCATTCGGATCATCACTCAGAGGATGAATGGGACGTGAGTTTAAAATCGCTTCTATCGCAATAAGAAGTGTTTGAAATTGCTCGTAATTCAGCTTTCTCGTTCCCATCACTCGCACTAAGTGAAACTTCATCGATTTAACAGCTGCTTCATAAATTCCGCCTTGATGCGGAGCCACTGGAGTAATAAAACGCCATTCTGTCCCCTTGCTATTTAGATGATCAATCGTTTCTTGCGCTCGCCATTGCTCAATTGCTCTCCTGAGTTCCTTCGCTGCCAGTCCAAATGATGAACCATTGTCGCTGACAACTCTTTCACATCGCCCTCTTCTGCTGATGAAGCGCTCATAGCACTCAATAAATGCCATTGCTGATACGTTGGTGACTGCATCAATGTGCACCGCTCGGGTTTTCAAACATACGAATATCAGCACCCAACTCTTTCTCTTGTCTATCACATTGCCGAGTCTGTCAGTCCACTTCACTTCAAATGGTCCGGCATAATCGACTCCAACATGCAAAAATGGCTTGCCTGCATTCACTCTTTCGCTTGGCAAATCTGCCATGAGTTGCTGTTCCATACGAGCATTGTATCTCGTACAAATTACACAGCCATGCACAAACTTTCTCAATGAGTGCCTCAAACGAGGCATCCAGTATCTCTGTCGAATGTACTGACTCATTACTTGTACTCCACCGTGCTTCAGTGTTCGGTGTGCATCATCCATGATCAGCTGCGCTAATCTTGAGTCTTTCGGAATGATTATTTGATGTTTCATCTCGTACGGTATCCCTGCGCTTTTTAATCTACCGTCGACTCGCAATATGCTTACTGAATCAAGAAATGGTTTCAATGATTCGATCTTGCTCTTTTTTGGGAATTCCTTCGCCTTGCTCAACGCCGCGATTTCAGTGGCAAAGGCCATGCCTTGCTCTCTTCTCACCAGATGCTTCATTGCATTTACTAGCTCCTCCAATGGCTGTTGGATCTTTTCATCCTTCTTCCTCATTGAACGCCTCTCCCCACGTTTTGTTCTTGCATTTTTGATGAAAAGCAAAACAAAACCAAGAATTCTACTTGCTCTCGTCAATGTGGAAGCATAATCCAACAGCGACGTTCTTTCTCTGGACCCTCTGTGAGTCACTTGTAACCAATCATGCTCATCTATCACAACATTTACTTGTACTTTCATCTCTTTTATCGCTTCGTCTGGCTCAATTCTGTCCCAAGGACTGGTTGGCCATTGATCTTTGCACAATTTCAGCCAATGAGGCCCATGCAACCACAATTGCTTGTCTACTAGCTGCACCGGATCTACTCCACGACTCAGTAAATCTGCAGGATTTTCTTTTGTGTTGATCTTTCTCCTTTGTTGTACTGTGAATCGTCAAAAAACAAAAACACTTATACCGCGTAAATGTTGAAGTTCCGAGAAACGGCTTTTGCAATTTCTTATATTTCAAAATGCGTCTGTGCGCTTCACTTTCCGATTGCACAACATACTTTCGTTCGAAACTCGTCAACGCATTTTGATCCTATCTCTCTTGCCCTTTTCGTTTTTTAAATTTGATATTCGCACCCTTGCTCGCAGTGACTCACAGCGGTTGGCAAACGACACCCTATCTCCCTTGCTCTTTCCATTAATTGAATTGCTCTTGCACTTCACTCACACTTGCACATTGGATTTCAGATTTATTTGAAACCGACTAACTTGCTCTTGCACTTCACTAGTCCTTTGCTTTTTCAAATCCGGCTCGACACGGAACAATCTTTTTCAAATCCGGCTCGACACGGACCAATGTATCGGGTAACTTTAGAAATGAAAAAACAACAATTTTGTTTGGGAAAAAGCCGCAGCCTAAAAAACCCAACTTTATTGCATCAAGTCTTTCTTCTAACTGAACTGCGATCAGACGATCCGAAAAGACAAGCGCAGTATTGTCTTACGGACGTCTTCGCCTACATTTACAGCTACATTCATTTTTACATCGCACACATTTGTGTACGATACAGTGATGTCGTGGAGAGCACTCTCGAAGTTTATCGGGCTGGATTCCATAAAGGATCGTCTTGTACAGACCACAGAAATACCAGCCGAAATGGGTTCGCCACTACATCTCATGTTTGTGGAGAAGGCTTTCGACAGAGTTAAACGAGATTACATATGGAATGCTTTGCGTAGGAGAGGTATTCCAGATAAGGTCATAGCTATGATTAAAGAATCCTACGAAGATGCAAGGTGTCGCGTCTTGCATAGAGGAGAACTGTCCGAGAGCTTTCCTGTGCGAACGGGTGTCAGACAAGGCTGCATATTATCACCAGCCATGTTTCTGGTGGTAAAAAATGACATCTTGAAAGCTACACTGGAAGGTGGGAAAGGTGAATGTCTTCAATGGAGACTAGTTAACATCTTAAGTCACCTTGATTATGCTGATGACGTGTGTTTGCTTGCACATAGCCGTTCGGACCTAGAGTCAAATGTTCACTCGTTGCATTCTAAATACAAAGAGGCGGGACTGAAAATAAGCGTGCGTAAAACTAAGTATATGCACATGGGTTCGAACACAAGCATACCGATTGTTCTTAACGTACAAAATGTGGAAGAAGTGCAAGATTTTTATTATCTCGGAAGCATTGTCAGCATGGACGGGGGAGCCGAAAAGGCTCGTCTCAATAAAGCTCGTCAGGCCTGCAGCTACGAGTTTTTGACGCTTGCGTCAAATCCGTGTTGTTTATAGTTGTACTATGTGGAAAGTGACCGTTCGACTTACCAAGAAACTGCAAGCTTTTGTAAACCAATGCCTTCGACGCACTTTAAGGATATTCTGGCAAAAAGTGATCTCCGAACTTTGGGGTACAATCGGATAGACTAAAATAGGCATTGAGATTCAAAGGCGGAAGAGGCAGTGGATTGGCCATACTTTGAGAAAACCAGAGCGAAACGTCGCCAAACAGGCTCTGGATTATAATCCTCAAGGAAGACGTTGAGTTGGTCGATCATGTAACACATGGAAGCGAGCAATTGAGCTGGAGGTCAGAGGAATAAACAAGTCCTAGCAACAGCTTAAGGCTGATGCTCAGGATCGCGCATTGTGGAAGAGATTTGCTTCTGTGTTATGCCTCTATAGGGTGCCATAACAGGAATTTGATTGACCTTACAAGAGAAACGGGAGAAAACTGCATCACAAATTTTACGATTTCCTTACCTCCTCTACCACCTCCCACACAAATGTTTGGTTTCGTGAATGTAAAATACACCGAATTTTATGAAAATTCTATGCAACTTTATCTATGAAACTGACATTCTATACAGAGATTATTGGACGTGATTCAAGTAGAATTGAAAGAAAAGATTTCCGGATTCCACACTGTTACGCTTTATTATTTGTGACGTTTCGGTCTCTGCTGAGACCTTTTTGATAAAGGTCTCAGCAGAGACCGAAACGTTACGAATATTGAAGCGTAACAGTTTTGAATCCGGAAATCTTTTCTTTCAATTCGAAATGCACTGTGAACACATTCACCAAACCATAAGTGATTCAAGTAATCAAATAAAAATTAATATCATCCACCCACCCTTTCTATCAGCCCTCGCCTCTCCCCTCGTAAAAACCCAAACTCACATAAGCGAATGAAATATTTATTATATGTACTGCAGCTATTGATCGTTTTTGCAATTAAGTGTTAAATTGACAACAGCCCTGCCCTAGAACCGTTTTTAACTAATCTTCACTAACCACTCTAACCTGCATATTGGCTTTCAACGCATCCTCAACTTTTCCCCAACTTGTTGTTGTGCCCGACTCGTTGGCAGTTTATTTAGTCAAGCATTAAAAACTTCGCAAACTTCTTAATGTTAAGAACGTACAAAAAAAAAGATCGACACTATTTTTGAATTTTGCCATAAGTATTGGGCTTCATCTTTGCCAAACTATGGTAAAGCGCCTCTAGTGTCCCATGGAGTAACTATAATTAAAAAGACATACTTAAAATATTTTTCGTTCTCATTTTGCAAGGCACTAATTCGAAACTTCACTTAGCACGTCATGCAAGCAAATCTTTAAAAATATTTCGAAACAGTACAAATTAAATTTGACGGAGTTTAACAAAAACATTAATTTTATTTGGAAAATTCCCTGTAAAACCTTTCTCTGCAATAAGTGCTGATAAGGTCTACAGTCCAGATAACCGTAGCCAACTTCCTTGATTTTTCCTTCCAGCTATTACATTAGACGTTCGCCTAAGTTGTTAAGGAGATTAAACCAATTATGAACTGAATTTATATTAACTTAAGAATTCCTTTAAAATTCCACTAAGGACTGGGGGTCTATCTAAGTGTAATGCGAAATGGTAGAACAAAACTAGATAAAATATTTCGTCAGAGTTAAAGTTGATGATGCCCCCCGATTCAAAAACCCCGAGTAAATGAAACTTTAACTATTGCGCGAATTTTTGGGATAGATTTTATCATATCGGCATCCTTACGTATTCAAGATAACAATAAAAAAAAAAAAACAGTGAAAGCATCGATTCAGGTTTAATTATTTAAATTGAAATTTGAAATGATTTGGGGATGAATTTTGAATTTTAATTATTCTGATTGGCCTTTTAAAAGGTGCCGAGGTATTGATTTGAATTTTTAATTGACTGTAATTGTACGCCGATATTTAAATTCCATTTCACTAGAACGTTTTATAAATGTAGCGTAATTTTTTTTGACGAAGTTCATCAAAATACCTAGTTGTGCCATAAGTTCTGTTACAAGGAAAGTTTTCAATAGAAAACGAAGAACTTCTTCTTCAATGGCGCTAGAGCCCAAATCGGGCCTTGGTCTCCTGACCTTTAGGTTCCTTAACATTTTCATTATTTAATGCGGAAGAGTCGTTAGCTCTTCGCACAACCCGCTATATTCGAATTTTTCACTTTTGCAGATTGAGGTAACCAACCATGCAGGCAGCATGCTTGAATTATGCGTTGACCGAGATTGGAACTCACGAGCTTCACATTGTAGACCAACACGCTACCCACTAGACTACACCCTAGCGAAGACCTTCACTTTGTTAATTTATAATTTCAGGAAATATTTTGAGGTCGGTGTTTTGCCTCCCAACCTTTACGCCCTTTAACATTTTATTGTTTATTGTGACAGAGCTAGGGCACAACCGTCTATCCACAAATTTTTATTTCCGCAGATTGAGGGGGCCAAAATATATCCACGCAAGTAGTGTGCTGAAATTATACATCGACCAGGATTTGAGCTTCCGACCATTGTTGACCAACACGCTACTTATTAGGCTACACTCTAGATTGAAACGGTATTATGTGTATGCAAATGCTAAAAAAAGAAACAAAATCATTCGAAAGGACATCGTTCTGTGTCAAAACAAGCCCGGAGTTTGCGTGCACAGTCGTCAATAGAATTACGCATCTTTTCCAGCGGGAATTCGTCCCTTGCCTTGATAAGGGATTTCTTCAGGCTCCCCTAATTCAGGTGCCGTCTTTGGCAGGCCATTTCCTCAAGGGCAAACCATAAGAAGTAGTCTAACGAATTGACGTCTGGGCTCCCAGGGGGCGAATCTGAAGCCACTATGAACTCAGGAATGTTTTCCTCAAGCCACAGCTTAGTTGATTTTGCCTTGCGGGTGGATGCAAAATCTTGCTGAAACAGATAGTGTCGTCCTCCGCACATGGTATCGCTCAAAGGAATCACAACACGCTCTAAACTATCTTCTTGATAATTATTTCCCCGAGTTTTAACGCCCTTTTCACAAAAACGGAGGTTTGTGGTACCTTCATAGCTGACTTCCGCCCAGACCTTCACTGACGTGGGATGTTGACCCCTTTGCACCCGCTCAATTTTTCCCGTGCTTCCCGAGAACTGGTAGCATAGAACCGGTCATTTTGACGGTTAAATTTTTCTTTGACCGTGAAGATTTTCTCTTTAGAAAACAAGATGATGTGATGATGACCATCCGCGTAACGACCAAACAACGCATTTGATCCTTTGATCAATAATAAATGACCTGTTCTTTCCCCAGTTGTTTACCTTCAATGTCAAGCTTACAAGATCCTCCAGTTCAACATTTGATCGTGAGCTATCTAGATGGATATCCATCTAGAAAGCTCACGATCAAATGTTGAACTGGAGGATCTTGTATCTATCTAGATGGATATCCATCTAGATAGCTCACAATCAAATGTTGAACTGAGGGATCTTGTGAGCTTGAGATTGAAGGTAATCAACCGGGGAAAGAACAGGCCATTTATTATTGTTCAAAGGGAATTAGTAAAGCACAAAGCAGGACGAGGTAGTTGTTTTGAAATTCAAACAAATAGTTCGATAAATTTAGTAAGATTTTTCCTTTGAATATTTTTGATAATTTTTGATGATTGTTGACCTTTAAAATGTTTCAAATCATTCAAGTACAGCACATTGAAAATGGTTTCTAGAATTTATCGATGGCTTAAAACTAATCTATTTGAAACAAACCAATTTAAAGAAAGAAAACTTACCACCATATAAGCATCACCGATCGTTTCAACTTTATAAACATCATAATGTCCGATTATCGAATCGAAACACGTGTACAAATCGTTCAGAAAATCAACAACCTGAAGCGGTGTACTCTCCGCAGACATTGCCGTAAATCCAACAATATCGCTAAAATAGATCGTCACCATATCATAACTTTCCGGATCGACCTTGTTGCCCTTCTTGAGCTGTTCGGCCACAGGACGCGGTAGCATCTCCAGCAGGAGTGCTTCAGTCTTCTTCTTCTCTTCTTGCAATTGGTCCGTCCTTTCGTCCACCAATGCTTCCAAATTGTTCGCATATTTCTCCATCATGGACATCATATTATCGAAAATGTTCGGTTTCATGCCCTTGCGAAGTGGCCGCAATTTCGCCCGAATCATTTTGAAATCGGGCCGTTCATCGGGCTTTTCGTTCCAGCATTCGCGCAAACATTCGCGAACACAATCGAATGAGGTCTCGAGCGGTTGCAGCGAAGGTCTGGAAGATGGAAAAGAAAGTTTTAACGTATATTTGAAACCAACGGATGTTTACCTGTAGGGACCGGTATTTTCCGATGTCGTCAGAACCTTCCTCAGGCACTCCATCGGTGTAAGTCCTGTCTCACCGAACGGGCCATGTCTAGTGTGAATCTCGTACAATACTATTCCAAACGAATAGGAATCACCCTTCTGTGTTCCCGGCACCATGGCAGGAGGACCAGCCCGCAGTAGTTCTGGAGCTCGGTATAGCAGCTCTGCAAAGAACATCAGAATTCAGTTACTCCACCTCACCGTTCATAAGCTTCACTTACTTTGGCACTTTGAGGTCATATTCTGAGCATCGAGTACCTCCTCTGAACCCTTCTTGAACGCAAACAGCCCGAAATCACTTAATTTGACCACCCATCGAGAATCAATCAGGCAATTCGATGTGCAGATGGCACCATGGAATCGAAGTGGTGACTCGTGTAAATAAATTACACCCTGGCGAGAATTACAACATATCGAATGATACTTTTCAATATCCTTCTTCGAAAAAAAAGCTCTCTATTACTTACCCGGATAATATCGGCCACCATCGATGCAATAAACATGTTGTCGAGCTTAACGTCTTCGTTCTCTAGTATGTCCTTTAAAAAAAGGATTAAATGGGATTTTCTTTAATTAACTCCGAACTACTCGTATATGAAGACTTACTTTAAGACTTCCTCGTGTACAGTATTCTGTAATTATACAAACATTTGGTGGCTCGGTACATGCTCCAATAAAAGCACAGATGTTATCATGCCGGGAATCTCGAAGCTACGAAGTACCAAGAAGGACGAAAACGAGTTCAATTTTTATTCGCATTAAAGGATTCGAGATGCGGTAGTTTAATTTTTTCAATTGACTTACCAATTTTAGTTCTTTTTTCATTTCACGTGTTATATCGACGCTCTTTTTTCGGATCTTTTTTATCGAGTACAATTGTCCTTTGTAAAGTCCTATTGGCGTGAAAATCGTTGAATAGCGAAAATCTGCATCAGGATTTGAACTTAAACTGACTTGGCTTGTCCGGATTAGTGGGTGAGTTGACTGAAATTGAATTTGAATTTCAAAAAAGTAAATTTTGATAATTTTTTTGAGAAGTGGTTTTTTTTTGTTGAATTTTGAATTTTTTTTTTTATTCAATTTGAGGTGTGTTAGAAATATTTAATACCAAGAATATGTGTGATGAATTTCTTAAAATTTTAGAAGATCCTTCGTTTATCAAATTATTTTTAGAATTTTGGCAAGCCCAATGACAGTTTAGAAGCCAGTTTTGAACATTTTTGGCCAACGATATTATGGTCAAATTTTCACAGAATTTGCAAACTTGATCTTCATAGTTCTTCTCGTAATCTTCAAAATTTGATGAAATTTCCTAAAAAGAAAAGGCATGACTGTATATCCAAATTTTGAACATTTGGAATTCTGAATTCTGTTTTTTTTTTTTTTGATGCGACAATTATCACAAAGAAGCTAATTCGCAGTATCATAGAGTTTTGTAATAAATAATAATAATAAAGTCAATAGAAATATTTAAAATTTTCAAAAATTTTTGCTGAACACAATATTATTTTAAGAACGATCAGGTACTTTTTGAATTTTGAATAATTAAAATAAGATTTCGTCGTTCATAAATTTCGAAATTTATCTAATCCAAATTCAAAAATTTTGCCGAAATTCTTGAAAGCTGCTTTAAATCTAGTATCTTTCAGAAAACTATTACGCTATGAAGGTGATGTACTCATTTGTTGTACATTTCGCTTGCCAAAAGTTTAAAAATAATTTTCTTTTTTCAATTTTGATTAACATCAACAAATTTTAACATCATTAACCGAATTCGTTCCATTTTCAAAATGTTATCTTCAAAACTTACTCTTGTTTCTCGCTTCTGTTGTCCAGTATTTTCCTTATCCGATTCATGCATTTGAATATCCCGGAAATCAACTTTCCACAGAAGGCTATCCAATTCCTGTTCGTAGCGCCAATTCCGATATAGTACCAAAGAGAACACTCCCAACACAATTAGAGCCGCCCCGGCAATTCCAGCTGCGATTTCACCGGTATAACCTAAGGGATATTATAATATCAATACAGTTATTAAGATAATTAAGGATTTTTATTAAGGCAATTAGTTTGATTTAGGGGATTATCCTTTAATGAATGGCACAGTTAAGTCGGTAAAGGTAGTGGAGAAAAGTCAGGATATTTACGAAAATTTTGGGTAGAGAGAAATAGAAATGATGGTGAATATTATTGAAATACGGGAAGTTATAGCAATGCGGTCCAAAGTCTGGAAGGTCGGAAATTGAATGATAGCCATAATTCCACTGTATGGGAAGATAAAAGTTTGAGAGTGTACTCGGGTGCGAGATCCGCTTGAATAGTAATTCGAGGAAAAGCGTGGAGTAGAGAAATTAGTGGGTTGTTAGACCTTCGCGAAATCCTCTATCGACGAATTTTCATTGTCGTAGATTGAGGTTACCAAGGTATATCCAAGCAAGCAGTGTGCTGGAATTATGCGTCGACCGGGATTTGAACTCACGACCTTCGCATTGTAGATAACCATGTTACCTGCTAGGCTCCACCGTAGCTTCCATACAGGAGTCACAATACAAAATCTTAGGTCTAATTTGATGGTGTTACTCATAACAATAGTAGAGCTAATATTCTTTATATCTGCAGCATTAGAGGCATTAATGTTCACATAACGGCTGAATTTCCACCGAGAGGGCGCAAGGTGTGGCCGAAAGCGTGAGACTGAAGCTGCTACAGTAAAG
This sequence comes from Chorisops tibialis, assembly GCA_963669355.1. Taxonomy (NCBI): domain Eukaryota; kingdom Metazoa; phylum Arthropoda; class Insecta; order Diptera; family Stratiomyidae; genus Chorisops; species Chorisops tibialis. The sequence goes on from OY770263.1 coordinate 214,980,901, forward strand.
AAATTAGTCACTACTATAAACAAGGTTATAGTGGGCAAAACTTCAACAGTGGTTGTACAATAAATCAGCACACAACACCGAACGTTCGCCACAAATGCAGTGATAATATGTGCGTGCAAATGTACACAAAATTAACTTTTTTGGAAGTATTCCACTGAAACGTCTAAATGCGTCCAATTAAGGTCTGTTAGGTAGATCGGATACTCGTGGTGCAGACTGGGTAATGCTAAAAGATCTACAGGTAGGGGGGAACAAGTCGAATAGCTTGCTGTCGGCTCCGTATGCTATATATGGTCCTTGGCGGATGTATTAGGGGAAATTGAAATCGTTCAACTAGCAGTCGGTTACGTATTATATCGTGGAATTGATCCACTTGAAATCTGGACTGGTCATGTTTCAGGCAGATGTTAAGAGGTTACAAGGGGATTTATCTCTACAGTGATTCGCAAGTGTACGTACTACCTATATCTCGTATATAAAAATTCCCAAAATCTACGGTGAAACAGCATATGTCAATGGATAAATGGTTAGTAGGTAACTAACCCTTAATATGCGATATCAGGTGTCCTCCAGTTTAATCAGCCTTTTCCTGATAATGCGGAGCGCTGCCAGGGGTGACTCTATTTTCTCGCGCTACTCGTGAGATTTCCATGAATAACCTAATAAATAAACAAGAGGCTGATGCTTCCCCTAAGGCATCACAAACAGCAGCTAATGCCGCAAAAGAGGAGGTAAGCGGAACATTTACCCCTCCAGAAACCGCGCTTATAATGACTGTAGAGGCTAATACTTCGGTCACTAAAAGGTTCAAGAGACCGCCACTTAGAGCGGACAGGAAAACCGCTTGCAAGCCCCAATAGAAAAGAGTTTATTATTACCGGAAAATATGTCATATCAAATTCTGTCAAATAGTGAATAGTGACTTTTGTATGAGAGGTGGTAAAACTTGAGGAGACAGGATAGTACTTTTACTTTATTATTTCAATAATAAAGTATTGTAATCGACTTGGGAAAAAAAAAATGTGCTACCCTGAAATTTTGTTTTTTCGCGTTTCATGACTAAATTAGCCTAAAAATGCAAAAAAAAAATCCGTCTGTCTGTACGCCGTCCGCCGTACGCCAACGTATACGCTCAGCGCACATTAACTCCCAAACCTTTCAAGATAGAAAGTTCATTTTTGGGGGGATTGTAGATAGTTGCGGATCTCAGGCGGATACCCATTTTGGTGGGTGTACGGGTTCAGGGGGAGGCGAGGGGAGCGCTTAAACCGAAAAATACGAATTCAAATATCTCAACCATGGTAACAGCCAGGAAGCTAAAACTCAACCTGCATATAGAGGGTTTTGTGGGACAACTTTTAAAAATAATTTAATTTTCTTATCCATTGGGGTGCGAAAAGAGGGGGCTAAGAACCAATTCTCGGCCGAATTGTTTTTTCAAATGATTATATCTTCGAAATTACTTACCATAAAAAATTGATATTTTGAGACCATTAAGGTGGCATATAGGTCCACTAGAATCAGTTTAGGTAAAAGCTAATTATTGTAAGGGGGAGGGTCAGAAAGGGTGGAAAGAAAAACACATAAAAATCAATATCTCGGCTATTTATTAAGCTATGTAATTGAATCTTAGAACCTATATTAAGCTATACTAGAGAAATACGAGAAAAATATAACATTTGGACAAAATAGTACTGGGGAGAAATGGAGAGCATTTCAAAAATGACGCACTTTCCAAAATTTCAAACCGTTATAATTCAAAATTGAGTACAGATATCAAATTAAATTTTGTCAAATTGTAGAACTAGGTAGTTTTTAAATTTGGTAAAAATTTTACGTCGGGAGGTGGTAACCAAAAATGTCGAAAATTTTGAGTGATTTTTTAAGGGCTCTGGTGAAAGATACAAAATTTAAATTTTCCATGTGGATACATCTGTTTATTGTACATACAGAAAAAATAATAAAAATTCCACAATTACTATGCACCGACACCCCTGGTCTACCGTGCACAAGGTGTTTCATGTGCACTAAAAAAACCACATAAACTGAAAATTTTTGAATGAAATTTGAAGGTCGAAACTTGAAAACTTGCGAAATGCATTTAAAAAAATCTTTAAGAGAATAAAATACTAACTGGTCGAATACCTTGAAAGCTTCTACTCCTTCCCATACAAAATGATTTTTTCGACCGTTTTTAAGAAATGAATTATCACCTAATTAGTAAAAGCTATCAATTTGAAATTTTGCACAAAATCATTTAAAAATAGTTGAAATAGAACTGCGTCAAAAGTTTTGAGATCACACTTGCCGAGGGGGTAGCCCCTCCCATACAAAAGTATGATTTCGACCAATTTCAATGAAACAACTGCTAACCAACAAATTAAAAGCTACGAAGTTAAAATTTTGTGCGAGCACCTTAAAAGACATAAAAAAGAAAATTGCGTCACAAATTAATGGTACTTTCACGAACATAAAGTTACTTTTTTGCTAGAAATGATATATGAAATAAACTGCCAACAAGTCGGGCGAAACTTTATTATTCTTGGGACAAGTTGCGGATGTGTGGAAAGTCAATATGCAGGTTAGAGTGGTTAGGGAAGGCTAAGTGAAAGGGAGTTCTTGGGCAGGGCTGTTGTCAATTTAACAATATTTCATTCATTTCTGCAAGTTTGGGTTTTTATGAGGGGAGGAGGAGGGGTAAGGGTGGGTGGATGTTAATAGCTTTTTAATTAATTGCTTGAATCGCGTCCAATATCCTCTGTATAGAATGTGTTTCATAGACGAAGTTGCATAGAATTTTCATAGGATTCGGTGCATTTTACATTCACGAAACCAAACATTTGTATGGGAAGGAGTAGAGGAGGTAGGGGAATCGTAAAATTTGTGACGCAATTTTATTTCCTTTCTCTTGTAGTGTGCTTGTACAAAATTTCAAGTTCGTAGCTTTTAATTTTATGGTTATTAGTTGATTCAATGAAATAGGTAGAAATGATACTTTTGTATGGGAGGGGGTAGAAGGGCAAGCGCGATTTCAAAACTTTTAAAGGAATTTCATTTCAATTATTTTTATAAGTACTTAGGCAAAATTTGAAATGGATAGCTTTTAAGAGTTAGCTGATAACTGATTTCTTAAAAATGCTCGAAAAAATAATTTTGTACGGGAGGGGGTAGAAGAGGTAGGGCAATTGCAAAATTTGTGACGCAATTTTATTTCCTTTCTCTTGTAAGCTGCTCGTACAAAATTTCAAGTTCGTAGCTTTTAATTTGTTGGTTATGAGTTGATTTAATGAAATTGGTCGAAATCATACTTTTGTATGGGAGGGGGTAGAAGGGCAAGTGTGATTTTGAAACTTTTAAAATAATTTCTTTGCAAATATTTTTATAAGTTCTTATGCAAAATTTCAAATGGATAGCTTTTAATAGTTAGGTGATAATTAATTTCTTAAAAATGGTCGAAAAAATAATTTTGTATGGGAGGGGGTAGAAGTTTTGAAGGTATTCGACCAGTTAATATTTTATACTTTTAGGAATTTTTTTTAAATGTATTTCCCAAATTTTCAAGTTTCTACCCTAAAATTACATCCAAAAATTTTCAGTTTTCGTGTTTTTTTCGTTGCACATGAAACAGCTTGTGCCCATTAGACCGGGGTGGTGGGTTCATAACAATTGTGAATCAAATTATTATTTTTTTTCTATGTATATCAAATAGATGTATTCACATGCAAAATTTAAAGTTTCTATCTTTGAGCAGAGTCCTAAAAAATTCACTCAAAATTTTCGACATTTTTGCTCACCACCTCCCTCCCTTTACACCCCCTAACTTAAAATTTTTATCAAAATTATAAATTATGTAGTTCTATAATCTGACGAATTTTCAATTCGATATCTGTAATCAATTTTGAGATATAATGATTTCTAATTTTGAAAAGTGCACCATTTTTCAAATGCTCTCCATTTCACCCCACTACTATTATGACCAAATTTTATATTTTTTTTGTATTTTGCTGGTATAGCTTAGTATATGCTTTAAATTTCAATTACATAGCTTAAGATATAGTTGAGATATTAATTCTTAAGTGTTTTTCCTTGCACCCCCCCCGACCCTTCCCCTTACAATAATAAGCCTATTTCTAAGCTGATTCTGGTGGATCTATACGCCATCTTAATTGTCCCAAAATATGAATTTTTTATGGTAAGTAGTTTCGAAGATATAACCATTTCAAAAAAAGATTCGGCCGACAATTTGTTTTTAGCCCCCCCCTTTACGGACGCCGATGGATAAAAAAAATAAATTATTTTTGGAATAAGTCCCACAGCTCTCTCTATACGTGTGCTGATTTTCATCTTTCTATCTGCATTCGTGGTGAAGATATTAGCAAGTGTATATTTCGGCTTTTTCCATCCCCCCGCCTCCCCCTTCCACCCCACACTCCCCAAAATTTGGATAATGGAGCTCACTTACCAAGTTAATAACCCACCCAAAAATCAACATTCTACCTTTAACGGTCTTGGAGGTACGAGTCCATATGTACGGCGTACGGCGTACGGATTACGGCGGGACGGATTTTTTTTTTTTGCTTTTTTAGGCTAATTTAGTCATGAAACGCGAAAAAACAAAATTTCAGGGTAGCAAATTTTTTTTTTTTCTGTGTCGATCACAATACTTTATTATTAAAATAATAAAGTAAAATTTCAGCACGATAGGTCAAAGCTTTCGAGAGTTAGACGGACACTCGGAGTCGAGGTTTTTCAGCGACACCAAATATTTCTGCACCCTTGACGACTCTGTGCGATCACTATTTCTTAGCGTTACAAACGGTAAACACAATATACTCTCAGATTTCATTTAGAGTATAAAAACATAACAGGTCTACGATTGCGCGTAAAGCGCAATCTTACGATACTCTAGATGAGATAGAATTTTTAGTGATCCCAAGAAATTTTGTATGGGGAGTGTTAGAAGGGATGATAGCATTGAACTAATTTTTTCCCCATCATGCTAAAGTAGCTATAAAAATGTTTTATACAAAATGCTTACTCCAAAAACTGAATGGGAACTGAGAAAATTAGTGAGTTAGATTTAGTGAAAATGTGCAGTTTGTATGGGAGGTGGTAGAAAGAGTAGAGGGATTCTAGTGATTTTTTCAAAAATAACTAGGAATATTATAAAATTGATATTCCTTTAATTTCAGACTAGTGCCATTCATACTTTTTAAGAAAATCGTTTTTTGTAAAGTTGTGAAACTGTGTCATAATGTATGGGAGGGGGTAGAAGCAGTCAAGCTAATCAAATATTTTTTTCTGATCTTAGTGAAAATGCTAATTATGTATTTCTTACAAAATATGAGCTTGATAAATGTTATATGTTCTGAGAAAATCGACTTAGAGCATTTCATGAAAAAGTGTAGTTTGTATGGGAGGGGGTAGAAGGGGAGAGACGACGCGAATAATTTTTCTACGGTAGATTGAAATCATTATGAGTGTAATATATCCCAAAATTCAGGCTAATAGCTTTTATAGTTTTCGAGTAAATCCATTTATTATCAATTTGCGAAGTTGTGCCATTTTGTACGGGAGGGGGTAGAAGGGGTGAAGCTAATCGTCTAATTTTTTTTGGTCTTACTAACAATTTGAAACAAATATTCGGTGCACAATTTCAGCCTGCTAAATTTTATACGCACTGAGTAAATTGGCTTAGAGTAATTCAAGACAAGTATAGTTTGTATGGGAGGTGGTAGACGGAGGGGGAGGACACGCATAATTTTTATACGGTAGATTGGTATTATCATAAAAGTAATATATTCCAAATTTCATTCCAATAGCTTTTATACTTTCCGAGCAAACCCGTTTATTGTGAAATTGCGCAATTGTGTCATTTTGTATGGGAGGGGGTAGAAGGGGTGGAGCGATTTGGCCTGTTCACGAACTTGACCTTAATTTTTTGTTAAAAACGACGTATACAAAATTTGAACTTTCTAGCTCAACGCGTTCTCAAACTAGAGAGGACACGGACGGACGGACGGACGGACATCCGGTTTTGATATTTTTGAGTGATTATATGAACTTCTGTATCATTCATTTTTTTCTCCGAGCCTTATTTCTTGGCGTTACAAACTTTGTGGCAAACTTATAATACTCTCAGATTTCATCTAGAGTATAAAGAGGTTAAGCGGTGCCGCAAGGAGATGGTTCACGTACCACTGTAACCAGGGCAAAACTACGAACGAGGCATGCGATCTTGCCTGCATATTAATGCAAGATACCTTAGCACCGGCACAAAAAAAGGCGATAAAAAGACGCAGAACCTCATCAACAGTACCGCCTTCTGCCGGGATTGAAAATAAGAGGCACACCGCCTTAAATAAAAGCGTCACGCATGGATATGCAGATGAGGCTCAGCCCTCCATGTCGGGCAGAGACTACAGAGACGCCGTCAAAGGAATTAGGATAGGTATCATACGTACCGATCATACGCTCAAGATCCTAACTCCGGAGCACCTAACTGGTATCCAAAAGCCAATACGGGCCGAAATCCCAATTGGAACAAACATATAGAATGGACTCATGCCAAAGCATTAAAGGCGATTTGGGCCCGCAAAAGCTTATTTGGCAGAAAATGGGGACTAGAGCTCAAGATGATCTACTGGTGTTACAGAGCAATCATACTGCCAATAGTCACATACGCGGATCAACAGTCTGGTGGACTACACTACAAAAAATCCAAAGAGTAGCTTGTCTTAGTATCACAGGAGCAAGGAAAACCTACCCTACTGCGGCAATAGAAATGTTCCAAAACATCCCTTCGATAAATCGTAAAGCCTAATCGTGCGATACTATAGATGAAAGAGAAATTTTTTGATTTCAAGAAATTTTGTAGAGGAAGTGGTACAGGAGTAGACGGCATTGAACTAAATTTTTCTCATCATGCTAAAGCCATCGAAATGTCTTATAGAAAATTTAGGATTGAAAAATTTAATTGGATCTGAGAAAATTAGTGGATTTAGTGGAATTGTGCAGTTTGTATGGGAGGTGGTAGAAGGAGCGGCGAGTTCTTAAATACTTTTTCAGATATAACTACAATATAAACATCATGCTTTTGATATGTTTTAAATTGTATATCAGTAGCATTCATACTTTTCAGGGAAATCCACTTTTTGTAAAGTTATGAAATTGTGTCAGATTGTATGGGAGGGGTAAAACTAATAGTCTAATTTTTTTTGGCCTTACTAAGAACTCTAAATAAATATAGAGTGCATAATTTCAGTTCGATAAATTTTATGCGCACTGTATAAATTGGTTTAGAGTATTTCATGAAAAAGTACAGTTTGTATTAGAGGTGGTGGAAGGAAGGGGAGGACTTAAATAATTTTTATATAGTAGACTGAAATCATCATAAAAGTAGTAAATGCCAAATTTTTGATAAATAGCATCTATGCTTTTCGAGCAAATCCGTTTAATTTCGAATTGCAAAATTGCGTCATTTTGTAAGGGAGGGGGTAAAGCTAAACGTCGCATTTTGGTGTTGCCTTAATAATAATTCTAAATAAGTTATTAGTGCATAATTTGAGCTCGATAAATTTTATACGTACTGAGTAAATTGGTTTAGACCGTTTATGAAAATGTGCAATTTGTATGGGAGGTGGTGGAAGGAGACGGAGGATGCAAATAACTTTTATACAGTAGATTGAAATCATCATAAAAGTAATATATTCTTAATTTGAGACCAATAGCTTTTATATTTTTCGAGCAAATCCGTTTGTTTTCGAATTGCGAAATTGTGTCATTTTGTTTGGGAGGGAATAGAAATGGTGAAGTTAATCGTCTAATTATATTCTAGATGAAATCTGAGTATGATCTCGACTAATTTCAATAAATCAATTAATAAACAACAAATTAAAAGCTACGAACTTGAAATTTTCTGCGAACACCTTTCAAAAGAACCCTCCCATACAAATATTTGGTTTCGTGAAAATTTGATAGAATTTACTTCGCCTATGAAACTAACATTCTATACAGCGAATTTTTAATGTGATTCGATCAATCGAATAAAAATTACAAATTATTGACATGAAACCATCAGCTAGGCCGATGCTCAGGATCGCGCCTTGTAAAAGAGAGTTGTATCTGTGCTATGTCCCTATAGGAAGGGGGTCTTAACAGGCATTTGATTTGAACCATCCGATAGAACGATGGAAGTATCGCGCAATAAAAATTTCTCGTAAAAAGAGTTCGAAAGAGTATCAAAACTAAAAAGGAAAGAATAAGAAAGACTAGAGTTTGAAAAGAGTATAAGTACTCTTGAAAGAGTACAGTTGGTCACTCTATATATGTGTAATATATATATATCAAATTTCTTAACGTTTTATTCAGATTCTCCAGAAAGTTCAATTGAAAAAAACTGTATAGTATCTCTAAATGCACATTCATCCTTTTTACAGCCGAACAAAATATCAAATATGTGTTTACGATATCAATCAAAAATTTCATCCAATCCATAAACTTTTATGAGCTCTACACTATGCTAAGAATCCACCCACTTCCACCTCACTCTCGATATGACCCCGATGCTCGAAAAACCAATAAAGGACGTTGTCATAACCACCGCCTTCTATTTCAATATTTATCCCCGTCGCATTGTATTGTATGCTTTATGCAGAAAATTTCATAAAGCATCTGCAAGTCTTGCGATTTCCTTAAGAAAAAAAAAATAAATAATTTATAAGTTTCCGTATATAAATAATATCCTGCGAATCTCGCCCAATAAAACACAATTCAGAAATACCAAAACAGAATAATGTTCTGATGAAAATGAAATTCTGAATAGTCCTCCGAAAAAACGAAACACACTTTTCCAATCGATATGTTCTTGGAACCTTAGCCGGACCTAATCTAAACACAGGAAAGGAATGCGGTTCTTTCAAGGTGTTAAAAGTCCTTAACCCAGATTACATCTTCTGCCTTCTTCGATTCGGACTGCGTAACTTCTTTCCGATAATCTTTATAACAGCAATAAAAAGCATGACGGGTAAATCAAATTGGGAGGACATTTCCTTTACTGTTGGACGTTTTCCTTATACTCGTATCCTTTCGATTTTAATGTCCATCCATAATAATAACGATAGTCGAAATATTGGGAAGGAGATTTTATAAGGAAATAATGACCGCAATTTTATGACTGGTTTCGTTCGTTTCCGTTCCTTTAGCCTTAAATCTGAATTTTATTACATCACTAAGGAAATTTTGCGATTTTAAAAAGTCTTTAAGACATTTGAGACGGGTATTTTCCTTTTTTTTTTTTAGTACTTATCGATAGCATCATTTATTTTTATTGTTTCGAACACTTTTCTATTCATCCCGAAATGATCGAAGAAAATTTCAAATAAAAACATAACCATAAAAAAATTTACTCACTAATACATTTCTCTCCACGAAATCCGCACAAGGGTTCAGCAACGGGTAGTTTACCTCCGATCCATTGTATTGAAATGTTTGGTAAAAATTGAACCTCCTGAAAATTTGCGTAAAAAAAGCATCTTTTATTATATTAGAAATAATATGATGGCGATTTAAGGATGTGTTTTTTTTTCGGTCAGGCAGACGATAATATTGATTTCCCAAGAAAATAATAAAAAATAAATCGCTGGAAATAATTTTAGAAGCAAACCTTTATTCGCAACAGAAACTGCCAAAATGAAATGACCAATGTTTTGACAAACTTTTTCTTCCTGGATATAATTCATTCTAAGGGAAACATTTAATTATAAGAAGCAAGCATAATCAATTCTAAGACCTTGACGTTACATTTTAGTGTAAAAATCCACCTGTGTCGCCGGAATGAACAATTTCATTTTAAAAATTTTAAATTTCATAAAAATTGAAAAAAAAGAAGAAGATGGGATTGGATGCCCTTTACTAGAAAAAATTATAAGCAAAAAAACATAACAGAACTATGATTGGGCGTAAAGCTCAATCACATGATCTTCTAGGTGACAGAGTTTAATGTACCGGAAAATATGTCATCTCTAATTCTTTCGAATAATGAATAGTGACTTTTGTATGGGAGGCGATTGAAGCAGAGCGGGGAGATCTGAAATTTTTGTATAAGACATAGAACGCGGTATGCAAAACAATTCGTGCTCAATTTAAAGTTTGAATCTTTCATAATTTTCATTCGCATTTGTATGGGAGGTGGCAGAGAAAGTGGAAGGTTTTGGATGATTTTGAAACTGCTCATCAACTTTCTTATCACCATTGATAGCTCCTATGTTAGGTTTATAAAATTCGATAGCTCTCATATGTTCGAAGGAGAAATGCTTTTCTTGAATTTAGAATTTCGATATTTGTATAGGAGGGAGTAGAAGGAGTAAAGCGAAGTTGATACTTTTGTCAGCATTTATTACAATTATTAAGGCACAAGTTGAAGTAAAATTTAAAGTTTTTGCTTTTTTTCTAGTTTTAATGGAAATCGATATAAAGCAATTACTAAAATTATGCATTTGTATGGGAGGGGAAGAAGGAGTATATTGATCAAATCGAAAGTATTTGGGGTTAATCTTATTTCCATTATTATACTTTGCTCAAAATTTCAAGTCGATAGCTTTGACAGTTTCGAAGAAAAATAATTTAACTGAAATTTCGTGAAATTTATATGAAAGCGGGTAGAAGGAGTAATTTAAAGTTAATATTTTTTTTACTCAAAACTGATTGCGATTATAATAAAAATAATTTTGGCGAAAATTCGTCTTTTTAGCTTTTCTAGTTTCAATGAAAATTAAAGAAATACATTTTTAAAACTTGTGCGTTTGCATGAGAGATGGTAGAAGGAGTGAGTGGATGGGACCAATATTTTTGAACGTTAATTATTTATTTATGAGTCAAGCCCTCAAAGAAGTATGAATACGTATATGTATCAATAAGAACAAAATTATGTAAAAAAAATTCATGTAAACATATAAGTATATAAAAACAAAAAAGTCAAAACAACATAAATAATTATATTAAATAAACTGCCAACAAGTCGGGCGAAACTTTATTATTCTTGGGACAAGTTGCGGATGAGTGGAATGTCAATATGCAGGTTAAAGTGGTTAGGGAAAGCTAAGCGCAAAGGGGTTTCTTGGGCAGGGCTGTTGTCAATTTAACAATATTTCATTCGTTTCCGCAAGTTTGGGTTTTTATGAGGGGAGGAGGAGGGGTAATAGCAAGGGTGGGTGGATGTTAACAGCTTTTTAATAATTGCTTGAATCACGTCCAATATTCTCTGTATAGAATGTGTTTCATAGACGAAATTGCATAAAATTCGGTGTATTTTCACGAAACCGAAAATTTGTATGGGAGGGGGTAGAGAAGGTAGGGGAATCGTAAAATTTGATATGCAGTTTTATTTCGCTTCTCTTATAAGGTGCTTGTATAAAATTTCAAGTTCGTAGCTTTTAGTTTGTTAGTTATTAGTTGATTTAATGAAATTGGTCGAAATCATAGTTTTGTATGGGAGGGGGTAGAACGGTAAGCGCAATTTCAAAACTTTTAAAGCAACTTCATTTGAATTACTTTTGTATGTTTTCATGCAAAATTTGAAATTGATAGCTTTTAAGAGATAGCTGATAACTGATTTCTTAAAAATGCTCGAAAAAATAATTTTGTATGGGAGGGGGTAGAGGAGGTAAGGGAATCGTAAAATTTGTGATGGAATTTTCTTTCTTTTCTATTGTAAGGTGCTCGTACAAAATTTCAAGTTCGTAGCTTTTAATTTGTCGGTTATTAGTTGATTTAATGAAATTGGTCGAAATCATGCTTTTGTGTGGGAGGGGGTAGAAGGGCAAGCATGATTTCAAAACTTTTACCGTAATTTTATTTTAACTATTTTTCTAAGTTTTTGTGCAAAATTTCAAATTGATAGCTCTTTATAGTTAGGTGATAATTGATTTCTTAAAATTGGTCGAAAAAATAATTTTGTATGGGAGGGAGTAGAAGTTTTAAAAATATTCGACCAATTAATATTTCAAACTTTTATAGATTTTTTTTAAATACATTTTCCAAATTTTCAAGTTTCTACCTAAAAATTTCATTTAAAATTTTTCAGTTTATGTGTTTTTTTCATTCCACATGAAACACCTTGTGCACGTTAGACCCCCACTTCGGAGCATAACAATTTTGGAACAAATTACTGTGTTTTTCTATTTATATCAAATAGATGTGACGACACGCAAAATTTAAACTTTGTATCTTTTACCAGAGCCATAAAAAAATCACTCAAAATTTTCAACATTTTCGCTTTCCACCTCCCTCTCCTTACACCCCCCCAATCAAATTTTTCACCAAAATTAAAGATTATATAGCTCTACAATCTGACAAATTTTTGATTTGATATCTGTACTCAATTTTGAGATTTGATGATTTGTAGTTTTGGAAAGTGCGCCATTTTTGAAATGCTCCCCATTTCCCCCCACTACTATAATGTCCACATATTATATTTTTTTCATATGTCGCTAGTAAAGCTTAGTATACATTTTAAGTTTCAATTACATAGCATAAGAGACAGTTGATATATTAATTTTTAAATGTTTTTCTTTGCACCCCCCTTGACCCTCTCCCTTTCACTAATTAGCTTCTATCTAAACTGCTTCTAGTATATCTATATAATATCTTGATGGTCTCAAAATATCAATTTTTTATGGGAAGTAATTTCGAAGATATAATCATTTGAAAAAAAAATTCGGCCGACAATTGGTTCTTAGCCCCCCCTTTTCGCACGCCAATGGATAAAAAAATTAAGTTATTTTTAAAAGTTGTCCCACAAACTCCTGTATATGTATGTTGATGTTTAGCTTCCTAGCTGTAACCATGGTTGAGATATTTGAATTCGTATTTTTCAGTTTAAGCGCTCCCCCTGCCTCCCCCTGAACTCGTACACCCCCCAAAATTGGTATCCGTCTGAGATCCGCAACTATCTACAATCTCTCCAAAAATGAACTTTCTATCTTGAAGGGCTTGGGAGTTAATGTGCGCTGAGCGTACACGTCGGCGTACGGCGTACGGCGGACGGCGTACAGACAGACGGATTTTTATACTCTAGATGAAATCTAAGAGTATATTGTGTTTGCCTTACCGTTTGTAACGCTAATGAATAATGCTCGCACAGAGCCACCAAGAGTACAGAAATATTTGTTGTCGCTCAAAAACTTCGATTCCGAGTTGCTGTCTGTCCGTCTGTCCGTCTGTCCGTCTGTCTACAGCATAACTCTCGAACGCTTTGAGCTATCGCGCTGAAATTTGTTGCGTGTCATTTTTAGCAAAAAAGAAACTTCAAGTTCGTGAACGGGCCACATCCCCCCACTCCTTCTACCCCCTCCCATACAAATTTCACGAAATTCCGAAATTTTCAGAAATTGATTTTTCTTTGAAACTATTTAAGCTATCGATTTGAAATTTGGGTCAAAGTACTATATTATAAATGTCATTAATATGACGGAATATTGATACGTTCCCGTCACTCCTTCTACCCCCTCCCATACAAATGCATATTTTCGAAAAATGCAGTTTTTCGATTTTCATTGAAACTAGCAAAGTTATAAAAACGGATTTCTGCCAGAATTACTTTTATTATAATTTTAATCAGAATTGAAAAAATGATCAACTTTACCTCACTCCTTCTACCCCCTCCCATACAAATTTCACGAAATTTTGAAATTTAAATTAAATTATTTTTCTTCGAAACTGTTAAAACTATCAACTTGATATTTTGCATAAAGTATAAAAATAGAAATATCAATAACGAGAAAAAAATGTGATTTGATCCGTACACTCCTTCTACCCCCTCCCATACAAATGTATAATTTTTGTTAAGTGCATTATATCGATTTCCATTAAAACTAGAAAAAGTATAAGCTTAAAATTTTGCCAGAATTGGTTTTTTAATAATTGCAATAAATGCTACAAAAATTATCAGCTCCTCTTCACTCCTTCTACCTCCTCCCATACAAATATCTGTATTATAAATTCAAGAAAAGCATTTCTCCTTCGAATATATTAGAACTATCGAATTTGAAATTGAATCATTTGATAAGGATGATGATAAGCAGTTTCAAAATCATCTTAAACGCTCCACTTCCTCTGCCACCTCCCATACAAATGCCTCAATTTCTGGAAAAACGATGTCCAATTGAAAATAATGAAAGCTACAAACCTTAAATTCACCACGAAATATTTTGCATACCACATTAGGTGTCATATCCAAAAATTACAAACCTTCCTCCTTTGCTTCTACCACCTCCCATACAAACGTCACTATTAATTATTTAAAAGAATTGGAGGTGACATATTTTCCGGTACATTGAACTCTTTCCCATTTCATCTAGAGTATCATATGATTGGGCTTTACGCCCAATCATAATTCTTTTATGTTTTTTTGTTGCATTTTTAGGCTATTTTAGTCATGAAACGCGAAAAAAAAAAATTCAGGGTAGCAAATTTTTTTTTTTCCCAAGTCGATCACAATACTTTATTATTAAAATAATAAAGTAAAATAACAATAAAATAATAATACGAAATAATTAAAAAGTAATAAAAAACAAATTTACAAATATTGCACTCTTTTTAATTGAGAAATATTAGTGTTGAAAATATCAATCAGATCAGAAAACCTGTTAGCAGCCCTCATCATTCTAACTGCGAGTGTATTTTGTTCGTATGATGTACAATGATGACCAATCTATACATCTATACATAGTAATATAATTGTACTGTCTGTCTGTAATTTGCTTATAAATGGCTATAAGTTCGTTTTTTGAGTTATTTTAGCACTAACTAAGCATAAAAACACATTTTTGAAATTTTTGTCTGTCTGTCTGTCTGTCTGTCTGTCTGTCTGTCTGTCTGTCTGTCCGACCGCTTTTCACGCACAAACGGCTGAACCGATTGTAATGAAACTTGCACAGTTTGTTAGGTGTCCATCGGAATGAAATCTGCACTTGGTTTCATTTCACTCCCCTCACGCCTACTACCCCCTCCCATACAAAGTGACTCATTTTCAAAATATATATTAATCAAATTTTCTTGGAAACCATAAAAGCTATTAATTTGAAATTCGGAACATATTATTTCTATTATAAATGCAGTTTTTTGGTCTACAAATTGTTTGAGTTTCCTCACTCCTTTCACCACCTCCCATACAAACTACACTTTTTCATGAATTACTTTACACCTAATTTCTCAGTACGTGTAACTTCCATCGAGCTAAAATGTTGTATTAAATCCTTAATTAATATTATTATTAATATCGGGAAAAAATTAACCGATTAGCTTCACTCCTTCTACCCCCTCCCATACAATGTGACACAGTTCCACGACTTCACAAGAATTTGATTTTCTTGAAAAGTCTGAATGTTACTGATCTGAAATTTCGAATATATCAATTGCATGATGATTATAGTTGTTTTTGAAAAAATCACCAGAAACCCCCTTCTCCTTCCACCACCTCCCATATGAACCGCACTTTTTCATGAAATACTCTAAACGAATTTTCTCAGTACATTTAAATTTCATCGAGGTAAAAATTTGAATTTAATCCTTTATTAGCATTATTAGTAATATCGGGAAAAAACTTAACCGAGTAGCTTCACTCCTTCTTCCCCCTCCCATACAATGAGACACATTCCGTGACCATACAATAATTCGATTTTCTTAAAAAGTATGAATGATACAGATCTGAAATTTAAACTATATCAATTGCATGATAGTTATAGTTGTTTCTCGAAAAATCACCAAAAACCCCTCTCTTCTTCTACCACCTCCCATACAAATTGCACAATTTCATTAAATTCAATGCACTGTTTCTCAGTACCTACTCAATTTTTGAAGCTTAAATTTGGTACAAAACCTTTTTGTAGCTACTCTAGCATGATGTGAAACAAATTAGTTCAATGCTGTCACCCCTTCTACCACTCCCTATACAAAATTTCTTAACTCCGCAAAAATTTCGATTTCATCTATACATAGTATCGTATGATTGGGCTTTACGCACAATCGTAGTCCTGTTATGTTTTTAAGCTTAATGTTATTTTATTTGTTTTTTTTTTAAATAAAACCAGCTACAATTATTCACATGTCCTTAACGCTTTTCAACACGTACATATATGATCTCGAATCACGGGTTTGATTTGATCACGAGCCTGTCCCATAAAAATGGGAGTATCATGCTTTCATTCTTAATAATTTATGGTTCTGATTCCAACAATATACAAACTATTTTCTTCAAAGAGCCATTAAAGTAAGCAGATTATATATCCCACATAATGTATTACTAACTACACTCTCGAAAATTGCTTATTATTGCTATTTTTACGCGGACGAAGTCGCGGGCGTTTGCTAGTTTAGAATAAATCGTTTGATCTTGTTGAGCGGCTTGGAACTCGAAAGTTTATGGCCGCTAGGAATTGCGGACAATCCATTTCATTGTGGAGAATTCGGAAAAGGACTATAAGTTCCGACTGGTCTCGTCGCTTTGATAGGATGGCAAGATTGAGGTCAACGAGCACAGAATCATAGTCAAGTTGCTATAGAGGAATATGCATCTTATACGCAATATATCTAA
The DNA here is from genome assembly GCA_963669355.1 of Chorisops tibialis. Classification (NCBI taxonomy): domain Eukaryota; kingdom Metazoa; phylum Arthropoda; class Insecta; order Diptera; family Stratiomyidae; genus Chorisops; species Chorisops tibialis. The sequence continues at coordinate 214,997,492 of OY770263.1, forward strand.
GGAATTTATGTTGTATTGCTCAATATCCAGAAATATGCATTCCGATCAATTGAAGATGAAGCTATATTGGCCTCAATTGACTCCTTCGAGCATCGTCGAAATATCGGTGCACTCTGCATTTACTATAGATACTTCCATGGTAATTGCAGCAAGGAACTAAAAGCCCTTATACCACCTACATTTAATGCCCCCCGCAATACTCGCCAAGCTCACACGAGTACACCGTGAAGCCCTTGCCGGGGAGTGAAGTTTAGGCAGTCCTTCATCCCTCGGGCGACAGTGTTGTGGAATTCATTACCAGGCAATCTCTTTCCAACGGGATACAACCTCCAGCAATTTAAGAACCGCCACTTCAAAATCTCCCCTCCTGTGTTTCCCTACTAATTTTCCTCTATCCACTTGTTTCCCCGTACCCGTGTCGACTTAACTGTGCATCGCGCATTAAAGGGTGACCCCCCCAGTTATTTTCGACGGCCGTAAAAAAAAAATATTTCTGAGTATCTCATAATGTGGATTCCAAATTACTGACAGATATTCGAGATTAGGACGAACTAACGAACAGTATAGCCTTTTACTGGATTGAATGCTGGAAAAGTTTTAAGTGTTCCATTCATTCTACAGGCTGAATTGTATATTGGACTATAATGAGGCACAAATGATAAAGAGCTATCAAAGAACAAGAACTAAGTCCTTCACAGTGGAAATTTCGGGCATATAAACATTATCAATGTGATAATCATATGAAATACATTTGCGAGATCTTTTGAAGACGATATAATTACATAAGAAAGGAAATATCATTAACAAACAACAAAACGAGCAGAGGTCCTAAATGAGAACCTTGTGGTACTCCTGATGCCACCAAAAATGGTTCCGACTTAGAACATTTGGTGCTAACGATACACATACGATGATGCAGATAATCTCTTAACCAGAGCAATAGATTACCAGCAATTCCATAGGGACTGAGCTTCGAGATGAGTGATTAACTTTATCAAACGCTTTCGAAAAATCAGTATAAAAAGCATCGATTTGTTGGCCTCGTTGCATACTCTCATTGATTGTCTCGATATAAGTTACAAGGTTCGATAACGTGGATCTACTCTTAAGAGCCATGTTGATTGGGGGTGATAACTGAACGAAATGGAATTGTTAGCTTGATCGCAACAATCTTGTCAAACATACAATTGTGTATGGATACATGTGGGTCTATAATTTTTGACATTGCTTTTATCCCGTGACTTATAAATCGGAACTGTGAAGTTAATTTTCCATAAGTTTGGAAAAATACCAGGTAGAATCGAAAGATTAAATAATAACATTAATGGTTGAGCTAGAAACAGTCGACAAGACCACTTGAAAATTTGCGAAATGCATTTAAAAAAAATCCCTAAATATACAAAATATTAACTGGTCGAAAACCTTTAAGACTTCTACTCCCTCCCATACAAAGTTATTTTTTCGACCATTTTTAAGAAATCAATTATCACCTAACTATTAAAAGCTATCAATTTGAAATTTTGCATAAAAACTTACAAAAACAATTGAAATGAAATTACATAAAAAGTTTTGAAATCGCGCTTGCCCTTCTACCCCCTCCCATACAAAAGTATGATTTCGACCAATTTCATTAAATCAACTAATGACCAACAAATCAAAAGCTACGAACTTTAAATTTTGTACGAGCACCTTACAATAGAAAAGAAAGAAAATTCCATCACAAATTTTACGATTCCTTTACCTCCTCTATCCCCTCCCATACAAAATTATTTTTTCGAGCATTTTTAAGAAAGCTATCAATTTCAAATTTTACATAAAAACTTGAAAAATAAACTGCCAACAGGTCGGGCGAAACTTTATTATTCTTGGGACAAGTTGCGGATGAGTGGAAAGTCAATATGCAGGTTAGAGTGGTTAGGGAAGGCTAAGTGAAAGGGAGTTCTTGGGCAGGACTGATAACAATATTTCGTTCGTTTCTGTAAGTTTGGTTTTTATGAGGGGAGGAGTAGGGGTAATAGTAAGGGTGGGTGGATGTTAATAGCTTTTTAATTAATTGCTTGAATCACGTCCAATATTCTCTTTATAGAATGTGTTTCATAGACGAAGTTGCATAGAATTTTCATAAAATTCGGTGTATTCTACATTCATGAAACCGAACATATGTATGGGAGGGGGTAGAGAATATAGGGGAATCGTAAAATTTGATACGCAGTTTTATTTCGCGTCTCTTGTAAGGTGCTTGTATAGAATTTCAAGTTCGTAGCTTTTAGTTTGTTGGTTATTAGTTGATTTAATGAAATTGGTCGAAATCATAGTTTTGTATGGGAGGGGGTACAAGCGCAAGCGCGATTTCAAAACTTTTAAAGCAACTTCATTTGAATTACTTTTATAAGTTCTTATGCCAAATTTGAAATTGATAGCTTTTAAGAGTTAGCTGATAATTGATTTCTTAAAAATGCTCGAAAAAATAATTTTGTATGGGAGGGGGTAGAGGAGGTAAAGGAATCGTAAAACTTGTGATGCAATTTTCTTTCATTTTTATTGTAAGATGCTCGTACGAAATTTCGAGTTCGTAGCTTTTAATTTGTTGGTTATTAGTTGATTTAATGAAATTAGTCGAAATCACACTTTTGTATGGGAGGGGGTAGAAGGTCAAGCGCGATCTTAAAACTTTTAATGCAATTTCATTTTAATTATTTTTGTTAGTTGCTATGCAAAATTTCTAATTGATAGCTTTTAATAGTTAGGTGATAATTGATTTCTTGAAAATGGTCGAAAAAATAATTTTGTATGGGAGCGGGTAGAAGTGTTAAAGGTTTATTTCGTATATTTAGGGATTTTTTTTAAATGCATTTTGCAAATTTTCAAATTTCTACCTTAAAATTTCACTCAAAAATTTTCAGTTTATGTGTTTTTTTCAATGCACATGAAACACGTTGTGCACGTTAGACCGGGGGGGTCGGTTTATAACAAATATGGATCAAGTTATTATTAGTTTTCTATGTGGATTAAATATAGGTATTCACATGCAAAATTTTAGCTTTGTATCTTTTACCAGAGCCCTAAAAAAATCACTCAAAGTTTTCGATATTTTTGCTTATTACCTCCCTCCCCTTACACCTCCCAACTTAAAATTTTTACCAAAATTAACTATTATGTAGTTCTACAATCTGACAAATTTTTGATTTGATATCTGTACTATTTTTGGAGATATAAGGATTTGTAATTTTGAAAAGTGCGCCATTTTTAAAATGCTCCCCATTTCCCCCCACTACTATTATTTCAACATGTTATATTTTTTTTGTATTTGCCTAGTATAGCTTAATGTAAGTTTTAAGTTTCAATTACATAGCTTAAGAGATAGTTGAGATATTAATTTTTAAGTGTTTTTCTTTGCACCCCCCCTGACCCTCCCCCTTACAATAATTAGCCGCTTTCTAAGCTGGTTCCGATGAAACTATATGCCGCTTTGACGGTCTCTAAATATAATTTTGTTACGAGAAGTAATTTCGAAGATATAATCATTTGAAAAAAAAATTCGGCCGACAATTGGTTCTAAGCCCCCCCTTTTCGCACCCCAATGGATAAAAAAATTAAATTATTTTTAAAAGTTGTCCCACAAATCCTTCTATATTAATGTTGAGTTTTAGCTTCCTAGCTGTTATCGTGGTTGAGATATTTGAATTCGTATTTTTCCGTTTAAGCGCTCCCCCCGCCTCCCTCTGAACCCGTATACCCCCGAAAATGGGTATCCGCCTGAGATCCGCAACTATCTACAATCCCCCCAAAAATGAACTTTCTATCTTGAAGGGCTTGGGAGTTAATGTGCGCTGAGCGTACACGTCGGCGTACGGCGGACGGCGTACGGCGTACAGACAGAAGGATCTTTTTTTTTTGCATTTTTAGGCTAATTTAGTCATGAAACGCGAAAAAAAAAATTTCAGGGTAGCAAACTTTTTTGTTTTCTTGTGTCGATCACAATACTTTATTATTATAATAATAAAGTAAAATAATTCAAATGAAGTTGCTTTAAAAGTTTTGAAATCGCGCTTGCCCTTCTACCCCCTCCCATACAAAACTATGATTTCGACCAATTTCATTAAATCAACTCATAACTAACAAACTAAAAGCTACGAACTTGAAATTTTATACAAGCACCTTACAAGAGAAGCGAAATAAAACCACATATCAAATTTTACGATTCCCCTACCTTCTCTACCCCCTCCCAGTTTCATGTGCAATGAAAGAAGTACAAAAAACTAAAAAAACTTCTACCCTCTCACATACGAAATTATTTTCTCGACCATTTTTAAGAAATCAATTATCACCTAACTATTAGAAGCTATCAGTTTGAAATTTTGCAAGAAAACTTTTAAAGTAGTTGAAATGAAACCGCATCAAAAGTTTTAAGATCCCGCCTGCCCCTTTACCCCCTCCCATACAAATTTGACGACTCTCTTACGTCCTCTAACACCTTCCATACGAATGTTTGGTTGCGTGAATGTAAAATACCTAGTCAGCCATAAATACTGTTACAAACTTTTTGAAGCACTGTTCAATAAAAGAGGTGTTATATGTTAAGAAATCATTGTTTATTTATTAAATGCATTGTCAACAACGGAAATTGCAACAAGTTATTCGAAGTGATTGCCTTATGCCTTTACACAAGCCTTTAATTGAGCTGGCCACTTATCTATGGAAGCACGCACGACTTCAATCGGAAAGTTGGCGACTGCATGTGTAAGAGACTTCTTTAAGGATTCGATATTAGGATGTCTTTTAGAGCACGTCATTTGCTCTAAGACAGACCATAATTCGTAATCCACCGGATTCAGTTCTGGGCTAGAGGAAGGCCAATCTTCAGTTTTAATAAAATCTGGAACATTTTCTTCAAGCCATTTTTGGGTTGACTTCGCCTTATGACCTGGTGCAGAATCTTGCTGGAAACTCCAAGGCTGATTTTTGAATAATGACGTGTTGAGAGGTTTCACTACACTTTCAAGGACACTTTCTTGATAAATTTTGGCAGACGTTTTGACGTCCTTCTCACAAAAATGCAACTTTGTCACCCCGTTGTAGCTAACACCCCACCAAACCATTACTGAGGCTGGATGATGACCTCTTTGAACCTTTTGGGCAACTTCTCTGGCACTGCGAGCATAAACCCTATCGTTTTGTTTATTAAATGTTTCTTCGACAGTAAAAATTTTTTCGTCCGTAAACAAAATTTTACGGTGTTCTTGGTTTGCGTACCGGCAAAGTAATCGTTTTGATTTCTTCACTCTATTTTTTTTTAACGAATCTGTTAGTAAATCCCCGGTAGATCTACGATAAGCACCCAACCCCAAGTCACTTTTGATGATACGTGAAATTGTTCTTTGGGGTATTTTCATCTCACGCGATAAAATTTTTTGTTTCCGAAGAGGATTACGGCGAATTCTCTCGCGCACGGCTTTAATCGCTTGAGGTGTTCGAGTAGTTCGCGGACGGCCACTTCTTTCACGGTCACTTACTCCAGACGTATCATTAAATCTTTCAATAGCCCGATATACAAACATTCGGCTTATACCAAGGGTATGCAGAGTCTTAAAAATATCACTTGGTTGCATTCCTACTTTATGAAGCGCAATCACAGCAATTCTATTTTCTTTGTCACCCCAATCCATGTTCACTACACTAAAACTTAAACTCAAATGATAACAAATGCATCAAGCACAAGCGTACTATAGCGATTAGCTCAATTTTTAAGAAATGCAATATAACGGTTCCTTTCTGCAGGGTTGCCAAACCTTGTAACAATATTTATGGCTAGACTAGGTACACTGAATTTTATGAAAATTCTCAGTGGCGTGGCGTCTACTGATGCAACGGAAGCATTGCTTCCTTACATTTTGCCTTCTATTGAGTCTAGAAATACTAAATTCGAATCGGAACGATTATCCAACATTATTTAAAAATTCTTGTGAAAAGCGCGCATTATTTTCGTACATCACTGTAAACATACGTTACGTGCACAGGACAGCCTTGTTTCTGACGCTTTTGTTGAACGACAAAAGCTCAAAAATCGCTCTTAGATGTGATTTAAAAATTGCATACACCGGACGATAGCGGACAGCCGGCCAGTACGTGGCAAAACTTTACAGCTCGACTCGATCAAATTCGACTTCTATAGGAAGGGGAGGTGTAAGGTGTAGCCTAGTGGTTAGCGTGTTGGTCTTGTAACACGAAGATCGTCAGTTCAAATCCCGATTGACGCATAATTCCAGCACGCTACCTGCTTTGGTCACCTCAATCTACGAAAATGAAAAATTCGTAGATAAAAGGTTGTGGGAAGGGCTAACAACCCTTCCACAATAAAAAATCAAAAATGTTAAACAACCTGAATGTCAGGGGGCCAAGGTCCGATTTGGGCTGTAGCGAAATTGTAGATAGGAAGGGGAGATGCGTCGCGGCATTTGCTCCTAGAGCTTTCAATCGCAAGCATTCGCATTCCTTCGTTCTAAGTATTGCCAGTACGGGAATTTTCTTACTCATTGAAAAACGATCCGAAAGAAAAATGTGAAATAGTGAATCTGGCAATATTGCCAATATTTGTCGTACTTTGAGAGGGAAATGAGTTGGCTTAAGCTTTTACACATCCAGCGACATATTTTTTGTACGTCTTTAAATTTTTTTATTATGTAAATAAGAAATATAAGTTCAAAATAAAGCCTATGTTAACTTTTTAACATTTTTAAATTTTATATTTGACAAATGAAGTTTAAAGGGCCTATCAAGGGAAAATGTCACTATAAGATTTCGTCAAATTCGGTCCATGATCACCCTAGTTAATATAAAGCCATGTATTGGTAACGGATTGTAATGTCCGTTAATTTAAGAATTCAAACGCTTTAGGCTGCTATGTAGTATTAGAGTGAATGTGTTTAGTGTTTGATTTTAGATCGTTTTTATTGTTTTCAAATCTGTCGAGTATACTTTGTTGTATTTAGATTTTTTTTAACGTTGTTGCATTCTTTTTTTGTTTATTGCTTCCATCGCACGATTGGGCTTTATGCTCTTTATGAAAGAGAATTTTTTTAATTTTAAGAAATTTTGGAGAAAAAGTGGTGAAGGGGGTGACGACATTGAACTAATTTTTTCACATCACGCTGGGGCTGGTATTAAAATGTTTTATACAAAATTTAGGATTCAACAATTTAATAGGTACTGAGAAAATTAGTGTATTACATTAAGTGAAATTGTGTAGTTTGTATGGGAGGTGGTAGAAGGACCGGCAAGTTCTTGAAAACTTTTTCAGAAATAACTATAAACATCATGCTTTTGATATGTTTTAAATTGTAGATCAGTAGCATTTATACTTTTCAGGAAACTCCACTTTTTGTAAAGTTGTGAAATTGTGTCAGATTGTATAGGAAGGGGTAGAAGGAGTAAAGCTAATAGTCTAATTTTTTTTGGCTATACTAATAATTCTAAATAAATATTAAGTGCACAATTTCAGCTCGATAAATTTTATACGCACTGAGTAAATTGGTTTAGAGTATTTCATGAAAAAGTACAGTTTGTATGGGAGGTGGTAGAAGGAAGGGGAGCACTTAAATAATCTTATATAGTTTAATCTATTATATAAAAATTATTTAAGTCATCATAAAAGTAATATATTCTAAATTTTAGATCAATAGCATCTATGCTTTTTGAGTAAATTCATTGATTGTCGAATTGCGTAATTTTGTATGGGAGGGGGTAGAAGGGGTAAAGCTAATCGCCTATTTTTTTTGGTTTTACTAATAATTCTGAATAAGTTATTAGTGCACAGTAAATTGGTTTAGAGCATTTCATGAAAAAGTGCAGTTTCTATGGGAAGGGATTGAAGGAGTGGGAGAACGCAAATAGTTTTTATACGGTACATTGAAATCATCATAAGAATTAAATGCTGCAAAATTTCAGACCATTAGCTTTTATATTTTTCAACCAAATCCGTTTATTGTCAAATTGTGCAATTGTGTCATTTTGTATGGAAGGGGGTAGAATGGGTGGAGCCCGTTCACGAACTTAATCTTACTCTTTTGTTAAAAATGACGTGTACAAAATTTGAACTATCTAACTCAACGGGCGGACGGACGTCCGGTTTGGAGATTTTTGAGTAATTATATGAATTTCGGTATCATTCATTTTTTCTCCGAGCCTTATTTCTAAGCGTTACAAACTTATAATACTTTCAGATTTCATCTAGAGTATAAGAACTTGATTAAAAAATGAAATTATTAAAATAAAGGACACTATACCTACTCTCAGGTTCGTGCGTGCTCTCAACATTACAAATGTTTCTATTAGTTGACGGGAGAGGTTTCAGTAATATTGTATATTAAACTTGTTACTTAATTGTATGAATTGTAACAAACCAATATTTTTAAAAACTAATTGCTTCTCCTGGCTACTGTATCACGCCACGCCACTGAAAATTCTATGAAACCTCGTCTATAAAATTGACATTCTATACAGAGAATATTGGACATGATTCAAGCAATCAATTAAAAAATTATTTACCTCCACCCAAACTTCCAAAAATAAACGAAGTCTTCCCTAACCATTCTAACCTGCATATTGATTTTCCACGCATCCTCAACTTATCACAAAAATAATAAAGTTGCGCCCGACTTGTTGGCAGTTTGTTTGCTATGTTTCATTTTATTTACAACATTAAAATACAAAATATACGAGTAAGAAATTTTCCTGGCATCAAGTTAAATAATTTTGTTATTTAAAATGGCGAGTGTATTTTAAAAAGCATGCATTAGTATTTATTATGTAAACAGAATAGTTAAAAAAAACGTCTATAAACTCTGCGACAGTTTCTGTTTAGAATAGAATTATGCTGGAAAAAAATATTTAATCTCATTCATCGATAAAATAAAGAAAAGAGGATCAAAATACCATTAATTAAAATACCATTTTAAATTTTACCTGAATAAAGCGACGACGCTTTGTTTATTGTTCGTCCGCCCCAAAACATATATATACAAAAGGGTAGCATTAAATGAGAACATTAAAAGCTTTAAATGACAGCAATAATAATTTTATTATATTGAATAGATAGATAGATAAGAGTAAAATATATATATATTATTAAATACACACGGCACCTTACTATATGCGGCGTTGTTATTATTATAGCGCAATCGAGATATTTAGGTGAATTTCCTCTTAAAATTGAATTAAATTGAATTTGTGATGGTTTTTCAAGCGCTTTTGGTTTTAACTACCTCCATCATATTCTATAGAATTAACTTACGCAACTTACCGGTATTTCATCACTATTATGCGGGGCATTAAATGTTCCGATCGGTATAAGACCGATAATTTTGCTCGTATTTGGACAGATTCCACGCATTAAAATCGTATAATTACCGGCTGCGTCACCATTTTCATCGATATAACCATTATAGCTGGATGGTGTAATTTTAAAATTAACGATTCATTAATTAACTGTGCTCTTTACACGACTTACCCCATTGCACTTAAATATACTTGTCCTTTAATTGCATCGATTATTGCAGTTCCGTTTTGCGCAACGCCACCGTTTTCCAGGACTTTAGCTAGAGCTTTGGCATAAAGATGCACAGCATCGTATAAATAAGCGGCTTCAGCTCTAATCATTAAATCAATTGGTAATTTGCGAGTATTGTTAAGCCGATTCGAATCCTTTTTGATCTGTGGGTAGATGATTTATTTCAATTACCCTACTTCTGAATTGTACATATTAGTGCCTAAATCTAAGATCAATCTAATCAAGAATCCATACAAAAAAATCAAATTTTAGTGTCTGTCTGTTATTTGTTTGTTGTAAATGGCTATAAATACGTTTTTTGCTTTATTTTAGCAAAAACTAAGCAGAAACCCACGTTCTTAAAAATTTTCTCTGTCTGTCTGTCTGTCTTTTCGGTTTTCACGCAAAAATGGCTGGAGCGATTGTAATGAAACTTTCACAGTTTGTTAGAAATGCATCGAGATGTAATCTGAGTGTGGTCTTATTTCAATACCCCCATGCCTTCCACCCCCTCCCATACAAAATTACTCATTTTCAAAAGTATATAATATTTAAATCATCTTCAAAACCATTGGAGCAAATCTTTTGAAATTTAGAACATATTATTTTTATCATAAATGTGATCTCAATCAAATTAAATTCCTGCTAAGACTCCCTATAGGGGCATAGGACAGAAACAACTCTCTTCCACAAGGCGCGATCCTGAGCATCGGCCTTAAGCTGTTGCCAGGATTTGCTTATTCCTCTGGCCTCCTGCTCAACTGCTTGCTTCCATGGGCGACCTACCCGACGTCTTCCTTGAGGATTATAATCTAGAGCCTGTTTGGCGATGTTTCGCCTGACGAGCTTTATTTAGACGAGCTTCAATATCCTTTTCGGCTGCGCCCACCATGCTGACAATGATTCCGAGATAACAAAAATCTTGCACCTCTTCAACATCTTGTCCGTTAAGAACAATCGGTGTGCTTGCGTTCGAAACCATGTGCATGTACTTGGTTTTACGCACATTTATTGTCCACAGTCCCGCCTCTTCGCATTTAAAATGCAACGAGCAAACATTTGACTCTAAGTCCGAACGGTTATGTGCAAGCAAACACACGTCATCAGCGTGACTTAAGATGTTAAATAGTCTCTATTGAAGAACTTTACCTTCCCCACCTTCGAGTGCAGCTTTCAAGATGTCATTTATTATCACCAGAAACAGGACTGGTGACAATATACACACTTGTCTGACACCCGTTCGCACAGGGAAGCTCTCGGACAGCTCTCCTCTATGCAAGACGCGACACCTTGCATCTTCGTAGGATTCTTTAATCATAGCTATGACCTTATCTGGAATACCTCATTCCATATATAATCTCGCTTAACGCTGTCGAAAGCCTTCTCGAAGTCCACAAACATGAGATGTAGTGGCGAACCCATTTCAGCTGACTGCTTCAATATTATCCGTAGGGTATTTGTGTAGTCGGTACAGACGACCTTTTATGGAATCCAGCCTGATAAACTTCAGTGCTCTCCACAACATCACTAATCCTATTGAGAATTACCTTAGCCATGATTTTCGATACGGCAGTAAGTAGTCATATACCATGCCAATTGCCACAATCCCGAAGGTCGCCCTTCTTCGGAATTTTCACAATGACGCCCTCTTTCTATTCAGTCAGATATGTTCCTTCATTTCACACCCCAGTAAAGAGTGGGAGGAGTATATCGGCTGTTATTTCGGGGTCCGCTTTGAGGAGTTCGGTTGGTAGTCCGTCTATACCTGAAGCTTTCCTTCCCGCCATTGACCGAATGGCGGAAACTATCTCTTCCTTATCTGGGGGATCGTCCCTAATAGAGGATTGTTGCGGTTGGATGTTTGGAAGTTGTTCTGTTTCCGGAATATCTTCCTCTGACAAGATGTTCAAAATATCAGAGAAGTATTCCTTCCATCTCCGCGACTGGTGTTCACTCATATTAAGGAGAGTTTCGTTGACATCTCTCACCAGGTGGTTGGCGGTGAAATTCCTGTTCGCCAACTGTTTCATGATTTGAATAGTGAACCCATATCCCCAAGGTAAGCCACAGATTCTGCCTTTTTTGCCAGATCTTCAATGGCCTTTCTCTTGTCGCGCCTTTTTAAGCTGTATATGAGCATCGTGGCAGTTCCGTCTCAAGTCGGGTTGGTTGACATCAGGTTGAGAGATGATTGCCAATTTGGTTTATTTCCGATCGCCAACCTTGTCCCATGTGTCTTGCGACATCGAGGGTTTCTCAACGCTTTGCACATATTGGCGTCCAGTGTGCGTATTTCATATTCGCCCAATGTGGATGACTTTTCGCGTAGAATGGTGGTGTACTTGTGCTTTTTGTTGTGGTCTCTAAGTCTATCCATATTAAGCTTGCGCTTTATTTGAAGAATTTGTGTTCATCGGAGAGCTGCTGTACACAATCTCGAGTAAGCAACCATCAAGCGGTGATCCCTCCCCACTTCAGCTCCACGTTTCGCTCGCACATCGAGGAGACATTTTCTCCATCGCCGACTTATAGCCAAATGGTCGATCTGGTTCTGAGTAACACCATCAGAGGAAACCCAAGATGTTTATGATGACTCTTGTGTGGAAAAAGGGTTCCTCCGATGACCATTTGCCGAGTACTACAAAACTTCACAAATAATTCGCCGTTTTCGGGTCTCTTAATCCAAGGTAGTGACGAGTTGAAAATTAAGCATTGAATAATAGTTGCGAACTTCAGGAATAATTTTAATGAAAATGCACAGCTTATAAAATCTATGATTCTTGACCTGATCTAGAGGTAGTAATGGTCTCGATAGTTTAACAATTTAAATATTTTTTGATGAGTTGTAACTAAAACATTGGCCTTTGGACTTGGCACCCCTTTCCTAGGACCTGATACAGGAACTTCCATTACCACGTACAATGTGCAGAAAGACGGCGGTGGAGTTGACATTTTTACAGAAGGTCGGCTTAGCGGAAACTCTCCGTAGGTTGCATCGGAGCTTCAACGTAGCTTCGAAATACCTCATCCTTTACCAATGATCAAACACCACCCCGATCCTTCCACACAGGGGTTTTCCGTCTGTCTAGTTTCATCTGGGTCTTCATCTAACAGTACTCTGATCCTTAAGGAAATTTTTTTACTAAAATGTTGAATTAACACTTGCACGAAATTTCGTGTAATGGAGAAGATGGCAGCGATTCACTCTGGTTGCCTGCGAGTTAAGCCGTGCCAGCCAGCGAACGTGCAGTAGCCAAGCTTATGCAATTGGAATTTAACAAACTTATCAATTTATTTTTATACTCTAGATGAAATCTGAGAGTATATTGTGTTTGCCTTACCGTTTGTAACGCTAAGAAATAACGCTCGCACAGAGCCGCCAAGGGTACAGAAATATTTGTTGTCGCTCAAAAATGTCGATTCCGAATGACCGTCTGTCCGTCTGTCTGTCTATCCGTCTGTCTACAGCATAACTCTCGAAAGCTTTGAGCTACTGTGCTAAGCAATTTTGTGTGTCATTTTTTGCAAAAAAGTAACTTTAAGTTCGTGAATGGCTACATCCCCCACTCCTTCTACCCGCTCCCATACGAATTTCATGAAAATTCAAAATATTACGATATGAATGTCATCAATATCACGGAATATTGACCCGATCCCCTTACTCCTTCTACCACCTCCCATACAAATGGACAATTTTGAAAAATACATATTTTCGATTTTCACTGAAACTAGTGAAGCTGAAAAGACGAAATTTTGTCAAGATTAATTCTACTGTAATTGCAATTTATTTTAAAAATAATTATCAACTTCACCTTATTCCTTTTACCCCCTCCCATACAAATTTCAAGAAATTTTGAAATTTGAATTAAATTATTTTTCTTCGAAACTGTTAAAGCTATCAACTTGATATTTTGCGTAAAGTATACAAATAGAAATATTAATAATGCAAAAACAATTTATTTTAATCCGTACACTCCTTCTACTCCCTCCCATACAAATGGATAATTTTTGTTAAATGCATTTTATCGATTTCCATTCAAACTAGAAAATTTACAAACTTCAAATTTTGCCAGAAATTGTTTCTTAATAATTGAAATAAGTGTTAGAACTTCACTCCTTCTACCACCTCCCATACAAATATCTGTATTATAAATTCAAGAAAAGCATTTCTCCTTCAAGTATATGAGAGCTATCGACTTTGAAATTGAATCAAAGCATAGTGATAAGGATGATGATAAGCAGTTTCAAAATCATCTTAAACGCTCCCCTTTCTTTGCCACCTCCCATACAAATGCCCCAATTTCAGAAAACTATGACCAATTTCTTTAAAAATAATGAAAACTAAAAACTTTAAATTCAGCAAAACCCATTATGCATGCCATGTTCGGTGTCATATACGAAAAATACAAACCTCCCCCTCTACTTCTACCACCTCTCATGCAAAAGTCTCTATTCACTATTCGAAAGAATTTGAGATGACATATTTTCCGGTGTATTTAAGTCATTTCCATCTCATCTAGAGTATCATATGATTGGGCTTTAAGCTCAATCATAATTCTGTTATGTTTTGGACTAATATCACAATAATTTATCAACTAATATCACAATAATTTATTGATCTAAATGAGGCGTACACGGAATTTTAGCTTCCCTTAAGGCTATCAACTATCCTTATTAGAGTGATATTTTCTTAATTTAGATCAATATAGAATAACAAAAATATACATGTATAACATTCAAAATTACCTGTCCTACTTCCAAAGCATTCGTAAAATTAAATGGATCCAGCTTCAAATAATGGTTAACCTGTCAATGAAAAAAAAATCAACACATGAAATATACAATTTTCTTGCCCGAATGCCTCAAGTAATTTGAATTCTTTTCCAAGATACACAAACACAAGCACACACTACAGAGAGCGAAAAGGAGTCAATAACACACTTTATTTGGTTTCGATTGATCCTTTAAGAAGTTTAAAGTGAGGCAATTTTTTGATAAATTTTATTTTATTTTACTGAATACCATTGCAAAGATGGTATAGCTCTCCTTTCGTTCGTTGACTGCTGATGATCCAAGGACTAAAAAATGTACACAGATGAAAAATACATGTATTAGGTAGAAGGGAACAAACAAAAAATTTTAGAAGAGTCTTATTTTGTTTTGTTGAACTAATATTATAAATTCGATACATCTATCAAGAATATTTTTTCACTTTGCTCCAGATCAGGATGTATGAATAACGAAAAAAGAGTTTTGATTTATTTGACTGAGATTCCCTTTTGTTAGACATGAATACATACTCTTCGAGTCTGGTTGGTCTGGTTGGAGGTATATTTGAAATCGGTCTTATGGATTTTTTTTCGGTTAAAGCAAATATTTTTTTAAGTTTATCCTTAGGCAGGATATATGTAGATAGGAAGTAAGAACTAAGATAGCGAAATGTTAGCTTTTGATTGTTGCTTTGCACTTGCGTCGAAACTCGAGATTTAAGTGATATTATGGAAAGAAGATGAATGATTTTTTTCATATACGGCTTTCCTTAAGTTCCGGACACCGGACAAAGATAGTTTCCCTTCACAATGCGAAGCTCTGCGGTGCGAAGAACTATGCAGGGAACTACGACAGTGAATTGAAAAATTAAATAAACAGCCAACAAGTCGGGCGCAACTTTATTATTCTTGGGGCAAGTTGAGGATGTGTGGAAAGTCAATATGCAGGTTAGAGTGGTTAGGAAAGACTAACTAAAAAGGGGTTTTAGGCCTGGGAGCGCGGACGAGGTGGTGAGAAAAAACACGTTTTTGAAATAAATAATATTTTATTAAAAAACTACGAAGTGACTGAACTGAATAAAACCGAAACTGGAACTAGAACTCGAACTGGGATCGAAAGGCCAGCGCGACTGGCTCTTAATCCCCGTCTTTCTGTTGACGCTACGGCGTGTCTGGCTGCGTACTTTGGCTCCACTTGTGCGCGATAAGCACAAAGTAATTGGTGATCGCGCGCGTCGTCGGGCATGCCACTTGATATCTTTTTCGTTGCATATCTGGCGATATGCAGAAAGGGACGGTTTGCTTGTGCGCGATAAGCATGTATACGTTCGCGAGATGCGCACAGTGTATCGTCAGCATATCTGTCGATATGCAAAAGAGGACTGTTTACTTGTGCGCGATAAGCACACCTAGGTCCGATGTCATTAACGCTGGAATGTGTCGACAACTTTGTATCGCCACAGGGTTCTAGGGCAGGGCAGTTTTCAATTTAACACTTAATTGCGAATACCAGCAATAGCTCCAGTACATATAATCAATATTTCATTCGTTTATTTATGCAAATTTGGGTTTTCATGAGGGGACGTGTGAGAGGTGATAGTAAGGGTGGGTGGATGTTAATTATTTTTTTAGTTGATTGCTTCAATTACGTCCAATATTCTCTTTATACCTAGTCCTGCCATAAGTTCTGTCACATAATTTCTCACATTGGCAACAACTTTATTTTATGAGTGACATTTCAATATCGGCCAGTTTTATAAACGTCATAATGTTGTTGACAGTTGATGGTCATTTAAAGTGTGTTCGTTAACGTGTGAAGATGGAATGGGGTGTAATAGAAAACCGAACTGCAGTGATTGCACTACATAAGTGTGGAAAATCCGCGAGTGAAATTTTCAAGTTGTTGTGCCCGTTAAAAATAACGCAAAGATTTGTGTATCGTGCGATCCAGAGATATAACGCGATCCAGACTATTGAAGATCGACCTCGTTCTGGACGTCCGCGTGATGTACGTTCTTCTGCTGCCATCAAAGCGGTCGAGAGTCGAATTCGTCGAAATCCGCTTCGTAAACAACGAATCATGGCTCGAGAGATGAACATCTCCACCCGAAGTATGTCTCGCATCATAAAATCTGACCTCGGGATGAGTGCCTTTCGACGATCAACGGGACATTTGCTGACTGAGCAGTTGAAGCAAATTAGGAGCACCAGATCGAAAGAGCTCCTTCGGCGGTACGGCAACAACAAACATCGAGAAATTTTATTTACCGATGAAAAAATTTTTACGGTGGAGGAACATTTCAACCGCCAAAATGATAAGGTGTATGCCCACAGCTCCATAGAAGCCCGAGAAGTTGCCACTAGGGTACAGCGAGGACATCATCCAGCATCAGTCATGGTATGGTGGGGTGTCAGCTACGAAGGGGTCACCGAGCTTCATTTTTGCGAAAAAGGCGTAAAAACTGCAGCGAAAAATTATCAAACGGACATCCTGGAGGGATGTGTGAAGCCGCTGAACTCTACGCTATTCAACAATCGACATTGGGTTTTCCAGCAAGATTCTGCGCCAGCCCACAAAGCTCGAACCACACAAGCGTGGTTGGAAACCAATATTCCACAGTTTATAAGGGCGACGGAATGGCCTTCTGGGAGCCCAGATTTGAATCCCCTGGACTACAAACTGTGGGCGGAGTTAGAGTCCATGGTGTGCACGAGACGACACCCAAATATCGAGAGCCTTAAGCGATCTTTGACAGAAGCAGTAGCTAATTTTCCGCTAGAAACAGTGCGTACTGCTATCGATGACTGGCCCAACAGATTAAAGAGCTGTGTTAAGGCTAAAGGCGGCCACTTTGAATAATTTGTTGCTTATTTTACTTCCATTAGTATGCCAAAATAAAATATATTTTCCTTTGTCAAAAACTCTTTTTCATTTATACAAAAATTGCCCATATACGTGTGACAGAACTTATGGCACGACTAGGTAGAATGTCAGTTTCATAGACGAAGTTGCAAAGAATTTTCATAAAATCCGGTGTATTTTACATTCACGAAACCAATCATTTGTATGGGAGGGGTAGAGGAGGTAAGGGAATCGTAAAATTTGTGATGCAGTCTTACTTCATTTCTCTTATGCTCGTCCAAAATTTCAAGTTTGTAGCTTTTAATTTGTTGGTTATTAGTTGATTTAATGAAATTGGTCGAAATCATAATTGTGATTGGGAGGGGGTAGAAGGGCAGGTGCGATCTAAATTTTTTTGACGTAGTTTCTACTTCTACTTCTAAAATGGTACTATAGGTTCCTTAACATTTTTTCATTATTTAATGTGGAAGGGTTGTTAGACCTTTGCACAAACTTCTATCTACGAGTTTTTCATTTTCGTAGATAGAGGTGACCAATACTCAAGCCGGCAGTGTGCTGGAATTATGCCTTGACTAGGATTTGAATTCACGATTTTCGCATTGTAGACCAACACACTACCCGCTAGGATACACCCTAGCTATTGACGCAGTTTCGTTTCAGCTATTTTCAAAAGTCTTTGTAAACAACTTCAAATTGATAGCTTTCAACAGTTAAGTGATAATTGATTTCTAAAAAATGATCAACAAAATAATTTTGTATGGGAGGGAGTAGAAGTTTTGAAGGTATTCAACTAGTTAATATTTCATACATTTAGAGAATTTCTTTAAATGCATTTAGCAAATTTTCAAGTCTCAAGCTTAAAATTTCAGTCAACATTGCAAATGAAACACTTTGTAGACGTTAGACCCCCACTTCGGTGCATAACAATTGTGGAACAAATTATTTTTTTTTTCTATGCATATCAAATAGTTGTATCCGCATGCAAAATTTAAATTTTGTATCTCTCACCAGAGCCCTAGAAAAATCCCTCAAAATTTTCGACATTTTGCTTACCACCTCTCTCCCCATCATATCCCAAAACTTAAAATTTTTACGAATATTAAAGACTATGTAGTTCTACAATCCGACAAAATTTCAATTTGATATTTATACTCTAGATGAAATCTGAGAGTATATTGTGTTTGCCTTACCGTTTGTAACGCTAAGAAATAACGCTCGCACAGAGCCGCCAAGGATACAAAAATATTTGTTGTCGCTCAAAAACCTCGATTTCGAGTGACCGTCCGTCCGTCTGTCTGTCTGTCTGTCTGTCTGTCTGTCTGTCTGTCTGTCTGTCTGTGCGTCTGTCTACAGCATAACTCTCGAAAGCTTTGAGCTATAGTGCTAAACATTTTTGTGTGTCATTTTTAGCAAGAAAGTAAGGTCAAGTTCGTGAACGGGCCAAATCGCTCCACCCCTTCTACCCCCTCCCATACAAAATGATACAAATGCGCAATTTGACAATAAACGGATTTGCTCAAAAAGTATAAAAGCTATTGGCCTGAAGTTTGGAATATATTACTTTTATGATAATATCAATCTACCGTATAAAAATTATGCGTGTCCTCCCCCACCTTCTACCACCTCCCATACAAACTGTACTTGTCATGAATTACTCTAAGCCAATTTACTCAGTGCGTATAAAATTTAGCGAGCTCAAATTGTGCACTAAATATTTATTTAAAATTGTGAGTAAGGCTAAAAAAATTAGACGATTAGCTTCACTCCTTCTACGCCCTCCCATATAAAATGGCACAATTTCGCAATTCGACTATAAATGGATTTGCTCGAAAAGTATAAAAGCTATTAGTATGAATTTCGGGATATATTACTTTCATAATAATTTCAATATACAGTATAAAAATTATTTGCGCCCTCCCTCTCCTTCCAACTCCTTCCATACAAACTACACTTTTTCATGAAATGCTCTAAGCCGAATTTCTCAGAACATATAATATTTATCGAGCTCACATTTTGTGATAAATACTTATTTAGCATTATCACTAAGATCAGAAAAAAATATTTGATTAGCTTTACTGATTCTACCCCCTCCCATACAATATGACACAGTTTTACAACTTCACAAAAAATCTATTTTCTTGAAAAGTATGAATGTTACTGGTCTAAAATTTAAGCGATGTCAATTTTATGATATTCTTAGTTATTTTTGAAAAAATCACTAAAATCCCCCCACTTTTTCTACCACCTCCCATACAAACTGCACATTTTCTCTAAATCTAACAAACTAATATTCTCAGCTCCTATTCAATTTTTGGAGTTAGCATTTTGTATAAAACATTTTTATAGCTACTTTAGCATGATGGGTAAAAAATTAGTTCAATCCTATCACCCCTTCTAACACTTCCCATACAAAATTTCTTGGGATCACAAAAAATTCTATTTCATCTAGAGTATCGTAAGATTGCGCTTTACGCGCTATCGTAAGATTGCGCTTTACGCGCAATCGTAGCCCTGTTATGTTTTTACTCAGTTTTGAGATATGACGATTTGAAATTTTGGAATGTGCACCATTTTGGAAATGCTTACCATTTTCCCCCACTACAATCGTGTCCAAATTTTATATTTTTCTTATAATTCCCAAGTATAACTTAACATATGATCCAAGTCTCAATTACGTAGCTTAAGAGATAGTCGAGATATTAATTTTGAAATGTTTTTCTTTGCACACCGCCCTCGCCACCTCATCATCCTCCCCTTACAACAATTAGCCTCCTTTAAAGCTCTGGTTGGTCTGTATACCACCTAAATGGTCCCAAAATATGAATTTTTTATAGTAATTTCGAAGATTTAGTCATTTAAAAAAAAAATTTGGCCGACAATTTGTTTTTAGTTCCTTTTTATGGACCACAATAGATAAAAAAATTAAATTATTTTTAAAGTTTGTTCCACAAACCCCTCTATATGTATGTTGATTTTCAGTTATGTAGCTCGAACCATGGTTGAGATATTTGAATTCTTAATTTTCGGTTTTAGCGCTCCCCCGCCTCCCCCTAAAACCTTAAACCTCACGAAATGGGTGTCCGCCTGAGATCCCCCCAAAAATAAACGTTCTAACTTGAAGGGTTTAGGAGTTGCGCTGATCGTACACGTCGGCGTACGGCGGATGGCGCGCGGCATACGATCAAAACAAAATTTTAGGGCAGCAATTTTATTTTTTTTCAAGTCGATCACAATACTTTATTATTAAAATAATAAAGTAAAATAACAAAACTCTCCCCTCTTTTTTAACCACCTCTCATACAAAAGTAACTATTCACAGTTCGGAAGAATTTGAGATGACACATTTTCCGGTACAATAAATATTTTCCTATTTCATCTCGAGCATCATATGATTGGGGGATTTACACCCAATCATAAATCTGTTATGTTTAAACTAAAGATGAAATCTGAGAGTATTATAAATTTGCCTCAAAGTTTGTAACGCTTGAAAAAAGCGAATGAGACAGAAGTTCATTTTACCCCTTAAAAATCGCAAAACCGGATGTCTGTCTACCTCGGAAACGAGTAGAGCTTGGAAGTTCAAATTGTGAACAAGTCGTTTTTGACAAAAAAGTATAGACAAGATCGTGAACAGGCCGAATCACTCGACCTCTTTTACCCTCTCCCATACAAAATGACACAATTTCGGAGTTTGAAAATAAACGGATTTACTCGAAAAGCATAAATGCTATGATCTGAAGTTTGGAATATAATACTTTCGTGATGACTTCAATCTAATGTATACAAATTATTTGAGTTATATATTTTCTTCCACCACCTCCCATACAAAAAGCACTTTTTCAAGAAATACTCTAAACAAATTTACTCAGTACGTATAAAATTTATTGAGCTGAAATTGTGCAAGAAATATTTTTTTAGAATTATTAGTAAGACCCTCTCCCATACAATATGACACAATTTAACAATTTTACAAAAAGTCTACACTCCTGAAAAGTATGAATGCTACTGATCTACAATTTAAAACATGTCAAAAAGATGATGTGTTTATAGTTATTTCTGAAAAAGTCATTAGAAATCGCCTTTCCTTCTACCACTTCCCATATAAAGTGCACAATTTCACTAAATCCAATAGACTAATTTTCTCATTCCACATTTTTGAATACTTAATTTTGTGTAAAATATTTTGATAGCAACTGTAGCGTGGTGTGAAAAAATTGGTTCAATGCCGACCCCTTCTACCAATCACCATATAAAATTTCTTAAAATAAAAAAAATTTCTTTAATCTAGAGTATCGCTACCCCGCAAAAGGGTAGTTGTAGGATGAGGCTTTACCAATTCTTGCAACTATCTTTGGAGACTAGCGATTCCACGGACCTGAGCTAACTATCCTCCTGTGGGATGGGGGCAGTAGAATTCACCCACAGCCAGTCCTGCTAGTCCTGAAAATGGCAAATGAACAGTCACTGGATCATGGGCTTATCACCCGTGATCTTAAATCCTAACTGATACGAGAAACGGATACAGCGCCTCGGATACGGACTGATTCTACGGTAACAACTTTTGGCATTCGAAAACGGACTATGATTGGCTTCTTCGAAGATTGAATGACGGGGGACGGGCTGGAGTCACTCGGTCCTTGCACCGTGATCGACCGTGAAATGGAGCACTATAACATCCAAATCTTAGACTTGAGCGAGGTCAGGTGGACAGGATCAGATGCAGAACGAACCTCTAGCGGAAACACCATTCTGTTCGTTGGCCCTGAGAGTGAAGTCAAAAATGGCGTGGCGTCCTTACACCGATAGCGAGAAACAGTCTCATCAGCTGGCAACCAGTCTCGGATAGGATTATCATCGTCAGGCTCAGAACCAGTGTCAGAAACGTGACAATTCTACAGTGCTACGCACCAATCGCAACACCAAAGAGAAGTTTTATAGCCAACTGAGTGCCACCTTCGAGCGTGTCCCAAGAGTTGATATTATTACCGTCTCAGGAGATACGACCGCGCGTCACGATCTTGGATTAAGAGACCCGAAAACGGCGAATGGTCATCAGAAGGACCCTTTTTCCACACAAGGGTCATCAAAAAATATCTTGGGTTTCCCATGATGTTGCTACTCAGAACCAGATCGACCATTTGGCTATAAGTCGCCGATGGAGAAGATGTCTCCTCGATGTGTGAGCGAAACGTGGAGCTGATGTTTGGAGCGATCACCACTTGACAGTTGCCTGCTTGAGGTTGTGTACAACAGCTATCCGACGACTACAAATTCTTGAAATGAAGCGCAAGCTTAATGTGGATAAACTCAGAGATCCCAACAAAAGACGCGAGTACACCACCATTCTACGCGAAAAGTCATCCACATTGGGCGAATATGAAATACGCACATTGGACGCCAATTGGGAGGCAACCAGAAACACTTTTCTAAATAGTGCTGAAGAATCTGTGGGATATGTACAAAGCGGTGAGAAACCCTAGATGTCGCAAGACACATGGGACAATGTTGGCAATCGGAAAAAAGCCAAATTGGCAACCATCTCTCGCCGATGTCAACCAACGAATGCCCGATCTGAGGCAGAACTACCGCGATGCTCATATACAACTTAAAAAAGCTGTAAGACGCGAGAAAGGCCATTGAAGATCTAGCAAACAAGGCAGAATCTGCGGCTTACCTTGGGGATATGGGTTCACTATTCAAAATCATAAAACAGTTGACGAACAGGAATTTCACCGCCAACCACCTGGTGAGAGATGTCAACGGAACTTTCCTTACTATGAGTGAATACCAGTTGCGGAGATGGAAGGAATACTTCTGTGGCTGGGTGTGTATAGTTAGGGTAGGCATCTGATCGGCATCATAAGGCGACACCCATTGTTGTAACTATCGTATACACATTAATTGTGCTCATCATACCTCCACGTGGTAGCTATCGGGTACTGGTCTTGCCCATCTGGACTTGCCTTGCTGAACTGATAAGTGAGAGTGCTAATGAAACAGAAAAATTCTAGTACTATAATAATATGGCCCTCAAAGTTGGGGGTTGGGCGATGTGTTAACAACTCATCCTCGGAAAAACCACACCCATTTCGAAACCTGAAGCAACGCCTCGTCCTGGATTGATTCAACGGCAATGACCTCGCAAACGAAAAATGGACTATTCGTTCGGATCTTGGAACGTGCGATTCCTGTACAGAGCAGGAGCAGTGAGAGCGCTTCTGGAACAGGCAGCCAAATACAGTATTAACATAATTGCACTCCAAGAAACTAAATTGTTAGGTAGCGAGATTAATGACATGACACACAATTTTCAAAAGTGTGAAATCATTGGTAAGCTGGGAGTTTGGATTTGCGTTTGTCGTCGACAACAAGTTTAAACACCAGGTCACCAACTTCAAACCCGTCAATGAACGATTATGTGCAATCCGCATCAAGACAAAATTCTTTAATGTTTGGCTTATTGATGTCCATGCCCCAACGGAAGACAAGGACGACGAAGTTAAAGACGATTTCTACAGCACCCTAGAATCAACATTCGACTCCTTTCCGTCGAACGATATTAAAATAGTTTTATGTGACTTTAACGCGAAAGTGGGCAAAGAAGAAACTTACCTAGAGATAATTGGAAGGGACAGTCTCCATGATAGATGTAACAGCTGATGAAGGATCCTCTTTGAGTCCTCCCACACTCGAAGAAGTAAAAACAGCCCTGAGGAACCACCCAAATAACAAAGCGCCGGGCACTGATCAAATTCCAGCTAAGCTTCTGAAAACCGGCGACACATGCATAGCGCATCTCGTACGTAAATTAGTCACGGACATATGGACGCAGGAAACACTTCCTGAAGATTGGCGCAAGAGCATTATATGTCCAATTTATAAAAAAGGTGACAAACTCTGCTGCGGAAACTACCGAGGAATATCTCTGTTGTGTACGTCCTATAAAATCTTGACGAAAATTCTGGAAAAGAGAATTAAGCCCTATGCTGACGAAGTAATTGGTGAATACCAAGGCGGATTTAGAGCTGGACGATCGACCAAGGACGAGATATTCTCAGTTAAACAGGTGCTGGAAAAGTGCTGGGAATATAATGATGTGCACCAGATATTTGCTGACTTCAAACAAGCATACGACAGTATCGACAGGCGCCTACTGTATAAAATCATGTTGGAGTTTGGAGTGCCACCGAAACTGGTTCGGCTTACAAGAATGACAATGACCGAGTCTTTGTCACAAGTCAGAGTAGGAAACGATCTGACTTCCAGTTTTAAAACAAACAACGTCCTTAGGTAAGGTGACGGCCTCGCACCAATGTTGCTCAATTTGGCACTGGAATATGTTGTTCGAAAACTTCCCGTTGACACCAAGGGAACGCTATGCTTCAAATCCACATAATTCGTACCATATGCCGACGATATAGATATGCTTGCAAGATCTCTGGAGAGTGCTAAGGAGGTATTTGTAAACCTTGACTCGGTAGCAAGGGAAGTTGGACTACGTATTAATGAAAACAAAACAAAAATTATGACGCAATCTAGGAAAAAGACGCCAATCCGACAAAATATTACGGTAGGAGATTATAACCTAGAAAACGTAGACAACTTCATATACCTAGAGGCGAACTTATCAAAAGATGGAAGCGAACCCATCGAAATCAAAAGAAGGAGAATGATGGCAGACAAGATGTATTATTCGGTACTTCCAATAATCAAAGACAAGAACGCGCACAGGAAAACAAAACTTAAGCTATATAAAACCATCATAAGACCTGTGCTATGCTACGGCAGCGAAACGTGGACTTTAACTCAGGCGTCCGAAAAACTACTTAACACTTTTGAAAGAAAGGTCCTCAGAAGAATATTCAGACCTGTGAGGGAAGACTCGATCTGGAGAATACAATACAATAGAGAATTGTATGCAATCTTCGGCAATCCAGAAGTGTCAACCCTCATAAAATTTAAGAAGTTACAATGGGCTGGTCAAGTGGAGCGTAAGGATGACGGAAGAATTCCCAAACGCACACTATAAGGGAAAGTCAACGGACAAAGACCGGTCGGAAAACCACGAAAGCGCTGGGAGGATTCGATTGATGCAGACAGCAAATCACTGCTAAGATTTTCTAACTGGAGGACGCAGTCACTGAACCGAGATAGATAGAGGCAAAGTATTCAGGAGGCCAAAGTCCGATTTGAGCTGTTGCGCCATCGTAAGTAAGTAAGTAAGGAATACTTCTTTGATATTCCAGAAAAAGAACAACTACCAAACATCCAACCGCAACAATCCTCTATTAGGGACGATCCCGATCCCGATGATAAGAAAGAGATAGTTTCCGCCATTCGGAAAGCCCCGGGTATAGACGGACTAACAACCGAACTCCTCAAAGCGGACACGGAAATAACAGCCGATATACTTCTCCCACTCTTTACTGGGATGTCGAATGTCGAAGGAAGCTATCTGACTGAATGAAAGCGTCATTGGCGTCATTGTGAAAATTCCGAAGAAGGACGACCTTCGGGATTGTGGCAATTGGCGTGGTATATGTCTACTTACTGCCGTATCGAAAATCATGGCTAAAGTAATTATCAATAACTTTATCAGGCTGGCTTCCGTAAAGGGTTGTCATGTACCGACTACTCACTGCCCTGCGGATAATATTGGAGCAGTCAACAGAAATGGGTTCGCCAGTACATCTCATGTTTGTGGACTTCGAGAAGGCTTTCGACAGCGCTAAGCGAGATTACATATGGGATGCTTTGCGTAGGAGAGGTATTTCAGGTAAGGTCACAGCTATGATTGAAGAATACTACGAAGATGCAAGGTGTCGCGTCTTGCATAGAGGAGAGATGTCCGAGAGCTTCCCTGTGCGAAGGGGTATCAGACAAGGCTGCATATTATCACCAGCCTTGTTTCTGGTGGTAATAAATAACATCTTGAAAGCTGCACTCGAAGGTGGGGAAGGTAAAGGTCTTCAATGGAGACTATTTAACATCTTAAGTCACTTTGATTATGCTGATGTCGTGTGTTTGCTTGCACATAACCGTTCGGACTTAGAGTCAAATGTTCGCTCGTTGCATTCTAAATCGCAAAGAGGCGGAACTGAAAATAAATGTGCGTAAAACCAAGTACATGAACATGGGTTCGAACGCAAGCACACCGATTGTTATTAATGGACAAGATGTGTAAGAGGTGCAAGATTTTTGTTATCTCAGATGCATTGTCAGCACAGACGGCAGAGCCGAAAATGATATTGAGGCTCGTATAAATAAAGCTCGTCAGGCCTTCGGTATTCCTTTCCCTTTGTGGAGGTTAAGAGAGATCTCCTTTCGCACGAAGCTGCGAGATTTTGACGCATGCGTCAAATCCGTGTATGGTTGTACCACGTGGAAAGTGACCGGCCAGACCAAAATATTGAGATTAAAAGGGGGAAGTGGCAGTGGAATAGTCATACTTTGAGGAAACCAGAGCGAAACATCGCCAAACAGGCTCTGGATTATAATTCTCAAGGAAGACGTCGGGTCGGTCGACCATGTAACACCTGGAAGCGAGCAGTTGAGCAGGAGGCCAAAGGAATAGACAAATCCTAGTAACAGCTTAAGGCCGATGCTCAGGATCGTGCTTCGTGGAAGAGAGTTGTTTCTGTCATATGCTCCTATAGAAGGTCTTAACAGGAATTGGATTGGTTGATTGAGAGTATCGCACGGTTGGGCAATCGTAGTCCTGTTACGTTTTTTTTTATAGTTTTAGGCTATTTTAGTCATGAATAAAAAAAATAAATTTTGAGAGTCGCAATTTTTTTTTCAAGTCGATCATATTATTTTATTTTATTAAAATAATAAAGTAAAATACTCTTTCTCTCGCTTTAGCACATCATACCTACAAGGATCCGATAAAGGAGCGTAAGCATAATGCGCAATTGAGTGACCAAATTACCGAGGTTCCTTCTAGTGGTGGTAAGTAGGCATATCTACATTCTCAATGAGTTTAAAAACTCCTCCTCCAGTAGGCACTACTGCTCAAATCGGGCTTTGGCCTCCTGACCCTCAGGTTCTAGAACATTTACGTCTCACTGCGAAAGAGCTGTTAGCCCTTTGCACAACCCTCAATCTGTAAATTTTCATTTTCGAATATTGAGGTGGTCAAGATATTCTCATACAGGCAGTGTGTTGGAATTACTCACTAACTAATACGTGTTTACAGATCACCGATGTGGGCCACCTCAATCTGGGAACTACAGAGTTAATTATTTCGGAAACTGAAGATCTTACGACTGATGGTCAATTTGTCTTATTGCGCTAACTCCACTTTCAGCCATTTTTTCGTTCAACACTCACATCATCCACTGACCTTTTTTGCAAAATTACCGAAAGCTATTGGCGCAGTCGGTAAGATACCCATGTACGATTTATAAGCTTGATCGGTTCCATCAACGTCTTTACCGGGTCGGTCCCAAAGAGATCCACGCATATATTTTTCTGGTTCCGTAGGTTCATACGTCTCGATATCGACTCCAACTACGAAATATTCACCAGTATTTAATAACCCGCGATTGTATAGACTCATTAGTAGTCCATGATGAGCATCATAGGGTCCCAAAATTAAGTAAACTGCAAAGAAATGAAAACAAATTCCTCCATTAATTGTCGATCTCAGCCTTTTCTCAGTTCTCAAACTGAAATATTCGATAAATTTTTATTTTATGATATCGGCAAAGTACTTGAACTACTATAAAAAGGACATTAACTGTCTCATAATAAATATGTATAATTTTGATATCAGGACATTTCCCCATAATCAATTCATAAAAATTGGAATAAATTCTGTGCCCAGATATTTTTATCCGAATGTGGGGCACAGGATACGAACTAATCTTATCCTAGACACATTTGTTCCTTATGTTATGGGTGTAGACTTATTTTTTTTAATTAAACATCTCCTGTAAGAAACGTGATTCCCTACCAACTTACTTCTCGAATCAGCATGCGATTTCTCCACAAATTCATCGAAAGGATTTTGTGAAAAAGGGTGATGATATATATAATCCCATTTTGAAATTTTCCGAATGTTGACTTTGGCATTGGGAAGAATTTCTTCTATTGTCTCAGCTATGGGACCGTATTGTTGATCATTCATGTAGATGAACGTAACCTTTTCGGAAATAAAAGAAGAAAAAAAAAACGAATACAATATCGCAAGGGAATAATTTTGAATTACGATTCAACTCACCTCTGTCCAATTGAATTCTTTCAATAAGGACACTACCGATTTGGAAATTTGCGTATCGGGTGGTCTGGTACGAGCAAATGTCGGAAATTTATTTTTATCTGATGTATCACGATGAGCGCAAAACTAAAAAGAGAAAAAGGACATAGAATAAAATAGAAAATTCAATAGAGATCGTTTGGACTTTGTGATGACGAATTTTAGTACGGGAAAATCGACAGATACTTACGTAGGAGATCATTGGAAGATTGAATGCAGCTGCCATTCGTCCTTCGGTAACACAAGTTTCCTGCGGTCCGATATAGCCGTCCACTTTCTTTTCTCTCCACAAGAAAGCTGTTTCTCGAATACTAGACAGTTCTTCGCCATATGTTTCGGCCACTTTGAATTCAAGCGAATGACCCAAATCCTTTAGTTTGCTCTCATTATTCACTTCGTATATGGCGAGGGTTATTGCGCCCGAAATTGTTTGACCTGAAATCGAATTGAAGAAAAGAACGTTTTGGTTTAATGAATTTCATAGAAGCAATGACTAAGTGGAAAGATTGTTTTGAGTAATTACATTGTCCTGTATAAGACTAATATTTTATTATATGAATATCAAGGAAGCTTACATCCTTTTTGAATTTAAACGGAAATCTAATCTATGCAGTTGACAGAATTGATGATATTAAAATTTACAGTCTCAGCAATATATCAGCAACAGCAGTAATAGAAAGTTTTCGTTGTGCAAGGGACAGAATTATTCAGAAACAAAATGGTACAGTACAACATGGGATAAAAGATAAACAGTGTCGTGATAGCTAGATGAATTTCATCTTTCAAAATGACTTTCTACATAAAGATTGTAAGACTAAGAGCTAGGTTTAGCCTTCTGGGTAGCGTAGACCAACACGCTAAGGTCGCGAGTTCGAATCCCGACTGACGTATAATTACAGCGCGCTGCGTGTTTGGATGTACTTCAATCAACTCAATCTACGAAAATAAAAATTTCGCAGAAAGAAGGTTGTGCGAAGGGCTAATAACGCTTCCACAATAAATAATGAAAAAATGTTAAGGAACTTGAAGGTCAGGAGGCCAAGGCCCAATTTGGGCTGTAGTGCCTTTCTGGAAGAAGAAGTAGAAGATTTAGAGCTCACCAATGAATTGTGACTGAATGTCTCGAGGCAAGGAAAATGTAGAAGCAAAGAAAAAAAAGACCGGAATAATGAATAGTGTACTAAAGACAATCCAAAAACAAAAAAAAAAAAATTTTTAAACATAACTGGATTACGATTAAGCGTAAGGCCCAATCTTGCGATACTCTATATTAAAGAAATGATTTTAAGAAATTTCGAATGGGGAGTGGTGGAAGGGGTGACGGCATTGAACTATTTTTTTCACATCATGCCAGAGTTGCTATCAAAATGTTTTATTGAATATTTAAGCTCCAAAAATTAAATATGTAGTAACTGATAAAATTAGTGTATTGGATTTAGTGAAATTGTGCAGTTTGTATGGGAGGTGGTAAAAGAAGTGGGGGAAGTTTCAGTTTCAGAAATAACTATAAACATCATTCAAAAGACATATTTTAAATTGCCAATCAGTAGCATTCATACTTTTGACTTTTTGCAAAGTTGTAAAATTGTGTCATATAGTATGGGAGGTGATAGAAGGAGTCCAGCTATTCGTCTAATTTTTTTCGGTCTTACTAATAAATCTCAATAAATATCTCGTGCACAATTTCAGCTCGATTTATTTTATACGTACTGAGTAAATTGATTTATAGTATTTTATGAAAAGGTGCATTTTGCATGGGAGGTGGCGCAAGGAGTGCGGATATTCAAATAATTTCTATACAGTAGATTGATATCATAATAAAAATAATTTGTTCAAAATTTCAGATCAATATCGTTCATGTTTTCCGAAAAAAAAACATTCAAATTCCGAAATTTGTATAGAAGGGGGTAGAAGGAGTGGAGCGATTTGGCTGGTTCACGAGCTTGACCATACTTTTTTGTCAAAAACGACGATTGCAGACCAGCTCTAGTGTAACAGAGTAAAAGCGAAGTCACACTTTTGTAAAACTAGATTTACACAAATTTTATGTCTTATGAATTAGCTATTCACTATGTACTGTTTGATCAAATATAACTTCGCGAAATCAGAGCACTAAATTTAATCTCTCATCGTTTATCTATTAAATTTTATTTATTCTATAAAATGATATTTCTCGCTCTGTACAAAATTTTTTATTTCATTTCAATTATTGTCTGGTGTTTATAAAAGTCCTATAAATCAATCGATTCGTTGCAGACACTTCAATTTATCGCTTTTGCGAAAAGCAAGAAGAATATCGTACTATAATCCGACACATGATTTCCTGTTTTTTATGTCAGTAAGTCACAAACATTCTTTCTTGAATTTATGATAAAAGAAAGAAGTGTAAAATCTTTTTCTGGAGAGAAAATCTGAATAAATAGAAAAATAGTTAAGTAGTACCAGAAAAATTAACGATCTGACTTAATGATCTATTTTAGTTTATTACTCTGATAATAATTGTGATCGGAACACAGACCGACGCGTTTCATGACTAAATTAGCCTAAAAAATGCAAAAAAAAGATCCATCTGTTTGTACGCCGCACGCCGTGCATATGAACTTATATCACTTAGATCCTAATAAATAGCAAGTTCATTTTTAGGTGGATTGTTGACTGGGCAAGTTGGTTCCCTTACCTAAATTTCGGGGAGTATCAGGTAGAAAGAGGAGGCGGGAGGGATAGAATAAAAAACTGCTTTTTCTAATATCTGCACTATGAATGCAGATAGAAAGCTAGAAAGCTGAAAATCGACATTCAGATATATTGGTTTATGGAAAAAAAGACAATATAAATATATTTTTGAACCCAGTGCGGTCCGAAGGGGGGAGAGGGCTAAAAACTAATTCCACGTCGATTTTTTTTTCAAGCGTTAATTTCTTTGGAATTACTAAACGTAAAAATTTCTTATTTTAGGACCATTTAGGTGGCGAACAGCTCCACTCTTATTGACTTTGCAGGACGGTAATGCTTGCAAGAGTCGGTGCAAGGAAACATACTACAAAATAAACTGCCAACAAGTCGGGCGAAACTTTATTATTCTTGGGACAAGTTGAGGATGAGTGAAAAGTCAATATGCAGGTTAGAGTGGTTAGGGAAGACTAAGTGAAAGAGAGTTATAGGGCAGGGCTGTTGTCAATTTAACAATAATTCATTCGTTTCTGCAAGCTTGGGTTTTTATCAGGTGAGGAGGAGGGGTAATAGTAAGGATGGGTGGGTATTACTAGCTTTTTCATTGATTGCTTCAATCACGTCCAATATTCTCTGTATAGAATGTGTTTCATAGACGAAATTGCATAGAATTTTCATAAAATTCGGTGTATTTTACATTCACGAAATCGATCATTTGTATGGGAGGGGGTAGAGAA
The DNA here is from genome assembly GCA_963669355.1 of Chorisops tibialis. Classification (NCBI taxonomy): domain Eukaryota; kingdom Metazoa; phylum Arthropoda; class Insecta; order Diptera; family Stratiomyidae; genus Chorisops; species Chorisops tibialis. The sequence goes on from OY770263.1 coordinate 215,029,335, forward strand.
CGTAAAAGAATCGTAAAATTTGATATGCAGTTTTATTTCGTTTCTCTTGTGAGGTGCTTGTACAAAATTTCAAGTTCGTAGATTTTAGTTTGTTGGTTATTAGTTGATTGAATGAAATTGGTCGAAATCATACTTTTGTATGGGAGGGGGTAGAAGGAGAGGCGCGATCTCAAAACTGTTGAAGCAATTTTATTTTAACTAGTTTTAAAAGTTTTTCTGCAAAATTTCAAATTGATAGCTTTTAACAGTTAGGTGATAATTGATTTCTTAAAAATGGTTTTTCGACCATTTTTAATGGGAGGGGGTAGAAGTTTTAAAGGTTTTCAACCAGTTAATATTTTGTTTATTTATGAATTTTTTTCAAATGCATTTCGCAAATTTTCAAGTTTCTACCTTGAAATTTCGCTCAAAAAAAATCAGTTTATGTGTTTTTTCAATGCACATGAAACACCTTGTAAACGTTAGACCGGGGGGGTCGGTTTATAAAATTTATGGATCAAGTTATTATTATTCTTCTCTGTACATCAAATAGACGTATCCACATGAAAAATTTAAACTTCATATCTTTCACCAGAGCCCTAAAAAAAAAAATTTTCGTCATTTTTGCTTATCACCTCCCTCCCCTTACACCTCCCAACTTAAAATGTTTACCAAAATTAACCACTATGTAGTTCTATAATCTGACAAATTTTTGATTTGATATCTGTTCTTTTTTTTTGAGATATAAGGATTTGTAATTTTGAAAAGTGCGCCATTTTTGAAATGCTCCCCATTTCCCCCCATTATATTTTTTTTGTATTTCCCTAGTATAGCTTAATATACGTTTTGAGTTTCAATTACATAACTTAAGAGATAGTTGAGATATTAATTCTTAAGTGTTTTTCTTTGCACCCCCCCTAACGCTTCTCTTTTCAACAATTAGCCACTCTCTAAGCTGATTCCGATGGAACTATATACCACGTTGATGGTCCCAAAATATGATTTTTTTACAGTAAGTAATTTCGAAGATATAATCATTTGAAAAAACAATTTGGGCGACAATTTGCTTGTAGCCCCTCTTTTCGGACGCCAATGGATAAAAAAATTAAATTATTTTTAAGGTTTGTCCCACAACCCTCTCTATATCTCTACTGATTTTCATCTTTCTATCTGCATTCGGGGTGGAGATATTAGCAAGTGTAGTTTTCGACTTTTTCCCTCCCCCTGCCTCCCCTTCCACCTAACACCCCCCCCAAAATTTAGAAAATAGAGCTCACTTACCCAATCAACAATCCACCCAAAAACGAACATTCTACCTTTAACGGTTTCGGAGATATGAGTCCATATGTACGGCGTACGGCGGGACGGATTTTTTTTTTGCATTTTGAGGCTAATTTAGTCATGAAACGCGAAAAAAACGTAACAGAATTATAATTGGGCTTAAAGCCCAATCATATGATACTCTAGATGAGATGGAAATGACTTTAATATACCGGAAAATATGTCATCTCAAATTCTTTCGAATAGTGAATAGAGACTTTTGCATGGGAGGTGGTAGAATGAGAGGGGGAGGTTTATATTTTTCGTATATGACACCGAACATGGCATGCAAAATGTTTTTTACTGAATTTAAAGTTTTTAGTTTTCATTATTTTTAAAGAAATTAGTTATAGTTTTCCTGAAATTGGGGCATATGTATGGGAGGTGGCAGAGGAAATGGAGCATTTAAGATGATTTTGGAACTGCTTATCATCATCCTTATAACCATGCTTTGATTCAATTTCAAAGTCTATAGCTCTCATATACTTAAAGGAGAAATGCTTTTCTTGAATTTATAACCCAGATATTTGTATGGGAGGTGGTAGAAGGAGTGAAGCGGAGCTGATAATTTTTTCTAGCACTTATTTCAATTATTAAGAAACAAATTCTGGTAAAATTTGAAGTTTGTACTTTTTCTAGTTTGAATGGAAATCGATAAAATGCATTTAACAAAAATTATCTATTTGTATGGGAGGGGGTAGAAGGAGTGTACGGATTAAAATTGCATTATTGCATTATTAATATTTCTATTTGTATACTTTACACAAAATATCAAGTTGCTAGCTTTAACAGTTTCGAAGAAAAATAATTTAATTCAAATTTCAAAATTTCTTGAAATTTGTATGGGAGGGGGTAGAAGGAATAAGGTGAAGTTGATAATTATTTTTAAAATAAATTGCAATTATGTTAGAATTAATTTGACGAAATTCCGTCTTTTCAGCTTTACTAGTTTCAATGAAAATAGAAAATATGTATTTTTCAAAATTGTCCATTTGTATGGGAGGTGGTAGAAGGAGTGAGGAGATCGGGTTAATATTCCGTTATATTAATGGAATCTATATCATAATACTTTTTCCTAAATTTCAAGTCGATAGCTTAAATAGTTTCAAAGAAAAATCAATTTCTTAATATTTCGAAAATTCTTGAAATTTGTATGGGAGGGGGTAGAAGGAGTGAAGGGATGTAGCCCATTCACGAGCTTAAAGTTACTTTTTTGCTAAAAATGACACACAAAAATTTTTAGCACTATAGCTTAAAGCTTTCGAGAGTTATGCTGTAGACAGACGCACAGACGGACAGACGGTCACTCGGAATCGAGGTTTTTGAGCGACAACAAATATTTCTGTACCCATGGCGGCTCTGTGCAAGCGTTATTTCTTATCGTTACAAACGGTAAGGCAAACACAATATACTCTCAGGTTTCATCTAGAGTATAACAATTTCGGGGTAGCAAATTATTTTTTTCCTGCGTCGATCACAGTACTTTATTATTAGAATAGTAAAGTAATTAATATCTCTTTAGTTGTATAACTAAGACTCTCAATATATATTAAGCTCCACTAGCGTAATATGGCAAAATATATAACATTTGGTTTTAATAAACGTGGTCGGAAGCATTTCAAAAATGTTGCACTTTTCAAAATTTGAAAACGTTATATCTCAAAATCAAATACAGGCATTGAAAATTTGTCAGATTGTAGAGCTCTATGGTTTATAATTTTTGTAATTTTTAAGTTGGAGAGAGAGGTGGTGAGCCAAAATATCTAAAACTTTACGCATTCATAGATCCAAATGACATAAAGAAAAAATGATAATTTTAACCAGAACTTTTATGCACCGAAGGTGGGCTGTAATCTAGACATAGTTTTTCAACTGTAATGAAAAAAAATTCAAAAACTGAAAATTTTTGATTAAAATTTGAAGCTAACAACTTGAAAATTTGTGAAACGCATTTTAAAAAAACATAGAAACGTTTAAGATATTAACTGGTCGAATAACTTGAAAACTTCTACCACTATCTATAAAAAGTACTTTTTCTACCCATTTTTAAGAAATCAAATAACACCAAACCATTAAGAGCTATCAACACTTTTGAAAATATTTTAAATGAAGTTGCATCAAACGTTTTGAAATCCCAAATGCCTCTCTATTCCCCCTACACAAAAGTACGATTTTGACCAATTTCAATAAACCATCTACTAACCAACAAATCAAAAGCTACAAACTTGAAATTTTGTACAAACTCCTTTGAAGAGAAACAAAATAATACTGCATTACATATTTTACGATTCCATCACCTCCTCTCAGACAAATGTTTGGCTACGTGACTGCACTGAATTTCAAAGAAATTCTATGCAACGTCGTTTATGAAACTAACATTCCATACTAAGAATTTGGAACGCGATTCAAAAAATCAATTCAAAAATTATTAACATTAATCCCCCTTTTCTATCACCCTCCATACAAACCCAAACTTGCATAAATAAGCAAATGAAATATTGATTCTATGTACTGGAGCTGTTGATCGTAATTGCAGTGTAATCAAGTGTTAAATAATTGACAACATCCCTGCCCTAGAACCCCTATTCACTTAGTCTTCCCAGTTCACTCTAACCTGTACATTAACTTTCCACGCATCCTCAACTTGTTCCAAGAATAATAAAGTTGCGCTTAATCGAGGTCAGGTGGACAGGAACAGGGGAAGAACAAACCCCGTGAGGAAATACCATTCTGTTCGTTGGTCTTGAGAGTGAAGCCAAAAATGGCACAGCGGTCGTTCTTACACCGAAAGTGAGAAACAGTCTAATCAGCTGGGAGCTAATCTTGGAAAGGATCATCGTTATATGGCTCAAGACCAGTGTCAGAAACGCCGCAATTCTGCAGTGCTACGCACTAACTAATGCCGCAACACCTGGTGACAAAGAGGAGTTTTATGGACAACTGAGTACCAACTACGAGCGTGTCCCAATAGGTGATATTATTATTTTCTGAGGAAATGTGAACGGCAAGGTTGGTTCTGACAATACTGGACTAGGACACGTCATGGGGAAGCATGGGTTAACGCATTACGACCTCGGGGTAAGTGGCCTGAAAAAATCGTCCATTTGGTAATAAGTCGCCGGTGGAGAGGATGTCTCCTCGAAGTGCGAGCGAAGCGAGGGGCTGGCGTGGGGAGCGATCACCACTTGATAGTTGCCTGCTTGAGATTGCGCACAACATCTATCCGACGGCCAAACAATTTTCAAATGAAACGCAAGCTTAATGTGGATAAACTTGGACACCTCAATACAAAGCGCATGTGTACCACCATTCCATGCGAAAAGTCATTCACATTGGGCGGATATGAAATGCGCCCACTGGACGCCAATTGGAAGGCAACCAAAACCACGTTTCTAATTAGTGCTGAAGATTCTGTGGGATATGTGCAAAGCGGTGAGAAACCGTGGACGTCGGAAGACACATGGGAGAATGTTGGCGATCGGAAAAAAAGCCTAATTGGCAATCATCTCTCAACCCGATGTCAACCAACGAACGTCCGAACTGAGGCAGAACAACCGCGATGCTCATGTACAGCTTAAAAAGGCAGTTAGACGCGACAAGAGAAAGACCATTGAAGATCTGGCCAACAAGACAGAATCTGCGGTTTACCTTGAGGATATGGCTTCACTATCTAAGATTATGAAACAGTTGCCCACAGGAATTTCACCACCAACCACCTGGTGAGAGATGTCAACGGAACTCTCCTATATGAGTGAACACCAGTTGCGGCGATGGAGGAAATATTTCTTAGATACTTTAAGCATGTTGTCAGAGGAAGATATTCCAGAAACAGGACAACTGCCAAACATCCAACCCCAACAATCCTCTATTAGGGACGATCCCCCAGATAAGGAAGAAATAGTTTCCGACAATCGGTCAATGGCGGGAAGGGAGTAAGAGAGGTATTCCAGATAAGATTATAGCAATGATTAAAGAATCCTACGAAGATGCAAGATTTCGCGCCTTAAATAGAGGAGAGCTGCATATTATCACCAGCCCTGTTTCTGGTGCTAATAAATAACATCTTGAAAGCTGCACTGAAAGATGGGGAAGATAAAGGTTTTCAATGGAGATTACTTAACATCTTAAGTCACCTTGATTATGCTGATGACGTGTGTTTGCTTACACATAACTGTTCGGACTTAGAGTCAAATGTATGCTCCTTGCATCCGAAATGCAAAGAGGCGGGAATGAAAATAAATGTGCGTAAAACCGAGTACATGCACATATGTTCGAGCACAAGCACACCGATTGTTCTTAACGGATAAAAAGTGGAAGAGCTGCAAGCTTGAACGGCGGAGCCAAAAAGGATATCGAGGCTCGTACAAATAAAGCTCTTGAAGCCCTCGGTGTACTTTCCTCTTTCTGGAGGTTATTTAGGTAGGTAGAGGTAGCTGTACAGACATAAGTCCGGGCGCATATAGACAATAATCTGATCCGTTGTGATGACATAGGATCTCAGAAGATACACCTACTCGGTAAACTAACCAGAGCTTTCTATGAAAGGTTAAAGGCTCCTGGCTTCCGCATTTGCCAGATTACTGAGACGCCTTCTTCTAGAGAGCTCTCTCTCTAGAAGGAGGCGGCGCCACTTACGTGCACATTTCTTTCTTTCAGGGCAAGTATATAACAAATGAAGAATCGTCTGCAAAAACCATTAAATTGCAGCAAGCCTTTGATCATGTCTCCCTTTCAAGCAGTGTCCTGTAACGACATCTACTACGAAGCTAATCATCTGCCTGCTTCGCAAGATCAGTCTGCCAGAGCGTCTGGAAATTAAGAGAGATCTCCCTTCGCATGAAGCTGCGAGTATTTGGTTGTACTACGGGGAAAGTTACCGTCCGACTTACCAAGAAACTGCAAACTTTCATGAATCAATGCCTCCGACACATTTTAGGGATTTCGTTGCCAGAAGTGATCTCCAACGACGAACTTTGGAGTACAACTGGACAGACTAAAATAGGCACTGAGATTAAAGGGCGAAAGAGGCGGTGGATCGGTCACACTTTGAGGAAACCAGAGCGAAACATCGCCATAAAAGCTCTGGATTATATCCTCAAGGACGCCAATGTAGCACATGGAAGCGAGCAGTTGAACAAGAGGCCAGAGGAATAAACAAGCCCTGGCGACAATTAAAGGCCGATGATCAGGATTGCGCCTTGTGGAAGTGTACTGCCGCTATAGGGAGTCTTAACAGGAAATTGATTGCCCAAAAAGTTGTAAATTCGAATTTGTATTTAAATTCGTAATGTTTCTCGCGATGATTGTATCCGTTACATTAGGGTGAAGGAAAGGCGAAAGCAAAGAAGCAAATTGACCTGACAAAACAAATTCAAGCGAGAATGAAAATTTGCACCATGAAATGGAACAAAAACGCTATCAATACTTCGAATAGAACCTGGCGTCATTCTGTCCGTTGCCTTACCGCAGTTTAGCTTATTTAGGAGTTAAGAAAATCGCGGAGTTCTAAGCAGTTGCATAGTCTAACTTATGAAAAGCAGCCTGAGTGGATCAGCAACATATTATATTTGTATGCTAACGGCACAGAATCCTGAATTGTATTCTACCTATATATTGGGATAAATTGCAAACTCATATCGGTTAGCAAAATGTATTTTACTTTATTATTCTAACAACTAGCAATCCCCCGCAACTTTGTCCGCGTAAGAATCGCAATATGAGATTTTTTGAAAATGTAGTTAGTAATACATTATGTTGCTTTCTATTTTGTTCGAATCAGAACCATAAATTATTAAGAATGAAACCGTGATACTCGCAATTGTATGGGACAGGATCGTGATCAAATCAATTCCGTAATTTGCGATCATATATGCATTGAAGGGCGTTAAGGACATGTGAATAGTTGTAGCTTGAGTTCATTAAGAAACAAAAGCCTAAATAAAATAACATTAAGCTTTAAAACATAACAGGAATACGATTGTGCGTAAAGACTAATCATACGATGTTATAGATGAAATTGAAATTTTGTTGAACTTAAGAAATTTGTATGGGAGTATTAGAAGGGATAACAGCATTGAACTAATTTGTTTCACATCGGGCTAGAGTAGCTAGGCTACACCCTAGCTCTAGAGAAGTTAAGTAACTACATAAATGTTTTGTATCAAATTTTAAAAATATTGAATAGATATTGAGAAAATTGTGCATTGTGTTTAATGAAATCGTGCAGTTTGTATGGGAGGTGGTAGAAGGAGGGGGAGGGAGGTTTTAGTGATTTTTTGAGAAACAACTAATTGATATATTTTAAATTTCAGATCAGCAATTTTCATACTTTTTAAGAACACCGAATTTTGGAAAAGATGTGATATTCTGTCACATTGTATGAGAGAGGTAAGAGGGGAGAAGCTAATCGGTTTACATTTCCTCGATATTAATTATAATACTAATTAAGGATTTAGTACAAAATATGAGCTTGATAAATGTTATACGTACGAGCAAATTGTATTATAGTATTTCATGAAAAAGTGCAGTTTGTATGGGATGTGGTGGAGTGGGGGAATTCAAATAATTTGTTTACCATAGGTGACATTTATGATCAAAATTATATATTCTAAATTTCAAATTATTCGTCCTATGGTTTTCAAGAAAATTTAATTATTACATATCTTTGAAAATGAGTCATTTTGAATGAGAGGGGGTAGAAGGCGTGGCGTTATTAAAATAAGACCAAGCGCAGATTACATCTCGAAGCATAATACCCAATAAAATGTGAAAGTTTCATTATAATCGGCTTAGCCGTTTATGCGTGAAAGCCGGACAGACAGACAAAAATTTCAAAAACGTGTTTTTATGCTTATTTATTGTTAAAATAAAGCAAAAAACTAACTTATAAACAAATAACAGACAGACATTACAATTATATTTATATGTATAGATGTATAGACATGTGATCGACACAGCCAAACAAAACTTGCAACCCTGAAAATTTGTTTCTTTGCGTTTCATGACTAAATTAGCCGTACATATCGACTCATATCTCCGAGATCCTTAGAGATAGGAAGTTCTTTATCATACCCTAAATTTTGTGGAGTGTCGGATAGAAGGATAAGGCGGGGGACGGCTACAGTAGAAAACTACAATTGCTAATATTTTCACTACGAATGAAGATGGAAAGGAGAAACTCGACATTCGGATATATTGGTATATGGGGACACAAGTAAAAAGAAACTAATTTTTGAATCTCGGAAAAGTTGTGGCTAAGAACAAATTACCGCCGTTTTTTTTAAATGATTATATTTTCGAAAATCTTAAATAATTTTAAATAGTTCTTACATTAGGACTCTTTCTCTGCCACCGAACTAGCTAGCATCTATATGGCTTATTTCCGACCACTTCTGGAGTACAACTCGCATGTTTGGGCTGGGGCCCCAAAATCACATCTGGCCCTTCTTGACCGTATCTAGAAATATGCATTCCGATTAATTGGAGATGAAGCTATATCGGCCTCAATTGACTCCCTCGAGCATCGTCGAAATATCGGTGCACTCTGCATTTACGATAGATACTTCCATGGTAAATGCAGCAAGGAACTGAAAGCCCTTATACCACCTACATTCAATGCCCCCCGAAATACTCGCCAAGCTGCACGCTCACACGAGTACACCGTGAAGCCCTTGCCGTGGAGAACAGTGAAGTTTAGGCAGTCCTTCATCCCTCGGACGACAGTGTTGTGGAATTCATTACCAGGCAATCTCTTTGCGACAGGATACAACCTCCAGCAATTTAAGAACAACGTTCACCGCCACTTCAAAACCCCTCCTGTATTTCCCTACTAATTTTCCTCTATCCACTTGTTTCTCCGTACCCGTGTCGACTTAACTGTGCATCGCACATTAAAGGGTGACCCCCTAAGTTATTTTTGACGGCCGTAAAAAAAAAAAAAAATTTAGGTGGCGTGTGAGCTTACCACACAAATACCCTACGAATAATATTGAAGCAGTCAGCCGAAACGGGTTCGCCACTACATCTAATGTTTGTGGACTTCGAGAAGGCTTTCGACAGCGTTAAGCGAGATTACATATAGGATGCTTTGCGTAGGAGAGGTATTCCAGGTAAGGTCATAGCTATGCAAAGAGGCGAAACTGAAAATAAATGTGCGTAAAACCAAGTAAATGCACATGGGTTCGAACGCGAGTACACAGATTGTTCTTAACGGACAAGATGTTGAAGAGGTGCAAGATTTTTGTTATCTCGGAAGCATTGTCAGCATGTACTGGTCTGAATAAAGCTCGTCAGGCCTTCGGTATCCTTTCCCCTTTCTGGAGGTTAAGAGAGATCTCCCTTCGCACGATGCTGCGAGTTTTTGACGCATGCGTGAAATGCGTGTGGTTATATGGTTGTACTACGTGGAAAGTGGAAACTTACCAAGAAACTACAGACTTTCGTGAATCAATGCCTCTGACGCATTTTAGAAGTGGCCAGAAGTGATCTCCAACGACGAACTTTAGAGTACAACTGGCTAGACTAAAATAGGTATTGAGATTTAAAGGCGGAAGTGGCAGTGGATCGGTCATAATTTAAGGAAACCAGAGCGAAGCATTGCCAAACAGGCTCTGGATTATAATCCTCAAGAAAGACGTCGGGTTGGTCAACCATGTAACACATGGAAGCGAGCAGTTGAGCAGAAGGCCAGATAAATAAACAAGTCCTGGCAACAGCTTAAGGCCGATGCTCAGGATTGCAGTATGTGGAAGAGAGTTGTTTCTGTCGTATGCCTCTATAGGGGGTCTTAACAGGCATTTGATTGATGAGTCTACCATAATGGACTTAGAGGGATGCAAATACTTGTATGGCGGAGGATCAGGGAAGTGCAAAAATTAACTCTTAAAAACTAATATATCGACTTTATCTCTTTTAAAAATTTCAAACCATTACATCTCAAAATTCAATGCAGTTATTAAGCTGAAAAATGTTGTCAGAATGTAGAGCTATGCCATCTATATTTTTGGTTTTTAAGTTAAGGGTGTAAAAGGAGGGTGTAGCCTGGTGGGTAGCGTGTTGGTTTTAAAGTGCGAAGGTCGTGAGTTCAAATCCCGTTCGACGTAATTTATAATTCCAGCACATTGCCTGCTTATTTATACCTTGGTCACCTCAATCTACGAAAATGAAAAAAATTCGTAGAAAGAGGGTTGTGCGAAGGATTAACAACCCTTCCACAATAAGTAATGAAAAATGCTAAAGAATCTGAATGTCAGGAGGCCAAGGTCCAATTTGGGCTGTAGTGCCATTGTAGAAGAAGTGTCAAAGGAGGGAGGAGGTGAGCTAAAATGTTGAAAATTTTCACCAATTATTTAGGGCTCAGGTAAAAGATACCAAGTTCGACTTTTGCACGCGCATTATTAACTGGTCGATTACCTTCAAAACATCTACCTCCTCCCTACAAATGTGATATTTCGAATATTTTTAGTAAATTATCACGAAATTATTAGAGACTATCAACTTGAAAATTTTTACATAAACTTTTTAAAATATTTTAAACCAAAAAAAAAAAATGTGCACTTCTCCCACTTCTTCTAACCGCCTCTCAAACAAAAGTGTTATTTCAATCAATTTCGATAAATCAGCGAATAACTGACAAATTAAGAGCTATAAAATTTAAATTTTGTACGAACACTTGAAAGAAAACTGCATCACAAATTTTACGATGCCTCCAAATATTCTATGCGCTCCGATACAAATGTGTGGTCTCATGAATTTATATTCATGACACTGAATTTCATAGAATTTACATCTTTATATTCTATATTAAGAATTCTGAACGTAATTCAAGCAATAAATCAAACAATTATAAACATCCACCCAAGCCTTCTTTCACTCCCCTCCCCCCATACAAATCCTTGCATAAATAAACGAAAGGAATATTGATTTTATGAAGAGTAGCTATTGATCGAAATCCCAGTTAGTGCTAAATAAAAAAAATCCTCTAAGTCTTCTCTATCTGCCACCACCCTAATATGACTTCCCACGCATCTTCAACTGGTCCCACGAATAATAAATTTGCGCCCGACTTATATACTCTACTCTAGATGAAATCAAAGAGTATATTCTGTTTGCCTTAAAGTTTATATTTCTAAGAAATTTCTAGATCTCCCGCCCTCCCCCGCACAGCCAGGAGTTTGGCAGCTCTACGGACCAATCCGTTCGATCAGTAACAAAGACTTACTGGGACAGGGAGATTGATACTTGCGTCGACCACAAAGACCGGATCAAAGGTTTAAAACCTGGTACTACGAAGGGGGTGTAGAGGACCCCCATCATATCGTACCAGTTTGTATACAAGCCACAAATTTCAAAGTTTAATTTCCATTTGCCTACAAGAATAGATTACTCTGATTTATAGGAATGAATAGAGACACCAATTGAATACTGACTGCCGACAGTCTCAAATATAATTTACAAAATTTTATTTGGTGAATGTTTTCACGGTGCATTTCAAAGTGATTTCGTGATGTCACGCTGGTATGCTTGGTCTCTTCTGAATTCGATAAAGGTCTCTCATCTTTCCTTTTAAAATTTCGTTTATTTAAAAAAATTAATTTCTTTAAAAGCTGCTAAAAAAAATACTCACCTGGCCTAGGATAATCCAAACTAAGAGAGTCATTTCTTCGTTTCGCTCCTGTTAAATATCCTACTGTAAATACCTCAGCCGTCACACGAAATTCTCGATCAATTAAAAGCAAAACGATTTGTAAAATAAAAATCAGCCTGAAGTCAAGATGTCCCTTCATAATTCACGCGCGCCAATTATTTAAACAAATAAAAATTTCGAACAATATTCACGACAAATTCAAATGATATACAAAACAAAATCACAATCGAATCGAACACTTCCAATTTAATTACGAAGGACGAATCGGGAAATCATTCTCAACTAAAGTCTGTCCTTTTCGTCAAATTAGCGCACTTTTTCTTAGTAGTATCTTTAAGATACGCTCGTTTTTCACTTTCAGTTACTACATTTTCAACATTATTTCGTGCATTTTGTAAATAAGGAATTGAATTTTCGCCTTGGAAAATTTATGATCCACATTGTTGGTAGCATGATGTTCATGTCCTTTTTTTTATGCATGGCTTTTCCAGCGTGAATGCTAATGAAACTCGCGTTATTTTCGTCCTTGTGATTCCTTATGCTCGCCTGGATGATAGCTCATAGCTTTCGCACAGCATGACTTCGTCCTTTCAGGCGGTACAGTATTTTAAGGATTTCTGCACAAATTCGCCGGAAAATTAATTTTCATTCGAGAGGAGTTTTCAAGTTTGTTTTGGTGCTGTTTTTCAGCTCTCAGTTTTAGTATGTGTACAGCGTTGTACATAGGTATAAACGTAATAGTTAGAAGAAGTTTAGCTTTATAATATCATGTTATAGGCAGCATACGAGTATGTTTAGGGACGAGCTGTAAAAGTTAAATATTTTAATTAGATAGTTGTGTTATTTATTATTGTGAAAGGCTGCTCGTCTTCTATTTTTCTAATTTTACGGAGTTTTATACTTTTAATGTTCACTTTTGGTCAGGTGAATTCTATAATAATTTTAATTACCTCGATATATAGTAGAAATCTATTATAAGGAACCATTCATTAAGTTGCAGTTCGAATTTCAAGAATTCAATACATTTAATTCTACGAATTAGAATAACTATACAAAATATCTGGCGAAATGGTTTAAAGCTTAAAAGATTACGAATTATTATAAGAGATTGAATTTTTGAAGTGTGAAATTTGGCAAAAATCAATAGGAGATCGGTGTTGATGGCGCCTGAGTGACAGACACGCATAAACCGTACGACCAGTCCTTCCTAACTTTCTTGTGTTACAAGCCGGTAAATAAAATAAAAGCAGAAAAAAGGTACACAGCTAGGAAACTTGGTTAATCTTCAGCCCAAAGCCAAAGCTGTATCTATTGAAGGTGCCTGCAAATCGAAATGCAATAAAACCAACCATTGCCGAAGACAACAGGAAGAATGAAGCACCAGAAAACAAAGCTGCATTCACATCACCATCAAAACCCACTACCATAGCAACCAAATAACCCAACTTTCTCCTGACAAAAAACACTAAAACCCCATCGAACCCTACCATAAATAATTCTATGTCGAACCCAACATTTTAAAAGAAGGTCAACAATTAACACTATTATCAAAAAAACATCTATCAAACACAATGACACCACAATCGCGATATTTCCTCCAACCACATCACCAATAACACTGCACGATCAAATGGAAACAGAAATATGTAACGATTCAAATTACGAAACTATAACTTTAGATGACAACATAGACGAAAATAACAAGAAACATCAGTTTCTACAACAATCAATTACGGAACACAACCCCGCGATATCTTCTCATTGCTACGAAAAGACTCCTGGAAAAATTATGTTTCGCCCACTACAGCAGTAACCACGGAATTTTTTAACCCAATTTCAAGAAATGAAAAATAAATTTCCGAAAACGATTGGAAAAAATATAATAGTTTCATCCAAGTCGAACCACTCCAAACAATAAAGAACCAACAATCGCTAATTTTATTATGACTCTTTCAAACCTGCTCCTTCAATAGAACGTCCAACACTATATGAACAAGAAAAATCAATAAAAATGCCCTGGAACGTCTCATTCCCCACTATATCTCCGATATCATCGCTCCACAAGAAACGTGCATTATTCAAAGATTCATCTCTTCAAACATCCGTGATCTAAACCGTGTCACCAAGACCATCCCTATTCTATCTCCTATAGGCTTCAAGTCCAGTATACTAACTCTCTCCACTGCTATATCCTCTACATCTAAACTTTTACACCTTACAATTACCATTCCCACTCAGCCACGTTCCAACATTCATTGCGAAACTGACCAATAAATCGAGCCAGAAATGCTCAATGGAGTACTAAGCCGTTTTGGAACACATCATATAGTGCTGGGAGACTTCAATGCTGCAACCCCTTTCTGGGGAGCCGAGCATTTGTCAACTCCAGGGCAGACATACGAGGACTTCATCGAGGGTCGGAAACTGGTGGTGCTGAACCATGGCTCACTCGTACATTTCAACACCAGAAACACGTTAAACACATTAGATGTATCCCTATCTAATCCCGAACTAGCTCCACAACTTGAATGGAGTGACCATCCCACTTTTGAAAGTAGTGGTCATCTCCCCATCTTTATTAGTACCCCCCTATTAGTTCAACCCAATTTCCCCCCTTGCAACACAAAAAACATAACAGAATTATGATTGGGCGTAAAGCCCAATCATATTATACTCTAGATGAAATAGGAAAGAGTTTTTTGTACCGGAAATATGTCATATCAAATTCTTTCGAATATTGAATAGTGACTTTTGTATGGGAGGTGGTAAAAGCAGAGGGGAGGTTTGTAATTTTTGTATATAACACCGAACGTAGCATACAAAATGTTTCATGCTGAATTTAAAGTTTGTAGCTTTCATAATTTTCGATGAAATTGAACAATTTTTGTCTGAATTTATGGCATTTGTACGGCAGGTGGCAGAGAAAGTGGGAGGTTTTGGATAATTTTAAATCTGCTTATCAATATCCTAATCACATTGCTTTTTTACAATTTTAAAGTCGATAGCTCTCATATGTTCGAAGGAGAAATACTTTCCTTGAATTTCCAATACAAAAATTTGTATGGGAGGTGGTAGAAGGAGTAAAGCGAAGTTCATATTTTGTATGGCATTTAATGCAATTATTAAGGGACAAATTCTGGAAAAATTTTAAGTCTGTACTTTTTCTAGTTTCAATCGATTAAATGAATTTACCAAAATTGTGCATTTTTATGGAAGACGGTAGAAGGAGTATTCGAAACAAAACCAAAGTTTTTTACATCAATGATATGAAATTTGTACGGGAGGGAGTAGAAGGAGTGGGGGATGTGGCCCGTTCACGAACTTAAAATTAATTTTTTACTAAAAATGATACAGGGTAAATTTCAGCACGATAGGTCAAAGCTTGCGAGAGTTATGTTGTAGACAGACGGACAGACAGGCAGACAGACGGTCACTCGGAATCGAGGTTCTTGAGCGACAGCAATTATTTCTGTACCCTTGGCGACTCTGTGCGAGCATTCTTTCTTAGCGTTACAAATGGTAAGGTTAACACAAGCTAGGGTATAGCCTAGTGGGTAGCGTGTTGGTCTACAAGGCAAAGGTCGTGAGTTCAAATCCCGATCGACGCATAATCTTATCACACTACCTGCTTGGGTAAACCTTATTTACCACAATTTACAAAATTGAAAAATTGTAGATAGACGGTTTTACGAAGGGCTAACAACCCTTCCACAATAAATAATGAAAAATGCTAAGGTCAGGAGGCCAAGGCCCAATTTGGGCTGTAGTGCCATTGTAAAAGAAGAGAATATAAACTGTTGTTATGAAGTTATTCTCTACAATAATTACAAATAACGTGTTCTACATACTCACAACTTCAAATGATTTCCACATATCTACTTTCATAAAAAAGAAAATTTGAAAATTAATAATTTTCACCACAATGTGCTTCCTCGAAATTTATGACTTGGACAATACTCATATGACACCACATAAGTTCAAATGTTCCCACTAATTTGGGTAGTAACAAAATTTATAGTGCCATAAACTCAACATAAATCTGCACAGCATTAAACTAGGACATCCTTCTTGTGACATGGTAAAATCGGCAATAGCAACTTAGTAAGGAAATTTTTGAAAACGTTTGCATCCAACCCATACCTCCATCTACATAAGTTATACATTCAGTGTGGTTAGAAGTTAGATCCGTCCGAAGTACAACACTCTCTGCTCCAGTTCTAATTGGTTTGGTTTACGAACGTGAAACAAAATTGGATTTTATTTTAGATAAATCTGATTGTTATCGGTTCAATTCAATATCGTAACTAACTACTAAGTAGTCTGAAATGTGTCGGTCTAGGAAATCTATAGCCATACCGCCCATTCCAGCTGCTGCGGACGAAAAAGGACCTAATATTCGCCAAATCCAATTCGGTATAATGTTGTTTTGTGTGAACGAAAAAGAATTTCTCAAGCTGGCAAAATGTCAATCAAAAGGATTTCGCCTTAGATAAAACCGAAGACTTGTATTTATGCGAAAAACGGAATGTCAACAGCATAAAGGAGCAAAAAGAGAGCTAATCTCGTTTAAGACGTTTCGATAAAGTAGCTAGGCTAGCAATCCATTGGTTTACAATCGTTCATACAACGATTCTGTAATGTGTAAGGATTAGAAGTATAACGGCCTTGCATACTATATATACCTATACATATGTTTATACATATAGGTATGTGCATACATATTAAAGCCATGGGGTGGCTAAACCGATTCGTCCGGATTGATACTGTCTTAAAAAAGAAACGCCATATGGCTTGAATTGTGAAACAGACATGAATTTTAACGAAAAACTATTCCCAAAATACAATATAATTGGAAATTGTTTAAGAGAGAATGCGAAAAGAATGATAAACAGGTTTAGGATATAAAACTTTGCGTTTATTCCCTTGTTTCCTAGTTTGTGATATTAGTGGACAAGAGCGTGAAAGAAAGCCTGGCATAGATGGACTACCAACTGGACTCCTCAAAGTGGACCCGGAAATAACAGCCGATATACTTCCCTCACCCTTTACTGAGATGTGGAATGAACGAAGATATCCCGCTGAATGGAAGAACGGCGTCATTGTGAAAATCCCGAAGAAGGGCGAACTTTGGGATTGTGGCAATTATTTACTATGGTATATGTCTATTTACTGCCGTATCAAAAATCATGGCTAAGGTAATTCTCAAGAGAATTAGTGAAGTTATAGAGAGCACACTCGAAGTTTATAAGGCTGGATTCCGTAAAGGGTCATTTTGAACAAATACCCTACGAATAATATTGGAGTCCGCCGAAATGGCGTCGCCACTTCACCTCCTGTTTGATTTCGAGAAGGCTTTCCACAGCATTAAGTGAGATTAGATATACATAGTATGAGAGGTATTCCAAATAAGATCATAGCATTCTAAATGCAAAGAGCCACGACTGAAAATAAACGAGCGTAGAACCAAGTACATGCACATGGCTTCGAGCACAATCGCACCAATAGTTCTTGAGGGGGTTCAATACTTAAAAATCATGAAAAAAATGAAAAAAAAATTTATTGGCTTAAAAAATTCGACAACTCTTTCTGCACATTTTGCAACTTGTCCCGTTTCAAAATTCCAATTAGAAGTATTTTATTTTACTTTATTATTTTAATAATAAAGTATTGTAATCGACTTGGGAAAAAAAAAAAATTTGCTATCCTGGAATTTTGTTTTTTCGCGTTTCATGACTAAATTAGCCTAAAAGTGAAAAAAAAAAAAAAATCCGACTGCCTGTACGCCGTCCTCCGTACGCCGTACGCCGACGTGTACGCTCAGCGCACATTAACTCCCAAACCCTTCAAGATAGAAAGTTCATTTTTGGGGGGATTGTAGATAGTTGCGGATCTCAGGCGGATACTCATTTTGTGGGGTGTACGGGTTCAGGGGGAGGCGGGAGGAGCGCTTAAACCGAAAAATACGAATTCAAATATCTCAACCATGGTAACAGCTAGGAAGCTAAAATTCAACGTACATATAGAAGGGTTTGTGGGAAACTTTTAAAAATAATCTAATTTTTTTATCCATTGGGGTGCGAAAAGGGGGGGCTAAGAACCAATTCTCGGCGGAATTTTTTTTTCAAATGATTATATCTTCGAAAATGCTTACCATAAAAAATTGAGACCATTAAGCTGGCATATAGGTCCACTAGAATCAGTTTAGGTAAAAGCTAATTATTGTAAGCGGGAGGGTCAGGAGGGGTGCAAAGAAAAACACTTAAAAATTAATATCTCGGCTATTTATTAAGCTATGTAATTGAATCTTAGAACCTATATTAAGCTGTATTAGAGAAATACGAAAAAATATAACATTTGGAAAAAATAGTAGTGGGGGGAAATGGGGAGCATTTCAAAAATGATGCACTTTCCAAAATTTCAAACCGTTATAATTCAAAATTATATCAAATTAAAATTTTGTCAAATTGTAGAACTAAGTAGTTTTTAAATTTGGTAAAAATTTTACGTCGGGTGGTGTAAGGGGAGGGAAGTGGTAACCAAAAATGTCGAAAATTTTGAGTGCTTTTTTAAGGGCTCTGGTGAAAGATAAAAAATTTAAATTTTCCATGTGGATACATCTATTTGTTGTACATACAGAAAAAATAATAAAAATTCCACAATTGTTATGCACCGACCCCCCTGGTCTAACGTGCACAAGGTGTTTCATGTGCAATGAAAAAACCACATAAACTGAAAATTTTTAATGAAATTTGAAGGTAGAAACTTGCGAAATGCATTTTAAAAAAATCTTTAAAAGAATGAAATATTAACTGGTCGAATACCTTGAAAGCTTCTACTCCCTCCCATATAAAATGATTTTTTCGACCATTTTTAAGAAATTAATTATCACCTAATTGGTAAAAGCTATCAATTTGAAATTTTGCACAATATCATTTAAGAATAGTTGAAATAGAACTGCCTCAAAATTTTTGAGATCACACTTGCCGTTCTACCCCCTCCCATACAAAAGTACGATTTCGACCAAATTCAATAAAACAACTGCTAACCAACAAATTAAAGCTACGAACTTGAAATTTTGTACGAGCACCTTAAAAGAGAAAAAAAAACTGCGTCACAAATTTTGCGATTCCCCTACCTCTTCTACCCCCTCCCACACAAAATTATTTTTTCGACCATTTGTAGGAAATCAGTTATCAGCTAATTCTTAAAAGCTACCAATTTATTTATTTCAAATTTTGCACAAAAAATTATAAAAATAATTGAAATGATATTACTTTAAAAGTTTTGCAATCGCGCTTGCCCTTGTACCCCCTCCCATACAAAAGTATCATTTCGACATATTTTATTGAATCAACTAATAACCAACAAATTAAAAGCTACGAACTTGAAATTTTGTGCGAGAACACTACAAGAGAAAGGAAATAAAATTGCGTCACAAATTTTACGATTCCCCTACCTCCTCTACTCCTTCCCATACAAATGTTTGGTTTCGTGAATGTAAAATACACCGAATCCTATGAAAATTCTATGCAACTTCGTCTCTGAAATTGACATTCTATACAGAGAATATTGGACGTAATTCAAGCAATCAATTAAAAAACTATTAACATCCACCCACTCATAAAAACTCAAATTTGCATAAATAAACGAACGAAATATTGATTATATGTACTTTTGAACGTTTCCGCAAAGTGTTAAATTGACAACTGCCCTGCCCAAGAACCCTCTTTCACTTAGTCTTCCCTAACCACTCTAACCTGCATATTAACTTTCCACACATACGCAACTTGTCCCAAGAATAATAAAGTTTCGCCCGACTTGTTGGCAGTTTATTTAACTAGCGATCGCCCCTGTTGGAATCAGAACCATAAATTATTAAGAATGAAACCACGATACTCGCATTTGTATGGGACGGGCTCGTGATCAAATCAGTCCCGTGATCTGAGAACATATTCGTATTGAAGAGCACTAAGGACATGTGAATAGTTATAGCTTGTGTTAATTAAAAAAAAAGCCCAAATAAAATAACATTAAGCTCAAAACCATAACAGGACTACGACTCTCCGTAAAGCCCAATCATACGATACTACAGATGAAATTTGTGTGATGTTAAGAATTTTGTATGGGGAGTGGTAGACGGGGTGATAGTTCTGAACTAATTTATTTCACATCAGCTGGAATAGCTATAAAAATGTTATGTACCAAATTTAAGCTTCAAAAATTGAACAGGTACTGAGAAACTTAGAGCATTGGATTTAATGAAATTGTGCGATTTGTATGGGAGGTGGTAGAAGGAGTGGGGGGTTTTTGGTAATTTTCGAGAAACAACTATAATTATCATGCAATTGATATACTTTAAATTTCAGATCTGTATCATTCACACTT
Organism: Chorisops tibialis; assembly: GCA_963669355.1. Classification (NCBI taxonomy): domain Eukaryota; kingdom Metazoa; phylum Arthropoda; class Insecta; order Diptera; family Stratiomyidae; genus Chorisops; species Chorisops tibialis. The sequence goes on from OY770263.1 coordinate 215,049,664, forward strand.
TTCAAGAAAATCGAATTGTTACATAGTCGTGGAATGCGTCTCATTGTATGGGAGGGGGTAGAAGGAGTGAAACTACTTGGTTAATTTTTTTCCCGGTATTAATAATAATACTAATTAAGGAATCCATACAAAATTTTAGCTCGATGAAAGCTATACGTATTGGGAAAATTGGCTTAGAGAATTTCAAGAAAAAGTGCAGTTTGAATGGGAGGTGGTGGAAGGAGTGGGGGGTTCTCAGTGATTTTTCGAAAAACAGATGCAATCATTTTGTAATTTATATATTTTAAATTTTAGATCTGTGACTTTCACACTTTCCAAGAAAATCGAATTTTTGTAAAGTCGTGGAATCGTGTCACGTTGTACGGGAGGGGGTAGAAATAGTGAAGATAATCGGTTAGGTGAATGTTTTCACAGTGCATTTCGAAATGAAAGAAAAGATTTCCGGATTCTACACAGTGTAAAATCCGGAAATCTTTTCTTTCATCAAACCAGTTGATAAAGGTCTCAGCAGAGACCGAATCGTCACGAATAATAAAACGTAACAGTGCAGAATCCGGAAATCTTTTCTTTCATAATCGGTTAGTTTTTCCTGATATTAATAATAATGCTAATTAAGGATTTGGTACAAAATTTTAGCTCGATGGAATTTATACGTACTGAGAAAATTGGTGTATTGTATTTAGTCACCTCAATCTACGAAAATGAAAAATTCGTGGATAGAGGGTTGTGCGAAGGTCTAATAACCCTTCCACAATTAATAAACCGAAAAATACGAATTCAAATATCTCAACCATGGTAACAGCTAGGAAGCTACAACTCAACATTAATATAGAGGGGTTTGTGGGACAACAAAAAAATAATTAAATTTTTTTATCCATTAGGGTGCGAAAAGGGGGGGCTTAGAACCAATTGTCGGCCGAATTTTTTTTCAAATGATTATATCTTCGAAATTACTTATCGTACCAAAATCGTATTTAGAGACCGTCAAGGTGGCATATAGTTTCATCGCAACCAGCTTAGAAAGCGGCTAATTATTGTAAGGGGGAGGGTCAGGGAGGGTGCAAAGAAAAACACTTAAAAATTAATATCTCAACTATCTCTTAAGCTATGTAATTGAAACTTAAAACTTATATTAAGCTATACTAGGCAAATACAAAAAAAATATAACATGTTGAAATAATAGTAGTGGGGGAAATGGGGAGCATTTCAAAAATGGCGCAACTTTTCAAAATTACAAATCCTTATATCTCCAAAAAGAGTACAGATATCAAATCAAAAATTTGTCAGATTGTAGAACTACATAATAGTTAATTTTGGTAAAAATTTTAAGTTGGGAGGTGTAAGGGCAGGGAGGAAATAAGCAAAAATATTAAAAACTCTGAGTGATTTTTTTTGGGGCTCTGGTAAAAGATACAAAGTTAAAATTTTGCATGTGAATACCTATATTTAATCCACATAGAAAAATAATAATAACTTGATCCACATTTGTTATAAACCGACCCCCCCGGTCTAACGTGCACAAGGTGTTTCATGTGCATTGAAAAAAAACACATAAACTGAAAATTTCTGAGTGAAATTTTAAGGTAGAAACTTGAAAATTTGCAAGATGCATTTAAAAAAAATTCCTAAATATACAAAATATTAACTGGTCAAAAACCTTTAACACTTCTACCCCCTCCCATACAAAATTATTTTTTCGACAATTTTCAAGAAATCAATTATCACCTAACTATTAAAAGCTATCAATTTGAAATTTTGCATAACAACTAACAAAAATAATTAAAATGAAATTGCGTTAAAAGTTTTAAAATCGCGCTTGACCTTCTACCCCCTCCCATACAAAAGTATGATTTCGACTAATTTCATTAAATCAACTAATAACCAACAAATTAAAAGCTACGAACTTGAAATTTCATACGAGCACCTTACAATAAAAATGAAAGAAAATTGCATCACAAGTTTTACGATTCCCTTACCTCATCTACCCCCTCCCATACAAAATTATGTTTTCGAGCATTTTTAAGAAATCAGTTATCAGCTAACTCTTAAAAGCTATCAATTTCAAATTTGGCATAAAAACTTATAAAAATAATTCAAATGAAGTTGCTTTAAAAGTTTTGAAATCGCGCTTGCGCTTCTACCCCCTCCCATACAAAAGTATGATTTCGACCAATTTCATTAAATCAACTAATAACCAACAAACTAAAAGCTATGAACTTGAAATTCTATACAAGCACCTTACAAGAGACGCGAAATAAAACTGCGTATAAAATTTTACGATTCCCCTATATTCTCTACCCCCTCCCATACAAATGCTCGGTTTCATGAATGTAAAATACACCGAATTTTATGAAAATTCAATGCAACTTCGTCTATGAAACACATTCTATACAGAGAATATTGGACGTGATTCAAGCAATTAATTAAAAAGCTATTAACATCAACCCACCCTTACTATTACCCCTACTCCTCCCCTCATAAAAACCAAACTTACAGAAACGAATGAAATATTGTTAACAGTCCTGCCCAAGAACTCCCTTTCACTTAGCCTTCCCTAACCACTCTAACCTGCATATTGACTTTCCACTCATCAGCAACTTGTCCCAAGAATAATAAAGTTTCGCCCGACTTGTTGGCAGTTTATTTTATACCAATTTCAATCTGGAGCTCTGCAATGGCGCTACAGCCCAAATCGGAACTTTGCCTCCTGACGTTCAGGTTCCTTAACATTTTCCATTATTTATTGTGGAAGGGTTGTTAGCCCTTCGTACAACCCTCTTTCTACGATTTTTTCATTTTCGTAGTTTGAGGTGACCAAGGTATATCCAAGCAGGCAATGTGCTGGAATTATATTTTGCGCCGACCGGGATTTGAACTCACGACCTTCGCATTACAAGACCAACACGCTACCCACTAGGCTACACCCTAGCTCTATCTACGGTATAAAAATTATTTGAATCCCCCTACTCCTTCTATCGCCTCTCATATAAAATGCACTTTTTCGTGAAATACTATAAACCAATTTACTCAGTACGTTTAAAATTTATATTTATTTAGAATTATTAGTAAGACTAAAAAAATTAAATGATTAGCTTCACTCCTTCTACCCCACATGTCACATTGTATGGGAAACTCCGCCATAGACGGTCCCAAGCCCGAGTTGAGAAAGGAGGAGGGTACATGGAGTTAACCTGAATGGCCAGTAACACCAGTGCGTCTCAGGAAGTAGGCAAAAAGTATGACACTCCAGCATGTCATATTTAGCTCAAAACTCCCACCCTTTTTCTACTAGGGTGTAATAAATAAGTAGGACCGGTCCTCCAGGTCGGGGGTTGGGCGAGGCGCCGACAACGCATCACCGGAAAAAGAACACTGTCCAGAAACCTAGAGAACAGCCTCGGAAAGGATGGACTCAACGGCAACGACCCCGCAAACGAAAAATGGACTACTCTATTGGATCTTGGAATGTTCGATCCTTATTTAGGACAGGAGCTCTGAAAGAGTTTCTCGAAGAAGTGGCAAAACACAACATCAACATAACTGCCATCCAAGAAACGAAATGGCTCGGTAGCGAAATCATGGACATGAGATCATACACAATCTATCCAAGTGGAAAATTATCGGGAAGCAGAGAGTTTGGAGTCGCTTTTGTCGTTGACAAAAAATTTAAACAGCAGGTCACGAGCTTCAAACCAATAAGTGAAAGATTGTGTGCAATCCGAATAAAGACTAAATTTTTCAACACTTGGTTGATCAACGTTCACGCACCAACAGAAGACAAGGACGATGTAACTAAAGACGAATTTTATGCCACCCTAGAGACAACCTATGACTCACTGCCCTCGAATGACCTAAAAATTGTCTTAGGGGATTTTAATGCAAAAGTCGGAAAGGAGGAGGCTCATAGAGGAACAACAGGAGGGCACAGTCTCCATGACATAACCAACGACAATGGCCAACGTCTTATTGATTTCGCAAGCAGAAAAAATATCATAGTAAGCTCTACGTGCTTCCCACATCGCGATATTCACAAACGAACGTGGGCATCACCAGATGGTCACACCTTCAACCAAATAGACCACGTTCTTATTGAGAAAAGGGGTGCTTACAGCATACTTGATGTACGAACTCTCCGCGGTGCGAATTGTGACTCTGATCACTATCTAGTCAGAGCTAAGTATCGATGCAAAATAGCTTGTCGTGGGTATTCGAAAACGAGTAGAGCTCGCAAATTCAATGTCGACAAGCTTAACGACGAAACGGTGGCGCAGGCTTACATGCTGGCATGTAATAAACACCTGACACCAATATATGAAAATATCCAAAATATGCCAGTGGATAATGCGTGGATGAAAATACGAGACAGCATCAAATCCTCCGCGGAAGAGGTATTAGGGTATCAAGCACGGCGAAAAAGTAATGATTGGTTCGACCAAGAATGTCGCGACGCAATAGATAGAAAGAACGAAGCTTACAAAATTTTTACTGAACGACCAACACGAGTCAAAAAAGAAAGATATGACGAGCTTAGGCGATATGCGAAAAAGACCTGCAGACGAAAACAAAGGAAGTACCATAATGACAAGATACAAAAAATGAACGGCGACATGAGAAAAAATAATACGTGGGACGCATACGCCATAGTAAAAGACTTGAAAAAGGGATATAAACCAAAAACCAGCCTCTGCAAAGACGCAGAGGGCAATATCATCAGCGACACAGAAGAAATTAAAAGGAGATGGGCTTCATACTTCGAACATCTTTTGAATCCCATCCCAGTAGCACCGTTAACGACAGACAACATTTCAATTCAAGCCTCAACTGACGAAGATGAACCATCATCGACACCACCCACGCTTCCTGAAATCAAAGCAGCCCTATGTGACCAAAAACGAAACAAAGCGCCGGGAATTGACGAAATACCAGTTGAACTTCTGAAAAACGGTGGAAACTGTGTCGCTGAAATACTGCACAGCATGATATGCAAAATTTGGACAGAGGAAATCATACCCGACGACTGGCGAAAAAGCATTATATGTCCAATTTACAAGAAAGGAGACAAACTCTGCTGTGAGAACTACAGAGGTATATCATTGTTGTGTACGTCCTATAAAATAATGACAAAAATAATTGAACGTCGTCTTAAGCCCTATACTAATCAAATAATTGGCGAATACCAAGGCGGATTCAGAACCGGACGATCTACAACAGACCAGATATTCTCGGTGAAACAGGTGCTTGAGAAATGCTGGGAATATAACACAGACGTGCACCAAATATTCGTAGATTTTAAACAAGCATACGACAGTATCGACAGGAGCGTACTGTACCAAATCATGCTTGACTTTGGAATTCCTCCAAAACTAGTCCGACTAACAAGACTCACAATGACGAACACTGAATCCCAAGTGAGAATACAAACCGATTCCACAACCAGCTTTCGAACGGAATGTGGTTTAAAGCAGGGAGATGGTCTAGCTCCTATGCTTTTCAACTTGGCACTAGAGTATGTCGTCCGAAAAATCCCAGTTGACACCAACGGGACACTACTATTCAAGTCCACCCAACTAGTAGCATACACTGACGACATTAACATTCTAGCAAGATCCTTCCCTAGTGCTAAGGAGGTATTTGTCAATCTTGACTCCGCCGCAAAAGAAGTCGGGTTGCGCATTAATGAAAGCAAAACAAAAGTAATGACACAAACAAGAAGGAGAACGCCAATCAGACAAAACATAACAATTGCGGAATATAATTTGGAGAGTGTGGACAACTTCATATATCTTGGGGCTAATCTAGCAAAGGACGGTAATGAAACAGACGAAATCAAACGACGGATAATACTAGCAAATAAGACGTATTATTCGGTACTTCCAATAATGAAATCCAAGAAAGTGCACAGGAACAATAAGCTGCGGATTTATAAAATTATTATACGACCTGTGCTCTGTTATGGCAGCGAGACGTGGACATTAACGCGAACTCCCGAAAAAGCAGTTAACGCATTCGAAAGAAAGGTCCTCCGAAGAAGTTTGGGACCTGTGAAGGAAGGAACGGAATGGCGAATAAGATACAACCATGAGTTGTATCAACTCTACGACGAGCCAGAAGCTTCAACGTTCATCAAGTTACGTAAACTGCAGTGGGCTGGCCATGTAGAGCGAATGGAAGACAGAAGAATCACCAAACGTGCTCTTAAAGGCAAAACGAGTGGTAACCGGCCAGTAGGCAAACCACGCAAGCGATGAGAAGACTCGGTTGATGAAGACAGCAAAGCCATTCTAAAAATTAGCAGCTGGAGGACGCGGTCTTTGGATCGAGACGATTGGAGGCGACGACTTCAGGAGGCCAGGGCCCGATTTGGGCTGTCACGCCATTGATGATGATGTATGGGAGGGGGTAGAAGCAGTAAAGTTAATCAATTAAATTTTTTTGATCTTAATGATAATGCTAATTAATATCGATATATTTTATACGTACTGGAAAATCAGATTAGAGTGTTTCATGAAAAAGTAGTTTGTATGGAAGGTGGTAAAAGGAGTGTGGGCATTCAAATAATTTTTATACTGTATATCACATTTATGATAAATATAATAGGTTTTAAATTTCAAAACATTAGCTTTAATAGTTACCAAAAAAATTTGATTATTGTAAATGATTGAAAATGAGTAATTTTGTATGGGAGGGGATAGAAGAAGCGGAGCGATTTGGCCCGTTCACGAACTTGTACTTTTTCGTCAAAAACGACATTTACAAAATTTGAGCTTTCTAGCTGGACGGAAAGACGGACGGACAGTGTTGACATGTAACAATATATTACATACCTTCAGAACCTTATATTTGCTTCTACTAGTGAAGAACGTCCGGAACTCAATAAAGAATGTGCCACACTGATCCCAAATGTAAAGCTATTGATACCCAGTCAGTTTATTTCCGTATTTGATAATATAAACAAATCTATTTGTGGAATCCGTTGGTAAGTATTAACACCTTAAAAAGCTACTTAATAATTTGCACGAGAAGAAATCAAAGGGACTAGACGAAATCAGCAATTTCTTGTTAAAAAAACATGATCCGTAAGTCAATCATTTTCTTCAAAATAATACTTAACAACTGCATTAATAACGAATATTTTTCTTCTCAATGGTAAGTTGCAAAATTTATTTCCATTCAAAAAAGTTAAAATTCGGATAATTTAAGTAAATTTTATAGAACGTGGAAAAACTTCGAGAAAATTACTTAGCCAAAAGATTGGATAATTTTTCTGAAGAGAATAGCATTATTCCAGATGAACAATTCGAATTTAAAACACTTCACTGAACATGCGTTTCATGAAGTAAACAATGACGTAACGAGAAACCCGAGAAATAGAGAAACGTCGGAGCTTTGTTGCCGAAAAGAAAGCCTTTGGCTGGGTTTAGATAAAGGTTTTACCATTCAAACTTATTTCTTTTGAGGTTCCAATTTTTCTATCTAGCTTTCTGTAAAACAAGTTACTTTACGTTTATATGCTGTGCACGACAAGGATTAATTTTTGGACCCAAACTACATAACCCATTTGTCTTGGACTGGCCTCATTTTCAACCAAACAGGTAAAGTATTGCCAAGTGTATGCAAATGAAAAATACCCGGATGTAGCTTTGAAAATAATAAAATGGTTCCTTAAAACTATCGATAAATTTTATAGAACTTGGGGTACTGAAATCAACTTAAATCAAATCAAATCTAATCTGTATAATTGAATACGCTACTAGATATTGGGTTCAAAGATTTGAGATATGGGGCTTTTAGATTCTTGAATTCAAATCTTAGATATATGTATGTATATGTGTGCTAACATCGATCTATTTTACCTAGCTATTTAGTACAATCAATTCCATTTTCATAATGGATTTTTTTCACTTACAGGAGAACTATAATTTCAAATCTTAACGTGAAGAAATTTCTCTAATTATCTTCCATAAATTTTTTAGGTCATCTTCAAACTTGTTTTTCTCATTCTGTTGAAGACCTTACACAAGAATAACTTGAAATATAAAACGATGAAAAATTCCTAGAAACTTCTGGTTTGACCATCTTCAAACTTTTCTTACACAAATTTCATTCATATTTCTAGCGAGATACTTAAAAATAGGTCAAGTGCTTTTTATCGATAAAAATTGCACAACCTATCTCCTATTTCTAAATCTCGTGTATTGGTACCTTGAATCAGATCCAAAGAGGCGAAAAGTTAGCTTTGATTTCGTTACATTTAGTTTCTTTATTTTTCCATTTATTCTTTAAGAACGACAAAGTGCACGTACTGTTCACCCGATAGATACCATAATTGTATAATACCAATGCAAGAAAGTGTATCTAGAGAAAAAGTTTCCTGGTAAGTTTTTGCACGAATATCGTTTATTTCCACTCGACTCACCACATTGACAGAAAATCGGAAGTATTCGTTAGTTCTGTAAGTTATTATCTGAGGAACGGTTTCACAATTGAACGTTTACCCTAAATGTTAAAGTCGAACATTTAGCTTAAACTTCGATTATAACATTGTTCCAATGTTTTTGTTCCACCGCTTAAAATAGGTGTTGAAGTGTAAAATAATTATAATTACCATTGGTAAGAGAAATCCTTATTTTCATCCAACTTAATCAAAAATTTAACCCCAAATTAGTGAGATGTTAAAGAGAACTTCCTATATTTTTTATGTGATTTCTTAACTGCAATTTCAATTAAAAAATGATGGATGAATAAAATTTTTAATTGAAATTGATTGAGGTTTGAGGATTTGAACCAATTTCTATGTGAAAAATGTATAATGAGGTATACTTAAATTTCAGGTAAATTCAACAATCGATACCAATCGTTATCAGAAGTGCAAACTTGAAAACCCTTTATCTTATAACGCTGTTTCTTCTACAGTAGAATTTTAAATCCAGTAATTATCTAATCCTTTGATTTTTTACAAAAAGAAAACATTAACCTAGCTTTAAATACTTTTCAAATTTTCATCGAACTTAATTAAAAGTTTTATCTCAAGTTAGTCAGACATCAAAGAGAACTCTTTTAAGGTGTTGAGCTGAAAACATATTTCAAGTTTGAATAATTAAATGATTAATGACAGAGTTTTGTAGGTGTTGAATTTGAGCAATTCATTAAGCTTAAATATTAGAGCGCTTTATTTCACGTCTAACTTGTATGTCACACAAGTAATTAGAGCGTTGCGAATTTTTATACGGGTGGTTTTCATATTCAAATTCAAAATATTGTATTTATAATTTCTGATCGAAAGTTGAAAGTCTTCCACAGGGAAAAAGAAGGGATTTTAAAAATGCATTTACAAGACCACCAGCAAATACGAACAAAAATTTTTTCGCGCAACGAGCACAAGTCCGACTTCAATAGGAAGGGGAGATGCGTCGCATTAAAATGCTTCCAGCCGTTCACTGCACAAATCGGTTAACTCCATAAATGTGATGAAATAATGAACATTGTTTTTTAAAATTCCCTTCATAATATAAATTCAAATAAATATTGTATTGTAAAATGCATATATTCATATGTAGCTTTCATCTAATTTATTAAACTTACAAAAAGCTATGACTAAACCAAGTGCTTTGACACTTAAATTTAAAATATTTCCAAAGTGGAGTTAATCGATTTGTGCACTGAACAGCTCAAATAATGATGTAAACTTAGAGAGTCATGCATATTGACGCAGCGCTTGGAGCTTGCCGCAAAATAATTGCTTCTCCTACCTATAAAGTCACGCCACCACACTGCATTATTTCGTTTCGTTTCGGTACTGAAGCCAAATTGGCAATCATCTCTCAACCCGATGTCAACCAACGAACGCACGACCCGAGGCAGAACTACCGCGAGGCTCATACACAGCTTAAAAAGGCTGTCAGACGCGACAAAAGAAAGGCCATTGAAGATCTGGCCAACAAGGCAGAATCTGCGGCTTACCTTGGGGATATGGGTTCACTATTTAAAATCATGAAACAGTTGACGAACAGGAATTTCACCGCCAACCACCTGTTGAGAGATGCCAACGGAATTCTCCCTAATATGAGTTGCGGCGATGGAAGGAATACTTCTCTGATATTTTAAACATCTTGTCAGAGGAAGATATTCTAGAAACAGAACAACTAAAAAATATTCAACCGCAAGAATCCTCTATTAGGGACGATCCCCCAGATAAGGAAGAGATAGTTTCCACAATTCGGTCAATGGCGGGAAGGAAAGCCCCAAGTATAGACAGACTACCTACCGAACTCCTCAAAGCGGACCTGGAAATAACAGCCGATATACTCCTCCAACTCTTTACTGAGGTGTGGAATGAAGGAAGATATCCTACTGAATGGAAGGAGGGCGTCATTGTGAAAATTCCGAAGAAGGGCAACCTACTAGATTGTGGCAATTGGCGTGATATATGTTAAAATTTTGTACACGTCATTTTTGACAAAAAAGTAGGACACATTCGTGAACGGGCCAAATCGATCCACCCCTTCTACCCCCTCCCATACAAAATGACACAATTGCGCAATTTGACAATAAACAGATTTCCCCGAAAAGTATGAACGTTATTGATCTGAAATTTGGAATATAATCCTTTTTTGATAAATTCATTCTACTGTATAAAAATTATTTGTGTTCTCCTCCTCCTTCCACCACCTCCCATACAAACTGCACTTTTCAAGGAATGCTAGAGCCAGGCTGCTCAGTGCGTATACAATTTATCGAGCTGAAGTTGTGCACAAAATATCTATTTAGAATTATTAGTAACACCAAAAAATAAACTGCCAACAAGTCGGGCGCAACTTTATTATTTTTGGGACAAGTTAAAGATGCATGAAAAGTCAATATACAAGTTAAAGTGGTTAGGGAAGACTAAGTGGAGCCCTTTTTCACAAGTGGAACCCCCTTTCACAAGTGGAACCCCCTTTCACAAGTGAAACCTCCTTTCACAAGTGGAACCCCCTTTAGGGCAGGGATAATGCCAATTCAACACTTAGTTCCGAATACGATCTATAGCTCCAGTACATCTAATCAATATTTCATTGGTTTATGTAAGTTCGGGTTTTTATGAGGGAGGGGGAGGGGTGATATTAAGGGTGAGTGAATATCAATAATTTTTCAATTGATTGCTTCAATTACGTCCAATATTTTCTGCATAGAATGTCAGTTTCGTAGACGAAGTTGCATAGAATTTTCATAAAATTTGGTGTATTTTACATTCACGAAACCAATCATTTGAATGGGAGGGGGTAGAGGAGTTAAGGGAAATGTAAAAATTTGTGATACAGTTTTATTTCATTCCTTTTGTAAGGTGCTCGTACAAAATTCCAAGTTGGTAGCTTTTAATTTGTTGGTTATTAGTTAATTTAATAAAATTTGTCAAAATCATACTTTTTAATGGTAGGGGGTAGAAGGGCAAGAGCGATTGCAAAACTTTTGATGAAATTTTGTATCAACTATTTTTAAAAGTTTTTGTGCAAAATTTCTAATTGATAGCTTTTTAATAGTTAGGTGATAATTGATTTTACTTTATTATTCTAATAATAAAGTATTGTGATCGACACAGAAAAAAAAAATTTGCTACACTGAAATTTTTTTTTTTCGTGCTTCATGACTAATTAGCCTAAAAAAGCAAAAAAAAAATCCGTCCCGCCGTACGCCGTACATATGGACTCGAACCTCCAAGACCGTTAAAGATAGAAGGTTGGTTTTTGGGTGGATTGTTAATTTGGTAAGTGAGCTCCATTATCCAAATTTTGGGGAGTGTCAGGTGGAAGGGGGAGGCGGGGGGATGGCAAAAGTCAAAAAATACACTTGCTAATATCTTCACCACAAATGCAGATAGGATGATGAAAATCAGCATACGTATAGAAAGGGTTGTGGGACAAACTCCAAAAATAATTTAATTTTTTTATCCATTGGCGTCTGAAAAGGGGGCGGGGCTATAAACAAATTGTCGGCCGAATCTTTTTTTGAAATAGTTATATCTTCGAAACTACATAGCATAAAAAATTCGTATTTTGGGACTATTAAGGTGGCATATACATAGGTCCAGCATAATCAGCTTAGAAATAGGCTAATTCTTGTAAGGGGGAGGGTCAGGGGGGGTGCAAAGAAAACACGTAAGAATTAATATCTCAACTATCTCTTAAGCTATGTCATTGAAACTTATAACATATACTAAGCTATACTAGCGAAATACAAAAAAAAAAATATAAAATTTGGTCATAATAGTAGTGGGGGGAAATGGGGAGCATTTCAAAAATTGCGCACTTTTTAAAATTAGAAATCGTAATATCTCAAAATTGAGTACAGATATCGAATCGAAAATTCGTGAGATTATAGAACTATATAATTTATAATTTCGATAAAAATTTTAAATTAGGGGGTTTAAAGGGAGGGAGGTGGTAAGGTAAAATTTCGAAAATTTTGAGTGATTTTTTTAGGACTCTGGTCAAAGATAGAAACTTTAAATTTGATAAAAATAGAAAAAAAATAATAATTTGATCCCCAATTGTTACTAACCGACCAGCACGGTCTAACGGGCACAAGGTGTTTCATGTGCTGCGAAAAAAACACGTAAACTGAAAATTTTTGGATGTAATTGTAAGGTAGAAACTTGAAAATTTGAGAATTGCATTTTAAAAAAATCCCTCAAAGTATGAAATATTAGCTGGTCGAATACTTTCAAAACTTTTATCCCCTCCCATACAACATTATTTTTTCGACCATTTTTAAGAAATTAATTATCACCTAACTATTAAAAGCTATCAATTTAAAATTTTGCATAAAACTTATAAAAATAGTTGAAATGAAATTACTTTAAAGGTTTTGAAATCGCGCATCCCTTCTACCCCCTCCCATACAAAAGTATGAATTCGACCAATTTCATCAAATCAACTAATAACAAACAAATTAAAAGCTACGAGCTTGAAATTTTGTACGAGCATTTTAAAAGAAAACAAAGAAAATTACGTCACAAATTTTGCAATTCCATACCTCTTCTACCCCCTCCCATACAAAATTATTTTTTCCAGCATTTTTAAGAAATCAGTTATCAGCTAACTCTTAAAAGCTATCAATTTAAAATTTTGCATGAAAACTTACAAAAATAATTGAAATGAAATTCCTTTAAAAGTTTTGCATTCGCTTTTGCCCTTCTACCCCTAAGTATGATTTCGACCAATTTTATTGAACCAACTAATAACCAACAAATTAAAAGCAACGAACTTGATATTTTGTACGAGCACACTACAAGAGAAAGGAAATAAAATTGCGTCACAATTTTTACGATGCCAGTACCTCCTCTACCCGCTCCCATACAAATGTTTGGTTTCGTGAATGTAAAATATACAGAATCTTATGAAAATTCTATGCAACTTCGTCTATGAAACTAACATTCTATACAGAGAATATTGGACGTCATTCAAGCAATCAATTAAAAAACTATTAACATCCACCCACCCTTACTATCAACCTTCACCCCTCCCCTCACAAAACTCAAACTTGCATAAATAAACGAACGAAATATTGATTATATATACCAGAGCTTTTGAATGTTTCTGCCCTTCGCAAGAACCACCTTTCACTTAGTCTTCCCTAACCGCTCTAACCTGCATATTGACTTTCCACGCATCCGCAACTTGTCCCAAGAATAATAAAGTTTCACCCGACTTGTTGGCAGTTTATTTTAAAAATGGCCGAAAAATTATTTTGTATGGGAGGGGGTAGAAGTTTGGAAGGTGTTCGACCAGTTAATATTTCATTCTTTTAGAAATTTTTTTTAAATGCATTTCGCAAATTTCCAAGTTTCTACCTTAAAATTTCATTCAAAAATTTTCAGTTTATGTGTTTTTTCATTGCACATGAAACACCTTGTGCACGTTAGACAGGGGGGTCGGTGCATAATAATTGCAAAATTTTTATTATTTTTTCTGTATGTATATAAAATAGATATATCCACATGGAAAATTTAAACTTTGTATCTCTTACCAGAGCCCTAAAAAATCACTCAAAATTTTCGACATTTTTGCTTACCACCTCCCTCCCCTTACAGCTCCCGACGTAAGACTTTTACCGAAATTCAAAACTATGTAGTTCTACAATTTAACAAAATTAGAATTTGATATCTGCACTCAGTTTTGAGATATAATGATTTGAAATTTTGGAAAGTGCAATGCTCCCCATTTTCCCCCACTACTATTTTGTCCAAATGTTATATTTTTCTCGTATTTCTCTAGTATAGCTTAATATAAGTACTCAGTTTCAATTAAATAGCTCAACAAATAGCCGAGATATTGATTCTTAAGTGTTTTTCTTTGCACCCCCCTGACCCTCCCACTTAAAATATTTAGCCTCTATGTAAGCTGATTCCAGTGGATCTATATGCCACCTTAATGGTCTAAAAATATAAATTTTTTATGCTAAGTAATTTCGAAGATATAATCATTTGAAAAAAAAAAATCGGCCGACAATTGGTTTTTAACCCCCCCTTTTTGCACGCCAATGGATAAAAAAATTAAATTAATTTTAAAAGTTGTCCCACAAACCCTTTTATATGTATATCGATTTTTAGCTTCCTAGCTGTAACCATGTTTGAGATATTTGAATTCTTAATTTTCGGCTTAAGTGCTACTCCCGCCTCCCCCTGAACCCTTACATTCCCCAAAATGGGTGTCTAGATGAAACCTGAGAGTATATTGTGTTTGCCTTACCGTTTGTAACGCTAAGAAATAACGCTCGCACAGAGTCGCCAAGGGTACAGAAATATTTATTGTCGCTCAAAAACCTCGATTCCGAATGACCGTCTGTCCGTCTGTCTGTCTGTCTGTCTGTCTGTCTGTCTACAGCATAACTTTCGAAAGCTTTGAGCTATAGTGCTAAAAAATTTTGTGTGTCATTTTCAGCAAAAAAGTAACTTTAAGTTTGTGAATGGGCTACATCCCCCCACTCCTTCTACCCCCTCCCATACAAATTTCATGAAATTTCGAAATATTAAGAAATTGAGTTTTCTTTGAAACTATTCAAACTATCGACTTGAAATTTATGTGAAAGCATTATGATATAGATGTTATTAATATCACGGAATATTGACCCGATCCCATTACTCCTTCTACCCCCTCCCATACAAATGGACAATTTTGAAAAACACATATTTTCGATTTTCATTGAAACTAGTCACACTGAAAGGACGAAATTTGGTCAGAATTTATTCTACTATAATTCCAATTTATTTTCAAAATAATTATCAACTTCACCTCACTCCTTCTACCCCCTCCCATATAAATTTCACGAAATTTTGAAATTTAAATTAAATTATTTTTCTTCGACACTGTTAAAGCTATCAACTTGATATTTTGTACAAAGTATACAAATAGAAATATTAGTAATGCGAAAAAAATTTGTTTTGATTTGTACACTCCTTCTACCCCCTCCCATACAAATGTATAATTTTTGTTAAATGCATTTTATAGATTTCCATTCAAACTAGAAAAAGTCCAAACTTCAAATTTTGCCAGAAATTGTTTCTTAATAATTGGAATAAGTGTTAGAAAAAATTATCAGCTCCGCTTCACTTCTTCTACCACCTCCCATACAAATATCTCTATTATACATTCAAAAAAAGAATTTCTCCTTTAAGTATATGAGAGTAATCGACTTTGAAATTGAATCAAAGCATGGTGATAAGGATGATGATAAGCAGTTTCAAAATTATCTTAAACGCTCCATTTCCTCTGCCACCTCCTATACAAAATCCCCAATTTCAAGAAGACTATGACCAATTTCTTTAAAAATAATGAAAACTAAAAACTTTAAATTCGGCAAAAAACATTTTGCATGCCATGTTCGGTGTCATATACGAAAAATACAAACCTCCCCCTCTACTTTTGCCACTTCACATGCAAAAGTCTCTATTCACTATTCGAAAGAATTTGACATGACATATTTTCCGGTATATTAAAGTCATTTCCATCTCATCTAGAGTATCATATGATTGGGCTTTAAGCCCAATCATAAATCTGTTATGTTTTTTTTATAAGTCGATCACAATACTTTATTATTAAAATAATAAAATAAAATTAGACGATTAGCTTTAACCCTTCTACCCTCTCCCATATAAATTGCCACAATTTTGCAATTCGACAATAAACGGATTAATTCGAAAAGCATAAAAGCTATTGATCTGAAATTTGGAATATATTACTTTTATAATGATTAAAATTCACTGTATAAAAATCATTTGAGTCCTTTCCTTCCTTCCACCACCTCCCATCAAACTGCACTTTTTCATGAAATACTCTAAACAAACAACATTTACTCAGTACGTATAAAACTGATTGAGCTGAAATTGTGCACTGAATAGTTATTTAGAATTATTAGTAAGTGCAAAAAAAATTAGGCGATTAGTTTCACTCCTTCTACCCCCTTCCATACAATCTGACACAATTTCACAACTTTACAAAAAGTCGAATGCTACTGACCTGCAATTTAAAACATGTCAAAAGTATGATGTTAATAGTTATTTCTGAAAAAGTCACTAAGAACTCGCCCCTTCTTCTACCATCTCCCATACAAACTGCAAAATTGCACTAAATCCAATATAGTATTTTCCTCAGTACCCATTAAATTTTTGAATCTTATATTTTGCATAAAACATTTTTTTTTGATAGAAACCTTAGTGTGATGTGAAAAAATTAGTTCAATGTCGTCACCCCCTCTACCAATTCTCCTAGTAAATTTCTTATTTAAAAAAAAAAAATCTTTCATCTAAAGTATCGCACGATTGGGCTTTACACCCAATCGTAGCCCTGTTATGTTTTTAAGGAGAGTTCTGTTTGACTTATCTCACCAGGTTGTTGTGTAATTCCTGTTCATCAAGTGTTTCTTAATTTTAAATGGCGAACTCATATCCCTAAAACAAGCCGCAAATTCCGCGTTATTGGCCAGATCTTCAATGGCCCTTCTATTGTCACGTATAGCAGCCTTTTTAAGTAGGGAGTTCTTTGGTTGACACCGAGTTGAGAGATGATTGATTGGCATTTTTCCGATCGTCAGCCTTGTCCCATGTATGTTTGTTGCGACATCCAAAGTTTCTCCCCGCATTACGCATATCCCACAGATTCTTCAACACTTGTTAGTGACGTTGAAATGTCTTTCCGGTTACCTACCAATCGGCGTTCACTGTGGGTATTTCATATCCGTCCAATGAGGATGACTTGTCGCGTAGAATGGTGGTATACTCGCGATTTCCGTTGGAGTCCTCCAAGTTTATCCACATGAAACTTGTGTTTCATTTGAAGAATTTGTATCCGTCGGATAGCTGCTGTGCACAATCTGAAGCAGACAGCCATCAAGTGGAGATTGCTCACCACGTGAGCTCCACGTTTCGCACGCACATCAAGGAGACATCTTCTCTATTAGCGACGTATGGCTAAATGGTCAATTTGGGTCTGAGTAACCCCATCAGGGGAAACCCAAGAAGTGTTATGGTAGCACTTGTATGAGAAAGGGTCCCTCCGATTATCATTTGCCGAGTATCAAAAAACTCCACAAATTATTCGCCGTTTTCGGGTCTCTTATTCCAAGATCATGATCAACCCACGGGTCACTAGGCTTTCCCACGACGTGTTCTAGTCCAGTGTTGTTAGAGCCTACCTGGACGTTCATATCGCCTAAGATGATAATAATTTCACGCCTTGGAACATGGTCGAAGGTAGCACTTAGATGGCTTTCAAACTCCTCTTTTTCACCAGGTGCTGAGTTGGTACGTAGCACTGCAGAATTGTTACGTTTCTGATGCTAGTCGTGAGCCTGACGACGACAATCCTATCCGAGATTGGCTTATGTTTCTTGTTCTCGGAATAAGGATGATTATTACGTCATTTTTGGTTTCACACTCAGGACTTACGTACAGAATGGTGTTTCCGCTCGGGGTTCGTTATTATCCTGATCCTGTCAACCGGACCTCGCTCACATCCAACTCGTATTTTCATTTAAATTTCTCCTAGTTATCGTTAACTTTACTATCACCTTAACCTCAATGTTAACATTCCACGCGTCGCCAACTTTTCACAAGAATAATTAAGTTCCGGCATTTTTATAGATTACAAACAGAAAGACATTCAAATACGGAATAAACATTCTGTTCTAAACAATTTACCCTCAGATCTATCGCTTTCTTGCATTGAACACATTGGGTTCAATATCTTTCAATGACCAAAATCTGCTTAAATTTATTTAAATTGGAACTTACAAAGCACAAAATCTATGTCGTACAAATAAAACTTATAATAATACACATATAGCTTTTCGAACATAATCACCTAATTTACAAAATACTAAACTATAAATAAAATCCGAAAAATTTCATGTACCTAATAAATTTTTTCCGACATTCTCGAACAAGATCAAAAGCCGTACACAACGGATGTCAAACAAATCGAATATTCCCAAGCAATAAATTCAAATCAATTTTTACATATTTTTCATAGCCATGATCAGCACCTATCAAAACAAAATTTCTAGAATATTAGCAATTTATTTTCCTTTCACTTGGAAAATTTACCCGGTTTTCTATGAATTTCTGAATTTTACGATAATTTTCGCAACGGTTTTAATTGAACAACACACCTTTCGTCGATCACCATTAAATGGGAGAAAAACACTGATCGTTACATTTCGATCATAAATATAATAAAATCCGAAATTTTAAACATGTGTTCTAACTAATTTACGGATAAAATTAGCAAAGTGATTTATTGCCAAACAAGAAATATTTTCGGAGTAATCTTTATATCTTGGTAGGTAGGTTTGGTTAATTTGAAAATTTATATAAATCCATTATAAATTTTAAAATTTTGTACTTGTACGAACTATCAGTAATCTGAATTTAGAAAACTATTTTCATTTGAGGCATTGTTGTGGGTGGAATGTTTGAAAATTAAATTATCAATTAATTAGATAAGAAAACAGTTTTTTTTTCTATTTTGGTGGCCGCAAATAACGTATCCAAAATTTTAAGATTTATTATTTTTATGTGGTGAATTATTGAAATATAAACGACGAGATGAAAAGATGAAAAGATTATAAATTAGAATTTGTAAAAAAATGCTTTGATAGACCGGCACTCTTAATCTTTCAAGTTAGAGTAATATAAGTTGCATTTAATGTCGGTCTATTCATCCGTCCACACACGGTTAATTGTTAGTACTTCGGAAATGAATTGTCTTAATTGCATAAATTATGGCATTTCGACGTGAACACAAACAAGCTCAATCTCTGAAGCCAAGAAGATAGAAGGCCAAATTTTTTTGCCACCTCCAATGCAAAAGTCACAATAGACTTGCCTATATGATGCAAGATTAGAAAAGATGACTGATCTACAGACCACCTATTTGGAAGTATTATAATGATCTCCTATACTTGCAATAACTTAATATTTTTTTACCCAAGCTATATTCCTAAAATTCAGCCCAGAATTGAGATAGATTACTATAGATGACCCATTAACAATTTATTAAGAATAATAACAAAGAACTCTGATATTAAACGTGATGAATAGTAGCCAATTGTCTGTAAGCTTAACCATAATTATTATGAGCGATTCGATATGAGTATTTTTTTCGGAGAAATCATACACGTGCCATTTATACCGATTTTATCCAATATTACTAAAAATAATTCCGGGCATTTCGATGTGTAATATGCATGTCTTATCGCTCATTTCTGACATATTAGAGCTTATCGCTAACCACTAAGTTCTTACGAATGTTGATTCGGTCCAAGTCAAAGTTTGAGAGGAGTTTAGAATGATTACTTTATTTTTTTTTTACTACTTAATGTTCCCGTTGAATCATAAGTTTTACTTTATTATTGTAATAATAAAGTATTTTATTATTCAACAGGGTGTTTGGTACTCCGTGTGCCACCTTGTAA
This sequence comes from Chorisops tibialis, assembly GCA_963669355.1. Taxonomy (NCBI): domain Eukaryota; kingdom Metazoa; phylum Arthropoda; class Insecta; order Diptera; family Stratiomyidae; genus Chorisops; species Chorisops tibialis. Next base: position 215,069,611 of record OY770263.1, read on the forward strand.
GGGGTTATTCCTAGATATATTTTGAGAAAAAAATTGTTCTACGGAGATGGTCAATTTTCAATATCCGTGGAGATACAGGGTGATCAAGAAAAGTGTTTCGGACCTCTACCCTCACTCACTCAAAACGCTATATCTTGAAAACTAATAATTGCAATCCAAACTGTTATAGCTTGTTTTTAGGGAATCGAATTACCTATCATTGGTGTAATAGTCCATTGTAACTGTACCCAATCCTGAGGTATTTGCTTCAGAACACAAATTTTTGATACTTTGACCCTCAAAATTCTGGGATCAATGTAGTTTTTCTCAAAAAAACGCATTATAAAAATGTCATTTTAATGCTGTTTTTTTATGTGCCATATTATAGCCTACAAAAGAAGTATACACTTGCATTGCATAAATTTCATAGTTTAGCAAGAACTATCAATCCAATAATTTAGCACTTTTATCAAAAAAACATAAAAGAATTATGATTGGGCGTAAAGCCCAATCATATGATACTCTAGATGAAATGAGAAAGAGTTCAATGTACCGGAACATATGTCACCTCCAATTCTTTTAAATAATTAATAGTGACTTTTGTATGGGAGGGGGTAGAAGGAGAGCAGGAAGGTTTGTAATTTTTGGATATGACAACTAATGTGGTATGCAAAATATTTCGTGCTGAATTTAAGGTTAGTAGCTTTCATTATTTTCAATTGGACATAGTTTTCCTGAAATTGAGGCATTTGTATGGGAGGTGGCAGAGGAAGTGGAGCGTTTAAGATGATTTTGAAACTGCTTATCATCGTCCTTATCACCACGCTTTGATTCAATTTCAAATTCGATAGTTCTAATATATTCGAAGGAGAAATGCTTTTCTTGAATTTATAATACAGATATTTGTATGGGAGGGGGTAGAAGGAGTGAAGAGGAGCTGATAATTTTTTTAGTATTTATTGCAATTATTAAAAAACAAATTCTGGCAAAATTTTAAGTTTATACTTTTTCTAGTTTTAAAGGAAATCGATATAATGCACTTAACAAAAATTATACATTTGTATGGGAGGGGGTAGAAGGAGTGTACGGATCAAAACACATTTTTTTCTCGTTATTGATATTTCTATTTTTATACTTTATGCAAAATATCAAGTTGATAGCTTTAACAGTTTCGAAGAAAAATAATTTAATTTAAATTTCAAAATTTCGTGAAATTTGTATGGGAGGGGGTAGAAGGAGTGAGGTGAAGTTAATAATTTTTTCAATTCTGATTGAGATTATAATAAAATTAATTTTGGCAAAAATTCGTTTTTATAACATTGCTAGTTTCAATGAAAATCGAAAAACTGCATTTTTCAAAATTATGCAGGGGGTAGAATGAGTGACGCGATCAGATCAATATTCCGTCATATTAATGATATTTATTTCATAATACTTTGACCTAAATTTCAAATCGATAGCTTAAATAGTTTCAAAGAAAAATCAATTTCTGAAAATTTCGGAATTTCGTAAAATTTGTATGGGAGCGGGTAGAAGGAGTGGGGGGATGTGGCCCATTCACGAACTTAAAGTTTCTTTTTTGCTAAAAATGACACACAAGAAATTTCAGCACGATAGCTCAAAGCGTTCGAGAGTTATGCTGTAGACAGACGGACAGACAGCAACTCGGAATCGAAGTTTTTGAGCGACGACAAATATTTCTGTACCCTTGGCGGCTCTGTGCGAGCATTATTTCTTAGCGTTACAAACGGTAAGGCAAACACAATATACTCTCAGATTTCATCTAGAAAATTTCGGAATTTCGTAAAATTTGTATGGGAGCGGGTGGAAGGAGTGGGGGGATGTGGCCCATTCACGAACTTAAAGTTTCTTTTTTGCTAAAAATGACACACAACAAATTTCACCACGATAGCTCAAAGCGTTCGAGAGTTATGCTGTAGACGACGGACAGACGGACAGACGGACAGACAGCAACTCGGAATCGAAGTTTTTGAGCGACAACAAATATTTCTGTACCCTTGGCGGCTCTGTGCGAGCATTATTTCTTAGCGTTACAAACGGTAAGGCAAACACAATATACTCTCAGATTTCATCTAGAGTATAACAAGAATATGTTGATCAAAACTCTCCGCTTGAACTAAAAGAACTTAAGAATGGCTTTTATGGTTTATTTCAAATTTGCTTAATTGCAATAAATGTTCAAAACGGCCACCTTCATTTTGAATGCACGCTAAACCTCGTTTTTCCAGTGTTCTCTTTGTGTTCATACTCCTCAACTGCAGGCTTACTTCTGTTGCTGCCGCATCGATTCTGGTGTTCAGATCCTGCAACGTTACTACTTCCGTTGCGTAGACAAGGTCCTTCATCCGTCCCCATACAAAGAAATCCATAATAGTTAAATCAGGAGATCTAGCAGGCCAGTGTATCGGTCCATTTCTACCGATCCAGCGATTGCTATAATTGGAATTTAACCAATCTGTGATTTGTCGGCCGTAATGTGCTGGAGCACCATCGTGTTGGTAAAACATGGAAGCCAATCGTTGCAGTGGCATATCATCCAATAACTACTGTAGATCATTTGTCAAAAAATGCAAGTAATTAGAACTATTTAAGGTAGGCCGAAGCCTAATAGGACCAATGAAATCGTCACCAATCACACCTGTCCATAAATTGACACTGAATCTATGCTGAAATGATGCCTCTCTTCTTGTGTGTGGATTGCTCTCAGCCCACGTGTGTATGTTGTGGACGTTTGTGATACCGTCCCTGGTGATTTGGGACTCATCCGTCCAAAGAATGTTGTTCATAAAATTCTCGTCACTTAGTTGTCGTTCAAGGAGCCAATTGCAAAACTCCATCCATTTGGGCAAATCAATGGGTACCATGGTTTGAACAAGACGTCCCTTTACGGAATCCAAACTGATAAACTTTGAATGTGCTCTTCATAGCATAACTAATCCTATTAATAATTACCTTAGCATTGATTTTCGATACGGCAGGAAGTAGACATACACACCACGACAATCGCCATAATCCCGCAAGCCGCCCTTCTCCGGGATTTTCACCATGACATTCAGCCGGATATCTTCATTCATTCCGCACCTCAGTAAACAGTGTAAGGAGCATCAATCAATCAATTGCCTGTTAAGACCCCATTAGGGGCATAGGACAGAAACAGTTCTCTTCCACAAAGTGCGATCCTGAGCACCGACCTTTCGTTGTCGCCAGGACTTCTTTATTCCTTTGGCCTCCTGTTCAACTGCCCGTTTTCATGCGCTACAAGGTCGACGTTTCCCTTGACGATTATAATCCAGAGCCTGTTTGGCGATGTTTCACTCTGGTTTCCTTAAAGTGTGATCGATCCACTGGCATTTCCGCCTTTGAATCTCAATCCCTATTTTAGTATGTCCAGTTGTACTCCAAAGTTCGTCGTTGGAGATTCGTTCTGGCCAGAATATTCCTAAAATGCGTCGGAGGTATTGATTCACGAAAGTTTGCCGTTTCTGGGTAAGTCGAACGGTCACTTTCCATGTGGTACAACCATATAACAACACAATTTTAATGCATGCGTCAAATACTCGCAGCTTCTTACGAAGGGAGATCTTTCTTAACCTCCAGAAAGGAGAAAGGATACCGGAGGCCTGGAGAATGTCGGCTGTCATTCTCGCGTCCGCTTTGAGGAGTTCAGTTGTTGTCCGTCAATACCATCTCGCAGAATACAGAAATCTTATCAATAAAGGAATAGATTAAAAGATTGAAAAATTTAACACCAATATATCACAGGTTACATCTAAAGTTATTACTAGTAATGGCTGTCCGAACTACTTCCTGCTGGAATAAAATTATTTATTTTGGGAAAAGAATCTGCATTACAGGGAAAGCTTACCTTTAGTAAGCCATACAGTTTCAATCAGTTTGAATCCGACAACTTTATCAGCAACAAGTTTACCCCGTTGAAAACGTTTGACAAAAAAAACCCTTCTAACGAATATATCTCAACTACGTAGAGGGTGTCTTATTAAGACCGTCTATTTACCGCCTATTTTGAATTTAGCCCCATTTTACTTTATTATTTTAATTATAATATCGACTTAGAAAAAAAAAATGTTTTGCCCCGAAATTTCGTGATTCAAGCAATCAATTAAAAAATTGTTAACATCCACCCACCCTTACTATTACCTCCCCCCCCATCATAAGAACCCAAACTTGCATGAGCGAATGAAATATTGATTACATGTACTGGAGCTATTGATCGTATTCCCAATTAAGTGTTACATTGACAGCAGCCCTACCCTTAAGGGGGTTCCGCTTATGAACCCCCTTTCACAAGTGGAACCCACTCCTTCTGAAAGGGGGTTCCACTTAGTCGTCCTTAACCACTCCAAACTGAATATTGACTTGCATCCTCAACTTGTCCGAAAAAATTGTTGGCAGTTTATTTATTAATTATACTCTAGATGAAATCTGAGAGTATTATAAGTTTGCCTGAAAGTTTGTAACGCCAAGATATAAGGCTCGAAGAACAAAATGATTGATACAGAAGTTCATATCATCACTCAAAAATCTCAAAACCGGATGTCCGTCGTCCCTCCGTCCGTCCGTCCTCTGTCTGTCTGTCTGTCCGTCTGTCCGTCCGTGTCCTCTTTTTTTAGAACGCGTTGAGCTAGATAGTTCAAATGTAGTACACATCGTTTTTGACAAAAAAGTAAGGTCAAGCTCGTGAACGGGCTAAATCGCTCCATCCCTTCTACCCCCTCCCATACAAAATTTCACAATTTTGCTAGTTGACAATAAACGGATTAACTCGAAAAATATAATTGCTATTGATCTGGAATTGGGAATGTAATACTTTTATGATGATTTCAATCTACTGTGTAAAAACTATTTGCGTCCTCCCCCTTCTTCCACCACCTCTCATACAAACTTCACTTTTTCATGAAACACTCTAAACAAAGTTACTCAGTACGTATAAAATTCATCGAGCTGAAATTGTGAACTAAATATTTATTTAGAATCATTAGTAAGACCAAAAAAAATTAGACGATTAATTTCACTCCTTCTACCTCCTCCCATACAATCCGACACAAATTCGCAACTTCACAAAAAGTCGATTTTCCTAAAAGATACGAATGCTAATGATCTGCAATGTCAAAAACATGATAATTTTAGTTATTTCTGAAAAAGTCATTAAGAACTCACCCGTCTTTCTAACACCTCCCATACAAACTGCACAATTTCATTAATTCCAATACACTCATTTTCTCAGTACCTATTAAATTTTTTAATTCTAAATTTTATATAAAACATTTTGATGGCATCTCTAGCGTGATGTGAAAAAATTCATTAAACGTCCTCACCCCCACCACCACTTCCACTAAAAGATTTCGTAAAATCAACAAATTTTTCTTTCATCTAGAGTAGTCCTGTTATGTTTTTTTTTCGGCTCATAATAAATCAATCCTGATATTAACAAAGAAAAAATATCATTTCCATGCAAAGAATTTATAATCAAAATCAAACTTTTCAATAAAAAAAAAAATACCTTTTTCGGAATGTAATATTCTTAATGAAAACTTTGAAATTTGGAAAACTTTCTAACGGAGGGAGTTGAAAGGTTTATTTTTTGGTTATGGGAAAAAATTATCACTTCCTCACAAATCATAACAAATTTTTGGTTTTTAAAGTTTACATTTTTAAATATTTTAAAAAACTTCCTGCACGCAAGGGTTTATCACTTCTAAACCAATCATATTGTCATTAAATCAGTTCATTCACCAAGGTTTTTATTTAAGGACTAGCAAACGCCCGCGGCTTCGTCCGCGTAAAAATAGCAATAATAAGCAATTTTTGAGAGTATAGTTAGTAATACATTATGTGGGATATATAATATGCTTACTTTAATGGCTCCTTGAAGAAAATGGTTTGTATATTGTTGGAATCAGAACCATAAATTCTTAAGAATGAAAGCATGATAATCCCATTTTTATGGGACAGGCTCGTAATCAAATCAAACCCGTAATTCGAGATCATATACGTGTTGAAGAGCGTTAAGGACATGTGAATAATTGTAGCTGGTGTTATTTAAAAAAAAAACATATAAAATAACATTAAGCTTAAAAACATAACAGGACTACGATTGTGCGTAAAGCCCAATCATACGATACTATGTATAGATGAAATCGAAATTTTTGCGGTGTTAAGAAATTTTGTATGGGGAGTGGTAGAAGGGGTGACAGCACTGAACTAATTTGTTTCACATCATGCTAGAGTAGCTATAAAAATGTTTTGTACCAAATTTAAGCTTCAAAAATTGAGTAGGTACTGAGAAACTAAGTGCATTGAATTTAATGAAATTGTGCAATTTGTATGGGAGGTGGTAGAAGGAGTGGGGGGTTTTTGGTGATTTTTAGAGAAACAACTATAACTATCATGCAATTGATATACTTTAAATTTCAAATCTGTATAATTCACACTTTTCAAGAAAATCGAATTGTTATATAGTCGTGGAATGTGTCTCATTGTATGGGAGGGGTAGAAGGAGTGAAGCTACTCGGTTACTTTTTTTCCCGATATTAATAATTATGCTAATTAAGGATTAAGTTCAAATTTTTACCTCGATGAAATTAAAATGTACTGAGAAAATTCGTTTAGAGTATTTCATGAAAAAGTGCGGTTTATAGGAAGGAGAAGGGGGTTTTTGGTGAATTTTTGAAAAACAACTATAATCATTATGCAATTGATATACAGTCAACTCCGGTTATAACGAACCTCAAAGGACCGGGAAGATTGGTTCGCTATAGCCGATGTTCGTTATAGACGGAGGCATAAAAATACACATAAGAGTAGTTACACATATAATGCTTCTAATTCAGCCAAACTATTTAGAATAGTTTGAGATGCATCGCGCAATTGAAGAAAGGTACGAAGTTCACTTAAATTTTGTTTTGCTGCACTAACAGTTATAACCTGTGCTCTATGTGGCATGTCATCTTCATCCTCAGTTTCCGAATTGTCACGGTAAGTGCTGGCACAACCTCTTACAGAAGAAACGATGTCATCGTCGGTTAAAAAATCAGATGTGATGAGGTTATCATCTACGGTAATATAGTCATGTGAAATGAAAATATTGGATCCTTCGGAACCTATGGTCCTCGATTCCTGTTGACCTTCTTCGATTGATATTTCATCGTTAGCAGTTGGTACACCTTCAACATTAGTTAAATAAAAACCCGCATGCTTAAAACAGTTTTTTATTGTTTGAGAGGATACTCCTTGCCAAGATCTATGAATAAGATTGATCGCGTCCAGAATAGTAACCGTAGCTGTTGTCCAAGCATCAATGTTTTGAACAATATTTAACAAAAGAGCTTGCCGATAGCGACTTCTTAGGGCATGTATAACACCCTGGTCCATGGGTTGAAGTAACGAACTAGTTTTGGTGGCATAAAAACAAACTTAATGGATCGTAACTGGTCAACTTTTGGGTGCGCTGGGCAATTATCCACTAACAAGACAATTCTCCGTTTATTTCTAGTACATTCTACATCCCATTTCCGTAAGTAGTCAGTGAAAATTTCAGATGTCATCCATGACACGATAATCAACAGGTAAACTCTTCACGTTTTTAAAACATCGCGGATTTTGTGCTTTGCCTATTACTAGCAGCTTTCGTTTCTCTGATCCCGACATGTTGGTACATACTAAAAGTGTTATTCTATCCTTAGCTTTCTTTCCCCCTTTACACTGCTCTCCTTTAAATTTCAAAGTTCTGTCGGGAGTTAATTTATAGAAAAGGCTAGTTTCGTCGGCATTGAATATGTCATCAACGAGGAATTCTTGTTTAATTAATGGCCAAACAGTGGTAATCCAATTGTCAACAATAGATGTTTCTACAGCTGCTGCTTCGCCCACAATTTTCCCGTTGCATACATTATGACGTGCCTTCCATCGCTCGATCCAACCTTCACTGCAAACAAATTCGTTCTGTATTTTCCTGGCGAAATCTTCTGCTTTCGTTTTTAAAACTGCAACACAGATACTAACATTATTTAATCGCTTTTGAGTGAACCATTTTAATAACATTTGATCGACATCATCGCGCACGGATTTCCGATTTTTTTTTCACTTTCACGTTAGTTTTTTCGAATGCACTAAGCAATTCCAGCTTATTTTTGTAAATTTTTCTTACTGTATACTTGCACAAGCCTCTTTCTCGGCATACGATACTCTGCATTTTCCCACTTTCAATTTCACGAATAATTATAATATAATAAGGAAAAAGCTTTTCGTTTTCGAGCATCACCCATTGTTCTTCACGTTCTTCACTGCAGAATATTATTTCGTTACTACATAGACGAACAATACAACCACATTCGGGGAAGTCTCCAATTATATCGAGGTGTTCTTTACGCACACTCATCACACTCACCGTACACACCGAAGCATCGTTCATAGATTAGTGTCACGAAGATCGTTATAGCCATGTTTTAAGCCAAATCGGATGAAAAATTAGTTCGTTACATCCGATAGTTCGTTATGTACGAGTTCGCTATAAACGTTTATTTTTAATACATTTCCTAATGGTCACGCGCCGGGACTTAAGAATAGGTTCACTATAAACCATGGTTCGTTATAACCCTGGCCGTTATAACCGGACTTGACTGTATTTTAAATTTCAGATCAGTAACAGTAACAGACTTTTCAAGAAAATCAAATTCTTGTGAAGTCGTGGAACTGTGTTACATTGTATGGGAGGGGGTAGAAGGAGTGAAGCTAATCGGTTAATTTTTTTCCCGATATTAATAATAATGGTAATTAAGGATTTAATACAACATTTTAGCTCGATGGAAGTTACACGTACTGAGAAATTTGGTGTAAAGTGATTCATAAAAAAATGTAGTTTGTATGGGAGGTGGTGAAAGGAGTGAGGAAACTCAAACAATTTGTATACCAAAAGACTGCATTTATAATAGAAATAATATATTCTAAATTTCAAATTAATAGCTTTTATAGTTTTCAAGAAAATTTAATTAATATATATTTTGAAAATGAGTCACTTTGTATGGGAGGGGATAGAAGGCGTGAGGATAGTGAAATAAAACTAAAAGCAAACTACATCCCGTTGGACACCTAACAAACTATGCAAGTTTCATTACAATCGGTTCAGCCGTTTGTGCGTGAAAAGCTGCCGAACAGACAGACAGACTGACAAACAAAAATTTAAAAAATGTGTTTTATGCTTAGTTACTGCTAAAATAACGAAAAAAACTAACTTATAGCCATTTATAAGCAGATAACAGACAGACACTACAATTATATTAATATGTATAGATATTCGAAAGAAAAAGTTAAGGTTTCCAACGGCTTCGGTAAAATTGTTTGCTTATAAAGCAATTCACTTGAATATGCGATTTCGTGTATACGTCTTGTTAAATTCAAAAGAGGATTCATTTAAAAGCTGAATTAACAACTCAGTTTTTGTATCAATTCTGGCATATAAGACAAAGGGATTAGCTTAGTGTCATATTTTGCGACATTAAATTGGAATTGTATTAAGTAAACATCGTGAACAGTTTCATTCGAATTAACGTGTGCAGTGTAAACATGGCCATTGTTGTTCATAACTGTCGATGAAATTGTAGATAAATTCAATATCTCTTTGGAGGTTCATAAATTCTAAATTACTTCATTTTCAGAAGAAAACTGAATATCTTGCGTTTCCACAGAACATTTTTTTAGTCAATTTATTATAGCTATTACTCAGAGCATTTATTTCCAATCCCAAATATTTTGATAATTCGAATAAAAAAACAAAACTACAAATATCGGAAATTAGAAAAAACAAAATGATGTTTTCGGAAATTATTTTTTCGATTTTAACTTTATTTATGTATAACGTATCTTATCCGATTACTCTTGTAGTGTATCTTAAACATTTTCAGACATCTCGTCGACATACTAAAATTTTACGATTTTTTTCCTTTATATCGTGATCCTGAGACACGCAAAACACATTATTTCTTTCTAATATAGTGTGTCAGAAAACGAAATTAATTTATCATTTTCGGAAGGAGTTTCTCTTTTATGAAGCGACAGAACTCGTTTTTTTTTCTCTTGTTATGACATTATTTTTCTTCAAATGATTATGTCAGAGTCCTTTCCCGGAATGGCTTCGTCCTGTCGTAGTTGTTTTTACGGAGCTAAAATTTGTGCAGAAAGAGTTTTGCCCTACATGGCTGGCTTAGAAGAGATAGGCACATCCTTCAAATCTGTTCAGCAGGATTTCATAGTGGTTTTGTTCGTGCTAATAGCCATGTTATGACATGGCTCTATTAGGAGACCTTTTTCAACCTTTAGTGTTTTTTCTTTGGAAATAAGTAGTTTCTAGTGTTAACTACGAACTTGACCTCCCTGTTTAGTTATTTATGCCAGCAGGCTTTTAAAAAACATGTTTACGTATCTAAATTAATACTAAACAATTTCCAGTTGCCCGCATATTTTCAGTATTTCAATGGCGCTAAATGTGCGGGAGATTCGAATTTTATCTAGACCATTAAAAACGTGACAAACATTTAAAATGTAGGTATCTATGTAAAGCAGTTTGGCGAGTTATTTTTTGCACAAATGCAAATTCAATGATAAAACATAAAAGAATTATGATTGGGCGTAAAGCCCAATCATATGATACTCTAGATGAAATGAGAAAGAGTTCAATGTACCGGAAAATATGTCACCTCCAATTCTTTTAAATAATTAATAGTGACTTTTGTATGGGAGGTGGTAGAAGGAGAGGAGGAAGGTTTGTAATTTTTGGATATGACACCTAATGTGGCATGCAAAATATTTCGTGCTGAATTTAAAGTTTGCAGCTTTCATTATTTTCAATTGGGACATAGTTTTCCTGAAATTGAGGCATTTGTATGGGAGGTGGCAGGGAAAGTCGAGCGTCTAAGATGATTTTGAAACTGCTTATCATATCATCCTTATCACCACGCTTTGGTTCAATTTCAAATTTGATAGTTCTAATATATTCGAAGGAGAAATGCTTTTCTTGAATTTAAAATACAGATATTTGTATGGGAGGGGGTAGAAGGAGTGAAGAGGAGCTGATAGTTTTTTTAGCATTTATTGAAATTATTAAAAGACAAATTCTGGCAAAATTCTAAGTTTATACTTTTTCTAGTTTTAATGCAAATCGATATAATGCACTTGACAAAAATTATGCATTTATATGGGAGGGGGTAGAAGGAGTGTACGGATCAAAACAAATTTTTTTCTCGTTATTGATATTTCTATTTTTATACTTTATGCAAAATATCAAGTTGATAGCCTTAACAGTTTCGAAGAAAAGTAATTTAATTTAAATTTCAAAATTTCGTGAAATTTGTATGGGAGGGGGTAGAAGGAGTGAGGTGAAGTTGATAATTTTTTCAATTCTAATTGAAACTATAATAAAATTAATTCTGGCAAAAATTCGTTTTTATAACTTTGCTAGTTTCAATGAAAATCGAAAAACTGCATTTTTCAAAATTATGCATTTGTATGGGAGGGGGTAGAAGGAGTGACGGGATGGGATCAATATTCCGCCATATTAATGACATTTATATCTAAATACTTTGACCGAAATTTCAAATTGATAGCTTAAATGGTTTCAAAGGAAAATCAATTTCTGGAAATTTCGGAATTTCGTGAAATTTGTATGGGAGGGGGTAGAAGGAGTAGGGGGATGTGGCCCGTTCACGAACTTAAAGTTTCTTTTTAGCTAAAAATGACACACAAAAAATTTCAGCACGATAGCTCAAAGCGTTCGAGAGTTATGCTGTAGACAGACGGACAGACGGACAGACGGACAGACGGACAGACGGACAGACAGACAGACGGACAGACGGACAGACGGACAGACAGCAACTCGGAATCGAAGTTTTTGAGCGACAACAAATATTTCTGTACCCTTGGCGGCTCTGTGCGAGCATTATTTCTTAGCGTTACAAACGGTAAGGCAAACACAATATACTCTCAGATTTCATCTAGAGTATAATTAAAAAAAAAATATACAAACAAGTTGTTGAACTGGATAATTTAAATGCGCCGATTTATTTTGCATTCTCCTTTCGAAACAATTAAGTGAAAAAATACCATCAGTGCCGAATCGAGTTCATGGAATCCCCAAAATTATTGACAGGACGATTCTAGTGTAAAATCCCCGCATGAAACTCGGTGGTAAATGGTTATTGAAGCATATAAACCAGCATACTGAATTTACACCATTTTATTCGCTATAACCGGCAATTGTATGCAAAATAGGTGACGTATCTTGTTGAATAATACATTAAAAAAAGAACCGGCTGTATATGGCAGAGAGACGACTTAACCGAGAACACCCCCCGTATTACAGCACTGTCCCAAGACTCTTACTTATGGAAAAAGCTGAATATTCTACGTACACAGAGGTTCAAATAGAAATTTTATTGGCATGTGATATCCACCATCTCACAATTAAATCTTATAATTGACACATGGTTACGAGAAATTGTACGATTAACATGCGAACAATGTCACCTCAATAGACCGCCTCACTGTACCGATTGTTGGCAACATGATTGATGATTCATTATACTCTAGATGAAATCTGAGAGTATATTGTGTTTGCCTTACCGTTTGTAACGCTAAGAAATAATGCTCGCACAGAGCCGCCAAGGGTACAGAAATATTTGTTGTCGCTCAAAAACTTCGATTCCGAGTTGCTGTCTGTCCGTCTGTCCGTCTGTCCGTCTGTCTGTCTGTCCGTCTGTCCGTCTGTCCGTCTGTCCGTCTGTCCGTCTGTCTACAGCATAACTCTCGAACGCTTTGAGCTATCATGCTGAAATTTTTTGTGTGTCATTTTTAGCTAAAAAGAAACTTTAAGTTCGTGAAAGGGCCACATCCCCCCCCTCCTTCTACCCCCTCCCATACAAATTTCACGAAATTCCGAAATTTCCAGAAATTGATTTTCCTTTGAAACTATTTAAGCTACTGATTTGAAATTTAGATCAAAGTATTATGATATAAATATCATTAATATGACAGAATATTGATCTGATCCTGTCACTCCTTCTACCCCCTCCCATACAAATGCATAATTTTGAAAAATACAATTTTTCGATTTTCATTGAAACTAGCAAAGTTATAAAAACGAATTTTTGCCATAATTTATTTTAATGTAATTGCAATCAGTATTGAAAAAATTATCAACTTCACCTTACTCCTTCTACCCCCTCCCATACAAATTTCACGAAATTTTGAAATTTATATTAAATTAATTTTCTTCGAAACTGTTAAAGCTATCAACTTGATATATTGCATAAAGTATAAAAATAGAAATATCACTAACGAGAAAAAAATGTGTTTTGATCAGTACACTCCTTCTACCCCCTCCCATACAAATGCATAATTTTTGTCAAGTGCATTATATCGATTTTCATTAAAACTAGAAAAAGTATAAACTTAGAATTTTGCCAGAATTTGTCTTTTAATAATTTCAATAAATGCTAAAAAAACTATCAGCTCCTCTTCACTCCTTCTACCCCCTCCCATACAAATGCATAATTTGGAAAAAATGCATTTTTTCGATTTTCATTGAAACTAGCAAAGTTGTAAAAATTAATTTTTGCCGGAATTAATTTTAATACAATTGCAATCAGTATTGAAAAAATTATCACCTTCACATCACTCCTTCTACCCCCTCCCATACAAATTTCACGAAATTTTTAAATTTATATTAAATTATTTTTCTTTGAAACTGTTAAAGCTATCAACTTGATATTTTGCATAAAGTATACAAATAGAAATATCAATAACGAGAAAAAAATTTGTTTTGATCCGTACAGTCCTTCTACTCCCTCCCATACAAATGTATAATTTTTGTTAAGTGCATTATATCGATTTCCATTAAAACTAGAAAAAGTATAAACTTAAAATTTTGCCAGAGTTTGTTTTTTAATAATTGCAATAAATGCTAAAAAAATTATCAGCTCCTCTTCACTCCTTCTACCCTCTCCCATACAAATATCTGTATTTTAAATTCAAGAAAAGCATTTCTCCTTCGAATATATTAGAACTATCAAATTTGAAATTGAATCAAAGCGTGGTGGTAAGGATGATATGATAAGCAGTTTCAAAATCATCTTAGACGCTCCACTTTCCCTGCCACCTCCCATACAAATGCCTCAATTTCAGGAAAACTATGTCCAATTGAAAATAATGAAAGCTGCAAACTTTAAATTCAGCACGAAATATTTTGCATACCACATTAGGTGTCATATCCAAAAATTACAAACCTTCCTCCTCTCCTTCTACCACCTCCCATACAAAAGTCACTATTAATTATTTAAAAGAATTGGAGGTGACATATTTTCCGGTACATTGAACTCTTTCTCATTTCATCTAGAGTATCATATGATTGGGCTTTACGCCCAATCATAATTCTTTTATGTTTTTGCATGCTGCATTTAAAATTCTCCATAGTTTATGCATGTTTGATTTATCGAATCGGAACTTCGGCTTGGTGAAGTCATCCATCATCAATTTGTCGTCAGTTTGTCACCATTTTCATCGTTTCAAATTGTAATTTATAGCCGCCGTTCGTTTTGGTAAAGTTTTAAAGTATGGTATTGAGCACTTTACGATTCATCTCTTTTTTATTAATTATTGTACTATAATGAGACACTTCGAAATTGTGCTGAGAGTGAATGTCATTTCGATGCAGTGGTATACATTATAGCACTGCATCGAAACGACATGCACCACTGTATCGTTAGACCATATAATAAAGTACCAAAAGAATGAGTAGCATTGGTTCTAATCAAAATCTAGATCATTATATTAGTATACCCTACGTCGAAATGCAATTTACTGTTTCCAAGAAAAACATATTTTTGAAGATTATGTAGATAGAGTGCAGGTAATATATTGTTGCATGTCAGCCCCAGCCGTTCATCCCCCTGTGGGATGGGGGCTGTAGAATTCACCCACAGCCAGTCCTACTTGCCCTAAAAATGGCAAATGGGCACTTACTGGATCATGGGCTTATCACCCGTGATCTTAAGACCCAAATGATACGAGAAACGGATACATTCCCTTGGATACGGACTGATTCTACGGTAACGACTTTTTGCATTCGAAAACGGACTATGATTGGCTTCTGGAACGTTCGAACATTGAATGACGGGGGAAGAGCTGGGGTTACTCGGTCCTTGCACCGCCAATCAGTGATCGACCGTGAAATGGAGCACTAAAACATCCAAATCTTGGGCTTGAGCGAGGTCAGGTGGACAGGATCAGGAGAAGAACGAACCCCTAGCGGAAACACTATTCTGTACATTGGCCCTGAAAGTGAAGTCAGAAATGGCGTGGCGTTCGTCCTTACGCCGAGAGCAAGAAACAGTCTCATTAGCTGGGAACGAATCTCGGATAGGATTATCGTCGTCAGGCTCAGGACCAGTGTCAGAAACGTCACAATTCTGCAGTGCTACGCACCAACTAATACCGCAACATCTGGTGAGAGGAACCAGATCGACCATTTGGCTATAAGTCGCCGATGGAGAAGATGTTTCCTCGATGTGCGAGCGAAACGTGGAGCTGACGTGGAGAGCGATCACCACCTGATGGTTGCCCGCTTGAGATTGTGTACAGCAGCTATCCGACGACCACAAATTCTTCAAATGAAGCGCAAGCTTAATGTGGATAAACTCAGAGATCCCAACAAAAAACGCGAATACACTACTATTCTACGCGAAAAGTCATCCACATTAGGTGAAAACGACATCCGCACACTGGACGCCAATTGGGAGGCAACCAGAAACACTTTTCTAACTAGTGCTGAAGAATCTGTGGGATATGTGCAAAGCGGTGAGAAACCCTGGATGTCGCAGGACACATGGGACAAGGTTGGCAATCGGAAAAAAGCCAAAGTGGTAATCATCTCTCAACCCGATGTCAACCAACGAACGCCCGACTTGAGGCAGAACTACCGCGATGCTCATATACAGCTTAAAAAGGCTGTTAGACGCGACAAGAGAAAGGCCATTGAAGATCTGGCAAACAAGGCAGAATCTGCGGCTTACCTTGGGGTATGGGTTCACTATGTAAAATCATTAAACAGTTGACGAACAGGAATTTCACCGCCAACCACCTGGTGAGAGATGTCGACGGAACTCTCCTTAATATGAGTGAACACCAGTTGCGACGATCTTGTCAGAGGAAGATATTCCGGAAACAGACCAACTTCCAAACATCCAACCGCAACAATCCTCTATTAGGCTCGATCCCCCAGATAAGCAAGAGATAGTTTCCGCCATTCGGTCAATGGTGGGAAGGAAAGCTCCAGGTATAGACAGACTACCAACCGAACTCCTCAAAGCGGACCCGGAAATAACTCCTCCCACTCTTCACTAAGGTGTGGAATGAGGGAAGATATCCGACTGAATGGAAGGAGGGCGTCATTGTGAAAATTCCGAAGAAGGGCGACCTTCGGGATTGTGGCAATTGGCGTGGTATTGTCTACTTACTGCCGTATTAAAAATTATGGCTAAGGTAATTCTCAATAGGATTAGTGATGTCGTCGAGAGCACTCTCGAAGTTTATCAGACTGGATTCCGTAAAGGATCGTCTTGTACCGACCACACAAATACCCTACGGATAATATTAGAGCAGTCAGCCGAAATGGGTTCGCCACTACATCTCATGTTTGTGGACTTCGAGAAGGCTTTCGACAGCGTTAAGCGAGATTACATATGGAATGCTTTGCGTAGGAGAGGTATTCCAGATAAGGTCATAGCTATGATTAAAGAATTCTACGAAGATGCAAGGTGTCGCGTCTTGCATAGAGGAGAGCTGTCCGAGAGTTTCCCTGTGCGAACGGGGGTCAGACAAGGCTGCATATTATCACCAGCCCTGTTTCTGGTGGTAATAAATGACATCTTGAAAGCTGCACTGGAAGGTGGGGAAGGTAAAGGTCTTCAATGGAGACTATTTAACATCTTAAGTCACCTTGATTATGCTGATGACGTGTGTTTGCTTGCACATAACCGTTCGGACTTAGAGTCAAATGTTCGCTCGTTGCATTCTAAATGCAAACAGGCGGGACTGAAAACAAATGTGCGTAAAACCAAGTACATGCACATGGTTTCGAACGTAAGCACACCGATTGTTCTTAATGGACAGGATGTGGAAGATGTGCAAGATTTTTGCTATCTCGGAAGCATTGTCAGCATGGACGGTGGAGCCGAAAAGGATGTTGAGGCTCGGCTAAATAAAGCTCGTCAGGCCTTCGGTATCCTTTCCCCTTTCTGGAGGTTAAGAGAGATCTCCCTTCGCACGAAGCTGCGAGTTTTTGACGCATGCGTCAAATCCGTGTTGTTATATGGTTGTACTACGTGGAAAGTGACCGTTCAACTTACCAAGAAACTACAGACTTTTGTAAACTAATGCCTCCGGCGCATTTTAGGAATATTCTGGCCAGAAGTAATCTCCAACGACGAACTTTGGAGTACAACTCGCCAGGCTAAAATAAAAGGTATTGAGATTCAACGGCGAAAGTGGCAGTGGATCGGTCATACTTTGAGGAAACCAGAGCGAAACATCGCAAAACAGGCTCTGGATTATAACCCTCAAGGAAGGCGTCGGGTTGGACGACCATGTAACACATGGAAGCGAGCAGTTGAGCAGGAGGCCAGAGGAATAAACAAGTCCTGGGAACAGCTTAAAGCCGATGCTCAGAATCGCGCCTTGTGGAAGAGAGTTGTTTCTGTCCTATGCCCCTATAGGGGGTCTTAACAGGAATTTGATTGATTGATTGACGTCGAAATGCAATTTACTGTTTCCAAGAAAAACATATTTTTGAAGATTATGTAGATAGAGTGCAGGCAATATATTGATGCATGTCAGCCCCAGCCGTTCATCGAATTTTCGCGATCTTCAATAAATTTCCTGTTACGACCATGATGAACTTATGAACTTTATTCCTCTGGCCGCATAACACAGTAACAGTTCTCTTCCACAAGGCGCAATCCTGAACATCGGCATTTAATTGTCGCCAGGACTAGTTTATTCCTCTAGCCCGCTGCTCAACGGTCCGCTTCCATGTGCTACATAGTCGACCAACCCGACGTCATTCTTGGGGACTATAATCCAGAGATTGTTTGGCGATGTTTCACTTTGGTTTCCTCAAAGTGTGACCGATCCCCTGCCACTTCCGCCTTTGGGTATCAATGCCAATGTACTACAAAGTTCGTCGTTGGAAATCACTTCTGATCAGAAAGCCCTAAAATGCATCGGAGGCATTGGTTCACGAAAGTTTCCAGTTTCTTGCTAAGTCGAATGGTCGCTTTCCACGTAGTACAACCATATAACAACATTCATGTGCTACTAGGTCGACCAACCCGACGCCTTCCTTGAAGATTATAGTCCAGAGCCTGTTGGGCGATGTTTCGCTTCGGTTTCATCAAAGTGTGACCGATCCACTGCCACTTCCGTCTTTGAATGTCAATGCCAATTTTAGTCCATCTAGTTATAATCCAAAGTTCTTTGTTGATCACTTCTGGCCAGAAATCCCTAAAATACTTCGGAGGCATTGGTTCACGAAAGTTTGAAGTTTCTTGCTAAGTCAACGTAGTAGAACCATATATCAACACGGTTTTGCGTCAAATACTCGCACCTTCTTGTGAAGGGAGATCTCTCTTAACCTCGATCTCCAGATATCTTACAATTCCGCGCATACACACGCACCCATGTTACTTATCGTCTCGAATATCCGACAGGGGCCGACAATGTTCGACGAGGACCAACACTATCCAACGGTGTCCAACAATATCTGACGGAGGTCGACAATGTTCAACGGCCAAGCCGACATTCACGAACACGTCGTCGTAAGGGCGACGACCGGCGACAGTCAGAAACACATCGTCGTATACGCGACGGCTGAGCCATCAATCAGGAACACGTCGTCGTATGGGCGACGACCGGCGACAATCAGAGACACTTCGTCATATGGACGACGGCCAAGACGACAGTCATGAACACGTCCTCATATGGGCGATGACCGGCATCAGTCAGTGGAACACGTCGTCGTATGGGCGACGACCGACGACAGTTAGAGGAACACGTCGTCGTATGGGCGATGACCGGCAACAGTCAGCGAAACACGTTGTCGTATGAGCGACAGCCTGCGACAATTAGTGAATACGTCGCAGTTCTATGCATATAAAGGGCGAGCATTGGTGAAAGCAGGTACTATGCATCACAAAATTATTTGTACCATGGAAAAAAATCCCAATCTCCAAGTTAAGCCATGTTTAAAGTGCGCTTTACAGCGTTACAGGGAAAGGAAGCGACTAATGTCCTTAAAATACCCAATAATAAAGTTAACGCAATTTATTCAAAGCAAAGGAATTAAAAGAAAAAACATTTTAACAAAATTATTTGTACCATTGAAATTTATTCACAAAATTATTTGTACTTCATATAATAATACTGGAAAATACCAGAAATGAAAAGAAAAACTCATTCTTTTTCGACATCTAATATGAGATCCTGCCTCTCTTTGCATTTATTACTGCCTGCAGTCGCCTTGGAACTGATTCCACTAAATTCATCGTTATTTCCTTGGGAATATTATTCCAAATTTCAATTTTTTCATTGCAGGCAGCTCGTTGCGATTTTCCGATTTCGTGTTTGATTTGTTGCTTTACGTAATGCCAAAGGTTCTCAATCACATTCAAATCCGGACTCTGAGGGGGCCAAGGTAGAAGCTCTTGTTGAATTTTGTTAAAAAACAAAGTAATTTGACGACCTTTGTGGAGAGGAGCATTATCTTACTGCAGTATGAAGCCCTCCCCAATCAAGACCTTTGCTGACTGGATCATTAACAGTTGCCAAATAAACGAACTGGGTAAGTTTTTCTTTTAGTTCGACCAGTTTTCCTATACCATTGTATGCCATACAGCCCCAAACTATTTTTTTCCCGCCATTGTGCATCCGAAACGGAATGGTTCGCTGTGGAGTGGTACGATAATATTCTTTGCCATATGATCCCTCTAACGCAAATGCTGACTCATTTGTCCACAGAATGGTTTTCCAGAAGTCTTAGGGCTTATCAATATATCCTTTTGCAAAATCCAGTCTGCGAACTTTATTTTGTTCCGATATAAAGTGTACCTTCCTTTTGACATAACATTTTTTATTCGCTTCCTCCAACCTCCGTCGAATCGTCATATGACTTATTTTGTGTACACGGTGCAAGTGAACATTTTGAAGCAATATTTTAATTGGAATTGATTCATTTTTGTCACCGCTCCAACGATTTCCCGATCTTCTCTATTGGATGTAACAGGCGCCCATATGTACGCCGTACATATGGACTCATATCTCCGAGACCGTTAAAGGTAGAATGTTCGTTTTGGGTGGATTGTTGATTGGGTAAGTGAGCTCTATTTTCTAAATTTTGGAAGGGGGATGCGGGGGGAGGGAAAAAGTCAAAAACTACACTTGCTATCTCCACCACGAATGCAGATAGGAAGTTGAAAATCAGTAGAGATATAGAGAGGGTTGTGGGACAAACTCTAAATTTAATTTAATTTTTTTATCCATTGGCGTCCGAAAAGGGAGGAGGTGGGCTCAAAACAAATTGTCGGCCGAATTGTTTTTTCAAATGATTATATCTTCGAAAAGCCTAGGGTATAGTCTAGTGGGTAGCGTGTTTGGTTTACAATGCGAAGGTCGTGAGTTCAAATCCCTTCTTCTTCAATGGCGCTACAGCAAAAATCGGGCCTTGGCCTCCTGAACTTCAGGTTCCTTAACATTTTCATTATTTATTGCGGACGAGTTGTTAGCTCTTCGCACAACCCTCTATCTACGAATTTTTCATACCAGGTAACCAAGGTATATTCAAGCAGGTAGTGTGCTTGGAATTATGCGTCGACTGGGATTTGAACTCACGACCTTGCATTCTAAACCAAACACGCTACCCACTAGACTACACCCTAGAGTTCAAATCCCGGTCAACGCATAATTCCACCACACTACCTGCTTGAATATACCTTGGTTACCTCAATCTACGAAAATGAAAAATTCGTAGATAGAGGGTTGTGCGAAGAGCTAACAACTTTTCCGCAATAAATAATGAAAATGTTAAGGAACCTGAAGGTCAGGAGGCCAAGGCCCGATTTGGGCTGTAGCGTCATTGAAGATGAGAGATATCTTCGAAATTACTTATCGTAAAAAATTGATACTTTAGGACAATTAAGGTGGCACATAGTTCCACCGGAATCAGCTTAGAGGGAGGCTCATTATTGTAAGGGGTGGTGCAAAGAAAAACACTTAAAAGTCAATATCTCGGCTATTTATTAAGCTATGTAATTGAAACTTGGAAACTATATTAAGCTATGCTAGAAAAATACAAACATGTTGAAATAATAGTAGTGGAGGGAAATGGGGAGCATTTCAAAAATGGCGCACTTTTCAAATTTACAAATCCTTATATCTCAAAAAAGAGTAAAGCTTTCAAATCGAAAATTTGTCAGATTGTAGAACTACATAGTTTTTAATTTTGGTAAAAAATTTAAGTTGGGAGGTGTTAGGGGAGTGAGGTGATAAGCAAAACTGTCGAAAATTTTGAGTGATTTTTTTAGGGCTGTGGTGAAAGATACAAAGTTTAAATTTTGCATGTGGATACATCTATTTAATATACATAGAAAAATAATAATAACTTGATCCATAATTGTTATAAAACACATAAACTGAAAATATTCGAGTGAAATTTTAATGTAGAAACTTGAAAATTTGAAAAAAAAATCTTTAAATATACGAAATATTAACTGGTCGAAAACCTTTAAAACTTCTACTCCCTCCCATACAAAATTCTTTTTTCGACCATTTTCAAGAAATCAATTATCACCTAAAAGTTAAAAGCTATCAATTTGAAATTTTGCATAAGAACTTACAAAAATAATTAAAATAAAATTACGTTAAAAGTTTTGACATCGCGCTTGCCCTTCTACAGGGGGTACAAAACTATGATTTCGACCAATTTCATTAAATCAACTAATAACCAACAAACATGAAATTTTGTACAAGCACCTTACAAGAGAAGCGAAATAAAACTATATATCAAATTTTACGATTCCCCTACCTTCTCTACCCCCTCCCATACAAATGTTCAGTTTCGTGAATGTAAAATACACCCAATTTTATGAAAATTCTATGCAACTTCGTCTATGAAACACATTCTTTACAGAGAATATTGGATATGATTCAAGCAATTAATTAAAAATTTATTAACATCTACCCACCCTTACTATTACCCCTCCTGCTCCCCTCATAAAAACCCAAACTTGCAGTAACGAATGAGATATTGTTAAATTGACAACAGCCCTGCCCAAGAACTCCCTTTCACTTAGCCTTCCCTAACCACTCTAACCTGCATATTGCATTTCCACTCATCCGCAACTTGTCCCAAGAATAATAAAGTTTCACCCGACTTGTTGGTAGTTTATTTTTCCTTAAAGCTGTTAAGCGCTCTTTAAACATGGCTTAACTTGAAGATTGAAATTTTTTTCCATGGTACAAATAATTTTGTGATGCATAGTACTAGTTGTGAGTTGATATTTGGACAGGAGAGTCGGGATTAGAAAGCGAAAGAGTCGAGATCAGGTCGTCGCGTAATGAAGTCGCAACGGAGACTCGGAAGTGAAAGAGTCAAGTTAAGACTGGGAATCGAAAGAGTCGAAGCCGAAGTTCAGAAACGAAAGAGTGGAAGTTAGGAAACCGAAATAATGAACAAAAAGTGTAATAGTTAAGGTTAAAAGCGAATAAATAAAGTTTGCGCCTATTTTAAATCCAAAGCAACTTAGTTTCATTTTTACTTGAAATCCAGCGAGCCCTTGCACACTTCAACATGGTAAAACTTTTACAAGAGCAGTTATTTGGACTAGAGTTCAGTGATTCACGTATGAAAAGGGCATGCTTGACTGTGTTGAAAAAGTGCATACCACATTTCTGTACTAAAAAACACGAACCACTGTATCCAAAAGGAATATCAACTGTACGAAATTTAAGTGTTTAAAGTAATGTTCGGACCAGAAAGGGCAAGGATCACAAAAAATGATGCAGTCGTCAACTTAATATCTCATCTCATGTGATTTCTGATGTTGTTAAGCTTACTCGTAAGTCTATGTAAAGGCATCAGCATTAGTTGTTTTTCAAATGCTGGATTAATTTTATTCTTAAGATAGCGATCCCCCGCGACTTCGTCCGCGTAAAAATCGAAATAATAAGTAATTTTTGAGAATGTAGTTAGTAATAAATTAAGTGGCTCTTTGAACACAATGTTTTGTATTTTGTTCGAATCAGAACCGTAAATTGTTAAGCATGAAACCATGATACTCGTATTTGTATGGGACTGGACCGTGCTCACGGAGGTGATTTGAGATCATATACATATTGAAGGGCGTTAAGGAAATGTAAATAGATTTAGCTTGTGTTAATTCTAAGAAAATATGTAAAAAACATAACATTAAGCTCAAGAACATAACAGGACTATGATTGCACGTAAAGCCCAATCACACGATACTCTAGATGAAATAGAGATTTTTTTGATCTTAAGAAATTTTGTATGGGGAGTGGTAGAAGGATGACAGCATTGAACTAATTTGATTCACTTGGTGCTAGTTTGGTACCAAATTTAAGCTTCGAAAATTGAATACGTACTTGGAAAATTAGTGTATTGGATTTAGTAAAATTGTGCAGTTTGTATGGGAGGTGGTAGAAGGGATAGGTGGTTTTTAGTGATTTTATGAGAAATAATTATAATAAATTGCAGATCAGTAACATTCATACTTTTAAAGAAAATCGAAATTTTGAAAAATTGTGAAATTTTGTCACATTATATGAGAGGGGGTAGAAGGAGGGAAGCTAATCGATTTATTTTTTCCCGATATTAATAATAATGCTAATTTAGAATTTATTACAAAATGTTTAGCTCCAATTTTCTCAGTACGTCTGACATATATAGACGTACTGAGAAAATTGACTTAGAGTATTTCATAAAAAAGTGCAATTTGTAAGGCATGTGGTGGAAGTAGTGCGGGAATTCAAATAATTTGTATACCATGAATCACATGATAAATGTATTATTTTCAAATTGTTAGCTGTTATACCCAAAAAATTAATTATTACATATGTTTGAAAATGAGTTATTTTGTATGGGAGGAGATAGAAGGCATGAGGGGATAGAAATAAAACCATAAGCAGATTATATCTCGAAACATATCTAACAAACTGTGCAAGTTTCTTTACAATCGGTTCAGCCGTTTGTGCGACGTAAAAGACAGCCAGACAAACAGACAGGCAACAATTTCAAAAACGTATTTTTATGCTTAGTTATTAATAAAATAAATCTAAAAACTAACTTATAGCCATTTGTAAGCAGACACTACAATTATATTAATATGTAGAGACTAATCAAAGAACTTATTATTCAAAGCCACATGTAGTTTATGTTAAAATAATCTTTTTTCCTGATTAGACACCCAAGATATATAAATCATAAACAGACACAAAACAAACATAAAACAATAAGATCAAAAAGAAAACATCAACTTCCGTAATACGTGCCCCAGAATATTTCAGAAACATTTATCATTTATTTAAAGGAAGGGTGCATTTTATCAAGCGTATTGATCAAGTGCTGAGTATGTTTATGACTGTACGATTTCGATAAGATACGAATTTCAGCTCCGTTATATTTTTACTGGTGAAAAAATCTTTTTCAGTCGAGTATAGTATAGAAGAGCTATCTGGTAAAGCGCACTCCCTGTGTATACCAGTAGCCACTAAACTTCGAGTATTTTCCGATAAAATTCTTGGTCATTCGTCTATTGTAGGTATTAGACTTATACTATCAGTCAATCAATCAATCAATTACCTGTTCATCAATCAATTATCTGTTACCGACTCCTTTAGGGGCATAGGACAAAAACAGATCTCGTCTACAAGGCGCAATCCTAAAAATCGTCCTTTAGTTGTCTTCAGGACTTGTTTATTCCTCTACTTATAGCATATCTATCCAAAATTGATGAGTTTTCCAATGACTGCTCTGACAATAAAATCGATCATAACTGGAATTTTCTGGAAGATAGTCATAATGAAATCATCCAGAAATGATGAAATTAGCAGGAATTATCCCTTAGACGTTGTCAAATGTTTGGCTTGAAAACTTCCGGTAGCATTAAAACAAGAAGGGACGTGTGGTGAAATTTCTGCAGTTTGAGTCTCGCAGTTTTTAAACAGGACTTAAGATACTTTGGTTAATCATGGGTTCTTATGAGGGGAGGGGGAAGGGATGATAATAAGGGTAGGTGGCTGTTAATAATTTTTAATTGATTGCTTGAATCCAATATTCTCTGCATAGAATATCAGTTTCATAGACGAAGTTGCATAGAATTTTCATAAAATTCGGTGTATTTTACATTCACGAAACTGAACATTTGTATGGGAGGGGATAAAAGAGATAAGGGAATCGTAAAATTTGTGATGATTTTATTTCGTTCCACGAAATTTTGTACGAGCACTTACCACTCGTACAAAATTTCTAGTTTTTAGCTTTTAATTTGTTGGTTTGGTGAATGTTTTCACAGTGCATTTTGAAATGAAAGAAAAGATTTCCGGATTCTACACTGTTATGCTTTATTATTCGTGACGTTTCGGTCTCTGCTGAGAGTTTGGAGTTTGATAAAGGTCTCAGCAGAGACCGAAACGTCACAAATAATAAAGCATAACAGAAAGAAAAGATTTCCGGATTCTACACTGTTATGCTTTATTATTCGTGACGTTTCGGTCTCTGCTGAGAGTTTGGAGTTTGATAAAGGTCTCAGCAGAGACCGAAACGTCACGAATAATAAAGCATAACAGTGTAAAATCCGGAAATCTTTTCTTTCATTTTAATTTGTTGTTTATTAGTTGACTTATTGAAATTGGTCGAAATCATAATTTTGTAAGGAAGGGGGTAGATGGGCAAGCGCGATCTCAAAACTTTTTTGTTTAAACTATTTGTAAAAGTTTTTGTGCAAAATTTCAAATTGATAGCTTTTAATCGTTAGGTGATAATTGATTTCTCAAAAATGGTCGAAAAAAAAATTTCTACAGGAGGAGTAGAAGTTTTGAAGGTATTCAACCAGTTAATATTTTGAGCTTTTAGGGATTTTTTTAAATGCATTTCGCAAATTTTCAAGTTTCTACATGAAAATTTCATTCAATAATTTTCGGTTTTTGTATTTTTTTTTTCAATGCTCGTGAAACATTTTATGCACGCTAGACCACCCCCTTCAGTGTATAACAATTGTGAAACAAATTATTATTTTTTCTCTATGTATATCAGTTGATTTCGTATATTTTTTAATTGATGCAAATGGGTACTTTGTTTGGTAGTTCAATCCCATCGTAAACAAGTCCTCTAACCGCTAAGTGAAAAAATAAAAAAAAAATGTAATTTTCAAAATATTTTTCTCCAGCCTTGGATTTTAGCCTTCGAGCCCAAGTTTACGTGGCCCTACGTGGTTAGAGACTGTTTTTATACCCTAAGAAATAATGCTCGCTAAGGATTCGAACATATTTGTTGTCAGTAAAACACCTCGATTCCGAGTTGTCGTCTGCCCGTCTGTTCACAAAATAACCCTCGAATTCTTGCATGTCATTTTTAGCGAAAAAGAAACTTTAAGTTCGTAAATGAGCCACATTACCACTCCTATTACCACCTTCCATACAATATCAGAACGATAATATGTCAATTTCCATGAAAATCATGAAAAGTGCAAGCATTAAATTTAGTAGAAACGTTTGCAAGCTCAGTTTAGTTGGAAAATAATAAATCTCCTCTACTCCTTTTACCACCTCCCATTCAAAAGTTAGTATTTACTATAAACATATTTTGGGGACCAATAAACTCTTTCTCATTTCATCTAGAGCACCGCATGATTGGAAATTACGACCAATCATGATTCTGTAATAGTAGCCATCTCCCTGTGGGATGGGGGCAGTAGAATACACCCACAGCCAGTCCTGCTTGCCTCGAAAGTGGCAAAGAGACATTCACCGGATCATGGGTTATTACCCGTGATCTCAAAATCTAACTGATCCGATAAATGGATACAGCACCTGGGATGTGGACGGATTTTATGACGACTTTTAGAACTCAAGAACGGACTATGATTGGCTTCTGGAACGTTCGTCCAAACAGAGCCAAGGTCGACCGTAAAATGGAACACTATAACATCCAAATCTTGGACTTGAGCGAGGTCAGGTGCACAGGATCAGACGAAAAATGAACCCCGAGCAGAAACACCATTCTGTACGTTGGGTCTAAATGTGAAGCAAAAAATGGAGTAGCGATCGTCACAGCACCGAGAGAGAGAACTAGCCGCCTCAGCTGGGAACCAATCTCAGATAGGGTTATCGTCGGTACGCTCAGGATAAGTGTCAGAAGCGTAAAAATTTTGCAGTGCTACGTGCACCAACTAGTACTGAAATACCTGATGACGAAGAGTTATACAGGAAAAGTTTATGGTGTTCTTCGATCTCTTCGATCTTCTAAAAATTATTTGCCAGAAATAACCAAGCGAATGTTAATAAAAACTTTGGGAATGCCTATTTTACCTTACAGGTTTGAATTAATTTGTAAGCCAGACAGTATCACTTTCAATCGAATGACGGTTGAATTTAATTGTTGTGTAAGATATATCTTCAACTTAACACGCTTTGATCACGTCTCCAAAAAAGTTAATATTGTCCTTAGATGTTTCTTGCAGACACATATCAAGTATCGGTCCATGGTAGTCCTATTCAATATAATACAGTCCCAAAATCTGGACTATCTGTTTGGAAAACTATCGTTCGGTAAGTCTAAACGCACTAAGACAATAACTTCATCGACGTTCATCGAAATTCAGTTACGCAAAGACAGTTCTTCGTCCATGTTATTCAGCAGTGGAACTCTCTTCCAGTTGATCTGCGTAACATACACAGTGCTAGTGATTTCTGCAGAAGACTAAGACTGCACCTTGGTATTAAGGACTGAGACTTCCGGGATATTTGGAGTTTTTATTTTGTAATTTCTTCTACTTTGCCTAATCTGTACTACTATGCTCATTTATTTTGTATAGTATATACCAGGCACGTTCAAAAACTCGTGCAATGACAGGGAAGGGGTGGGGAAGGAAGGCAGTGGAAAATTAAACAAGCTATTATTTTTCCTTTTGAATATATGCTTCCTTGAGCCTAATACATTTATCACATCTGTCACAAAATTTATTAATTTCTTCTAAAAAAAATGTTTTATCAGAGTTCAAAATAGGCTGAAATTGTTGACTTGAACTCTTCACCGTTGATAAATTTTCTTCCCCGAAATTCTTTCTTCAGTTTTGGGAACAAATAGCAATCAGAAGGGGCCAGATCTAGTCTGTATGGGAAGTGGTTCAATATTCCGTAGCCGCATTTCTGTAGGGCAGCCATTGCAGTGTGGCTCTTGTGATCAGAAAAAAAACACACTAGCAATCATCTCTCGACCTAATGTCACCCAAATAACTCCCTACTTGAGACGGAACTTTCACGATGCTTATATATAGTTTCAGAAAGCTGTTAGATTTGGCCAATAAGGCTGGGGATTCGCCATTTTAAATTATGAAACAGTTGAGAAGGAATTTCACCAGTAACATCCTAGTGAGATATGTCAACGGAACTCTCCTTAATTCCAGTGAACACTAATTATGGCGATGAAGGGAATACTACTCTGATATTTTAAACATCTTTTCAGAAGAATATATTTTAGGAGCAGAACAATTGCCAAACACCCAACCACAATAATCTCTATCACGGACGAGCGCCAGATAAAGAAATCGTTTTTGCCACTCGGTCAATGGCGGGAAATATAGCTCCAGATATAGACTTACCACCAACCGAACTTCTCAATGCGGACCCAGAAATAACAGCCGATAAACTTCTACCACTTTTTATTGAGGTGTGGAATGTAAGGATCTATCCGGGTAAGCGGAAGGAGGGCGTCATTGTGAAAATCCCGAAGAAGAGCGACCTTTGGAATTGTGACAATTGGCGTGATATATGTCTACCTCCTGCCGTATCTAGAATCATAGATAAGGTAGTTCTCAATTGGATTAGCGATATATGAGAGACCACTCTTGAAGTTAATCAGATTGGATTCTGTATAGAGTCGTCTTGTACAGACTATATACATACCCTACGGATAATATTGGAGCAGTTCGTCGAAATGGGTTCGTCACTACAATTCATGTTTGTGGACTTCGGGAAGGCTTTCGAAAGCATTAAGTGAGATTACATTTGGAATGGTTTGTAAGTATTCCAAACAAACAGTCAAATGTTCGCTCGTTGCATTCTAAATGCAAAGAGGCGGGACTGAAAATAAATGTGCGTAAAACCAAGTACATGCACATGGTTTCGAACGCAAGTTCTTAACGGACAAGATGTTGAAGAGGTGGAAGATTTTTGTTACCTCGGAAGCATTGTCAAAGTGGACGGCGGAGCCGAAAAGGATATTGAGAAATAAATAAAACTCGTCAAGCCTTCGGTATCCTTTCACTTTTCTGGAGGTGAAGAGAGATCTTCCTACGCACGAAGTAGCGTCAAATTCGAGTTTTTATATTGTTGTACTACATGGAAAGTGACCGGTCGACTTACCAAGAAACTGCAAACTATATTTCGGCCAGAAGTGATCTCCAACGACGAACTTTGGAGTACAACTGGACAGACTAAGATAGAAATTGAGATTCAAGGGCTGAAGTTCCAGCGGATCGGTTACACATTGAGAGGAGACTAGACCGAAACATCGCCAGATAAGCCCTGGATTATAATCCTCAAGGAAAACGTCGGGTTGGTCGACCATGGAAGTGGACCGTTCAGCAGGTGACCAGAGGAATAAAAAAAAAGTACTCGTGACAAATAGTCTTAACAGGAAATTGATTGATTATTCTAATCTTGGTTTGGAGTGTTCACAGTTCATTTAAAGGAATGATTTCCGGATTTTCCACTGTTATGTTTTATTAAACATAACTTTTCGAACTTTATCAGAATTCATTTCATTTCGTTAACAAAAACACTTGCATAATAGGTATGTGTGATCAGATCAGCATTCAGTAAAGAAAATGTTACATTTGAGTTTATGTTGCAGCACACCTATTTTTATCTGGATACTACAATGACAGAATATATTTCTGTTATTTATTTATCTTAGATAAAACCTGCAAGAAACAATATCCATGTCATGTTTACATATGCTGCAAACAAGTCAGGTATTCCAAGACAGTATTTTTCATCGAAACAATTGTTTCTTGTTGCCGGCTTTATTGTGATTTATTAAAGATCTTCTACGTTCGATAAAGATTACAGTTTTCTTTTTTCATGCTGACAACTTTCTTGGCAATAAACTTTTCTCCATCGTCATCATCATCATCATCACGCACCAACTTTTTATATCTTATTCCATGTGATACGAGGCGCAACCTTTTCATTCATAAAATCTTTTTTTTATTATTTTCACCGAAATGTTAAGATAGTTTATCATATTTTTTTTAGCAGACATTTTCACAATCACTAAAAGAATTTAAAATATAATGAATAGCAATAAGAATACCATTAATTATAGTTGCAGTATAAAAAAATCCGCGAAATATTTTACATTTTCTAAGACAAATTTTCTCTTTACGTGAAATCCGATTTTTTTCGCTTAAATAATTGAAAATTATTACTAACCTCGAACGAAACGTTCTATTTCTAAAATCATGAAAATAATCGTAAAGATGAAATAATTATTTTATTTACAAGATAACGACCTAAAAATAAAATTCACATTGCACATCAATGAGACAATAAATAAATTGTTGTGTATTTTGTATTTGTGCATTATTTGATGGCAGAATATTTCTCGTAATGTTTTAAGTTGAGTACGTTTAGAATAGAAAATTTCTGTGCGTTTTTGGGTCAAATTGTAAATAATTGCGATGGTGCTTTTGCTGGTTGGAAATTTTGTAGTAAGTAAATATAATGTGGTAGTGTGTAAAATTGAAGGTCGTGTGGGTTTAAATGATTTTAAGTTTGAATTTAAACTTTATTAATTAGAGTTGGCAAGTGCTAAATCTGATATTTATCTGGACACTTCTTCAAATTATATTCTATTAAGGAAAAGTTTTTATTCGAGATGAAATATTTTAAGGTTAATTTACACTAGGCCGCGTCGCATGAAACTCACGAATAGCACAAGAAAACATAATAGAAATATTATCGAGTATAAGGCTCAATCAGAAAATATGTCATCTCAAGTTCCTTAAAATATTGAACAGTGAAACAGAATGCAGCTAGGGTGTACCGTAGCGGGTAGCGTGTTGGTCTACAATGCGAAGGTCGTGAGTTTAAATTGCGGTCGACGCATAATTTCAGCACACTGCCTGCTTGGGTATACCTTGGTCACCTCAATCTAAGAAAATTAAATAAACTGCCAACAAGTCGGGCGAAACTTTATTATTCTTGGGACGGAGGAGTGGAAAGTCAATATGCAGATTAGAGTGGTTAGGGAAGACTAAGTGGAAGGGACTTCTTGGGCAGGGCTGTTGTCAATATAAGAATATTTCATTTGTTTCTGCAAGTTTGGGTTCTTATGAGGGGAGGAGGAGGGGTAATAGTAAGGGTGGGTAGATGTTAATAGCTTTTTAATTCATTGCATGAATCACGTCCAATATTCTCTATATAGAATGTGTTTCATAGACGAAGTTGCATAGAATTTTCATAAAATTCGCTGTATTTTACATTCGCGAAACCGAACATTTGTATGGGAGGGGGTAGAGCGGGTAAGGGAATCATAAGACTTGTGATGCAGTTTTATTTCATTTCTTTTGTAAGGTGCTTGTACAAAATTCCAAGTTCGTAGCTTTTAATTTGTTGGTTATTAGTTGATTTAATGAAATTGGTCGAAATCATACTTTTGTATGGGAGGGGGTAGAAGAGCAACAGCGATTTCAATACTTTTGCGCAATTTTGTTTCAACTATTTTTAAAAGTTTTTGTGCAAAATTTCAAATTGATAGCTGTAAATAGTTAGGTGATAATTGATTTCTTGAAAATGGTCGAAAAAATAATTTTGTATGGGAGGGGTTAGAAGTTTTAAAGGTTTTCGACCAGTTAATTTTTCATATATTTAGGAATTTTTTTTAAATGCATTTCCCAAATTTTCAAGTTTCTACCTTAAAATTTCACTCAAAAATTTTCAGTTTATGTGCTTTTTTCAATGCACATGAAACACCTTGTGCACATTAGACCGGGGAGTCGGTTTATAACAATTATGCCACAAGTTATTATTATTTTTCTATGTATATCAAATAGATGTATTCACATGCAAAATTTAAATGTTGTATCTTTCACCAGAGCCCTAAAAAATCACTCAAAATTTTCGACATTTTTGCTTACCACCTCCCTCCCCTTACACCTCCCAACTTAAAAATCTTACCAAAATTAGCGACTATATAGTTCTACAATCTGACAAATTTTCGATTTGATATTTGTACTTAATTTTGAGATATCACGATTTGTAATTTTGAAAAGTGTGCCATTTTTGAAATGCTCTCTATTTCCTCCCACTACTATTATTTCAACATGTTATATTTTTTCCATATTTTTCTAGTATAGCTTAATATATGTTCCAAGTTTTAATTACATAGCTTAAGAGATAGTTGAGATATTAATTTTTAAGTATTTTTCTTTGCACCCCCCTTACAATAATTAGCCACTCTCTAAGCTGATTCCGGCGGAGCTATATGCCACCTTAATGGTCACAAAATATGAGTTTTTACAATAAGTAATTTCGAAGATATAATCATTTGAAAAACATAATCCCACAATTTGTTTTTAGGCCCCCCCCCACTTTTCGGACGCCAATGGATAAAAAAATTAAATTATTTTTAAAGTTTGTCCCACAACCCTCTCTATATCTCTACTGATTTTCAACTTCCTATCTGCATTCGTGGTGGAGATGTTAGCAAGTGTAGTTTTTGACTCTTCTCCTCCCCCTGCCTCCCCCTTTCACCTACCACTCCCCAAAATTTAGAAAATAGAGCTCACTTACCCAATCAACAATCCACCCAAAAACGAACATTCTACCTTTAACGGTTTCGGAGATATGAGTTCATATGTCTTAACAGGAATTGACTATGACTAATCTACTTATACACCTGGGTTACCTTAATCTACGCAAATGAAAAGAAAATCGTAGATAAGGGGTTGTGCGAAGAGCAATCGCCCCTTCCACAATAAGTAATGAAAATAAAAATGTTAAGAAACCTGAAGATCAGGAGGCGGAGTCCCGCTTTGAGCTATAGTGCCACTGTAGAAGTGTATAAATCAAACAATTGGTAACATCATCCTAATTTTTCTTCATTCTCACACCCCTCCTCTAAACTTGGATTAGTTTGGGGGAGGGTCCCAAGAATAATAAAGTTGCACCCGACTCGTTGGCAGATTTTTTTCTAATAGTACTCATGAAATACTAAGCTATCATCTCTCAATTTCGAGGAAGTAGAGAGAGTGCCCCATTAACCTACACAGACATTCGAATAAGCCACACCACTATTTTACTTCAATCAATCGCTCAAAGAGCCGACAATCGTACCTTAACTTACTTAAAGCATCCTTACACAGATACATAGTTGAACAACAAACAACCAACGAAAAAAAAAGAAAATTAATATATCTGGTGAGCTGATAACTCGAACCTAGTTTTCAGCAAAATCACCTGCAAATATCTCAGCAATATCAGTACATAAGGATATGATTCAAGACTTCACTCGAACATGAATGTTCAGTTATTATTTCTTGAAAAAAATTCCTATCCACGTTCGTTCTTGTATCTAGAATGTAAAAAAAATTTACGTAAATTATCAGATTGAAATTTTCTTATATTCTATACTATTTCAACTGATTTAACAATTTCTTTTAAAATTACTCGACTTCTAAGAACCTTTGGGTCCTTTGATCTCCCGCCCGGGAGCGGGACATCACTTGCACCAAAGAACAGCACAGCCCTGTCATTGCCTACCATAGCAGTAGCGGATTGCAATTGTAAAGTAAAAAGCATTTTCACTCTTCGCTTCGTTTTACTCTATATACAAATTAATTTTACTCTAAATATGATATTTTGTATGAGGGGTGGTAGCAGGGGTGACTGCTTTGAACCATTTTTTGACATCAGGCTACAGTTTCTATTAAAATGTGTTTTCCAAAATTTGAGCTTAAAAATTGATAGGAATACTGAGAAAATTAGTGTATTTTAGAGAATATTAGCAGATTATTGAGAAATCGTGCAGTTTGAATGAAAGGTGTTAAAAAGTTGGAAGGACTGCAATGATTTTATACAGCAGACTAAAATTGTTAAAAATGAATTGCATCGCATCTCAAGATGAAATCAGAATGAGTTTAATACACCGAAAAATATGTCATTTAAAAATTCTTAGAATAGTCGATGGGAGGTCTCAACTTTTCGACCCTAACTTATTCAGTGGTGAATGCATAGTAGGCATGAAGAAGGAAAATTAATAAATGCTTAATAAGCTTTGAGAAGGACAATAGTGATATTTTAATTATTTTAGTATTCCAAAAACCTTTAAAAGTGTAGTCTTTTATATTTCAACTTAAAAGCAATAACGTGCTTACTTATCGATGGTCCTTATTCAACTGCCTCTAGTACATGGTTTGCTACGCTCTTAACCTACAGTAACCTACAGTGGCCTACAGTTCGGCCATCCTGACTATAATCGTCTCGATTATGATGTTAATTACAACTTATGTATGTATATATATATTTAGATTTAGCAATAGTTAATTGATTAATAAAATGATTAACAGAAAATAAGTGACTTACATAAGTTAAGTAATTTATGTTTTTTTTTTTTTTATTCCGTAGAAAAAGATTGCTACCAGTTCCAAGATATACTTTGTTCTAATCACGTACGGTTTCATGTTTGCTGGTGAACAAATTCCTCTATAGGGGATCCTAGTTATTTGAAGACCGCCAATGTCTTTTATAATGTATCTGTCATTATTTAAAACTTCCGTAACTACATACGGACCTCTAAACTTTGGTAATAATTTTTTATTTATGACTGGTATTGTGCATAAGTTTCTAATCATCACAAAGTACCCCTTATTATATTTTACAGGTTGTTTATGCGATTTGTCAAACATTATTTTGATATAGGCTTGGTGTTTCTTTATCAATTCAGAGGCTTTCTCTCTGATGAGCGTCAAGTCACGATTATTTGGTCCCGGTAAGACCTGGTGAAGTGATTCCATTATTTTATCCCTATATTCGCCCTTTTGTCTGATTCCAAAAAGCAATATACTGGGAGTACACGCAGTACTTCGACTAACTGTGTTATTCAACGCGAATTCTACTTTAATTAAATGATTATGCCAATTGCCGGTGGTATGGGGTTCCGATTGCTTGGACAACATAGGAGTAAGTATGCGATTAATCCTTTCAACCTGTCCATTCGATTGAGGAGAAAGGGTTGCGATTTTAATGTGTTGCACGTTGTGATCACTCAGAAATTGTTTAAAGTCTTCTGATACAAAGCATGTTCCCCTATCGGAAATTATTTTATTTGGTCTACTGTAACAAGCAAAATATAGTTCTAAACAAGTTATGACTTCCCGCGTTTGAGTAGTGTTTACGGCGTAAAGTTTCGTGAATTTGGTGAATCCGTCTACTGCTAAGAAGATATACTTCTTTCTAGTTTTACTAGGGTGGAAGTGGACCATAGTGGTCGACATGAAGGATATCAAAAGGCATATTGCCTTTGGGAATGTTATGAAGGGCTCCTTCTATCTTACCTGAAACCGGAGAGCAATAAATGCATTTGAGACAAGATCCTATGTACAATTTAATTTTCGATTTCATATTTGGGAACCAATAAGTCTTATTTAAGTATTCGTAGCATTTATCTACACCCAAATGACAAAGGCCCTCATGATGGGTTTTTATGACTTGGCTCTCCATACTCTTGGGGACCCAAAAACAAAAAATTCCATTAACTTTACGATAAATAAGGCCATTTATCATAGCATATGTCCGGCTAACGGTTCTTTGTAATTTTCGTGATACCTCAGTTATTTCCTGATCCCGTTTATGCGCCGCTGCCAAGGCGTTTTCGAATGTATCGTCTTCGAATAGTAAAATATTTACCGATCGGCTAAGACAATCTACATGGGATATTCTCTTGCTTGTTCTATGTTCAATTTGATAATTGAAACTTTGCATTTCCAGAGCCCATCGTGAGATTCTTGTGTTCAACATCTTCTTACTTAAAGTAAGCGTTAACGACTGGCAATTTGTTACAATTTTAAATTCAATTCCAATGAGATAAATTCGAAAGCGTCTAAGAGAGTATATTATCGAGAGAGTTTCGAGCTCGTACGAATGATAACGGGATTCTACTTCCGTGCATCGTTTTGAAAAGTAAAATACTGCATGGAGTTTTTTATCACTTTGGCGCTGTAATAATATTCCGCCGAATCCAACACTGCTCGCGTCACAGTGAAGTTCGGTTTCATTGTGTGGGCTATAGACCGCTAAAATTGGTGATTCTACGAGCTTGGATTTAAGAGTTTCCAGTGCTTGCATTTGAAGTGTTCCAAGACGAAACACTGTATTGTCCTTTAATAAATCATAAAGAGGTTTTGATAATATTGCAAAATCTTTTATGAATATGCGAAAATATGAACAGAGTCCTAAGAAACTGTAAACTTCTTTTGTGTTTCGAGGAATAGCATATTCTGTTATAGCTTTTATGTTTTCAGGATTAGGACATATGCCTTGATAGGTAACCATATAGCCAAGATATATGATTTCTTCGAAAAGAAATTTACATTTGTCAAATCTAAACTGAAGACCATTCTCTCGTGCTAGCTTAAAAACATCTGCTAATATTTCTATATTTTCATCGACTGTTTCAGTTGCTATAAGGATGTCGTCCATATAAATAAGGGCTTTTCGTTCCGATGGTCTTTATTCAACTGCCTCTAGTACATGGTTTGCTACGCTCTTAGCCTACAGTAACCTACAGTGGCCTACAAAAGTAAAACATTAAATAATCCCCAAGAGAAAAACATTAATGAAATATATTTTAAATCCCATAATTCTTTTCATTATACTTTGATAAAATTCTCAAGTTATTTGCATGGATAGGCCGGTCCTATGAAAAGTTCAAAGCTTTTGGTAGCGAGTTTCGCTAGGAGCTCTACATTTCCACAGTCAAATCAGAGCCCCCAACCATCCTCTCATTAGTTTTCGAACGAGGGTTATTTCTACGATCGTGCATGAGCTCAATGTTAACAAGTCTGCTTGTCCGGATGGCATCCCCTCCATTGTCCTTAAGAAATGTGCTTCGTCTCTGGCTAAACCTATTACCAATCTTTATTGTCTTTAACTCTTCACGATGTTTTCCACAAATCTGGAAAGCTGCGAATGTTCAGCCTATTCCCAAAAGGGGATGCAAAGCGAACCCGTCTAAATATCGCCCTATTGCCATTACCTCAGTGCTTTCAAAGATAATAGAAACCGCTTTTAATCGCAGAATAGTGAACTTCCTTGTAGAAAAAACATGGTCTACGATCGCCAAAACGGTTTTCGTTCGGGATGCTTTAGCGGAGATCTTTTAGTGTATCTAACTCAGCAACTTAATCCTGGAAAAGTGCGGTCAAACCGGAGCTAAGTTTAATACCACGAAAACCCAGCCCTTTCATTTATCACTAAACCAAAATATTCCGTCGTCGGCCGCTCTAATATCCTTCAGTGGCATGCAAATTCCACCTTCAAACTTTATATCAATTGGTGTAAAATTTAACAATCCTCTTAATTGGAGTCAACACGTCTACAAAATCGCTCTTGATGCCTCGAAACGTTTAGGTATTCTGCAGGAAGTGTAAGAAATACTTTTCCATCCATGAGGCTTACATCCACGTCTTGAGTGCAACTCGCATATTTGGGTTGGCGCCCTGGTGTTGCTGGATCGTATCTAAAAACATAATAGATCTGCGATTGGGCGTAAAGCCAAATCATGTGATACTGTAGAGACGAAAGCATTTTTTTTTTGATTTTAAGAAATTTTGCATGGAGAGTAGTAGAAGGGGTGACGGCATTCTATTAATCTTTTCATATCAAGCTAGAGTTGCTATTATATTAAAATGTTTTATTGAAAATGTAAGCTTCAAAAATTAAATAGGCACTGAGGAAATTAGTGTGATCGATTTAGTAAAATTGTACAGTTTATATGTGAGTGGAGAGTTCTTAATGACTTTTTCAGAAATAACCACAAACATCATTTAATCGACATGTTTTAAATTGCAGATCAGTCAAATTCATACTTTTCAAGAAAATCTACTTTATGTAAAGTTGTGAATTTGTATGGGTGGGTAGAAGGTAGACGGAGTGGACCTAATCATCTATTTTTTCCGTCTTACTAATAATTCTAAATTAATACTTCGTGTATATTTTCAGCTCGATTAATTTTACACGTACTGAGTAAATTAGTTTATAGTAATAGTTTGATGAATGTTTTCTCATTGCATTTTGAATTAAAATGAAAGATTTCCGGACTTTATACTGTTTGATTTATTATATGTGAGGTTTCAGTCTCTGCTGAGACCTTTATCAAACTGGAGCGTCACACATAATAAATCAAACAATGTAAAATCCCGAAATCTTTCGTTTTAATTGTTTATATTTAATAATAATAATAATTAATTAATTTTCAGGAAAAAGTGCAGTTTGTATGGGAGGTGGTAGAAGGCGTGGGGATTCCAAATTTTTATCAAGTAGATTGATTCATCATCATTAAAATAATATGTTCGAAATTTCAGATCAATAGCTTTCGTACTTTGCAAAAAAACTCGTTCATTGTAAAATTCCGGAATTGAGTCATTTTGTATGTGGAGGCGTAGAAGGGGTAGAGCGATTTGGCACGTTCACTGTAATAAATTGCCTCACGATTTATTACCGACTCTTCTACTTAACTCAAACACCAAAATCACATAGATCACCTTGTCCCGAGCATAACCCATCCACCACATAATGTGCCAGCGCTATGAAATTTGATCTTGTTACAATAACAAACAATACCAATTAAAAGGATCAGATCACTTGCTGACAGCTGGGCACACGTGACCCTTTTCTGGTAATTACGAATGGTACATATTTTTATTGCATAACATACATGGTATGCTATCATGCAATTAATGTCCTTACAATAACAAACAATACCAATTAAAAGGATCAGGTCACTTGCTTGCAGCTGGGCACACATAATCCAATTAAAGATCGTACAAATGTTTTTTATATGTTTTTATTGCATAACACCCATGGTATGCTATCATACAACAAGTGTCGTTACAATAACAATAACATAAAAGGATCAGATCACTTGCTCGCAGCTGGACATACGTGATCCATTTCGGTAGCTGAAGATCGGACGAATGTTGTCTTAGGACAATACCACTAAACACTGGAATATTTGATGACCAACCGCGAAGTCAGCGTCTTTCTAGCAGGGAATCGAGATTGTATAAATAGATCAGTATAACCTGATCTCGGTAAAGTTCGTAATAGGCAGTTTGTTGCAGTCAGTAATAAGCAGTTCGTTAGACTAAGAAGTAGTAAGCAGTTGTTAGACCACAGTTTGTAGTTCAGTACACGGAAAAAAAATATAGCTGGTTTTGCCGTTTTTTTTATAGGTTTCTACCTATAAAAATGGCTCTTTTTGTAGTAGTAATGTAAAAAGGAATATTTGCTATAATAAATAGGTGAATGAAATTGACCAAATGTATAGGTAGTACAGCTATTTAATGAATAATAATGAAATTATATAATTTGGTAAAACTCCATTGTATGAAGTTGTTCATCAAAGAAAACCATTGTACGATCAACTAAAATAACGTCAATTTTAATTATTAATTTTAGTTAGGTTGGCAAATGAAAACTCTTCTTTTTCCTTCTCCGATGGCACTACAGCCCAAATCAGGTTTCTTAACATTTATTTGTTATTATGAAAGGGTCGTTAGCCTTTCGCACGAACCTCTATCCAGAATCATGATCGCAGATTGAATTCATCATATACCCATGTAGGCAGCGCGGTAGAATTTTACGTCGACCGGGATTTGAACTCCCGACCTTCGCCATTGCAGTCACACTACCCTCTAAGCTATACCCAAGCAA
Source organism: Chorisops tibialis (assembly GCA_963669355.1). Taxonomy (NCBI): domain Eukaryota; kingdom Metazoa; phylum Arthropoda; class Insecta; order Diptera; family Stratiomyidae; genus Chorisops; species Chorisops tibialis. The sequence continues at coordinate 215,109,898 of OY770263.1, forward strand.
ATTTTTCTTGGGAAGAAATTTGAGTTATAACATGTCGAACATAACAAACGTGCGAATTATATACCAAGAAATTTTTTCATACGAAAGGAGTACGGAACGACGCCAGTCAGTATTCCTAAACATTTTAGTAATTTACCCATTTGATTTGTCAATCTAACTTTTAAGTGAAACATACATGCTACCGTGGCAAAGTGGAATATTAGCTATGTATAAGGCTTAAACAGCATAAAACTAAATGTCTTTGCACATAGCTGAAATAGCAGCTAATAAACAGGGAGAAAGGACTGTATGCATAGTAAAATAACATTTTACGATAATATAGAGCACAACTAACCTTATAAAATCGTTAAATATGCCATGTTTATGGAGCTTTTTACCTTAAAAACTCCACCTATGTTGATTAGGAAATTATGCTATGCATATTTTTTTCCGTGTATAGGGAGTTCGCTAAAAAGAGATCGTTCCTATTTTAAGTTCTTTATGTTGAAACCAATTAGTAGTGACAATAAAAATTCGAGTAGAATCAGTGTTCTTACTGAATCCTGAGAACAACAGAAGGACCCAGACATCCTTCCAGGTAAGACGACCCCTTGGTCGTAACATCACGGGCACGACCCTACTTTTTCATTAAAAATATACTACATTTAAGCTTCCTAGCTCAATGCCTTCTCAAGCTAAAAACCGAACAGACGGACATCCGGATTAAAGATTTTTGAGTGACAACAAATATTTCAGTACCCTTGGCGTCTCTGGGCTAGCAGTATTTCGTGGCGTTACAAAATTTAGAGCAAACTTATAATACTCACAGATTTCATCTAGAGTGTAAACATGCGTTTCTTCTAATTAGAGACGAAAATATATCGACTTCTATAGATTCCCCCAAGCATCGCCAAAATGTCGGACGTCAATGATGTGGAATGCATTACCGGGCAGTCTGATTCCAGTGGCGTACAATCCCCAACAATTAAAAAACAACGTTCACCGCCATTCCCTATGTTTCCCCTTTAACTTCCCTATTTCCACTTGCTTATATTACCCATGTCGATCTAACTGCGTATTAGGCATTAAAGGATTACCCCCTAAGTTATTTCTGATAGCGCAAAAAAAAGAGGTCCGCAGAAAATTAAATATATTTAAATTTCGAAATTTCTTGCCATCTGTATGGAAGGTAGTTGAAGGTGTTGGAAGAGCTCAAAGTTACTTTTTTGCTAAAAATTATGTTAAGTGATATTTTTTTTTCGAAATGAAGACAGATAAAATATTCTACTTCGAAAAAATAATGGTAAAAAAATATCTTGTTGAAATAATTGTAGTCAATGTATAGTGTGAATTTTAAAAATCGTTCATCACTCCATTTTGCTGATTTCGTAAGAAGGTTTTCTGCTATTTAAAAAAAAATTTATCTAATACATGGAGGTTTGCCTTGCATTTTTTAGAGTAATCACCTCATTATTTTAATGTTCTTTTCGTGCAGTAATAAATAACTTTTAACATTTTCTAAAAATTAAATGCCGTAAAAAATTTCTCATTAGATAAATCATCACGTATTTAGGTTCCACCTGCCGCCGATTCAGCTTCATTTCATGTAAAAAATAATAATAACACCATTAAAGCCATCTTTAGGGTGAAATTTAGCAAAAAAATATAATTTTATGCGGGTACCTGCGTTTTCAGGTGCGTGTTTCTTTATTAGACCAGAGAAAATTAAATGAAATTATATTCGCATCATAATAGCAAAAACAAAAAAAGGTAAAGAATCTAAAGATATTAAGGTAGCGATAGTTGAAATCGGTGGTTTACCCTCTCGATACAAAAACATACCACACAGTTTACTCAATTAATCCAATCACTTCATAGAGACGATGAGGACACGTAAGAGGAGGTATGTCCTTGCAAATTATTTTAAATAATTTGTCTTAGAATTTTTATTCCGGATACAGTACTTTAGGGTGTAGCGCAAAACGTAAATGCACCCTTTTCTTAAATAAATAATGAAAGAAGGCTGCCATAAATTCTTTTTAATTACTCCTTAATTCTATGGCACCTATTTTAGCGTGAATATTCAAATTCAATGAAGACACACGCCTATAGGATTCTAAAGATTAAGCAGTTTTTTTTTCTAGCCAGGACTGAGAGGTGCTATATAATCTATTTAAAAAGAAATACATTTTTTATTACCCAATGAGGGATTTAATTTCACACTCGTTAGGTTCCTATAAGTAGTTCGATAAACAACAAAGAAACTCTGTCTTCGGATTGATAGAACCCCTCATTCTCAGTGCTAGAGTGTCTTAAGTTGTAAAATAAATCTCACTTTGTAGATCTCAACGGAGGAACTTCATTAATCGCTAAATCTCATTAAACCATCCTTTTATTTTCACAGGATAAAAAGAAATATAAATCAAGGCCTCTACAAAGCGTCGTTCTCCAACTTATTCCACGCATTCGAGCGTGCTTAATGTATTGTGTTATTTAAAGAATAAATTTAGGACATAGCGCGTCATTATGGTTATGAGGAAACTTAGTAATATTATAGGCCTATGTTAAATTGTTGGCTGTGTTAAGTTGTGTGTTAGTAGATTTTTTCGATTAGCGAATTTGAAGGACATTTCGGACATTTTTGTAATTAAGGACATGTCAGAGCGTCATTTTAATTATTTAACCGCGAATGGGTAAAGTAGAAAAAACAGGACCCTACATTCAATTTTTAATTAATTTGAGAGAAGGAAATTGTTTTTTCGACAAGTTCGCTTGGTGTTCTTCTTGTGCAATGGTATTACTACCCAAATCGGGTTTTAACCTCTTGACCTTCAGACTCCTTAACATTTATTTGTTACTAGCAATCCCTCGCGACTTTGTCCGCGTAAGAATCGCAGTATTTAGCAATTTTTGAGAATGTGTTTGTATTACATTATACGGGATATATAATCTACAGGGTGTTTTTCTTAGAGGCAGAGAAAGTTAAATTGAAATAAAATAAGGAAAAATGTTTTTAATATCCATGAAATTGGATTAATTTGAAAGATAATTTTGTAGCATTAATATTTGAATATATCGGGAATGTGGCGCGTACATGGCGTAATCTGCAAGTCAAATTTTCACACACTCTTCGCAGTAAATCAGGCTGTATTTCGCAAATAACGCGTCGAATGTTGGCTTCCAAGTGCTCAATAATTTCTGGTTTATCGGCGTAAACATGAGATTTTACATATCCCCAGAGAAAAACATCTAATGGCATCTAATCGCACGAACGAAGAAATACTGATGGCCAGTTAACAGGTCCATTTCGTGAAATTAATCGATCATCAAATGTTTCTTTCAGTAAATGAATTATATCGCGTGCTGTGTGGCTTGTGGTGCCGTCCTGTTGAAACCACGTGTCTGCGACATTCAATCAATCAATCAAATTCCTGTTAAGACCCCCTATAGGGGCATAGGACAGAAACAACTCTCTTCCACAAGGCGCGATCCTAAGCATCGGTCTTAAGCTGTTGCCAGGACTTGTTTATTCCTCTGGCCTCCTGCTAAACTGCTCGCTTCCATGTGTTACATGGTCGACCAACCCGACGTCTCCTTGAGGATTATAATCCAGAGCCTGTTTGGCGATGTTTCGCTCTGGTTTCCTCAAAGTATGACCGATCCACTGCCACTTCCGCCTTTGAATCTCAATACCTATTTTAGTCTGGCCAGTTGTACTCCAAAGTTCGTCATTGGAGATTACTTCTGACCAGAATATTCCTAAAATGCGTCGGAGGCATTGGTTCATGAAAGTCTGTAGTTTCTTGGTAAGTCGAACGGTCACTTTCCACGTAGTACAACCATATAACAACACGGATTTGACGCATGCGTCAAAAACTCCCAGCTTCGTGCGAAGGGAAATCTCTCTTAACCTCCAGAAAGGGGAAAGGATACCGAAGCACTGACGAGCTTTATTTAGCCGAGCCTCAACATCCTTTTCGGCTCCGCCGTCCATGCTGGCAATGCTTCCGAGATAGCAAAAATCTTGCACCTCTTTCACATCCTGTCCGTTAAGAACAATCGGTGTGCTTGCGTTCGAACCCATGTGCATGTGCTTGGTATTGCGCACATTTATTTTCAGTCCCGCCTCTTTGCATTTAGAATGCAACGATCGAACATTTGACTCTAAGTCCGAACGGTTATGTGCAAGCAAACACACGTCATCAGCATAATCAAGATGACTTAAGATATTAAATAGTCTCCATTGAAGACCTGCGATATTAATGCCTTCCAATTGAGGCACAAAAAAGTTAGTAATCATGTCTCTGTACCTCTCAGCGTTGACTGTAACGTTATGACCATCATCATTTTTAAAGACATATGGACCAATGATTCGACCGGCCCATAAATCGCATCAAACGGTGACTTTTTCTGGATGTAATGGTGTTTCGACAATGGCTTGTAAAATATCATCGCTCTAAATGCGGCAATTCTGCTTATTGACATATCCATTTAGCCAAAAGTGTGCTTCATCACTAAACCAAATTTTCAAATAAAATTGTGGACTTTCAGATTACGCCATGTATGTGCAAGTCGCGGCAGACACAAGCGAAATCATATTCAATCATTAGTGCTATAAAATTATGTTTCAAATAAAGTTAATTTCATGAATATTAAAAAAATTTTTCTGTGTTTTATTCCAATTCAAAGTTCTGCGCCTCTAAAAAAAACACCCTGTACTTACTTTGATGGATCTTTCAACACAATGTTTATACTCTAGATGAAATATGAGAATGCATTGTGTTTGCCTTACCGTTTGTAAAGCTAAGAAATAATGCTCGCACAGAGCTGCCAAGGGTAGCGAAATATTTGTTATCGCTCAAAAACCTCGATTCCGAGTGACCGTCTATCCGTCTGTCTGTCTGTCCGTCTGTCTACAACATAGCTCTCGAACGCTTTAAGCTATCGTGCTGAAATTTTTTGTGTGAAATTTTTAGCAAAAATGTAACTTTAAGTTCGAGAACAGGCTACATCCACCGACTCCTTCAACCCCTTCCCATATAATTTTCATGAAATTTCGAAATTTAAACAAATTAATTTTTCTCCGAAACCATTACATCTGTTGACTTGAAAATTAGGTTATATTGTAATGATGTAAATAACATTAGCTTCAAAAAATATTGATTTGATCACTTTACTCCTTCTACCCCTCCCACACAAATGCACAAATTTCAAAAATGTATTTATTCGGTTTTCATTGCAAATAGAAAAGCTAAAATAACCAATTTTTGTCATAATTCATTTTATTACAATTGCAACTAATTTTGGAAAAACTATCAACTTCACCTCACACTTTCTACCCCCTCCCATACAAATTTCACGAAATTTCGGAATTTCAATTAAATTATTTTGCTTCAAAACCATTAAAGCTATCAATTTTAAATTTTGAGAAAAGTATACTATTACAAATATCATTGATTTCGAAAAATTTGGTTTTGATTCAAATACTAAAAATACACAATTTAAGTAAATACATTTAATCGATTTTCATTGAATCTAGAAAAAGTACAAAATTAAAATTTTGCCAGAATTTGTCCCTTAATAATTGCAATAAATGCTAAAAAAATATGAACTTCACACTCCTCCCACCATCTCCCATACAAATTTATATATTGAAAATTCACGAAAAGTATTTCTCCTTCGAACATATGAGAGCTATCGACTTTAAAATTGTAGCAAAGCAATATGATTAGGATGTTGATAAGCAGATTCAAAATCATTCAAAACGTCCCACTTTCTCTACCACCTGCCATACAAATGTCATAAATAAAGACGAAAATTGTTCAATTTACTCGAAAATCACGAAAGCTACAAACTTTAATTTCAGCATGAAACACTTTGTATACTACGTTACAAACCTTCCCCCTCTGCTTTTACCACCTCCCATACAAAAGTAACCATTCATTATTCGAAAGAATTTGAGATAACATATTTTCCGGTACAATAAACTATTTCCTCTTTCAGAGTATCATATGATTGGGCTTTACGCCCAATATAATTCTATTATGTTTTGTATTTTGTTGGAAGCAGAACCATAAATTCTTAGGAATGAAACCATGATACTCCTATTTTTATGGAACAGGCCCGTTCTCAAGGGGTGATTTGAGATCAGATACGTATTGAAGAGCGTTAAGGAAATCTAAATGGTTGTAGCTTGTGTTAATTCTAAAAAAAAGTCTAAATAAAATACCATTCAGCCCAACAACATAACAGGACTACGATTGTGCATAAAGCCCTATCATACGAAACTACTGATGAAATCGAAATTTTTGCGATCTTAACAAATTTTGTATGGGGAGTAGTAGAAGGAGTGTGAGTATTGAACTAATTTGCTTCACGCTAGAGTAGCTGTAAAAATGTTTTGTAATTTAAGCTTCAAAAATTGAATAGGTAATGAGAAAATTAGTGCATTGGATTTAGTGAAATTGAAGGAGGTGGTAGAAGGAGTAAAACAACTACAATCATCATACAATTGAAATATTTTAAGTTTGAGATCAGTAGCATTCATACTTTTTAAGAAAATCGAATTTTTGAAAAGTTGTGAAATTCTGTCACATTATATGAGAGATGGTAGAAACGGAGAAGCTAATTGTCTTCTTTTTTTCCAATATTAATAATAATGCTAATTAAGGATTTACCACAAAATTTGAGCTCAATAAATATTGTACGTACTGAGATAATTGGTTTATAGTATTTCATGAAAAAGAGTAATTTGTGTGGGGATTTAAATAATTTGTATACCATAGATCCCATTTGTGATAGAAATAATATATTCCAAATTTCAAATTATTTGCTCCTACAGTTTTCTAGAAAATTTTATTAATATATAATAGCAAAGCTGAAAAGACGAATTATTTCCACAATTAATTGTATTATAATTGCAATCAGTTTTTAAAAAAATGTTAACTTCGCCTCACTCTCTCTACTCCTCCCATGCAAATTTCTCGAAATTTTGAAATTTCAGTTTAATTAATTTTCTTCGAAAATGTCAAAGCTATCGACTTGAGTTTTGTAGAAAATATATTAGGAGTACAGATAAGTTTCCGCCGTTTTCTATCAAAAATTAGGAATGTATTGTAGAAGAACCTTTTATTCAAAGTATTGTCCATCACTGGTCACTACTTTTTTCCCATCTTTTTGGCAGCATTCGGATACCACGTAGGAAGAACTCTTCATCTTTTGTGGCTATCTACGAATCGATCCAATTGTTAGTACCTTCATATGATGTAAAGCGCTGCTTCGACAGGCCATGTGTCATCGACCGGAACAAGTGATAATCGGAAGGGGCGGGTGGGGTAGGATTTCCAACTTAAGTGTTTCCAAATAGGTTTTCACCGGCGCCGCAACATGCAAACGAGCATTACACGTAGGAGAATAATTTTTTCGTGTCAGGAGTAGTAATGAGCGCGTTTTTCCTTGAGTGCTCGGTTCAATCTCCAAACGAAACTAATACGTTTGGTAGAGAGCTCCAGTAATGGTTTCGACCAGTTTGATTCGTAATACACGACAACATGCTGATCCCACCAAATACACAGTATAAGTTTTTTTTCCATGAATATTCGGTTGGGTTGTCGATGTTGAAGCATGGCCAGGTGATCCCTATGATTTGCTCTTCTTTAGGTTATCTTATTGGATCCATTTTTCATCACCAATAATTACATAATGTGAAAAACCCTTTCTTTTATGCCTGGCAAGCAACGTGCAAAATCGGCATTCAACGTCTCCCGGCTTCAGTTCATATGGAATCCAATTTCCTTGTTTTTAAATCATTTGCAACGATTTTAAACGATGTGGAATTGCTTGTTGAGTCACTTCTAATGTAAGTACAAGTTTCTTCTTGCGTTTCACATGAATCTTCCTCCAATTATGCTTCCAATTCCGTGTCTTCGTACACTTTCGGCCATCCACTACTCTCTTTCTTTGTCTTCCACGTCAAACTCATAGTTTTTAAACTTTTGAAACCACTGACGAGAACTTCTCTCACTTAAAACTCACCATATGCTTTTTCAAGCAATCGATGCGCCTCAACTGCGGATCTCTTCAAATTGAAGAAGTAAATCAAAAGTTCCCGCAATGACACTTATTCGGCACAAAACTTGACATTTTTGCACAAGCCAAATTATGTGATGCTGATACGGAGTCACTAATACTTCAAGGTTATGTTATTACCAGATGTCCAAACTTACGATATTACGTTTTTTATCAGATAATACACAACATAACCTTCTGGTGGGGTCATCTTATGTCAAACGGCGGAAACTTACTTGTACTCCTGATAATAATAGAAATACCATGACGACGAAAAATTTTGTTTGGTCCGTATACTCCTTCCACCACCTCCCATACAAATGCACAATTTTGTTGAACGCATCATATCGATTTCCATTAAAACTAGAAAAGGTACAAACTCAAAATTTTGCCACAATTTGTCGCTTGATAATTGCAATAAATGCTAGAAAATTATCAGCTTCGCTTCTCTCCTTCTACCCCCTCTCATGCAAATACCTATGTTATAAATTAAAAAAAAAGCATTTCTCCTTCGAACATATGAAACCTATCGACTTTGAAATTGAAACAAACCATAGTGAAAAGGATGTTAATAAGCAGTTTTAAAATCATCTATCGCCTTCCACTTCCTCTGCCACCTCCCACGCAAATATCCCAATTTCAGGAAACAATGTCCAATTTCTTTGAAAATAATGAAAACTTCAAACTTTAAATTCAGCACGAAACATTTTGCATGTCACTTTCGGTTTCATATTCAAAAACTCACCTCCCCCATTTGCTTCTACCACCTCCCATCAAAAGTCACTATTGACTATTCTAAGGAATTTGAGATGGCATATTTTCCAATACAATAAACTCTTTCCCATTTCATCTAAAGTATCATATGATTGGGCTTTACTTTCTGTTATGTTTCTCTTCAAAAATAAGATATTTATCTTTTTTCTTGTTATAAATGTAAATGCGTTATTTATAAACAAACAAATGCATCCGTGCTTCGCACGCGTAGTTTATGCGGAAATAAAGAATATTTTATAAGGCCCACCTTATTGTTATTGCCGAATAAGTCAAAAAATATATAAATAAAAATAATTTCTCCTTTTAGAAATATTTGTTTATTTAATAAAATTTATATAATTAATTTTTTTTCCTATCATTTCCCGTCCCTTCAAGTACCCCAGAATTGCCAAACTCAGTCTATAACTTAAAATCTGTGTACTGTAGTGATAGAGGTCGATGTGTTTACATGAGGGCTCCCTAATACATGACATTATTTGTGATACATTTTTCATTGGCTTTAAATAGCTTCAGATATTCTTGTTTATAAATAAGTTCAATTTTTCTTGCGCTTGGACTCATGACATGGTGTTAAAGAGTTGTTTAAGTGAAAATACATTGCCATTCTGGGAAAATTGAATTTGCAAAAAATATTTAAAAAACAAATTAGCCACAATTTTTGAATCTTCTTTAATTAGAGTCAAATGCATTCAGTTGTAAACATCTATTCGTTAGTTTCGAGCTAAAAATATCGATTTTATTTTGAATTCAAGCCTGGAATAAAAATTATTTGAAATTGCGATATTTTTATTTTAGTAAATTCGTAAAAAAATAATATTCGTAAAAAAGAATATCGGCCGAGATTCGAACCCGGGCCCGCCCGCGTGGCAAGCAAGTTTTTCCACTGAACCACCGTTATCGACTAAATTATTTCGGCAAAACTTAGTAATGTACTTAATATGAGACACGCAACTTCAAATATATGCACAGTTTTTGCTTATTATAAAGATTTTTGAAAATGAGTCATTTTGTATGGAATGGGGTAGAAGGCGTGAAGTGATTCAAATAAAATCAAAAGCAAATTATGTCTCCAAACATATCTAACAAGCTATAAAAATTTCATTACAATCGGCTTAACCGGTTTTGCGTGAAGGCCGGACCGACAGGCAGACAGACAGAGAAGAATTTCAAAATCGTGATTTTATGATTAAATATTGCCTAAATAAAGCAAAACACTATCTTTCTATCTTTCTTAGATTGAGGTGACCAAGGTATATCCAAGCAGGCAATGTGCCGGAATTATATATTGCGCCGACCGGGATTTGAACTCACGACCTTCGCATTACAAGACCAACACACTACCTACTAGGCTATATCCTAGCTAACACTATCTTATAGCCACTTATAAATAAATAAGAGACACAACTATATGTATTTATTTGTATAGATTATGAAAGGGTTGTAAGCTTTTCGGACAACCCTCCATCCACGAATTGGCATTTTCGCAGATTGAGGCAGTGTACTGGAATTTCTCGTCAACCGGGATTTGAACTCCCGACCTTCGCTAGGTCAGGTGTTAGGTGAAATCCTTTCGATTTCTTATTCTATCACATTAACATTCGTACATAATTTCAAACAATCACACTAAATCTAATCTTCATTACAACTTTCTACAAAATCCAAATAGGTTTCATGTGATTTTACAATCATTGATCATTCTCACTTGAAAGCTATCCGGTCAAATCTCCTTTGGAGAAAGTACCTGTTGATTGACGGATCACAATCTGTAAATTCAATATTTTTTTGAACGTCAAGTGTCAACTCTATAAACACGATCAGTTAACATTACAATAGTTGTTACACTAGTTTCATTTTTATATTAAAGGTCGTCTCATGAAAATAACAGGTATGGTGTGACTATACTTATTTTTTCCACCTTAATTTTTTTCGCGGAATTGTTATAAAATTTCTTACACGAAAGTTAAGTACATATTTCCAATTGTTTGCATTATCTCTAAGAAATTTATAGTTGTTGTAAACGTGCAATGAACTACTTCGGACTAGATTTTGGCCATTGTCGTTACTTAATCTTTTTTTTTTTTTGCGAATATGTTTAAAAATATACTTGCCAGCTGATAAGTTGGACAGCAAACAGTGTGAGTACGATACCTGAACACTAATTTCTATGTGCAAGGTGATTTATTATTATAATTTTTTTTTTGTTATTTATGTGCGTGTGAGGTCTCAATTGGCAGTTAAACTACTTGGCTATAGAATGAAATAAATTATTGTCAGATCGACTCATTTCATAAATAATTCATAGGAATTACAATGGAAAAAAAATCAAATCATTTAAAATAATTTAGGATTTAATACGATGTGACGGTAACTAACCTATGCCGGTAGTCTGTCTCATTAACCTCATATCTTTTCCATAAAAGCTGCCCGATTAAGAGCTTTATGTCTTGATAAGAATATCAACGCATTTTATTTCAGATAATGAACACTTATGTGATCTTAATAATTTCTTTATTTAGTGAAAATTTTGTTTTTGTTTTTTTTTTTCGCCAGACTAAATGTGAAAACGGAATATAGTAATATCGAGCACGAGCGGTTCTTCGCATTTTTCACACTAATTTGCAACATATCCGAAAAAGAAACGGTCAAAAAGTATCTAATTTGATTCGATGAATATTTTTCTGTATTTTTCTTGGGTTTTATTATGATAACGATGTTATTGTTAGGTGATAATACTTTTTTTTTTCTCTTTAGATTTCTTTATTTATCTTGTGAAGTATAAAAATTTGATTGTGGTTTTTATGTATATATAGTATGTTTAAAGCCGTTTTGATGTTGATATTGTAAAAAAAATATTTGTTGACAATTTTTGTTCCACTTTGAGAAAAAAGATAAGTCTGAATTTTATTTTGATTTTATGACTATCACCTACAAGTGTCTATCAAATATACACAATGAATAAAATATGCAAAAAAATAATCCTGTCAGATTTTAAATATGGCTCAGCGCAGTGATTCAATATCTTTAGATGCATATGCAAAATAAACTGTATAATGCAATTACTTATACGCACGGAAATACATGTCTATTAATAGTGCTATTAAGTTTTCGTATCATTTCATAAAAATCAAACAAACTGCCTCGCAACTATTTTATCACCACCAATTTAATATAAATCAATTTTTTTTCCGAATTGATGGAAAAAAGTACCTAAACCTCGAAAACATCGTATTGGGTGATTCATGAAAATGAGATAATATAACAATTAAAAAACATAACAGAATTATGATTGGGCTTAAAGCCCAATCATATGATACTCTAGATGAGATGGAAATGACTTTAATATACCGGAAAATATGTCATCTCAAATTCTTTCGAAAAGTGAATAGAGACTACATGGGAGGTGGTAGAAGTAGAGGGGGAGGTTTGTATTTTTCGTATATGGCACCGAACATGGCATGCAAAATGATTTTTGCTGAATTTAAAGTTTTTAGTTTTCATCATTTTTAAAGAAATTGGTCATAGTCTTCCTGAAATTGGGGATTTTGCATGGGAGGTGGCAGAAAAGGTGGAGTGCTTAAGATAATTTTGAAATCATCATCCTTAGCACCATGCTTTGATTCAATTTCAAGGTCGATAGCTCTCATATACTTGAAGGAGAAATTCTTTTCTTGAATGCATAATAGAGGTATTTGTATGGGAGGTGGTAGAAGGAGTGAAGCGGAGCTGATAATTTTTTCTAACACTTATTTCAATTATTAAGAAAACATAACAGAATTATGGTTGGGGTATTTATTAATAGTCCCTGCGGAACTAATGTTTGGAGTGCCACCAGACCAACCAACCAATGCCAATGATTACGTCTTGGATCTTCGATGTCGACTAAAGACAATTTATAACCTGGTCAGAGATAAAATTGATTTGGCGACCGACCGCATGAAGACGAGGTATGATCAACGGGCGAATTCATCAGGAGGCGATTTGGTTTGGTTATACAATCCCAAACGACAGAAGGGCAGATCGGCGAAACTCCAGAGCAACTGGGAAGGCCCTCACCAGATCATCAACCGGTTAAATGATGTCGTCTATCGGATTCAACTACATCAAAAACCTCGTACTAAAATGAAAGTGGTACATCTCGACCGACTAACAAAGTACCATAGTGCCATTGAGGAAGTGAACGACTCTGTTCGGGACAAACAGGGACTAAGGAGAGGGTAATGTTATAGATCTGGCAACCACGCAATATCGATCTTTCCCGAATATGCCAGAATATTGTAGAACAGTTCCCCATGTAAAAAGCCATAAACAAAGATCTAGAACCTTCCAGTATAGTTGAGACACACACTCGACGAATACACCATGGAAGGTTCGAGAATTGGGAAAATTGTATAAAAGCACGAAGCTTTCAGACGGCTGTCAGTCATTCAGCGACATCTATCGGTAGACGCGAACCGGTGCAAGAACGCGATAGAACAATATCGGCGGTGGTGCCATATAATACGAATTAAGTTAAAGTGCGAATAAATAAATTATCACTTATTTTTAAATGAATTGTGTTTTACTTGAAATCCCGGCGAACCCCTAGCTCGCAACAACATTTATATGGGAGGAGGTAGAAGGAGTGAAGAGGAGCTGATAATTTTTTTAGCATTTATTGCAACTATTAAAAAACAAATTCTGGCAAAATTTTAAGTGTGTAAATTTTCTAGTTTTAACGGAAATCGACATAATGCATTTAACAAAAATTATGCATTTGTATGGGAGGGGGTAGAAGGAGTGTAAGGATCAAAACAATTTTTTTCTTTTTATTGATATTTCTATTTTTATACCTCATACAAAATATAAAGTTGATAGCTTTAACAGTTTCGAAGAAAAATAATTTAGTTTAAATTTCAAAATTTCGTGAAATTTGTATGGGAGGGGGTGGAAGGAGTGAGGTAAAGTTGATAATTCTTTTTAAAACCAATTGCAATTATAGTAGAAATAATTTTGGCAAAATTTCTTTTTTTCAGCTTTATTAGTTTCAATGAAAATCGAACATATGTATGTATTTTTCTAAATTGTCCATTTGTATGGGAGGGGGTAGAAAGAGTGAGGGGATCGGATCAATATTCCGTAATATTAATCACATCTATATCATAATACGATAGCTTAAATAGTGTCAGAGAAAAATCAATTTCTTTATATTTCGGGATTTCATGGTAGGGTAGAAGGAGTGGGGAGATGTAGCCCATTCACGAACTTAAAGTTACTTTTTTGCTAAAAATGACTCACAAAAATGTTTAGCCTCATAGCTCAAAGCTTTCGAGAGTTATGCTGTAGACAGACGCACAGACGGACAGACAGACAGACGGACAGACGGTCACTCTGAATCGAGGTTTTTGAGCGACAACAAATATTTCTGTACCCTTGGCGGCTCTGTGCGAGCGTTATTTCTTAGCGTTACAAACGGTAAGGCAAACACAATATACTCTCAGATTTCATCTAGAGTATAACAATTTCTGGCAAAATTTAAAGGTTTTACTTTTTCTAGTTTGAATGGAAATCGATAAAATGCATTTAACAAAAATTATACATTTGTATGGGAGGGGGTAGAAGGTGTGTACAAATCAAAACAAATTTTTTTTTGCATTACTAATATTTCTATTTGTATACTTTGTACAAAATATCAAGTTGATAGCTTTAACAGTTTCGAAGAAAAATAATTTAATTTAAATTTCAAAATTTCGTGGAATTTATATGGGAGGGGGTAGAAAGAGTGAGGCGAAGTTGATAACTATTTTGAAAATAAATTGAAATTATAGTAGAATTAATTCTGACAAAATTTCGTCTTTTCAGCTTTACTAGTTTCAGTGAAAATCGAAAATATGTATTTTTCAAAATTGTCCATTTGTGTTGGACGGGGTAGAAGGAGTAAGGGGATCGGGTCAATATTCCGTGGTATTAATGACATCTATATCATAATGCTTTCACTTAAATTTCAAGTCGATAGCTTAAATAGTTTCAAAGAAAATCAATTTCTTAATATTTCGAAATTTCATGAAATTTGTATGGGAGGGGGTAGAAGGAGTGGTGGGATGTAGCACATTCACGAACTTAACGTTACTTTTTTGCTAAAAATGACACACAAAAATGTTTAGCACTATAGCTCAAAGCTTTCGAGAGTAATGCTGTAGAAAGACGCACAGACAGACAAACAGACAGACAGACAGACAGACGGACAGACGGTCACTCGGAATCGAGGTTTTTGAGCGACAACAAATATTTCTGTACCCTTGGCGACTCTGTGCAAGCGTTATTTCTTAGCGTTACAAACGGTAAGGCAAACACAATATACTCTCAGATTTCATCTAGAGTATAAACATAATAGGACTACGATTGGGCGTACAGCCCATTCGTGCGATACTCTAGATGAAAGAGACCTTTTTTTAATTTTAAGAAATTTTTTAGGGGAAGTGGTGCAGGGTTTGACGATACCGAACTAATTTTTCTCATCCCGCTAAAGTTGCTATCAAAATGTTTTATACAAAATTTAGGATTCAAAAATTTAATAGGTACTGAGAAAATTAGTGTATTGGATTTAGTGAAATTGTGCTGTTTGTATGGGAGGTGGTAGAAAGAGGGGTGAGTTCCTAAAGACTTTTTCAGATATAACTATAAATATCATGCTTTTGCTATGTTTTAAATTGTAGATCAGTAGCATTCATACTTTTCAGGCAAATCCACTTTTTATAAAGATGTGAAACTGTGTCAGATTGTATAATAGTCTAATTTTTTGATCTTACTAATAATTCTAAATGGATATAAAATACAAAATTCTAGCTCGGTAGATTTTATACGTACTGAGTAAATTGGTTTAGAGTATTTCATGAAAAAGTACAGTTTGTATGGGAGGTTGTGGAAGGAAGAGGACATAAATAATTTTTATATCAATCAATCAAATTCCTGTTAAGACCCACTATAGAGCGTGTTTGGCGATGTTACGCTCAATACCTATTTTAGTTTGGCCAGTTGTACTCCAAAGTTCGTCGTTGGAGATCACTCCTGGCTAAAATATTCCTAAAATGCTTCGGAGGCATTAGTTCACGAAAGTCTGTAGTTTCTTGGTAAGTCGAACGTCACTTTCCACGTAGTACAACCATATAACAACACGGATTTAACGCATGCGTCAAAAACTCGCAGCTTCGTGCGAAGAGAGATCTCTCTTAACCTCCAGAAAGGAGAAAGGATACCGATGGCCTGACGAGCTTTATTTAGCCGAGTCTCAATATCCTTTTCGGCTTCGCCGTCCATGTTGACAATGCTTCCGAGATAGCAAAACTTTTGCACCTCTTCCACATCCTGTCCGTTGAGAACAATCGGTGTGCTTGCCTTCGAACCCATGTGCATGTACTTGGTTTCACGCACATTTATTTTTAATCCCGCCTCTTTGCATTTAGAATGCTACGAGCGAACATTTGACCCTAAGTCCAAACGGTTATGTGCAAGCAAACACACTTCATCAGCATAATCAAGGTGACTTCAGATGTTAAATAGTCTCCATTGAAGACCTTTACCTTCCCTATATTCCAGTGCAGCTTTCAAGATGTCATTTATTACCACCAGAAACAGGGCTAATGATAATATGCAGCCTTGTCTGACACCGCTTCGCACAGGAAAGCTCTCGGACAGCTCTCCTCTATGCAAGACGCGACACCTTGCATCTTCGTAGGATTCTTTATTCATAGCTATGACCTTATCTGGAATACCTCTCCTACGCAAAGCATTCCATATGTAATCTCGCTCAACGCTGTCGAACGTCTTCTCGAAGTCGACAAACATGAGATGTAGTGGCGAACCCATTTCGGCTGACTGCTATTATATTATCCGTAGGGTATTTGTGTGGTCGGTACAAGACGACTCTTTACGGAATCCATCCTGATAAACTTCGAGAGTGCTCTCGACGACATCACTAATCCTATTGAGAATTACCTTAGCCATAATTTTTGATACGGCAGTAAGTAGACATATACCACGCCAATTGCCAGAATCCCGAAGGTCACCCTTCTTAGGAATTTTCGCAGTGACACCCTCCTTCCATTCAGTCGGATATCTTCATTCATTCCACACCTTAGTGAAGAGTGGGAGGAGTATATCGGCTGTTATTTCCGGGTCCGCTTTGAGGAGTTCGGTTGGTAGTCCGTCTATACCTGGAGCTTTCCTTCCCGCCATTGACCGAATGGCGGAAACTATCACTTCCTTATCTGGGGGATCGTCCCTAATAGAGGATTGTTGCGTTTGGATGTTTGGTAGTTGTTTTGTTTCTGGAATATCTTCCTCTGATAAGATGTTTAAAATATCAGAGAAGTATTCCTTCCATCGCCGCAACTGGTGTTCACTCATATTAAGGAGAGTTCCGTTGACATCTCTCACCAGGTGGTTGGCGGTGAAATTCCTGTTCGTCAACTGTTTCATGATTTTGAATAGTGAACCCATATCCCCAAGGTAAGCCGCAGATTCTGCCTTGTTTGCCAGATTGGCCTTGTTTGCCAGAATGGCCTTTCCCTTGTCGCATCTAACAGCCTTTTTAAGCTGTATATGAGCATCGCGGTAGTTCTGCCTCAGGTCGGGCGTTCGTTGGTTGACATCGGGTTGAAAGATGATTGCCAATTTGGCTTTTTTTCCGATTGCCAACCTTGTTTCATGTGTCTTGCGACATCCAGGGTTTATATAGTAGATTGAAATCATCATAAAACTAATATATTCCAAATTTCAGATCAATAGCATCTATGCTTTTTGAAAAATCCGTTTTATGTCAAATTGCAAAATTGCGTCATTTTGTATCGGAGGGGGTAGAAGGAGTAAAGCTAATCGTCTTATTTTTTTTTTTTGGTCTTACTAATAATTCTGAATAAGTTATTTATGCACAATTTGAGCAGGCGTTAAAAACACGGAAATTCTTAGGCGTTTGCGAAATCAGTTCGGTAGTGAGTGCCTGAGTAGGTCTGCTGTGTTCAAATGGGCCAAAGCGTTCAAAGATGGCCGCGAAACCGTCGAAAATGAGCCGATCGTCGACCGCGAACCAACATCACACCAGACAACATTCGCCGCGTAGAACAACTCATTTTGGAGGACCGTAGGGTGAATATTCGAAACATTTCGGTTAAAGTCGGCATTAGTATTGGTAGTGTAGAGTCTATCACCCACAAACACTTTAATATCGCAAAATAACGGCGCGATGGGTTTCCAAACTGTTGAACTTCGAGCAAAAATTCATGCGGTTGGAAGTTTGTCGCCGCTTGCTGACGCGATACGAGGCGGAGGGAGATGGATTTTTGACGCGAATCTTCACTACAGACGAGACATGGGTATACTATTACACTCCCGAAAGCAAGGTGTCGTCTAAAGAGTGGAGGAAGAAGGAGGAAGGGGCGCCAGTCAAAGCGAAAACAACCAGGTCCGCGGGTAATGTTATGTGTACTGTATTCTGGGACCGGCGGGGAGTGCTGTACGTTGACTTTCTGCGGACACAACGTTCCATCAATGCTGCATACTACTCCAACCTTCTGAAAACACACCTAAATCCCGCTTATCGCTCGAAACGGAGGAGCATTCCAGCGCGAAGTGCTATTCTTCTCCAGGATAACGCGCGCCCTCATACCGCGCGCCTCACGCTCGATATAATATCAGAATTGGGGTGGGAGGTACTAGAACACCCCCCACCCTACAGTGCAGATTTATCACCCTGCGACTACCACATGTTTGGACCACTGAAAGAAGCCCTCGGAGGTCAAAGATTCAATACCGACGACGAGGTAGAGGAGTTTGTGCGCACATGGCTGTCCAAGTTGCCCAAGGAATTCTTCGATACCGGCATCAAAAAACTTCCGAAGAGGTGGCAAAAATGTGTAACTAGTTACCTAAAACTGTAAATTTTTGTAAATATTTTCGATAATAAATAAATGTGTCAGAGCGTTTGTCTCGATCATATTTGAACCGCCCTCGTATATACATTGTGAATGTGCTGGCTGCAGTCAAGTTTTTTAATTAATGTGCATACCCAGAAGGTAAAAATACTCCGAATGGTCAAGTGTTACACCAACAAAGATTACGTCAGGCATCGACATGTTATATTTAAGAGAAAGATGACAGGCTTGTGTTTTAGTGGCATTCGCCCTGCCCCATTCCAGGATTATGTCGAGGTCAGAATTTAATGAATTAAATAACTCACAGAAGACTGGTGCACCTCAGCAATTGAGTCGAAGCTGTAAGTGTAATTACAAGGTAACAAATTTTTTTTTCTAAATCGATCACAATACTTTTATTAGAATAATAAAGTAAATAAATTAAAATACCTCATAACAACAAATATCAAAAAAAAATTACAATCAACAATTTTAAAGGTAGTGGAAGGTCATGTACCTTGGTCCGGATTTCACTAAATGGGCTATAACTTACAAAATAGTAATGCATGATATTTCTCGCGTATTTTATTTTAAAGGTACAAATCTCAGCTTCAAAATGTCATCTTACTATTTTCATATAATGCACTATTAGTGATGTTATGTACGAAATTCAAAACGGTTTAAAGTTCAAGTATTTCAATATCAATAATTCATTACAAAATTAGTATTCGACGAATTTTATAAAAACTTTAAATGAATTTTCTCGAATTGAACTAAAATAATGGCGCCAAAATTGGGTCTTCGATTATAAACCTTTAACAAATGGAAGGTTTGCTGATACTTTGCACTGCCCTTGATTTTTCAACTCTTGACTTCATACAACTCGCTACGGACCAAAGTAGAAGTAATAAATAGGACGAAGGTACAAGGTATTTTATTTTAACACAGAGTAACGATCAATTTAT
Organism: Chorisops tibialis; assembly: GCA_963669355.1. Lineage (NCBI taxonomy): Eukaryota > Metazoa > Arthropoda > Insecta > Diptera > Stratiomyidae > Chorisops > Chorisops tibialis. The sequence goes on from OY770263.1 coordinate 215,129,567, forward strand.
TTCATAATAAGAGGATTCTAAACAGGACAAACAAGAAAAATGCAGAACAAACTACCAAGGAGAAAATCACAAGTCTTCTCAAATTACTACAAAAACATAACAGGGCAACGATTGCGCATAAAGCGCAATCTTACGATACTCTAGATGTCATCCCAAGAAATTTTGGATGGAGAGTGTTAGAAGGGGTGATAGCATTGAAATAATTTTTTCCCCATCATGCTAAAGTAGCTATAAAAATGTTTTATACAAAATGCTTACTCCAAAAATTGAATGGGAACTGAGAAAATTAGTGAGTTAGATTTAGTGAAAATGTGCAGTTTGTATGGGAGGTAGTAGAAAGAGTGGGGGGATTTTAGTGATTTTTTCAGAAACAACTAGGAATATTATAAAATTGACAACCCTTAAATTTCAGATTAGTACCATTCATACTTTTCAAGAGAATCGATTTTTTGTGAAGTTGTGAAACTGTGTCATATTGTATGGGAGGGGGTAGAAGCAGTGAAGCTAATCAAATATTTTTTTCTGATCTTAGTAATAATACTAATCAAGTATTTATTACAAAATGTGAGCTCTATAAATGTTATATGTTCTGAGAAAATCGTCTTAGAGCATTTCATGAAAAAGTGTAGTTTGTATGGGAGGGGGTGGAAGGAGAGTGAGGACGCAAATAATTTTTCTACTGTAGATTTAGATCATTATGAAAGTAATATATCCCAAAACTCAGACTAATAGCTTTTATATTTTTCGAGTAAATTAATTTATTGTTAAATTGCGAATTTGCGTCATTTTGTATGGGAGGGGGTAGAAGGAGTGAAGCTAATCGTCTAATTTTTTTTCACCTTACTAACCATTTTTTAATAAATATTTGGTGCACAATTTCAGCCCGCTAAATTTTATACGCACTGAGTAAATTGGGTTAGAGTAATTCATGACAAGTACAGTTTGTATGGGTGGTGGTAGAAGGAGGGAGAGGACACGCAAAATTTTTATACGGTAGATTGATATTATCATAAAAATAAAATATTCCAAATTTCGGGCCAATAGCTTTTATACTTTTTGAGCAAATCCTTTAATTGTCAAATTGCGCAATTGTGTCATTTTGTATGGGAGGGGGTAGAAGGGTTGGAGCGATTTGGCCCGTTCACGAACTTGACCTTACTTTTTTGTCAAAAACGACGTGTAAAAAATTTGAACAATCTAGCTCAACGCGTTCTCAAGCTAGAGAGCGAATAGACGGACGGACAGACGGACAGACGGACGGACAGACGGACAGACGGACATCCGGTTTTGAGATTTTTGAGTGATAACATTAACTTCTGTATCATTCATTTTTTTCTCCAATCCTTATTTCTTAGCGTTACAAACCTTAGAGCAAACTTATAATACTCTCAGATTTCATCTAGAGTATAAACAATAACACTTAAAAAATTTGCTTTTGACGCCGAAAAAAACTATTTTCTTCTCGCCCGGGTTACTTCGAAAGGATGACATACATACATAAATTGAAAATTTACTAAAACCGAAGGCCAAAAATTAATAAGAACCATTGTTTCAAAACTTTTTTAAATTTGTCAAAACAGCAGTATGACCAAAGTGCAATAGGTCCAAGGTACATGATATTCCCCAATATCGAATAAAGCTGACTTTAACTGCGTGCTTGATAACTTATAATCCATTCAGCTGTAATTATGAATATTATAGAAAGCAAAAGAGTGGCGATTGGTTCGTGCTATCCATAGTTTTTGCGATGATAAGGAATGTGAAGTGACACATAGTTTCAAATAACCGACGCAAAGCACAAAACGTTATAGCTTCGAGCAAATAGAGGAAACAATTTCTCCTAAAATTAATTTAAACGCGAAAGCAGCCCTGTGAATATTCCGTCCACTTTCAAGCGAATCTAGAGAGAAAAGTTTGAGGCACTTTTCGTAAGGAGGAAGACGCAACGTATCATACCAGTGAAGACCCCGGTAAACCTTAAAAACCTTGCTTTTTCAAAAGAAAGATTTCCGAACATCACACTTTTGTGCTTTATTAAACGTGCCATTTTGGTCTGTGATAAGAACTTTATCAAATTTTGAATTCAAAATGCACTGTGACAACATTCACCGTCAAGAACCTTCGTAGTCTAACTTAATATTTGAGTGTGCTTGCCACTTAAATATTGAACACACCTATAAAGGAACAGTATAGATTTTTAGATAGCTAAAATACATAAGAATCATTGAAATCCTTGCACCAAGATGATCGACAAACGTGAAAACAGTTTTAAGATATACACCTAGATGTTACTTCTAGTACTTTGTCGGTTTTTTGTAATACATACGTATGTTCTACTCGTAAGACACATTCGAAATACAGCGGAGATTTATTCCGGAAGAATGACACTTGAATATTTACTAATATTTAAGGCCATACAATTCTCTGTACGTCAGTCGAAAAGCATTGCAAATCATTTTGTAGCCGTGTGCAGTCATTTTGACTCCAAATTTTACGAAACCGTTTTGCGGCATAAAGCAAAATTTTCAAGTGCAAAATAACCAAACTCATTTTGCTAATAAATTAAAGAAATAAAAGTGGTCCCAGATGACTTCCCGGTGGCACACCAGTTGATTTAGGTATAACAGCGGACTGAGCTCCTCGAAGTAGTACTTTTTGGGTACGACTGGACTGCTAAGATCTGATCCAATCTATATAAGTGAAAAAAGGAAATTCTATTGGAAGTACAAATTGAAAACCGCCGTTTTTTCTTAAATTCGAGCCCTTATTGTGCAAAAATGGTTAAACATTTATGATTCAAAGAAATGCACATCGCTTGCCACAACTTGTTCCCATCTTTTTGGCAACAAACGGATTCCGCGTCAATTTTCGACTGCTCTTCTTTTGATTCGATCCACGAATCGACCAAATTTTTGGTTTCTACTTAAGAATGGAAGTGCTGGTCAGCCAGGCCATGCGTCATCGATCGGAGAAAGTGGTACCCGGAAGGGGCGATGTCTGTTGAATACGGCGGGTGGAGTAGGGCTCCCCGTTTCGGTGCTTCCAGTTAGGTTTTCACAACATGAGCAATATGTGGCCGAGCGTTTCTTGGCTTCAACTCATATGGCAGCCTATTTCCTTGCTTTTGCATCATTACCAAGCTTTCAAACGAAGTGAAATGGCTTGCTGAGTCACGCTTAATGAATCTGAAAGTTGTTGTTACCTTTGGCATGAATCTTCGTACAGTAATGCCTCCAATTATGCGTCTTCAAACTTTTTAACCGCTTTGGGACGCTTCTTGTCTCCCATGCCAAAACCACCCATTTTATATCGTTGAAACCATTCGCGACACGTTTTTTCACTAATAGCATCCTCACCATAAGTTTTAACAATCGACGTGCCTCAGCGGCAGATTGAATTCAAGGAAAAAAGCAAAACTTCCCGCAAATGACGCTTGTTTGGCTCGACATATTCGCGCACAAAAAAGTATATGACGCCGAGAAATCTTCACAAATCTAACGATGGGGAGTTTTTGACAGATTCCTAAGTTTTTTGTTGTTGATCAGCATTTACTGCTGTCGCCATCTATAGGGAAACGGTGGGTTTCAATTTGTATTCCCGATATAACGCAAATCTTGTAGACATGATCTATTTTATCAAAAGCTTTGCTTAAGTCGGTATATATGTATGGTATACAGTACTTACTTCCTTAATTCTAGCTAAAAATTTTGTTTTTCTACCTTTTCTAGTTTCAACGAAAATATATAGATAAATGTATTTTTCAAAATTATACATTTGTATGAGAGGTGGTAGAAAGAGTAAGCGGATCGGAACATAATTTTTTGACCTTAATGGTATTAAAATCGTTATACATGTTTCATTGAATTGGTAAAATTTTCAAGTCGACAGCTTTGATAGTTTCGGAAAAAAGTATCTTCAAATTTCGAAATTTCGTAGTACGATTCTGTTCATGAAATCAATGTTTCTTTTCTGCCAAAATTTATTTAAAAAAGGTCAATTTTATAGTTGGAAGCGTTCGATAGTTATTTTATGAACAGATGGCCACTTAGAATCGAAACTTTAAGCAACAACAAATATTTTTTTTACCATTAACGACTTTGTGCGACTACTATTTCTTAGTTTTTTACATTACAATACACTTTCGAGTTACATCTAGAGCATAAAAACTCTTAAACTACAATGTAGCATATTGCTGATTGTAAAAAAAAAAATTAAATTTTTTTACCATAGTTTCAAATAATTGTAAAGTTCCCAGAATTCTATAAAATGAATTAACAAATATATGGGTAAAACCATTTTTTTAATATATCTGTGGTTTTTCGATTAAAACTTTATCGAAATCCCCTGAATTTTATATTTACTTTAAAACAAAAATAGAAAAAATTTTATCTACATATGACTAAGTAGAATTATTTTTAACTAAAAACCGCAAAGTTTTATCACAGTTGAATAAAAACAATATTTTAGATAAGAAAATTTATAAGAGTGAATTATGCAAATGCTTATTAATAACAAGTGTTTCATGATTGCAAGTAACAAAATCTGACAATGAGCAGGGCGTAACTTTATAATTCTTGGGGCAAATTAAGCAAGCGCTGAAAATTTTAAAATAGATCACTTGAATCACGTTTATTATGCTCCGTTCAGAAAGTTTAAATCCGGCTATTTGTTCGGCTGTTCTTTCCCTAGCTTGAGAACGTATTGAGCTGGAACGTTCAGCTTTTGAACGCGTCAATTTTGTCGAAAAAAAGGCCAAATGTTCCAAATCAACCCCTTCTACCGCCACAAATGCAAAATGACACATTTTCGCAACTTTAAAATGAAGCAAACTTCTCGATATCTACAAATTCTATTGATCTAAAATTTGGAATCTAAATTATTTGATGATGTATTAGAGCTTTCTCTATAAACCGTTTGAAACGCTAAAAAATAATGCTCGCTTAGAGTCGTCAAGGGTACAGAAATATTTATTGTCGCTCTAAAACACCGACTCCGAGTGACCGTCTGTCTGTTCATCTGTCTACACCATAACTGTCGATCGCTTTGAGCTATCGAGCTGAAATTTGTTTTGTGCCATTTTTAGCAAAAAAGAAACATTAAGTTAGTGAAAGAGCTAGATCCCTCTCTATCATTCCACCCGCTCAAACAGATTTCATGGAATTTTGAAATTCCACGACATTCATTTTTCTTTGATACTATTTAAGCTATCAACATGAAAATTAGGTCAAAGTCTAATGATGTGAATATCATAACGTCAAAAAATATCCCTTTCTCCTTTTACTCCTTCCCATACAAATTAAAAATGCATTTCTCCGATTTAAATTCGAATGAGCAAAATAAAAAAAACGAATTTTTATCAGAATTATTTCTACTAAATTTCATAATCTCGAAAGAATTGTCAACTTCACTTCTCTCCTTCTACCACCTCCCATACAAATTTTACGAAATTTCGAAATTTCACTTAAACTATTCGAAACTATCAAAGCTATCGGCTTGAACTTTTCAGCAAAATATAGGGGAACCCGGGGCACAACGGGATATCGAGGCGGCATGAAGTTCGACGTTTTTCAAGGAGGTGCTGCCAGCGAGCGGCAATAAGTAGAACTAGACCAACCTGATACTACTCAACTACGGCAGCCATGTTAGTTTAGTATTCTTGAGCGTTGTTGCGTGAAGTTTTCGTTCTGTATATTTTTGCTCTTGTATTGAAATTTCTGATAATATTATAAGCACGGTAAGGTATACATACTTGTAGACATTACAACTATAGTTAGTAGTAGTTTAGTATAATTAAACGTTAGTTTATGTATCTTTCTCAAGTCGCCTTACCTTCCTAACCTGAATTGTATCCCTGGAGCACAATGGGGAAGTACCCCATTCTAACTGTGAATGTCTATATTGCGGTGAATTCTACTCAAAATCAGTTGAAGCTTGAATCGCTTGGTCCATGTGTAAAAAATTGGCACATGATTCCTGTGCGGGAATCGATAGCGACAATGATGAGGCTGTCCTAGTTTTTTTTTTACAAAATGACATGTGTTATAGGCAATTTCGGCCTTTATGTGCAATACACAAATATAGTCGTGAAGGGAAGGAATGGGATTCGGAAGGTAGAGGAAATCGAAAATTTTTGTTTTTATTCATATACTCCTTCTACCCCCTCCCATACAAATGCGTAATTTCGGCAAATGCATTATATTGATTTCCATTAAAACTAAAAAAAAAGCAGAAACTTAAAATTCTATCAGAATTTGTCCCTTAATAATTGCAATGAATGCTAAAAAACATCAACTTCGCACTACCATGCAAGAAAAGCATTTCTCCATCGATATGTGAGCTATCGACTTTAAAATTGGGACATAGCATGGTGATAAAGATGTTGATAAGCAGTTTCAAAAACATCCAAAACCTTCCACACTTTCTGCCACCTCCCATACAAATCCCCCAATTTCAGAGAAACAATGTCCGATTTTTTTGAAAATTATGATAGCTACAAACTTTAAATTCAGCACGCATCATGTTGCATACAAATCTCCCTTCTCAGCTTGTACCACCTCCCATACAAAATCCACTATTCTCAAATAGTGAAGAATTTGAGATGAGATATTTTCCGGTACCCTCTCCCATTTCATCTAGAGTATATCATGAATGGGCTTAACGCCCAATAATAATTCAGTAGTTTTTTTTTCACAATTATAGCGTTCGTATTAGTTGATTATAATATACGAATCAAAGAAAATCAATATAAATTTAAAAATCGTTGTTTTTAATGGGAGATGGGTTCGCGTAAAAAAAGCCGAAGAGCCTGTTACGATCACCTCACGATTATTATTTTCATCAAAAAAACAAAGCCTACAGTTTATCTTTTCTCTACTAAAAGTAGACACCTACCTATAAAGTGCGTAACAAATGTTCTAGATCAAGTTTACAACATATCTTAATCTTTGCTTTCCCCAATAAATCCTTTTCAGCATCCTTATTTATTTTGTATATTCTACACTACACATACCATATACACACATTTTCTCTACACCCTGACAATGTGATTTGTTTCGAAACGCATACTTTCATTTCAATTTTCTCGCAATAGATACGTGCCTGAGCTGAAACGTAACATCTCGCCGGTAGTTGAAATTCCTAAACGTTCCGCTGTATGTCCTTCGGTAAACAACACAACTGAAAGGTTTCCTCACTTTCACATCACACTCGTGAGCAGACTAATATCGTATTTCGCAAAAAGGAGGTTGAGAATTTCCGTCTTGGCCTGTTTCCGAATCGCTTAAGAACCAACTTCCAGGGTAGAAAGGTTTCAAGACGAATCGTCGTCCTGTTTCACCACTTCGCCAAGCTAATAGTTTAGCTATCACCGACTTGACAAATTGTTCGGAACGAAATTGGGCATTGAAAGTTTGTTACTGTCCTTTCGGTTTTTCACGTCGTCGACAACGTCGACGCTGAAAAGAGAAAATTGCGAAACCGTGCTCAATTTAACATTTCTTGATTAATAGCAGATTTGTGCGAGTGAAAAACGGACCCGGTTACTTGTCTACCCTAACATCCATCCCGCTAAGGACTAAGGCTGAGTTCGGAATTTTTCTTCTATATTTTCCTGATGGGTTACTTGACCTTTGCTCCAAGCGAACTTCCTCTATATTAAGGTTTAGGTCAGGGTAGTTTTGTGCGAGAGTGAATTAGGCGCATGATGGCTATAAAGTTATGATGAACGCATAAATGTGCACAAGTGTAGGAGTGCGTAACGATGATTGTGAAAATTCCTTAGTCAAGTTTGTCGGCTTGATGTTGTGTGAAATTTTGCATAATTTTGCAGTTTGTATGCGTTTGAAATGTTGAAATCACTGGACGGCTCTTGCTATGCTCATATTAGCTTGCCACATAATTTATAAGATACAGTGTGCACGGATTTTCCAAGGAATTCCGACTCGGTGCCGTTTTGTAAGTGTATCTTGATGGTAGTTAAAGTTCGGTACTTTTTAGATAAAATTAAGGAAATGATTGAAAAGCTTAAGGACTAGTTTTCATTTCAGATAATTATTTGTTTATACGTTAAGAAATTAGGAATTTACAAGTCAGGTTAACTTTTGACATGGATATGTCTAATGGCTCGACTAAACCGAAAATTTTATGTATCCTAGAAGCGTTCCCATGAAATCGTGACCCTAAGCGGCGCCCATAATCTCAACTAAGCAGAAAGCAAAAACTCCGCATTCTATCATCAGGGAATGCATGTGAACGTACATGATTGCTGATCATTCGGTCGGCTGCCATACATTGGCGCTCGGCCGAAGGTATTTATTTTGCACGACTATGTCATGGCTATATATTTTATATGGGACTCGGCCGAAAAAATTTCTTTCGTACGAGCGCGTGTTCCGTGCAGGTGTAGGGAAAATGCTCGCTCGGCCGATAAGATTGGTATTCGGACTAATAGTATCATCATTTTCAAATCGCTTTTGAAATTTTCAAGATGTAGGACGCGGTCATTGGACCAAGAAAATTGGAGACGAAGTATACAGGAGGCCAAGACCCGTCTTGAGTTGTAGCGCCATTTATGATGATGATTATCATCAGGGAATGCATGTGAGCGTACATGGTTGGTGATCATTCAGTCGGCTGCCATACTTTGGAGCTCGGCCGAGAGGATTTCTTTCATACGACTAAGTCATGGCCATATATTCTAACATGGAGATCGGCCAAGAGATTTCTTTCATACGAGCGCCGAAAAGTGCATTTCAGCGTCAGTGAAAATCGCGCAACCAAATATACTCGTATGTATACACAAAGATATATCCATGTTCCGTATCTACTTCCATGCAGTGGAGGTAACTTATACCTTTTTTGTCCAACACGATGCCAAGGTACATAAGAGTGCCAGACCAAGCAATATTTTGACCTATATATAAAATTTATGTCTACCTAGATTGAAGAATATGGCATGGGTTTTAGTTGGGTTGATTTTAATTTTCCAGCGATGATAGTACTGGTATAGCAGTTCTAAATATGATTCCAGAAATGATAAAATGTTAGCAGGACTTACGTTAAGACATGTATCATCTGCAAAGATCGCTAGCTCGTAGTTTGGATGAATTGGTACACCTATGGGATAAATATTTTTTAGCGTCGGACTTAATCAGGAGCCTTGTGTGGGATTTCCGCAGATCTCTGTCGATCGGTAGAAAAGCTAGTATTCACTTAATTCAAAACCCCTCTCCTTCAAAAACTTATCATATGATAAGATTTATCGGTCTCAGCGCAATATACTTTTGTCCACAAACAAATCTCTGTCCTACACTTCTGGCTTGCTTTACTTACTAAGGCTAGAAACTTCCATGTAAAAAAGTCTGCAGACAGAAGATAGCTTCGAAACAATCATATAAAGACCCTAGTGATCTAGAACACAATGAGTCAGATTTTGTCGAAATGTCTTATCATACAAAAACTACTCAATGAATTTTGCTGTAATTTTCACTATCAGATTGCTTATTCCTCTGAACTACAAGTGCAGTATATGCTAAAAAAAGAATTGCCGGATGCCACACCATTCTGCATTATTAATCGTTAAGTTTCGGTCTATGCTGAGACCCTTATGGATAGGATCAGTTTGATCTCATCATTCATGGTTTTATCAACTTCACCTCCTCCTTCCACTCTCCGCCATACAAATTTCAAAATTTGAAAAAAAAAATATATTTTTTTCGAAACTGTCAAAGCTATCAACTGGAAATTTAAATTAAACTAGTATAATGTAAGTCTCATCAACGTCGCAAAATTTTATTATGCTCCCTCTTTCTGCCTCCATTCATACAAATGCGCAGTTTTGTTAAATGCATTACATCGATTTTCATTGAAACTAGAAAAGGTAGCAACTCAAAATCTGAACTGAATTTTTCTTTTATTAATTGCAATAAATCCTGTGAAAATTGTCAGCTTCACCTCAATTCTTCTACCCCCTCCCATACAAACCTCTGCAATAGATATTCAAGAAAAGAATTCCCTCTACGAAATTATGAAAGGTATCGACTTCAATCATGGTAATAAGAAATTTGATAAGCAGTTTTCAAATCGTCCAAAAAACTATCCACTCCTTCTACCTACCATATAAAATGCCATAATTACAAAAAATTTATTTGAAAACTATGAAAGCTATAACACGAAATGTTTGCATATCTAGATCAAAAAATATAAGCCTCTACATTCCTTCTACCACCCCCATACAAAAATCAATATTCACTTTTCTGAAGAATTTGAAATGACAAATTTTCCAGTACATAAACTTTTCTTCCATTTCAGTTCTGTTATTTTCAATACACAATTGCACCTGGTATACAAACTTTTCTCATTCTCAAGCTTAAATCATTTTCAAGGAAATTGATAAATTGACTTTTCTGAAATTGATGGTAGAATAGGTGAAACATTTTTTTTTTCCTTCTTGAAATTCTTATCACCGTACTGTGTTGCAATGTCGATAGTTTTAATAAGTTCGAATGGAAAATGATTTCCGTAAATTTCTAAAATATGAGAAACTTGTGTGGGGAGAGAGTAGAAGGAATGAAGCGAAATTAATAGTTTTCTGAACATTCATTGCAAATTATAATAAAAGAAATTCTCGCAAAATTTCACTGTCCTACCTTCTCTAGTTTCAATGAAAATCGATTTGATTTATTTTTCTAAATTGTGAAATTTTTGACGTTAATTATATTAATCAAATTTTCCAGTCATTTCAAATTTAAAAAGTTCGTGAAATATGTATGGGAGGCGTAGAAGGATTTAACAAAAATGTTGAGAGTTATAAACAGCTTTTAACCACGTCAACATTGGAATCTCTCCTGACTGCATATAACTAAGCTTCTTCGCTGCCGGAAAATCGTAGCACGGATGGTTTAAGAGACAAGAAAAGACTCTGCCCACAAAGGAAGGCCACAGGGCGGCATAATATCACCTCTTTTGTGAGTACTAACTATGAAAGAACCCCATTACAATTTAAATCGGAACGGGTATCCCACAGTAGCATATGCAGACAATCTTGTCATCGTACTAACTGGTAAGTTTGACCAAGTTCTAGGTGACCTTATCATCATCAACATTAATAGCGCGACACCACAAATCGGGCTTTGGCCTCCGCGTCCTCCAGCTGCTAATTTTTAAAATTGCTTTGCTGTCTTCATCAACCGAGTTTTCCCATTGTTTGCGTGGTTTGGTTACTGGCCGGTTACCACTCGCTTTGCCATTAAGAGCGCATTTGGGGATTCTTCTGTCTTCCATTTGCGCTACATGGCCAGCCCACTGCAGTTTACGTAGCTTGTTGAACGTTGAAGCTTCTGGCTTGTCGTAGAGTTGATACAACTCATGGTTGTATCTAATTCGCCTTTCCGTTACTATCTTCGCAGGTCCCAAAATTCTTCGGAGGATCTTTTTTTCGAATGCGTTAACTGCTTTTTCGGAAGTTCGCGTTAATGTAATGTGTAATGAGTACAGGTCGTATAATAGTTTTATATATTCGGAGCTTATTGTTCCTGTGAACTTTCGTGGATTTCATTATTGGAAGTACCGAATAATACGTTTTATTTGCTAGCATTATCCGTCGATTGATTTCATCCGTTTCGTTGCCATCCTTTGTTAGATTAGTCCCAAGATATATGAAGTTGTCCATACGCTCCAAATTATATTCCGCAACTGTTATGTTTTTTTTGATTGGCGTTTTTCTTCTTGTTTGCGTCATTACTTTTGCTTTGCTTTCATTAATGCAGAGCCTGACTTCTTTTGCGGCGGAATCAAGATTAAGAAATACCTCGTTTGTATCGCCTAGCGGCTATAACAGATGTATTTTTAATCTGGATACCGAGTCATAGTGGCCTGCTAGGAAACGATGCAGCAAATACTCTTTCCCGGCAAGGATCTGCAAACATTAACTCCATTAGGAAGTGATGATGTAGCACCAACTAGAACTGAAGACTAGCTTCAAAGAAATTATTTTAAACTCTTCGTTCACAGCTGCAGAACGACCTAATTCTTTTGGGAAGAACCGAATAAAAATAGTACATCTAAGCTAATACACCGTCACTATAACGTCCGAGCTATTGTCCGTCTGCCTATAGACCATTACACGCATTCAGGCTGGGGATCGCGAGCGACAACCTTTGTAGAAATTGCGAAGAAGACGAAAAATCCATCGAGCATTATCTTTGTCACTATTCAGAAATCTCCAACAGTCGGCTCCATAGTTTAGGCTCTAGATTCTTCTCAGAGCTAGACGACCTCAGAGGCTTCAAACATTCCAGCCTGCTTCGGTTTGCAAGCCGAACCAAGTAGCAGTGCATTTTAGTTCTTCAAAACCACCCTCCTACAAGCTAAGCCTATTAACAGACAGATAGGTGAACAGTCAGACAGATACGCACAGACAATCATTCCAATTTTGGATTTTGAGCGACATCTATCATTTCTGCATCCTTGGCAACTCCATACGATCCTAAGTATTACACGCGTTGAGCAAATAAAATACAAGTACATATATGTACTCTCAAATTTCATCTAGAGTATAAAAATCGAGAATGCAACAATAACATGAACAAGGTTAATTGAATTGTACATTTACGTACTCGTACAATTAACTTCATACCTATGTATATTCCAGATCAATGCTCAATAAAACTCTGACAACTCAATAAAAATCTTTGCCCACCCATTTAAGCCATATGAAAATCTTTAACTTTAACTAAAGCATCTATACGATATCATATTAAACGAAAATCCTCCTTCTGAGCTTAGCTATTTAATAATTTCTATAAAGCAATTATTAAACAATTTACAATCGAAGGCTATTAAATTCATATTTCTGACGGCTGCTGTCTCAGTTGCTGTTTTTTGAAAAGATACTTTATCATAAAAGCGTAGATATCGATTTTATTGTAGGTTTTAATGAAATTGAATTCACACTTACGTAGGTATAGTGTGATAATTGATTATAAAAAAATTAAGTGAATATTAAAGTTTTTTTTTTAATTATTATTCTTAAAAGCTTTCGTAGATTATGTTTACGGTTTTTAGTGCTACATCAAATTAATAAAAACAAAGTTTTTCGATTAATTCGTTAATTACTATTAGAGTTGTAAACAAATTTATCGAGTTAAGTAGCAGTTTTTTATATTGCTTGAGTCTGATAGAAGTCATTTCGAATTCGATTTAATTAGCGATTAAATTTATTTACTTGTCGATTAGCAGGGCCGTTCCTTGGTAATATATCGCCCAGTACAAGCTTTCCTTCGCCACCCCCATATAGGATAATGGTTCAAGATGACAAATTCAATTATAAGGCTGATCCTTTTCATGAGTTTATAAGAAAGTCAAAGTATAAATCTTTTGAAGCGTCAAGAATATTTCTATATACTGTAAAACTTAAAGACCACAGTATTATATCTTTTTACCAATTTTATGCAAAGATCGCGATTCAATCATCGCAAAAAAACATAATAGCCGAAGTGCACCCCATATTTTTCTCAGTACTGCTTTCAGTTGATTGCAGTAGAACAGTGTGCATCTTAACCAGTTGCCCACATTCTTAAGTTCACTATTGTACGGGATGACCACGCTGCTTAAAATTATAGTCGGTAAGATTGAATAATAAATTGCTATTTACAGCGAAACCTGTAAATTTAGTAGGAGTAAAGTTAATTTGTTCATAAAGGTCCAATTTGATATTCTATTTATGTCGCCATCAATTTAATCAATGCAAGAGAAGAGTAAATTAAATCTTTTAGACAGCTACATTTGCACACCGCCAGCATATATAGTTATACTTGAACATTTTTGACGACTGTGGAAAGATTTATTAATACACATTAAGAATATTAAGGACTGAGTATGGATCACTGCTAAACACCACATTTAGTAGATAAAATTGATTACGACGAATCGTTTATTAAAATCTGCTGAGTGCTCTCCTATGAGAATGCTATGTATGAAGGATAGAGCAATAGAGACGTAAACTTGTTTAATTGCAGCGAGTGATTAACACTGTCAAATGCGTTTGAGAAGTCCAGCAGCATCAACATAAAGACGTATAACAAACAATTACGTGTAGAAAAATTGACAATTGCACCCCCACTCTCTTCACCACCACTATCTGGTAGCATCTTAAAGTGCATATTGATTTCGCATGCCCGAAGAATAATAAAATTGAACCTGACTTGTTGTGAGATATTTATACTCCAGATGGAATCTGGGAGTATTACAAGTTTACTCTAAAGTTTATAAAGCTAAGAAGTACTGCTCGCACAAATTTGTGTAGACATTATTTTTTGTGAAAAACTAAGGCCGAGTTAGTGAACGGGCCAAACTGCTCCACACCTTTTACCCCTTCTCATATAAAATGACACAAATTCACAACTTTAGTATAAGTCATTTATTTCCATGATAAATATGTTTATTTCTTGAAAAAAAAATTAAAAACTCCCACTCCTCCTACCACCTCCCATACAAACTGCAAAATTTTACGAAAAACATTACACCGTTTTATCCAGTACCTATAATATTGTTGCGCGCTAGGGGTTCGCTGGGATTTCAAGTAAAACAAAATTCGTTTAAAAATAAGTGATAATTTATTTATTCACACTTTAACTTAATTCGCACTTAAACTTAATTCACACTATATGGCACTACCGCCGATATCGCTCTATCGCGTTCTTGCACCGGTTCGCGTCTTCTACAAATGTCGCTGAATAACTGACTCCCGTCTAAAAGTTTCGTGCTTTTATACCATTTTTCCCCAATTCTCGAACCTTCCGTGGTGTGTGTCGTCGGTTGTATGTCTCGACTATACTGGAAAGGTCTAGATCTTTAATTATGGCTTTTTACATATTGGGGATACTGTTCTACATAATTCTGGAATATTCCAGAAAGATCGTGGTTGCCAGATCTATAACAATATATATGACGCTTAAATTTGGTGTAACGTATTTTGATAGCAATTATAGTGATACGAGAAGAAATTAGTTTGATTGCACAGCCCCTTCCAGCTAATTTTATTGAAAAATATCAAAGCTGGTGTGAAATTTGATAATACAAATTTTTTCAGCGATATTATTTAGTTTTTATTAAAAAAATTGAAATCGTCTCACTTCTTCAATGAACCAACACATTTTTCTCGGTACTAATCAAAGTTCTGAAGCTCAAATTTAATACAAGTAGTATTTTTAGAAGTGATTATAGTGAGATGTCAAAAAATAAAACCAAAAGTATAGAGGTTACTGTTCTGAAATTTAAATCCATCTCCTTATCGATTTTGTATTCACAAGTTTCCATGGTAGATTTTTGTTGGTACTTCAAGAGACATCACAGAGGATCGCTAAATTGAGCCTTCATAGAACCAGTATTAGATTTTTGTGTATCGGCAACACTAAATTACGTATTTGTATTGCATTCATTTCTACTCTAATTGCATTACAAACAATCAATCTATCAATTTCTTGTTAAGACCCCCTATAAAGGCAAAGGACAGAAACAGTTCTCTTCCACAAGGCGCGATTTAGTTGTCGCCAGGACTTGTTTATTCCTCTGGCCTCCTGCTCAACTGATCGCTTTCATGTGCTACATGGTAAACCAACTTGATGTCTTCCATGAGGAGTCGAACCCAAAGCTTGTATGGCGGTATTTCGCTCTGGTTTCTTCAAAATGTGACCGATCCCCTGCTACTTCTGCCTTTTAATATCAATGCCTACTTCAGTCTGTCCATTTGAACTCCAAAGTTCGTCGTTGGAGATCACTTCTGGCCATAATATCCCCAAGATACGTTTCTTGGTAAGTCGAACGATCACTTCCCATGTGGTACAACCACATAAAAACATGAATTTGACGCATGCGTTGTACCCATTGCACCTCATTGCATTTAGAATGCAACGAGCGAAAATCTAACTTTAAGTCCCGTCGGTTATGCGCAAGCAAACACATCAGCACACGTCATCAGCATAATGAAAGTGGTGGTGATAATATGCAGCCTTGTCTGACATTCGTTCGCACAAAAAGGCTTTCGGACAGCTCTCCTCTATGTAAGACGCGGCTCCTTGCATCTTCGTAGGATTCATTAATCATAGCTATGATCTTGTCTGGGATACCTCTCCTACGCAAAGCATTCCATGTGTCACGCTTATCGCTGTCGGAAGCCTTTTCGAAGTCCACAAACATAAGATGTAGTGACGAACCCATTTCAGCGGACTACTCTAATATTATCCGTAGAGTATTTGCATGGTCTGTATAAGACAACCTTTTACGGAATCCAGCCTGATAAAATTCAAGACAGCTCTCTCCAACATCACTAATCTTGTTGAGAATTACCTTAGCCATTAATTTCGATACATCAGTAGCTATAAGTAGACATATAAAACGCCAATTACCACAATCCCGAAAGTCGCCCTTCTCCGGGATTTTCACAATGACGCGCTTCAACCGGACATTTTCCTTCATTTAACATCTCAGTAAAGAGTGGGATGAGCACTTCTTCTTCTTCAATGGCACTACAGCCCAAATCGGGCCTTGGCCTCCTGACCTTCAGGTTCCTTAACATTTTCATTATTTATTGCGGAAGGGTTGTTAGCCCTTCGCACAACCCTCTATCTATGAATTTTTCATAGATAGAGGGTTGTGCGAAGGGCTAACAACTGGGATGAGCACATTGGCTGTTATTTAAGAGTCCGCTTTGAGAAGTGCGGTTGGTAGTCCGTCTATACCTGGGGCTTTTCTTCCCGTCATTGACCAAATGGCGGGAACTATCTTTGCCTTACCTGGAGAACCGTCCCTAATAGAGGATTTTTGCGGTTGGGTGTTTGGGAGTTGTTCTGTTTCTAGAATAACTTCTTCTGACAAGAAGTTTAAAATATCAGAGAAGTACTCCTTCCTTTGCTGCAACTGTTGTTCACTCATATTATGGAGTGTGCGCATTTCATTCCCGTTCAATGTGGATGACACAAGCTTTTTGTTGGGGTCTTCAGCTTATCCACATCAGCTTGTGTTTCATTTCAAGAATTTGTGGCCGTTGGATAGCTGCTGTGCACAATCTCAAGCAGGCAACCATCAAGGGGTGATCGCTCCCTACGTGAGTTCCACACTTCGCTCAAACCTCGACGAGACATCTTCTCCATCGGCCAAATGGTCGAACTGGTTCTGAGTAACACCATCGGGGGAAACCCAAGTTGTTTTATGGTGACCCTTGTGTGGAAAAAGGGTCCATTTGATTACCATTTGCCGAGTACTACAAAACTCCATAAATAATTCGCCGTTTCCGAGTCTCTTAATCCAAGGTCGTGACGTGTGGACCCAAGGGTGACCATGCCTCCCCATGGCGTGTTCTAGTCCAGTGTTGTCAGATCCAACCTGGGCGTTCATATCTCCTAAGGTAATAATATCACCTCTTAGAAAGCGAGGTGGCACTCAGTTGGTTATAAAACTCCTCTTTGTCACTAAGTGTTGTGGTATTAGTTGAAGCGTAGCACTGCAGAATTGTGACGATTCTAACACTGGTTCTAAGCCTGACGACGATAATCTAGCCGAGATTGGTTCGCAGCTGATGAGACTGTTTCTGGCTCTCGGTATAAAGACGATCGATACGCCATTTTTGGCTTCACTCTCATGACCAACGTACAGGATGGTGTTTCTGATTGCAGTTAGTGTATCTCTGTATCCTGTCCTCCTGACCTTGCTCAAGCCCAAGATTTGGATGTTATGGTGCTACATTTCACGGTCAAGTGACAGAAGCTCTTCTACCGCCATTCAATGTTTGAATGTTCCGGACGCCAATCATAGTTCGTTTTCGAATGCTAAAAGTCGTTATCGTAGAATCCGTACGTATCCGAGGTGCTGTATCCTTTTCTCCTATCAGTTAGATTTTAAGATCACGGTTGGTAAGCCCGTGATTCAGTGAATAACCATTTTTAGGGCAAGCTGGACTGGCTGTGGGTGTATTCTACTACCCCATCCTACATGTAGATAATTAGTTCAGGTCCGTGGAGTCTTTAAAAGTCTCTAGAGATAGTTGCATGAATTGGTAAAACCGCATACTACAACTACCTCCTTCGGGGAACATTACATATACACTTGCATAATTGTTCTTGGATTCCTGTAATTTAAAATTTTGGTCTGTTCCGAATAAACACTCATCGAGATCGGATCAGTTCTGCATTTTTACTTTATCCCAACAACCAGTAATTAGTTAGAACTAGATACCAGGATCCTTCACTGTATGTTGGTTAGTATTTAATTTGATTTGTAAGTTAGCGCTTTGCGACTCATTTCATAGTACACTGGTTTAAAATTGCTATGAAAATAAAAGCTCTTCACAAATCATCGAATCATTGCTGACATTATCGTTAAAGACATTCGAAAAATAAACACAAATTGATATTATTGTATATTCCTATCTACTAAAGCACAGCATGAAAAGAACGAGAGGTTACAATCATTCATCTAACAATAAGTGAGGATATTTCCTGCGATGGCAAAATTTGGTCGGAATACAAATTTAAGATTGTGGGTGAAAAATTTTATACTACACACTTGGGAAAATTTGTAGAATAATTTTTTTTCCGGAGAAAATTGAATATAGAAGTAGCCTTCGTATCTATGAAATCAGATCTGATTGAAATTTATAGGCTCAAGGATACGTCCTTCTCTAAATACGTTGTGTTGTACACCATCTCCAAATCTCTAATATCATGTAGAGCTGTGAGATTTTCATATGAGGAAATGTAAATCGTAACCGAAATCTTAATCTTAATGGCATGGGACTACAAATTGCGAATTGTTAGAAAAAGAGTTTGCTTAAATTGTTATAATATATTCGAAATATAAAGAGAAACATTGAGGGATCACAAAGATAGAAACAGAGCCAGCAGAGACTAAAAAAAGGATCATTGACAATAAAGTCAATAATTCAATTACAATTGACTGGCTGATAACAAGTGCAAATTCAATTTTTTTCTTGATGGTGCTGAAATTCCATTTTTTAATGTGCCTCCAAATATAACACGAAACACAAACACCCAATTAACTTGTACTACAGCGATAGTAGCACAATTAATTGGTTGCTTGTGTGTCATACACATTTGGAGGCTCATTCCAAAATGGAATTCCAGCACTATCAAGGAAAAATTTGAATTTGTACTTGTGATTCTCAGCCCGTCAATTTATCTGTGAATATTTAATGTCAAATTTCATCTCGTGGTGTTGATTACGATTTTTCCAAAAATTAAAAAATTTTTTTTCGAAAATTCTGAAGTTCTTGGGAGCTGGTAGAAGGAGACAGATGAATTTCACAATTTTAAAACTCCTAATAATTAGTTTTATCTCTATTCAGCTTTTTTTTTTTAAATCGAAAATTTTTGCAAATTATATTGTAGCCGCGAAGTGGGGTAAAGTTGAGAATTTCTTACAATTTTATTGTAATTAAAAAAGAATCAATCTTATTTAATACTAGCAATCGCTTTGTCCGCGGCAGAATCGCAAAATAAGCAATTTTTGAGAATGTAGTTTTACTTTATTATTCTAATAATAAAGTATTGTGATCGACACAAGAAAAAAAAAAACTTTGCTACCCTGAAATTTTTTTTTTTCGCGTTTCATGACTAAATTAGCCTAAAAATGCAAAAAAAAAAAATCCGTCTGTCTGTACGCCGTCCGCCGTCCGCCGTACGCCGTACGCCGACGTGTACGCTCAGCGCACATTAACTCCCAAACCCTTCAAGATAGAAAGTTCATTTTTGGAGGGATTATAGGTAGTTGCGGATCTCAGGCGGATACCCATTTTGGGGGGTGTACGAGTTCAGGGGGAGGCAGGGGGAGCGCTTAAACCGAAAAATACGAATTCAAATATCTCAACCATGGTTACAGCTAGGAAACTAAAAATCAACGTACATATAGAGAAGTTTGTAGGACAACTTTTAAAAATAATTTAATTTTTTTATCCATTGGGGTGCGAAAAGGGGGGGCTAAGAACCAA
Source organism: Chorisops tibialis (assembly GCA_963669355.1). Lineage (NCBI taxonomy): Eukaryota > Metazoa > Arthropoda > Insecta > Diptera > Stratiomyidae > Chorisops > Chorisops tibialis. The sequence goes on from OY770263.1 coordinate 215,149,566, forward strand.
TTGTCGGCCGAATTTTTTTTTCAAATGATTATATCTTCGAAAGTACTTCCTATAAAAAATTGATATTTTGAGACCATTAAGATAGCATACGGATGTGCTAGAATCAGTTTAGAAAGAAGCTAATTATTGTAAGGGGAAGGGTCAGGGGGGCTGCAAAGAAAAACACTTAAAAATTAATATCTCGACTATCTCTTAAGCTATGTAATTGAAACTTAAAACGTGTACTAAACTTTATTAGCATAATATAAAAAAAATACAACATGTGGACATAATAGTAGTGGGGGGAAATGGGGGGCATTTAAAAAATGGCGCACTTTCCAAAACTACAAACCACCAAAACTCAAAATTGAATACAGATATCAAATCAAAAATTTGTCAGATTGCAGAGCTATATAGTCTTTAATTTTGGTAAGCAATTTAAGCGGGGGGGTGTAAGGGGAGGGAGGTGGAAAGCGAAAATGTTGAAAATTTTGAGTGATTTTTTTATGGCTCTCGTAAAAGATACAAAGTTTAAATTTTGCACGTCGACATATCTATTTAATGTACATAGAAAAAAAATAATAATTTGTTCCAAAATTGTTATGCACCGAAGTGGAGGTCTAACGTGCACAAAGTGTTTCATGTGCAATGAAAAAAACACAAAAACTGAAAATTTTTGAATGAAATTTTTAGGTAGAAACTTGAAAATTTGCGAAATGCATTTAAAAAAAATCTGTAAGAGTTTGAAATATTAATTGGTTGAATATCCTTAAAACTTCTACCCCCTCCCATACACAATTATTTTTTCGACCATTTTTAAGAAATCAATTATCACCTAACTATTACATGCTATCAATTTGAAATTTTGCACAAGAACTTACAAAAATAGTTGAAATAAAATTACGTTAAAAGTTTTGAGATCGCACTTGCCCTTCTACCCCCTCCCACACAAAAGTATGATTTCGACCAATTTCATTAAATCAACTATTAACGAACAAATTAAAAGCCACAAACTTGAAATTTTGTACAAGCACCTTACAAAAGAAACGAAATAAAACTGCATCACAAATTTTACGATTCCTCTACCCCCTCCCATACAAATGTTTGGTTTCGTGAATTTAAAATACACCGAATCCAATGAAAATTCTATGCAACTTCGTCTATGAAACTGACATTCTATACAAAGAATATTGGATTTGGTTCAAGCAATCACTTAAAAAACTATTTACATCCACCTACCCTTACTATCACCCTCCCCCCTCCCTTCATGAAAACTCAAACTTGTATAAATAAAGGAATGAAATATGGAGCGTTTCCGGAAAGTGTTAAATTGAGAACTGCCCTGCTCAAGAAGCTCCTTTCACTTAGTCTTCCCTAACCACTCTAACCTGCATATTGACTTTCTACGCATGCGCATTTTGTCCCAAAAATAATAAAGTTTCGCCCGACTTGTTGGCAGTTTATTTAATATGTACATTATGTGAGATATATAATCTGTTTAGATTAAAGACTCTTTAAACACAATGGTTTGTATTTTGTTGGAATTCGAACCATAAATTATTATGAATAAAACCACGATACTCGCATTTGAATGGGAGAGGCTCGTGATCAAATAAATCCCCGTGTTTTGAGATCATATAAGTATGGAAGAGCGTTAAGGATATGTGAATAGTTGTAGCTTGTGTTAATTAAAAAAAAAGCTTAAACCATAAAAGGACTACGATTGTGCGTAAAGCCCAATCATACGATACTATAGATGAAATCGAAATTTTTGTGATGTTAAGAAATTTTGTATGGGGAGTGATAGAAAGGGTGACAGTACTGAACTAATTTATTTCACATCATGCAAGAGTAGCTATAAAAATGTTTTGTACCAAATTTAAGCTTGAATAATTGAATAGGTACTGAGAAACTTAGTGCGTTGGATTTAACGATATTGTGCAATTTGTATGGGAGGTAGTAGAAGGAGTGGAAGGTTTTTGGTGATTTTTCGAGAAATAACTATAATCATAATGAGATTGATATATTTTAAATATTAGATCAGTAACGTTCACACTTTTCAAGAAAATCGAATTTTTGAAAAGTTGTGAAAATGTGTCACATTGTACGGGAGGGGGTAGAAGGAGTGAAGCTAATCAATTAATTTTTTCCCGAAATTATAATAATGCCAATTAAGGATTGGGTACAAAATTTTAGCTCGATGGAAGTTATATGTACTGAGAAAATTGGTGTATAGTATTTAATGAAAAAGTGTAGTTTGTATGGAAGATGATGGAAGGAGTGTAGGGATTCAAATAATTTGTAAACTAAAAGATTGCATTTGTAATAAAATTAATATATTTTAAACTTCAAATTAATGGCTCGTATAGTTTCGAAAAAAAAAAACGATTATTACATATTTTTGAAAATGTGTCACTTTGTATGGGAGGAGTAGAAGGCGTAAGGGGAGTGGCATAAAATCAAAAGCAGATTACTCCTCGGAGCGTACCTAATAAACTGTGAAAGTTTCGTTACAATCGGTTCAGCCGTTTTTGCGTGAAAGCCGGACAGACAGAGAAGAATTTCAAAAACGCGTATTTCTGCTTAGTTATTCTAAAATAAAGCAAAAAACTAACTTATAGCCATTTCGAAACAAATAACAGACAGACACTACAATTATATTTATATGTATAGATTAAATTAATACTCTTAAATAATTAAAAATTTTGTTCGGAAAAAAAATTTTGGTAACCACAACAGGCGACATTTTTGTAGAATTTATCATTATTATTAGGTGTGACACTAAACTGAATCGAATAGAAAATCACTCATTACTATTGCTGTGAGATCACTGACTTAGATAGGTAGCCGGACCCGGTAATAAGGCAGTACGGCTAGGTTACACCAATCAGATCAACCTTTAAAAGTTAAGGATATGGGACTTGTTTAATCCACAGGTCTGTGCCATTCGCTCAGTGGTCTTTTAGAAATCGAATGTCAGCAACAGCATCCGAAGACCAACGATCGGCAGTCGTTTGGGACAATAAAAAGCTGGCAGAACCGTGAGGAGCAACTTACTTAGCAACTAAGTAGATGAGTAAATCAGCAAGTTACTGAGCAGCAACTGACCAGATCATCAGATTACTAAGCAACTGAGCAAATGAGTAGGTTACAGAGCAGATGAGCAGGTTACTGAGCTTTGAATAGATCGGTGAGCAAATTAATGTAATACAAGCAGGTCGAAAGCGCGACTGCAATTTGGTAAGAGTGAGGAGCCAAGTGCGATCTAGTGGGTGAAGTGCGATTTGTTTGGTAAGTTTCGACCAGATCCATGGGCTACGGTCAGAGAAAGTCAGCGATACTAGCAATGAGCTAGTGAGCTGACGGCAATTCTATTGGTGATAAACTAGAAGCAATTAGTATTTATAAGTTAGGGTGCAGCGTTGTAGATAGTTCGAATTCCTGTTGGCGTAAAATTTCAGTACACTGCTTGCGGAGGTATATCTTGGCCACCTCAACCTGCGCAAATGATAATTTGTAAAAAGAGAGTTTTGCGAAGCGCTAAAAATACTTCCATAAATGTTAAAGAATCTAAAGGTCGGGAGGCCACAGCCTGTTTTGGGCTGTAGTGCCGTTTAACAAGAAGATTACGTATTTATGAACTACGTATTAGCTGAGTTCTTCTAATCGCAGATATTTTGAATTTTTAATCGTAAAATGCGATTGATCATTTAAAAGAGCATATAGAAAATCGTAGATATGTGAAAAAGCATACCATCTTCTTCAGAATCAGAATAAACGGAAGTCTTAAACGGCTTGGAAAATTTTAAAAAGTCACAATTCTTAGATCGCCATTTTTCGTCTACCAATTCAATTATTTTCGATCGCTCTGATTTTAGGTTTAGCGGAAAATTACGGATCTTACGAAGAGAAATACCACCTACAGAGTCCGTGTATTTCTCAGGAGTTATCAAATAACAACAAGAAATTAAATGGTCAATCATTTCGCAATTGTGATCAGAACTACTGATCCAGTGATGTTGCATTTGTATCTTGAAGACAAACTTTCTATAATTATGGATGGGGACAACGTTGGATAGCACATAGAAATTGCTCGATTTTCGGAAACGAGTTTACCGCATTCATTCAACGACAAACTTTGGAGTACAGCTGGAGAGACAAAAATAGACATTGAAATTTAAAGGAGGAAGTGGCAGTGGATCGGTCACACTTTGAAGAAACCAGAACGAGACATCTCCAAACATACTCTGGATTGTAACCCTCAAGGAAGACATCGGGTTGGTCGACACATGGAAGCAAGCTGTTGAACAAGAGGCCATAGGAATAAGAAAGTTCTGACAACTAAAGGCCGATGCTCAGGAACGTGCCTTGTGGATGAGAGCTGTTTGTGTCTTGTGCCCATATAGAGAGTCTTAACAAGAAATCGATTGATTGTTCTGATCAAACTATTGTCAGACCGCAAAACCGGTATCTGCCCAATATAAAATTCCCAGACCGAACTCATTATGAAATCTTTTCCGTAAAGTCTTGACAGTTTCGATCTGAATTTTATCTATGCTATGGGGTATTGGGACCACTTTCATTATTCTAGATAGACTAAGAGATTAAGTAATATAAAGCAGATTTTGAAGATGTTGATCTTTTTAGCATACAAATGAATCTCAAGAAACATTAAGTCGCTGAATTAATCGACTTGACAAAATCCCGCACCTAATTGCAAAACCGTGCCTTGTACTATCGAAAAGCTATGAGAGTAGATTAGGTGCCACACAGAATCAGTAGGAATTAAAGAATTACACTGGAAAATGTCTTGCATAATTTCTGTGGGCTGCGCTGGCATAGTGCTCTCACCTATATGCATGGAGTAGATAGTGTGCCAACTCTCCATGGCGGTCATCTAAAACGTGATCAAGGATCCAAACAGTAAAGTTTTTTGACCTTGATCAGCCAAGAATAAAGGATACTGTCAAATACTTTGGCGTAATCGACATAGTCAATATGTGTATGTTCACTTGCTTACCGCGTCTACCGTAAGTTCAATAGCCCAAATATACATAAACTGTACCAATCAGTTTCAATAATAATAGATGACCAACGATCAATCTGATAAAACTATACAGTTCTTTACTACATACGTTCAGTTTTAACTGAACAGCTCTACCTAATATAAACTGTACACTTTCTCTAATCAAATTTTGATTTAGTCGCAGCACAACTATACAGTTGAAAAACCTTACAGTTTTTTCTTCCACGCTCTGTTGTAGAGTACAGAACTATTTGTTGTCACTCAAAAACCTCGATTCCGAGTGACTGTATGTACGTCTGGCTGTCCGTCTGGCTGTCCGTCTGTCCGTCTGTCTACAACATAACTCTCGAAAGCTTTGACCTACCGTGCTGAAATTTGTCCGATGTCATTTTTAGCAGAAAAGTAACTTTAAGCTCGCGAACGGGCCACAAAACCCCACTCCTTCTACTCCCTCCCATACAAATTTCATGAAATATCGAAATTAAAAAAAAATTGATTGTTCTTCGAAACCATTTCAGCAACTTGAAAATTAGGTCATAGTATAATGATGTGAATATCATTAACGTCAAAAAATATTGATCTGATCCCCTTACTCCTTCTACCCCATCCCATACAATTGCACTCAAGAATGCATTTATTCGGTTCGCATTGCAACTAGCAAAGCTAAAAAACCAATTTTTGTCATAATTAATTTTATCATTTTATTAATTTTGGAAAAACTATCAACTTCACTTCACTCCTTCTACTCCCTCCCAATTTCACGAAATTTCAAATAAATTATTTTTCTCCGAAACCGTCAAAGCTTTCAATTTTACATTTTGAGAGGAGTATACTATTTCAAATATCATTGATGTCAAAAAATTTGATTTTGATTCGAATACTCCTTATACCTTTACCATACAAATGCGCAATTTTGGCAAAAGCATTTAATCGATTTCCTTTGAAACTAGAAAAACTAGAAACTTAAAATTTTGCCAGAATTTGTCTCTTAATAATTGCAATAAATGCTAAAAAGGAATCAATTGCGCTTCACTCCTTCTACCCCCTCCCATACAAATTTTTGTTTTGGAAATTCAAGAAAAGTATTTCTCCTTCGAACATATTAGGGCTATCAACTTTAAAATTGTAACAAAGCAATGTGATTAGGATGTTGACAAGCAAATTCAAAATCACCCAAAACCTCCCACTTTTTCTGCCACCTCCCATACAGATGCCATAAATTCAAACAAAAACTGTTCAATTTTCTCGAAAATTATGAAAGCTAATTCAGCATGAAAAATGCTGAATACTACTTCTGGTGTCATATACAAAAATGACAAACCTCCCCTCTGTATCTACCACCTCCCACACAAAAGTCGTTATTCAATCTTCGAAGAATTTACACATTTAAACTCTTTCCCATTTCATCTAGAATATCGTATGAATGGACTATACAATCATAACTCTGCTATGTTTAACTATGCGTTATTAATAAAAGAACAACAAAAATCTCCTAAAAGCTTGTTCAGAGTTCATACAAATACGACCACCCGTCAAATTTGATTACTGAGGACCCTCTCTTAGGGAAGAGTTTTCGATTTTGAACGGAAAGGACCCAGAATAGCAGCCGCAAAAAGTCGTATTGACGTAGCAATACGGTCGTTGACTGCATTTATTGGGGTCAAGCACTTTCACCATTAACCATTGGCCTTATAATAACCATTTACCATGGAAATTGTAAAAGGAATAAATAACTAACTACATCAATGATTTTCCACCTCAAATATATTGATGGAATCTGCTTCTTGGATTACTAACGAATTCTATTGCGAGTCTTGAATAGTAAAACCATAAATAGATATGTATATCTTAAAATCATCAATTAGTTCTTAAAATCGAAAACATTAACGTTCAGTGTCAGGTTGTGCTCGATATGGATACCATCATCATCAAGACCTATCTACGCATAATTACTTCCCGTTTTTTTTTTTTAAATGAAAATTAATGGTCTTAAATTTATCATAAGCATCGCATCTACTCAAAATAGCCCAAAGAAAACGACATTTAAATGGGCAACCTGTCCACCTCTCGGACTTCTATCTCTCGTGAAAAAAAAATACGCAGTCGTCAGAAACGTGTCAGAACGAATTCATTTAGCATGGTGTTTGCCAAAAATCTTAAGTTCATGTCAAGACACTTTCTTTTCCCACTCAAGGCGATGTAGGTATTTAAGCCGAATCACTCCGCATGAAAAGATAAAAAAAAACTACCCTAACATTTTCCATCGCATTTTCGTTTCTCCTGGGGTTTCCTGCTAACATCATGACAAGGTGTCTGGCGGATTCTTTTCTCCGATTCGTTTATTATGACATATGAGCAGCGTGTTCCTGACACGTAGCGAGAACATCCAAAAATACAACAAATCTTGAATCACCCGGAGGTTGTCTACCTTGAACCGTTTTCCCGGAATATTTATCTGACTTGCACAGAGAAAGCTGTCTATCGGTCTGAAACAGATCCTGAAAGAAACGGACCCAAGAAATTTTCGAGAAAAAGTTTTCCGAGAAAAGTGGAATTAGGAATGATATGGGTCGAACATTTAATCGACTGACTTTCAAAGAATTCACCATCAGGGCGAGAGAAGACGCTGTAAGAGTCAGTTATCGATAGTGTGGAACGAATCAGATAGTTTTTCTAGGTTCTAGCTTTGAATTCTAGGTCAGCGCAACGCTGGAACGAACTACATTGGCTTCGATTATTATGGTTGGTTATCTTTCGATGCATGCTTCATACCGCTTGAAATGATCGTTCTCCTGAACCACCCCTCGGTTCACCCACTAAGCACTCCATGAGGCGAGTAATAGTCAATCGATAGTAAGTGTCACATAATCGCATTCTTGAAATGCTTCATAGCATTCTCAACTGCCCGAGTACAATCTATTCAAATCCGATGCCAAATTCCAACAAGTTTTCTCGTTAATTTGCCTTCGTATTTTTTTTATTTGCAATTTTCTGAATAAATTGTGCTTTGTTATTTTTCGCATTGTTCAGATAAAAAGATACTCGTAATTGATATGAACGGGGGTGACGATTTGATTGTGCGAAAAAAAATGAGATAAGCGTCGTCGTTGTCGTGTTTAGGGACCATTTTCCGCCTGCCGAGTGGAGTAGGACAGGGCAGGGCAGAGTTTAGGTTTATCATCAACAATAAAACAAAATGCGAAACATTTTGCCATTGTTATCTCACGAATTAATAAATGGCTGTTTGTTTCGGATTGGATTGTTGTAAGTCATAAAAAGAAACTGATGACGAATTACAACGAAAACGAGGTGTGTTGTTAATGGGTTCAGTATTGGGGTCAGTAGTTGTAAGTCATCTTTTTGATAAAGTAAATTTTTGGTGTTAATTGCCCGAAATACAAAATTTTTTATTTTTTTTTGTACTTTCAGATATTCCTATATTTCCTATATTTTAGATTGTTGTTAGTACTTTAGAAAAATTTGATGAAATTTTTGAAACCATTATAACATCCCCAAATATCAGATTAACTAAAAAGGGTGTAGATGATGAAATCACAGCCTTGATGGACGCAGAAATCAATCTGAAACGATCGCTATGATACATCCATAACGACTCATAACAAGCCTTCAAAAAGGAAGATAAAGGTAATAACACAACCTATGGCAATTACTTATTGATCTTCATGCCGAACTCTGTCAAAGGCTTTCACAATTTCAAGAGCTAGCACCTGCGCTTTACCGAATTTATGAATGCCCAGAGTAACTAAAACCAACACAGAAATGGTGTCTTTTAAATTAAGATTATTAACTTTTATATTCGCCAAAAAATCGACTTATCATGAAGTTGTGAAATTGTACTTTTTTGCATGGGAAGGAATGGAAGGAAGAGATCGAACGATTTGCCCCGTTCATACGTTTAACTTTCCGTCTATACTAAAAATGAGTCTATACAGTGTGAGCTTTCTATAGGGTGTTTGAGCAAGAGGCGTAGAGTTGAAAACGTCTATTATTTGACAACTGGTCGCTTGAAAGTTGTCGAATGTAGATATTTGTCCATAAACGCGCGAGACGTACCATGGAATGCTAAACAGGCGTTGAATTTTATTACGAAAATTCGCATTCAATCGTAGTTACGAAATTCGAGCCAATTTTGATCATAATCATGAGGATTCTAAGACGTGTGTGCGCAAACTACTCAAAAAACCAAGAGACTGGCTCAGTGTAAGATGTGCAGACACCGAAACGACTTCGCGCCTAACGTTCGACCAAAAATATCGCCGCAGTGAAGGACGGTGTTGAAAACGATCCAAGCACTTCCATTCGTCAACGTGCTCAAGAACTCGACCTCTTCACAGCCACACTGCAGCGAATATTGACAAAAGAGTTAGATCTCATGCGCACAAGGTCCAATTGACTGAGAACTGCAGCCCGCGGACCACCAGCAACGCTGTACGTTCACTGATTGGGTCTTGGAAAAAAATTCTACTCCTTTTGTTGATACACCCTACACCTCAACATGTTCGCGAGTTCGAGAAAGCACAGACAAACAGACTGACATCCGGGAATCGATGTAAAAATTGTAGCGGCTTACACTACCACGCTTCTAACCGAATACGTCGTGCGGTTTAGATAGCTCGGTGGTTAGCATGGCCGAGTTGCGAATCTAAGTCCTCAGGTTCAATCCTAACTACCTGCACAATATTCCCTTAGCGTCTAAGGCTGGGTCTGATTACACAAGCCTTAAGCCTGAAGCAGAACTCAACAGCCACGGAACTATGTTGCAACTGTGGCATAGTGCTATTGTGATAAGGCTGGATTTAATCTTTTTTGCGTATCTCTTGCATTCATTGTGCTTCAGGCATTACTAACGGAAGCGCAGTAGAGTACGATTATCTTTGCATTACACCATATAACATCTAGGGTGTAGCCTAGCGGGTAGCATTTTGGTCTACAATGCGAACGTCCTGAGTTCATATCCCGATCGACGTATAATTCCAGCACGTTGCCTGCCTGGGTATACCTTGGTCACCTCAAGCAACGAAAGTGAAAAAATTCGTAGATAGAGGGCTGTGCGAAGGACTAACAATCCTTGCGCAATAAGTAATGAAAAATGTTAAGGAACCTGAAATGCAGGAGGCCAAGGCCCGATTTGGGCTGAAGTGCCATTGCAGAAGTAGACACCATATAATACATAGACGAGATCTTCATCAAAACTAATGAGTAATAGAAGTACATACCCATACATAAATCAAATACATCAACAACTTAAGAAATCGCCTCACATGGATTACAACTACACATTATATGCGATGCCACTTTACCACTTCACCTATTCTCCGTAATATTCTTTGATTAGAATACTAAAATAAAACACATCTAGGTGAACAGCAAAAACATTTTCGCTATTCCTAAGAAATAAGAAAAATATTTTCCATCAGTTTGGACCAAAGCTTTAGTAAATACATGGAATGATTTCTTTTCCTCTTATAATATTTTCTTATCATCAGCTAATCGGGTGCATGGGACTAACAACTAACTAACATAGTTAGCAAGTAGTCAGAGCTTGGAACAATGATATATGTATAGTTGAAGTGCGGGTGAACTTGCAAAAATTCTGGGATGGAGTTCTCAATTTTATCAAACTAATTAGAAATGTATTTTTGTAGATTATTTTCTTTCGATTTGTAAAAATAACTCCTTCTCCAATGGTGAACAAAAATATTTTTCGTTGTGTGAATAATTGGTTTGTTGGTTAAATTGTTTTAGAGCAATTTATCTAAACGCTAATTTATCCGCAAGACAATTTTAAAATTGAATAGTTCGTACATGAATACTCCTTTCATGTAACAAGCTACCAAAAATCAGAAATAATTAAAACGAGACTTTAGCACCGTAACTTTATTATACTCTAGATGAAATCTGAGAGTATGTTGTGTTTGCCTTACCGTTTGTAACGCTAAGAAATAATGATCGCACAGAGTCGCCAAGGGTACAAAAATATTTGTTGTCGCTCAAAAACCTCGATTCCTAGTGACCATCTGTCCGTCTGTCTGTCTGTTCGTCTGTCTGTCTGTCTGTCTGTCTGTCTGTCTGTCTGTCTGTCCGTCCGTCTGCCTGTCTGTCTGTCTGTCTGTCCGTCTGTCTGTCTGTCCGTCTGTCTACAACATAACTCTCGAAAACTTTGACCTATCTTGCTGAAATTTTATATACATATATAATTTTTAGCAAAAAAGTAACTTTAAGTTTGTGAAAAGGCCACATACCCCCACTCCTTCTACTCGCTCCCATACAAATTTCATGAAATATCGAAATTTAAAGAAATTGATTTTTCTTCGAAACCATTTCAGCAACTTGAAAATTAGGTCGTAGTATAATGATGTGAATATCATTAACGTCAAAAAATATTGATCTGATCCCCTTACTCCTTCTACCATACAAGTGCACAATTTTCAGGAATGCATTTATTAGGTTTGCATTGCAACTAGCAAAGCTAAAAAAAACAATTTATGTCATAATTAATTTTATTAGTTTATTAATTTTGGAATCTATCAACTTCACCTCACTCCTTCTACTCTCTCCCATACAAATTTCACGAAATTTCGGAATTTAAATTAAATTATTTTTCTCTAAAACCGTCAAAGCTATCACCTTTAAATTTTGAGAAAAGTATACTATTATAAATATTATTGATGTCGAAAAATTTGGTTTTGATTCGAATACTTCTTCAACCTCCTCCCATACATATGCACAATTTTTGGTAAATGCATTTAATCGATTTTCATTGAAACTAGGAATATTACAAACTTCAAATTTAGCCAGAATTTGTCCCTTAATAATTGCAATAAATGCTAAAAAAATATGAGCTTCGCTTCACTCCTTCTACCACCTCCCATACAATTTTTTGTATTGAAAATTCGAAAAATGTATTCCTGCTTTGAACATATGAGTAACAAAGCAATGTGATTAGGATGTTGATAAGCAGATTCAACATCATCCAAAACCTCCCACTTTCTCTGTCACCTCCCATACAAATGCCATAAATTCAGACAAATTTGTTCAAAAATTATAAAAGTTACAAACTTTAAATTCAGCACGAAACATTGAGTATACTACGTTCAGTGTTTAAAAAAAATGCAAAAAAAAAAATGGTAATCGGTTGGCGAGAGGTCTGGTGAATATGGTGGATGAGGAAGAGTATCATACTGCAACTCGTTTAATTTTTCGACCGTTATTCTTGATACTCTGTATGCTAATGCGGAACCCACTTATCAAGCTTTTTGACTTTTCCAAGCTGTTGCAAGTGCCGGGAAACTGTCGAATAGTGTACGCCCAGTTTCTCTGCAATGCCCCTTACAGTTTGCGTGAGTCAGACTTCACTAGTAAACACAACTTGTCGTTGTCTATCAATGGTCCTGGGTGACTATTTGAATTTTTCGAACCATCGCTGTGTGGATCGTTCGCTTACTGTCAGCTCCAAAGCCCTGTTGATGTTTTTGGTTGTCTCCCTTGCGTTGTGGCCAAGTTTAAAGTCGTAAAGAAAAAGTAATCGTTTTTGACTCGATTCAATGAAGTTCAAAACTGAAATAATTCCATGACCAAATGCAGGAGTATTTATACTTCAATATTCATTACTACCAGAGCCACCTGGCGGCAATTTGAGACATAAGAATCGCAACTAACTTCACTTCATCGCGCAATCGCCATTTCATCTGCCACAACCTAATACTTTATACAATTTGTCTAAAAAAAACAAATAAAATACTTGGGAGCACAAAAAAAAACTTATGTCTCGAACCCTTCAAATGTATAAAGGCGGCGCGTGTATATCAAATGACCATTTAAGTGAAAATGTATTGTTTTCTAAGCAAAGAAATTTGCCGAAGCCTTTGGAAACTCGAACGGTTTTTTGAATATCCTTAAATCAAAGCCTTGGTGAGGGTACTGGTTTAATGGGAATGTAATGGGTTACTTGGTTTTGAAGTTATTAATACTTTCGTGCATGAAGTTGTTGTAAAAACATACAAAAATGCAAATTTTTTAAACATTATTTTTTACATTTTATTTATAACCGAAAAATAAACCTTACTACGAAGGTAACTCGTTCGAAATTTTTCCAAATTTCAAAGTTTTCATTACTATTATTACATTCTGAAATAACTCTTTTTACTGAAAAAGCTTGATTTTGATTTTCAATTCTTCGCTTGTAAAAGATATTTTGTCGGCCCTGAAAATATTTATACTACTAAAGAAATTAGTAAAAATATGTTTTATCGTTTGGAACCTTCACCATTCTTACCATGTTGGGACCATCGAATCTGTTCTCATTAAGAAAGCCTCATATCGCCTACAATGGCAAACTTGAAGTACTTCACCTCCAGCCTCGGAATATACGACGGATCTTCCTCGATGCTTGCTTGCTCTTCTAGCTTTGCAACCACCTGTTCAGACCAAGAATAGTCTCAACCAGGAATTCAGATATCTTATATCATCCTCGAGCCACTCTCGATACATACAATCACTTTTCGATGCTAAGAATGCAAAGAAACCATGATTGACTCCAACTTGGTTCTTTAGCCACTTCTTTTCATTTGTTTAAAAATAGAGTAAAAACTCTCATCTTTAATATTTAAATTTTTATCTTTGCTATTTATTTATTTTCCGCTTTTCTTTAATTGAAATTTTAATCTTTTTGTTCAAGAGCTCAAATTAATAAATAAATAAATTGATTTGTTGTGAGCCGGAAAAACAATATAAAAATAACAAATCACGTAATCAATTATATTTTACGATCATTCCAATGTACTTTTTAAGACTGTGATTGGAAACCAGATACAATATAAATTAGCATATGAGGCGATGTATACGTTTCTTTCTTACTGAAATAGAACCAGTACTTAATTCAAGACCACTACATATGTATACGCTTCATCCAACTCAAACTGTGATGAACTTACTCCGGCACATTTTTATACTTTAGATGAAATCTGAGAGTATTATAAGTTTGCCACAAAGTTTGTAACGCCAAGAAATAAGGCTCGGAGAAAAAAATGAATGATACAGAAGTTCATATAATCACTCAAAAATCGCAAAACCGGATGTCCGTCCGTCCGTCCGTGTCCTCTCTAGCTTGAGAACGCATTCAGCTAGAAAGTTCAAATTTTGTATACGTCATTTTTAACAAAAAAGTAAGGTCAAGTTCGTGAACGAGCCAAATCGCTCCACCCCTTCCACCCCCTCCCATACAAAATGACACAATGTCGCAATCTGATAATAAACGGATTTGCTTGAAAAGTACAAATGACATTGATCTGAAATTTGGAATGTAGTAATCTTATGTTGATTCTAATCTACTCTTTAAAAATAATTTGTTTCCACCCTCTCCATCCACCACCTCCCATACAAACTGCACTTTTTCATGAAATGCTCTAAGCCAATTTACTCAGTGCGTATAATAGTTATCGAGTTGAAATTGTGCACGAAATATTTATTTAAAATTATTGGTAAGACCAAAAAAATGAAACGATTAGCTGTACGCCTTCTACCCCCTCCCATACAAAATGACACAATTTCGTAATTTCCCAATAACCGGATTTGCTCGAAAAATATAAATGCTATTGGTCTGAAATTTGGAATATATTACTTTTATGATGATATAAATCTACTGTACAAAAGTTATTTGAGTCCTCCCCTTGCTTTCACCACCTCCCACACAAACTGCACTTTTTCATGAAATGCTCTAAGCCAATTTACTCAGTGCGTATAAAATTGATCGAGCTGAAATTGTGCACAAAATATTTTGATAGCAACCTTAGCGTCATGTGAAAAAATTAGTTCAATGTCGTCACTCCCTCTACCACTTCCCCTACAAAATTTTTTTAAGATACAAAGATTTCTCTTTCATTTAGAGTATCGCACGATTAGGCTTTATGTCCATACAACTATTACTCAAGCTAGTATTTCAATGAATACTAATTACTTAACTAATTGGCAACTTTTACTGCAACTTAAACAGAGTTTTTGTCAACGATGGCTCCAATCCTATTTAACTTCACTACAACATCGGAGAAAGTAGTCACAGGGGAAGAATGACTTGACACGCGGAATGATCGTCGCGGTAAAGGAGGGTAACGTGCCTTCCTCTAAACGGATGTTGGTTTGAATATCCGAATGTTATCCAGGTCGAGATAAATGAGTCAGAATCGTCAAGATCCAAACTAAGGTTCATTTGATCCGCCAATTACAAGGATTGCTGCACAACCAGCTATCGCTGCCAGGATGCCGGAAGATGATCGGGATATTGAGGATATGAATCTAGTTTTCATGATATGTTTAAAGAATTGACATTAATCTAGTTTTCATTATACGTTTACCCTTTTTTTTATTCACAATACATTTTGTCTTCAAAAGCATAATTACTCGGTATTACTTTATGAAAAATTAAATTTAAAGAAATGTTTTCTTGCAAATAAGGACAATTGATTAGATATTTTTTAATTAATGTACATCCAGTCTATATGTTATATTATCTTTAAATACGAATTTATTTTACATTAATATGATTAAAGTTTGGTTAATAAAGAAATATTTCAAATATTTGACATATACATAAGCTAGGGTGTAGCCTAGTGGGTAGCGTGTTGGTCTACAATGCGAAGGACGTGAGTTCAAATCCCGGTCGATGCATAATTCCAGCACACTGCTTGCTTGGGTATGCCTTGATCACCTCAATCTACGAAAGTAAAAAATTCGAAGATAGAGGGTTGTGCGAAGGTCTAACAACCCTTCCACAATAAATAATGAAAAATGTTAAGGAACCTGAAGGTCAGGGGTCAAAGACCCGATTTGGGTTGCAGTGCCATTGTAGAAGTAGACATATTATTATTTATCATGGAATGCCCAAGCACATAACATTTTTTTAGCGACGCTACTGTACTATTATTACAAAAAAAATTCATTGTTTAAGTATCTCATTTTTGCTTCATTTCTCCCAACAACTTTCAGTTCCAAAAACCATAAATTGAGTAGATCGAAATACTGAATAATGGAACAACTGTATAAACTCTACGAAAATGCCACATGCGTTGAAATAAAATATGAATTGCAATTGTGCCAATTTGTAATACACATAAAAAACATAGCAGAATTATGATTGGGCTTAAAACATTATAATAATTGCATTAAGGAACAAATTCTGGCAAAATTTTAAGTTCTAACCTTTTCTATAATAGTTTTAATGGAAACTGAAATAATGCATTTACCAAAATTATGAATTTGTATGGGAGGAGGTAGAAGGAGCATACGGATTCAAACAACATTTTCCAAATTACATAATACTTGCATTGCTATACTTTACTCAAAATTTCAAGTCGATAGCTTTGAAAGTTTCAAAGAAAAATAATTTAACTGATGTTTCGAAAATTCGTGAAATTTTTATGGAAGGGGCTGAACGGAGTACGACTGATAATTGTACTTTATTATTCTAATAATAAAGTATTGTGATCGAGACAAGAAAAAAAAAATTGCTACCCTGAAATTTTTTTTGATGCGTTTCATGACTAAATTAGCCTAAAAATGCAAAAAAAAAAAAAACAATCCGTCCCGCCGTATGCCGTACATATGGACTCATATCTCCGAGACCGCTAAAGGCAGAATGTTCGTTTTTGGGTGAATTGTTGACTGGGTAAATGAGCTCTATTTTCTAAATTTTGGGGGGTGTTAGGCGGAAGGGGTAGGCGAGGGGAGGGAAAAAGCCGAAAACTACACTTGCTAATATCTCCACCACGAACGTAGATAGAAAGTTGAAAATCAGTAGAGATATAGAGAAGGTTGTGGGACAAACTTTAAAAATAATTAAATTTTTTATCCATTGGCGTCCGAAAAGGGGGGGCTAAGAACAAATTGTCGACCAAATTGTTTTTTCAAATGATTATATCTTCGAAATTACTTATCGTAAAAGATTCATATTTTGAGACCGTCAAGGTGGCATATAGTTCCATCGGAATCAGCTTAGAAAGTGGCTAATTATTGTAAGGGGGAGGGTCAGGGGGGTGCAAGGAAAAACATTTAAAAATTAATATCTCAAATATCTCTTTAGCTATGTAATTGAAACTTGAAACTTATATTAAGCTCTACTAGGAAAATAAAAAAAAATATAATATTTTGAAATAATAGTAGTGGGGGGAAATGGGGAACATTTAAAAAATGGCGCACTTTCCAAAATTACAAATCCTTATATCTCAAAAAACAGTACAGATATCAAATCGAAAATTTGTCAGATTATAGAACTACATAATGCTTAATTTTGGTAAAAATTTTAAGTTCGGGTGTAAGGGGAGGGAGGTGGTAAGCAAAAATGTCGAAAATTTTGAGTGATTTTTTTAGGGCTCTGGTGAAAGATACAAAGTTGAAATTTTGCATGTGAATACCTCTATTTGATGTACATACAAAAATAATAATAACTTGATCCATAATTGTTATAAACCGACCCCCCCGGTCTAACGTGGACAAGGTGTTTCATGTGCATTGAAAAAAACACATAAACTGAAAATTTTTGAGTGAAATTTTAAGGTAGAAACTTGAAAATTTGCGAAATGAATTTAAAAAAAATCCCTAAATATACGAAATATTAACAGGTCGAAAACCCTTAAGACTTCTACCCCCTCCCATACAAAATTATTTTTTCGACCATTTTGAAGAAATCAATTATCACCTAACTATTAAAAGCTATCAATTTCAAATTTTGCATAAGAACTTAGAAAAATAATTGAAATAAAATTACGTTAAAAGTTTTGAAATCGCGTTTGCTCTTCTACCCCTCCCATACAAAAGTATGTTTTCGACCAATTTCATTAAATCAACTAATAACCAACAAATTAAAAGCTACGAACTTGAAATTTTGTACAAGCACCTTGCAACAGAAAAGAAAGAAAATTGCATCACAAGTTTTACGATTCCTTTACCTTCTCTACCCCCTCCCATACAAAATTTTTTCTTTGAGCATTTTTAAGAAATCAGTTATCAACTTACTCTTAAAAGCTATCAATTTCAAATTTTGCTTAAAAACTTATAAAAATAATTGCAATGAAGTTGCTTTAAAAGTTTTGAAATCGCGCCTGCCCTTCTACCCCCTCCCATACAAAACTATGATTTCGACCAATTTCATTAAATCAACTAATAACCAACAAACTAAAAGCTACGAACTTGAAATTTTATACAAGCACCTTACAAGAGAATCGAAATAAAACTACATATCAAATTTTACGATTCCCCTACCTTCTCTACCCCCTCCCATACAAATGTTCAGTTTCGTGAATGTAGAATACACCGAATTTCATAAAAATTCTATGCAACTTCGTCTATGAAACACATTCTATACAGAGAATATTGGACGTGATTCAAGCAATTAATTAAAAAGCTATTAACATCCACCCACCCTTACTATTACCTCTCCTCATAAAAACCGAAACTTGGAGAAACGAATGAAATATTGTTAAATTAACAGAAGCCCTGCCCAGGAACTCCCTTTCACTTAGCCTTCCCTAACCACTCTAACCTGCATATTGACTTTCCACTCATCCACAACTTGTCCCAAGAATAATAAAGTTTCGCCCGACTTGTTGGCAGTTTATTTATACTCTAGATGAAATCTAAGAGTATATTGTGTTTGCCTTACCTTTTGTAACGCCAAAAAATAATGCTCTCACAGAGTCGCAAATGGTACAGAAATATTTGTTGTCGCTCAAAAACCTCGATTCCGAGTGACGGTCACTCCGTCTGTCTGTCTGTCTGTCCGTCTGTCTGTCTGTCCGTCTGTCTGTCTGTCCGTATGTCTACAACATAACTCTCGAAAACTTGGACCTATCTTGCTGAAATTTTTTATATATATATTTTTTAGCAAAAAAGTAACTTTAAGTTCGTGAACGAGCCACATCCCCCACTCCTTCTACTCCCTCCCATACAAATTTCATGAAATTTCGAAATTTAAAGAAATTGATTTTTCATTTCAACTATTGGCTTGAAAATTAGGTCATTGTATACCGATTTGAATATCATTGACGTCAAAAAATATTAATCTGATCATTTTACTCCTTCTACCACCTCCCATACAAATGCGCAATATTCAAAAATGCATTTATTTGGTTTTCATTGCAACTAGTAAAGCTAAAAGAACCAATTTTTGTCATAATTAATGTTATAAAAATTGTAACCGATTTCGTGAAAGCTATCAAATTCACCTCTCTCTTTTTACCCCCTCCCATACAAATTTCACGAAATTTCGGAATTTCAACTAAATTATTTTTATCCAAAACTGTCAAAGCTATCAAGAAAAGTATGCTATTATAAATATCATTAATGTCGAAAAATTTGGTTTTGATTCAAATATTTCTTCAACCCCCTCCCATACAAATGCACACTTTTTGGCAAATGCATTTAATCGATTTTCATTGAAACTAGGAAAATTACAAGCTTCAAACTTTGCTAGAATGTGTTCCTTAATAATTTCAATAAATGCTAAAAAAATTTGAACTTCGCTTCACTCCTTCTACCACCTCCCATACTATTCGAAAGAATTTGACATGACATATTTTCCGGTACAATAAACTTTTTCCTATTTCATCTAGAGTATCATATGATTTTTTCTATAAAGTTTTTAAAACTGATTTCAATTATAATAAAAATAATTCTGCCAAAAATCCGTCTTTTTAACTTTTCTAGTTTCAATGAAAATCGTAGAAATGTTTTATTCAAAAATGTGCATTTATAAGGAAGGGGATAGAAGCGGTGAAGGAATCGGATAAATATTTGTTGACGTTAATGATATTGTCGTCATTATACTCATTTTTAAGTCGATAGCTTCAACAGTTTCGGAGAAAAATCAATTTCTTAAAATTTCGAAATTTCTATAAGAGGTGATAAAAGACTGGGGGATTTAGACCGTTCACGAATTTGAAATTTCTTTTTTGCTAAAAATTTTACCACGATAGCTCAAAGCGCTCGAGAATTATGTTGTAGACAAACGGACAGACAGACAGATAGACAGACGAACAGACGGGATTGAGGTTCTTGAGCGATAACAAATAATTATGTATCTTTAGCGGCTCTGGGCGAGCATTTTTTTTCATATCATTTCATATACTCTCAGATTACATCTAAAGTATAAACAACAGAATTATTAAAAGAAAAGATTTCCGGAATCTACACTGTTGCGCTTTATTATTCGTCTCAGCAGAAACCGAAACGTCACGAATAGTAAAGCGTAACAGTGTAGAATCCAGAAATCTTTTTTTTTAATTCGAAATGCACTGTGCAAACATTCACCAAATCAACAGAATTATGATTGGGCGTTATAACCAAGCATGCGGTACTCTAGATGAAATGGAAAAGCGTTTAATGCACCGAAAATATAGCATCTCAAATTCTTTAGAATACTGCATAGTGACTTTTATATGGGAGATGGCAGAAGAAGCAGTGGGGAGAAGTTCATAATGTTTCAATACACTGTAGTTGATATGCAAATATTTCGTAGTAAATTTAATGTGTGCAGTTTTCATAATTTTCAAAGAAATTGATAGATTGCCGTGCGGGGAAAGATTAGAAGTTTTTGAGTGGTTTCGAAACTGCTTAACAACATTCTCGTGACTATGCTGTGTTCCAATTTTAATGTCGAGTGCTCTCATATGTCCGAAAGGAAAATGTTTTTCATGAATTTCGAATATAGAAATCTGTATGGGTGGGGATAGAAAGAGTAAGGTGAAGATGGTAATTTTTTCAGATTTATTGCAATTTTTAAAATATACAAATTCTGGTAGAAGTTCAAATTTTTATCTTTTCAAGTTTCAATAAACATACAGTTTTTTTTAAATTGGGCATTGGTATAGGAGATAATAGGATGAAAGAATGAGCGAATCGGAACAAAATTTTTCGACTGTAGATCGGCCCTAAATCACAGTAATTAATTGTTATGTAAACACAGCTAGTTATCGCCTTAAACATTTGGCATGCTCATCGCAAATAGCAAATAAAATTTTCAAAACACCAGTGATACAGATGCTGCAAAAACTGAATTACGAGTGAATGATCGAAATGGATTTTGCTTCGTCTCATTGTTTTTGCTGTCAATTTACAACACTGTCCACTACCAAACTTCATGAAATAATCATAGGAAAAATTACATCAATTAATAACAAGTGAAATAGACCATCAAGAGTCATCTCAAGGCACCATCACCCACCTCCTCAAACCCCTTCAAGCCTTTTGCAAAGCATCTTTAATTTCCCCCACAGTTTTCTTACACATCTTTCCCAATCTACTAGAAATCATCGCGATAGCACTTAACAATCAGCCACATTAAACTGCAAGTTCTGAGCACCCACCCAGAAACCTTTTTACTTACATATGTGAGCTTTTTTTTCTCTTCCAAGATTTATGCAAAGTGCATGTTTTACACAATTTTCTTGTTCGATGATTTTTCCAAGTAAACGACATTTTTATCTATTTTTAACCTTTAATATGATCGAAAGAACTTAACATGTATCTCAAGTGAAAAGAACAGAACATAAAACGATTAACATCTATCTGAAACATAAGATCGGAAAAGAACAAAAGTGTTGTCGCACGATCTCGAAAGAAAAGTTCAAAGTCATCACTAGCGATTTAACGATATTGCTGCATCATGTCGCTTCGCCGTTAGGTGCTAGTTTTGCTTGAAACTAGTGCTTCACACTGTGCATTTTGTATTTTCTAGCGCACCTTTTTGGATGTCAAGGACATCGACATCAATAGGAGTGCACTAGTGCATAAAGTGTGCATACATCACGGCACATTTGCACACATCGATTAGTTGCATTTTACGCGCACCACAATTTTCATTACGAGCAGCTTCGAAACACAACTTCGAATCGGATGTGATTTAGCGTATTCCGACATCGAATTTGAAATTTAAAATTGAAAGTGTTTATTTTTAAATCGAATCTATTTATCTTTTGTGTAGTTGTTGTCGCTGATGGTTCGAACCAAATGCAAGTTAGCTGCTACCTGATTTGATTAATTATTAATAAAAGGGAATAGTGTGAATTTATGATAGCAATTTTAATTTAAGTATATAATATTATATACACACATGCAAAACACTTAAATATTGAAGTGCGCTTCGAGGCGAACACAATTAGACAAAATATTGCAGTTGGAGACTATAATTTAGAAAATGTAGATAACTTTGTCTACTTAGGAGCAAACATGTCGAAGGATGGAAGCGAACCCATCGAAGTTAAGAGAAGGATTATGATAGCAAATAAGACGTATTATTCGGTACTTTCAATAATCAAAAACCAGAACAAACACAGGAAAACTAAACTAAAAATATATAAAACAATTATAAAATTGTGCTCTGCTATGGCAGCGAAACGTGGACATTAACTCAGGCATCCCAAAAATTAATTGACGCCTTTGAGAGAAAGGTCCTCAGAAGAATCCTCGGACCTGTAAGGGAAAACTCGATCTGGAGAACACGATACAATAAAGAATTGTATGCCATCTTCGACAATCCAGAAGTGTCAACCCTCATAAAATTTAAGAAACTACAATGAGCTGGTCATGTGGAGCGGATAGATGACGGAAGAATTCCCAAACGCACACTAAAAGGGAAAGTTAATGGGCAAAGCCCGGTCGGAAAACCACGGAAGCCCTGGGAGGATTCGATTGACGCAGACAGCAAATCACTGCTAACATTCCCAAACTGGAGAACGCGGTCACTGAACCGAGATGGATGGAGGCGAAGTATGCAGGAGCCCAAGGCCCGATTTGGGCTGTAGCGCCATCGTAAGTAAGTATTACTCTTATTATATTATTATACGCAATTTCGCAAAATAGTGAATTGCTAAAAATGTGGTTGTCAAACATAATATATATATTCGAAGAAGTAAATCATATTTAGCTCATAACAACTATCCCTCAGAGTTTCTAATATTGTTAATATATTTTATCTTATCTCAGAATAAAATACTCCCCCTTAGTTTTGGCGTTATCATAAATCGCTTTTCTAAAATCTCAAAACGCGTTGACTTGATTATATATAGTTCAATTTTCAACCCCTAGTTTTGAAAATCTTCGAAAACTCAACATAATCCCTCCTCAACCGGAAACAGATCTGAAAATCGATTCATTCTACATTTATTATATGTCATTATCGACTTCCCTTCCTTTTTGTGACATCTCTTTCCTATATCGTAGACAACCTCAACGATCCTAACTCCAACTTTGTCAGACTTACCACCACTTTTTTATCCACTCAAATTAAATCTAGATTTCCCTTTTTTTACTGCACATCAAATCGAGTTTGCTATTCCCCGAAGGAATTTAGGCAAACCCGAAAAATGATACGTCTTAACATATTAAAGACAAAAAATTGTGATGTGTTGGCAAATTAGAAGAAACCTATTGACCCAGATTTTCCCTTTTTTTTCTGTAGGAGGGTGGTTTCCTAAGTGATTATATCAAAAAAGTGCTTCCTCCAGTTTTTTACGACAGGATATTATTTCGTCATTAAAGGGCGCCAAATTTGAATTGGACGAATGCATTAAGATCGTTTCTAGAGGGGGTTTCTATGTTGCAAGAACATTTTTCGGGTTGCTTTGGAAGAAGTTTAATATGCGGGGAGAAAATCGTTTCTTAAGAAGTCTTGATAAAAAAGGCAGCGCTCATAAAAAAAACTGTCGGAATCTACAATAAACCCCAGAAAATAAGATGATTATCACACTTCATTCTTGTGTTTTTTTTTTATGTTTTTGATGTTTTATGTCTATGAATGTGTTGTTTTTTTCTGGGGTAATAAAAGAAAAATAACACCAAGATACAGAGATCCAATGAAAATCATAAACAAACTTGAAAGTGATTATTTCATTTCGTTTTTTTTTTTATCGAAATGATTAGTCAGAATTTACCAAGACAAAATTATTACATATAAAAATACGCGAAATCTATGAATAAATAATTCAAGTATTTTGTAATTTTGACGCATTTTAGTGCATGCAATTAAGGTTAGTAGTCAGTCAACTCAGTTTATTATTCCCTGTTATCAGGCGCAGTCTTCTTTTAAGGCCACAGAAGTCTTATAACTTTATTAGTCCGGTTTCAGATTAATGCTGTACGAAAAAAAAAATAAATAACATTTTTCATTCCGCCAGATGGCATCATTTTCAAAATTATTACGATGATTTCATTGGAAAATTTTCGGTGTTTTTTTTTACATGTTATAGTCGTAAAGCGAAAAATAAATTTTATTTTTAATTTAATTCGATAATGATTTGATATGGTTTATTAATTTTTGTTTACTTTCTTGGTGCATATTTTTAGCTTAATATACATATGTATCTACCCGCAAGGGGGTAGTTGTAGTATGAGGTTTTACCAATTCCTGCAACTATCTTTGGAGTTAGCGACTCCACGGACCTGAGCTAACTATCCCCCTCTGGGATGGGGGCTGTAGAATTCACCCACAGCCAGTCCTGCTTGCCCTAAAAATGGCAAATGGACACTCACTGGATCATGGGCTTATCACCCGTGATCTTAAGACCTAAATGATACGAGAAACAGATACATCGCCTCGGATACGGACTGATTCTACGGTAACGACTTTTGGCATTCGAAAACGGACTATGATTGGCTTCTGGAACGTTCGAACATTGAATGACGGGGGAAGAGCTGGGGTTACTCGGTCCTTGCACCGCCAATCGGTGATCGACCGTGAAATGGAGCACTATAACATCCAAATCTTGGGCTTGAGCGAGGTCAGGTGGACAGGATCAGGAGAAGAACGAACCCCTAGCGGAAACACTATTCTGTACATTGGCCCTGAAAATGAAGCCAGAAATGGCGTGGCGTTCGTCCTTACGCCGAGAGCGAGAAACAGTCTCATTAGCTGGGAACCAATCTCGGATAGGATTATCGTCGTCAGGCTCAGGACCAGTGTCAGAAACGTCACAATTCTGCAGTGCTACGCACCAACTAATACCGCAACATCTGGTGACAAAGAGGAGTTTTATAGCCAACTGAGTGCCACCTTCGAACGTGTTCCAAGAGGTGATATTATTATCATCTCGGGAGATATGAACGCCCAGGTTGGATCAGACAACACTGGACTAGAACACGTCATGGGGAGGCATGGTGACCCTTGGGTCGACGCTTCACGACCTTGGATTAAGAGACCCGAAAACGGCGAATTATTTGTGGAGTTCTGTAGTACTCGGCAAATGGTCATCGGAGGGACCCTTTTTCCACACAAGAGTCATCATAAAACATCTTGGGTTTCCCCTGACGGTGTTACTCAGAACCAGATCGACCATTTGGCTATAAGTCGCCGATGGAGAAGATGTCTCCTCGATGTGCGAGCGAAACGTGGAGCTGACGTGGGGAGCGATCACCACTTGATGGTTGCCTGCTTGAGATTGTGTACAGCAGCTATCCGACGACCACAAATTCTTCAAATGAAGCGCAAGCTTAATGTGGATAAACTCAGAGATCCCAACAAAAAACTCGAATACACCACCATTCTACGCGAAAAGTCATCCACATTGGGTGAACATGAAATGCGCACACTGGACGCCAATTGGGAGGCAACCAGAAACACTTTTCTAACTAGTGCTGAAGAATCTGTGGGATATGCGCAAAGCGGTGAGAAGCCCTGGATGTCGCAAGACACATGGGACAAGGTTGGCAATCGGAAAAAAGCCAAATTGGCAATCATCTCTCAACCCGATGTCAACCAACGAACGCCCGACTTGAGGCAGAACTACCGCGATGCTCATATACAGCTTAAAAAGGCTGTTAGACGCGACAAGAGAAAGGCCATTGAAGATCTGGCAAACAAGGCAGAATCTGCGGCTTACCTTGGGGATATGGGTTCACTATTTAAAATCATGAAACAGTTGACGAACAGGAATTTCACCGCCAACCACCTGGTGAGAGATGTCAACGGAACTCTCCTTAATATGAGTGAACACCAGTTGCGACGATGGAAGGAATACTTCTCTGATATTTTAAACATCTTGTCAGATGAAGATATTCCGGAAACAGAACAACTTCCAAACATCCAACCGCAACAATCCTCTATTAGGGACGATCCCCCAGATAAGGAAGAGATAGTTTCCGCCATTCGGTCAATGGCGGGAAGGAAAGCTCCGGGTATAGACGGACTACCAACCGAACTCCTCAAAGCGGACCCGGAAATAACAGCCGATATACTCCTCCCACTCTTCACTAAGGTGTGGAATGATGGAAGATATCCGACTGAATGGAAGGAGGGCGTCATTGTGAAAATTCCGAAGAAGGGCGACCTTCGGGATTGTGGCAATTAGCGTGGTATATGTCTACTTACTGCCGTATCAAAAATTATGGCTAAGGTAATTCTCAATAGGATTAGTGATGTCGTCGAGAGCACTCTCGAAGTTTATCAGGCTGGATTCCGTAAAGGGTCGTCTTGTACCGACCACACAAATACCCTACGGATAATATTAGAGCAGTCAGCCGAAATGGGTTCGCCACTACATCTCATGTTTGTGGACTTCGAGAAGGCTTTCGACAGCGTTAAGCGAGATTACATATGGAATGCTTTGCGTAGGAGAGGTATTCCAAATAAGGTCATAGCTATGATTAAAGAATCCTACGAAGATGCAAGGTGTCGCGTCTTGCATAGAGGAGAGCTGTCCGAGAGCTTTCCTGTGCGAACGGGTGTCAGACAAGGCTGCATATTATCACCAGCCCTGTTTCTGGTGGTAATAAATGACATCTTGAAAGCTGCACTGGAAGGTGGGGAAGGTAAAGGTCTTCAATGGAGACTATTTAACATCTTAAGTCACCTTGATTATGCTGATGACGTGTGTTTGCTTGCACATACCCGTTCGGACTTAGAGTCAAATGTTCGCTCGTTGCATTCTAAATGCAAAGAGGCGGGACTGAAAATAAATGTGCGTAAAACCAAGTACATGCACATGGGTTCGAACGCAAGCACACCGATTGTTCTTAATGGACAGGATGTGGAAGAGGTGCAAGATTTTTGCTATCTCGGAAGCATTGTCAGCATGGACGGCGGAACCGAAAAGGATGTTGAGGCTCGGCTAAATAAAGCTCGTCAGGCCTTCGGTATCCTTTCCCCTTTCTGGAGGTTAAGAGAGATCTCCCTTCGCACGAAGCTGCGAGTTTTTGACGCATGCGTCAAATCCGTGTTGTTATATGGTTGTACTACGTGGAAAGTGACCGTTCGACTTACCAAGAAACTACAGACTTTCGTAAACCAATGCCTCCGACGCATTTTAGGAATATTCTGGCCAGAAGTGATCTCCAACGACGAACTTTGGAGTATAACTCGCCAGACTAAAATAGGTATTGAGATTCAACGGCGAAAGTGGCAGTGGATCGGTCATACTTTGAGGAAACCAGAGCAAAATATCGCAAAACAGGCTCTGGATTATAACCCTCAAGGAAGACGTCGGGTTGGTCGACCATGTAACACATGGAAGCGAGCAGTTGAGCAGGAGGCCAGAGGAATAAACAAGTCCTGGCAACAGCTTAAAGCCGATGCGCAGGATCGCGCCTTGTGGAAGAGAGTTGTTTCTGTCCTATGCCCCTATAGGGGGTCTTAACAGGAATTTGATTTGATTTGATTGATATACCGTTCAAAAGGCGTTTTCGTCGAAGATGAGGTAATTCCGAATTGAAAAATTATGCGAATAGCTCAAAATAGTTGTAGCAGTGATAAATTGGCTGAAAAGGAACTATCCGATTAGCTGGACGGCCAGGAGCTGTCTGGAAAAAATTTACTATGAAATTTCGATGTATCTTTAAATGGTCATAAAACCTAATTAGTTGCGTAATTTTTCTTCTTTCTTGTTATAGGCAATTTCGGCCTTTATGTGCAATGCACAAACACAGTCATGGAGGGAAGGAATGGGATTGAGAAGGCAGGGGAAGGGGAGTGAGAACAACCGTAAAGAGCGGAGAAGCTGGTATATTTTTCAGTTATACTGGCTGCTACTGAATTTCTAGAATTTTTTTTTTCGGCTTACAACAAATCAATCTTTATGCCAATAAAAAAAATGGATTGAAAAAATATCATTTAAATTTAATATTAAATTTAAGCTTTTAGTGAAAAATAGCTATTTCAGAATGCAATATTTTTTACTTTTTACTTTTACTTTCCCTCCGTGAAAAGGTTTATTTTTCGGCTATGGGAAAAAATTAACACTTCCTCACAAAATATAAAAATGTTTGCTTATAAAATTTGTATTGTTAGATGGCAGCCCCGCAAATCGATCTCTCTCGAATAGACAAGAATTATGTAGAACAGTATACTCAACTATGTAGAAAGCTACAATTAAAGATCACACCGAAGGAAGTTTCAAGAACAGTCATGAGTATGAAGAGATGCATAAAAGCACGAAAGCTTTCAGTGAGAGAATCAGTTAGTCAGCGATTTTTATTACGAAAGTCGCGAACCCGTGAAAGCGATACAAAAGCACGCGGCGGTATTGCCATATAGTGCGAATTAAGCGGGAAATTGAATTAAAGTAGAGTAGAGTTCAACACTTCAAAAACGCAGGCCTGTCATCTTTCCCTTAAACGTGATGTCCCGGCATCGGTTTCTAATGTAACCTTCGGTGGTGTCCCACTAAACTCCTCTGAATGCTTCTCACTCCTTGGCATCAAAATAAATAACCACCTTAATTGGAACCAGCACATACTTGACGAAGCACTTGACGCTTCCAAGCGCCTAGGAGTTCTCCGAAGATGTAAAAAATATTTTACTCCCAGTGACTTAGCAAATATCTATAAGGCCTACATTAGACCACGCCTCGAGTACAATTCTCATTTATGGCCTGGGGTACCCAAAACGCAACTTGCGATGCTCGACCGTGTCCAGAGACAGGCGTTCCGACTAATTGGAGATGAAGCCAACACGGTTTCTATAGACTCCCTTGAGCATCGCAGAAATGTTGGTGTACTAAGCATTTACTACCACTACTTTCATGGTAAATGCAGTGAGGAACTTGCTAAACTTATTCCTCCTCTGTACTCAATTCCTAGAAACACACGCCTATCGTCAAGCGCACACGACTAACTGTTAAGCTTCCGAATTCCCGCACAGTGAAATATAGGCGGTCATTCATACCCCGAACTTCTAAGCTCTGGAATGCATTGCCTAAAGATGTATTCCCATTGTCATACGATCTTCGACGTTTCAAACTTAACGTCCACCGGCATTTTAGGCTTTTCCCTCCTTTTAATCCCGACTAACCTCAACTCCTTACTCCTTTTTTCCCTTACCGACATGACTGTGTAATTTACATTAAAGGGTGACCCACTAAGTTGTGTTCGGCTTTAAAAAAAAAAAATTAAAGTGCGAATAAATAAATTATCACTTATTTTTTTTAAGCGAATTGTGTTTTTACTTGAAATCCCGGCGAACCCCTAGCTCGCAACAATATTTTTATATTTCTTTTTAAACTTCCGGCACGAAAGTGGTAATAACTTCAAAACCATTCAATAAGTAAATCAGTTCCCTCATCAAAGTTCTGATTTAAGGATATGCGAAGAAAAAAGTTCGAGTTTCTAACAACTTTGGCAAAAAAATCGTTTATAAAACATTACATTTAAAGTCAAATTGACGATTTCGAGTATACGATAAACTTTCATAGGTTAAGTTGGTTAAAAAAACAGCATTGCAACAATTTAGCACAAATCGAAAAAATTATCCAATTTCACTAACTTTATTGAGGAGGGAAAAATTCCGGGTCCAGGTTGCCGATCTGCATCTATGAAATTTCACATCTTCTATCCAAATCCACAATCCAAATACGATTTCCTAACCGGAAACTCGGCAGATGATCGTTTGGTATGACGCGTCATTCACCCATGTAGATCATAAGCATGAGAGAGAGAAAAGATACGAATGTTTCTAAGTTGAGAGTGGGAATGATAATCTCCGAAGTTTCGTTATTGGGGCCAGTGTTCGCAATTTAGCTAGTTTCCAGCTGATTTTGTTTCGACTGACATTTTTCTAAGAAAATTTCTGCTAATTTCTCCATCCACATATCTCAGCTATGCTCATTATTCATTAGCAAACTATTTAAAAGCAACCAATCAGTTTTTGTTAGTCTTTCTTTAATATTTTAACTTCACTTACCAAAAGTGACTTAAGTATAATAATTTTATTTATAAGGGATTGTAAATATTAAAAAAAAAACATAACAGGACTACGACTGGTCGTTAACCTCAATCGTGCGATACTCTAGTTGAAAGAGGTTTTTTTATTTTAAGAAGTTTTGTAGGGGAAGTGGTAGAGCGCGTGACGACATTGAACTAATTTTTTCACATCACGCTGAGGTTGCTATAAAAATGTTTTATACAAAATTGAGGATTCAAAAATTTAATAGGTACTGAGAAAATTAGTGTATTGGATTTAGTGAAATTGTGCAGTTTGCATGGGAGGTGGTGGAAGGAAGGGGAGGACTCAACTAATTTTTATACAGCAAATTGAAATTATTATAAAAGTATTATATTGCAAATTTCAGATCAATAGCTTTCATGCTTTTTGAAAAAATCCGTTTATTGTCAAATTGCGAAATTGTATCATTTTGTATGGGAGGGGGTAGAAGGGGTGAAAGTAAATGTCTAATTTTTTTTGGTCTTACTAACAATTCCAAATAAATATTTAGCGCGCAATTTCAACTCGCTAAGTTTTATACCCACTGAGTAAATTGGCTTAGAGTATTTCATGAAAAAGAGCAGTTTGTATGGGAGGTGGTGGAAGGAGGGAGAGGACACACATAATTTTTATATGATAGATTGATATCATCAAAAAACTAATATGTTCTAAATTTGAGACCAATAGCTTTTATACTTTTTGAGAAAATCCGCTTATTGTCAAATTGCGCAATTGTGTCATTTTGTATGGGAGGGGGTAGAAGGGGTGGAGCGATTTGGCCCGTTCACGAACTTGTCCTTACTTTTTTGCAAAAACGACGTGTACAAAATTTGAACTTTCTAGATCAACGCGTTCTCAAGCTAGAGAGGACACGGACGAACAGACGGACGGACAGACGGACGGACAGACGGATGGACAGACGGACGGACAGACGGACGGACAGACGGACGGACAGACGGACGGACGGACGGACATCCGGTTTTGAGATTTTTGAGTGATTATATGAACTTCTGTATCATTCATTTTTTTCTCCGAGCCTTATTTCTTAGCGTTACAAACTTTGTGGCAAACTTAAAATACTCTCAGATTTCATCTAGAGTATAAAAAAACATAAAAATTTAGCTCAATTCTTAACAAATTACTTCAGTCAAATCAGTCAAAATTGGATGTGAAGAAATTAATTTCCACCACTGATTGGGTCACCGCACGGCTCCATTCGGATAAAATTGCACATTTTACTTTATTATTCTAATAATAAAGTATTGTGATCGACACAGAAAAAAAAATTTGCTACCCTGAAAAAAAAATTTGCTACCCTGAAATTTTTTTTTCGCGTTTCATGACTACATTAGCCTAAAAATGCAAAAAAAAAAAAAAAAATCCGTCCCGCCGTACGCCGAACATATGGACTCTCCGAGACCGTTAAAGGTAGAATGTTCGTTTTTGGGTGGGTTGTTGATTGGGTAAGTGAGCTCCATTATCTAAATTTTGGGGAGTATCAGGTGGAAGGAGGAGGCGGGGGGAGGGAAAGAGTCAAAAACTTCACTTGTTGATATCTTCACCACGAATGTAGATAGGAAGCTGAAAATCAGCAGAGGTATGAAGAGGATTGTGGAACAAACTTTAAAAATAAAATAATAATAATAATGGCGTCCGAAAAGGGGGGAGGGCTAAAACCAAATTGTTAATCACAAAAAATTCATATTTTGGGACCATTAAGGTGACACGTCGATTCACCAGAATCAGATTAGAAAGAGGCTAATTATCGTCAGGGCGATGGTATGGGGGGAGGTGCAATGAAAAAAACTTAAAAAAGAATATCTCGATTATCTCTAAAGCTATGTCATCGAAACTTGAAACGTATACTAAGATTTACTAGCGAAATATGAAAAAATATAACATGCGTAAAGCCCAATCGTGTGATACTCTAGATGAAAGAGAAATTTTTTGATTTTAAGAAATTTTGTAGGGAAAGTGGTACAGGGATTGACGACATTGAACTAATGTTTTCTCATCACGCTAAGGCTGTCGACACACGATGCGAGTTAATATATATTATATTGCTTTTCGATATTACTAGTGTCATTATCCTATACATAATTCAGCCTTCTTATATCAAAATAGGAAGTTAATATATATTAGCTTGCATCGTCTGTCGAAGGCGTAAAGTTGCTATCAAAATGTTTTATACAAAATTTAGGATTCAAAAATTTAATAGGTACTGAGGAAATTAGTGTATTGAATTTAGTGGAATCGAGTCAGAAATAAATATAAGCATCATGCCCTCGATGATTTTGTAAAGTTGCGAAATTATGTTAGATTGTATGGGAGGAGGCAGAAGGAATAAAGCTAATAGTCTAATATTTTTTAGCCTTACTAATAATTCTAAATAAATATTAAGTACACAATTTCAACTCGATAAAATTTATACGCACTGAGTACATTGGCTTAAAGCATTTCATGAAAAAGTGCAGTTTATATGTGAGGTGGTGGAAGGAAGGACTTAAATAATTTTTATATAGTAGATTGAAATTATCATAAAAGTTATATATTCCAAATTTCAGATCAATAGCATCTTTACTTTTGGAGCACATCCGTTTATTGAGTCTAATTTTTTGGTCTTACTAATGATTCTAAATAAGTTATTAGAGCATAATTTGAGCTCGATAAATTTTATACGTACTGAGTAAATTGGTTTAGAGCACACAGGGGTAGAAGGAAAGGGAGGACACAAATATTTTGTATACCGTAGGTTGGAATTATTACAAAAATAATTTGTTCCAAATTTCAGACTAATAGCTACTATACTTTCCTAGCAAATCCGTTTATTGTCGAATTGCGAAATTGTGTCATTTTGTATGAGATGGTGTAGAAGGGGTGAAGCTGAGAGTCTAATCTTTTTTCGGTCTTACTAATAATTCTAAATAACTATTTAGTGCACAATTTGAGGTCGCTAAATTTTGTACGCACTGAGTAAATTGGTTTAGAATGTTTCATTAAAATGTACAGTTTGTATGGGAGGTGGTAGAATGAGGGAGAGGACACGCATAAATTTTATGCGGTAAATTAAAATCATCATTATAGTAATATATTCCAAATTTCAAACCAATAGCTTTTATACTTTTAGAGCAAATCCGTTTCTTGTCAAATTGCGAAATTGTGTCATTTTGTTTGGGAAGGGGTGGAGCGATTTTGCCCGTTCACAAACTTGACCTTACTTTTTTGTCGAATATGACGTGTATAAAATTTGAACTATCTAGCTCAACGCGATCTCAAGCTAGAGACGGACGGACGGACTTCCGGTTTTGAGAGATTATATGAATTTCTGTATCATTCATTTTTTTCTCCGAGTCTTATTTCTTAGCGTTACAAACTTTAGAGTAAACTTGTAATACTCTCAGATTTCATCTAGAGTATAAAAATCTTTTTCTTCCCACACGAAATTATTTTTTCGATCGTTTTCAAGAAATCGATTATCACCTAACTATTAAAAGCCAACAATTTTAAATTTTCCAAAAACACTTTCAAAAATAATTGAAACAAAATTGCGTCAAAAGTTTTTGCCCTTCTACCTTCTCCCATACAAAAGTATGAATCCGACCAATTTCAATAAATCAACTAATAACCAACAAATTAAAAGCTACGAACTTGAAATTTTGTACAAACACTTGACAAGAGAAATGAAATAAAACTGCATCACAAATTTTACGATTCCCTTACCCGCTCTACCCCCTCCCATACAAATGTTCGGTTTGGTGAATGTTAAATACACCGAATTTTATGAAAATTCTATGCAACTTCGTCTATGAAACACATTCTATACAGAGAATATTGAACGTGATTCAAGCAATTAATTAAAAAACTATTAACATCCACCCACCCTTACTATCACCTCCCCCCCCCCCCTCTCGTCATAAAAACCCGAACTTGCATAAACGAGTGAAATATTTTTAAATTTACAACAGCCTTGCCCAAGAACTCCCTTTCACTTAGTCTTCCCTAACCACTCTAACCTACATGTTGACTTTCCACGCATTCGTAACTTGTCCCAGGAATAATAAAGTTTCGCCCGACTTGTTGGCAGTTTATTTATGATAAATATAGTTTCTTCTCAAAATCAAATTGAAATCACCTTACTACAACCTCCTATACAAACTGCAAAATTTCCCTAGATGCAACGCACCATTTTTTTAGTATCTATAAAATTTATGGAGATCAAATTTTGAGTGAAGTATTTGATAGCAATTATAGTGATATGAGAAGAAATTAGACTGATCTCGCCACCCCGTCACAATTTTAAAGCAACATAATACAGTGGTAGACATTCGTATGAGCGCAATTCATTTTTTTTGAGATATTTCTTGAAAAAAAATAAATAAATAAATAAACTGCCAACAAGTCGGGCGCAATTTTATTATTTCTGTGACAAGTTGAGGGTGCGTGGAAAGTCAATATGCAGGTTATAGTGGTTAAGAAAGACTAAGTGAAAGGGAGTTCTAGGGTAGGGCTACTGTCAATTTAACACTTAACTGCGAATACGATCAATAGCTCTAAATATTTCATTCGTTTATTTATGGAAGTTTGGGTTTTTATGAGGAGAAGGGGGAGGGGTTAGTAAGGGTGGGTGGAAATGAATAATTTTTTAGTTGATTGCTTGAATCACGACCAATATTCTCTGTATAGAACGTCAGTTTCATAGACGTAGTTGCATAGAATTTTCATAAAATTTGGTGTATTTGACATTCACAAAACCAAAAATTTATATGGGAAGAGGTAGAGGAGGTAAGGGAATCGTAAAATTTGTAATGTAGTCATATTTCGTTTCTCTTGTAAGGTGCTCGTACAAAATTTCAAGTTCGTAGCTTTTGATTTGTTGGTTATTAGTTGATTTATTGATATTGTTCGAAATCGTACTTTTGTATGGGAAGGGGTAGAAGGGCAGGTGAGATCTCAAAACTTTTGACGCAATTTCGTTATAGATATTTTTACAAGTTTTTGTGCAAATTTCAAATTGATAGCTTCATACCTTTAGGGACTTTTTTTAAATGCATTCTTTAAATGCATTTCGCAAATTTTCAAGTTCTAACTTCAAATTTCAATCAAAAAATTTCAGTTTTTTTTTTTTTTGTATTGCACATGAAATATCTTGTGAACGTTAAACCCATTTCGGTGCATGACAATTGTTGGAACAAATTACTATTTGTTCTCTATGTACATATATCAAATAGATGTAGCCACGTTGCAAAATTTAAACTTTGTATCTTACACCAAGAGCCCTAAAAAAATCTTCGACATTTTTCTTACCACCTCCCTCTTCTTACATACCCCAACATAAAATTTTCACCAAAATTGAAGACTATGTAGTTCTACTATCTGACAAAATTGTGATATCTGTACTCAGCTTTAAGATATAATGTTGTGAAATTTTGGAAAGTGCACCATTTTTGCTCCCCATTTATTATGCACCGTTTTTGCTCCTCATTTATCACCACTACTATTAAGCCCAAATGTTATATTTTTCAATAACATAGCTAAGATATAGTAGAGACATTCATTTTTATGTGTTTTTCTTTACACCCTCCTGATCCTCCCCCTTACAATAATTAGCCTCCTTCTAAGCTGATTCTTGTGGATCTCTATACCATCTTAATGGTCCCAAAATATGAATTTTTTATGGTAAGTTGCCAAGATATAATCATTTAAAAAAAATCGACCGACAATTTTTTTATAGTCCACCTTTACGGACCCCAATGGATAAAAAAAAAATTAAATTATTTTTAATGTTTGTCCCACAAACCCTTCTATGTACACATACATATGTTGATTTTTAGCTTCCTAGCTAGAACCATGGTTGAGTAATTCGAGTCCTTAGTTTTGGTTTTAGCGCTCCCCTCGCCTCGCCCTTAATCCTTACAACCGCCAAAATGGATATCCGCCTGAGATTCGCAACCATCTATCAATTCAACCAGAAATTAACTTTCTATCTTGAAGGGTTTGGGAGTTGATGTGCGCTGAGCGTACACGTACGGCGTACAGACAGATGGCTTGGTTTTTCCATTTTTTACATTTAACGCGAAAAAAAAACAAAATTTAAGGGTAGCAAGGTTTTTTTTTCAAGTCGATCACAATAAATAATAAAGTAATAACAAAACAAACTCGAAACGAATTGTAAAAGATTATTTCGAACATTCTACGAGCATAAAATTTCGGGATGTGTGGCTACAAAATGAAATTTTTAAAGATGAATGAAATTATGATCTTCTTGTGTTACCAAAATGTTTCTGTTCGAGGGTGGATTTTCGAATCGCTTCCCGATAAAGATCTTTACATGCATTACAATACGTTTCTATCAGATTTTGTTACCATATTCCGTGTAGATTCAAGAAAACTTGACATTTCCTACTATTAGGACTTCGTTAAACATTAGTTTTGATTTTTTATTGATGACAATCAAAGCGCTTTGTCGAACTTAATGAATTGAAATTCTTCCTAGTAATATAAATATTAAGTTATACTACATTTATTTATACCAAGAATTTCCAAACTTAATTTGGTAGTATGATACGATGCTAATCGCGGGAGGATCTCTGCGAAATTATATCAAATCCCCTCCCCGTAAATGAAAACTTTAATTTTAAAGGCAGAAATATTCCAAAGCTCATCACATATCCATGAAAATAAATGATTGGTATTCCTTTTGCACTGAATCTAATTGATTATTTATGATAAAGTTCCAAACGGTTAGATTTCTTAGAAACCATTAAGACACGAGTATGTTTCAATGTCCTTAACTTATTCATGACTTTGAAATAACTTAACAGTTCAAAATGTATAAGTTTCAAGAGGTAGGTATGTAAGAAGAACCATAGCTACATACACCATATTATCTGTGGTTTAGTACTCCCTATTACAGAACTAATTTATTAATGATACTGCAGCGATCGTTATTAATTATAGCCTCAAAACTTAAGAAATTACAACACTTACCATTCGAAACCTTTCATTTTATCTGCAATCAGTACCAGGCCGAAAACCAGGGAATTCTTTAAGATTCAACTCCAATGATCAACCAGCCGGTCAGTTAAGAAAACGAGCTTTTATCGAACTAATTGATCACGCTCCCACGGACTAAAGCACTGCGGTAAGGCGATTTTTCACCTTAAAATTTCACTTGTATTTTCGATCTTGGGCTAGCCGACAACTTAAAAGTCGCACACAAATTTAACGCATAAATTTTTCTTCACGCTGTTTTATTTTTGCATACAAACCAAGTATGTGGACAGCATAAATAAGAGAACTGAACTTTGATTAAAATTTTATTATTAAAAAAAAAAACTTTCACTAAAAATTTATTGCGAAAATCTTCAAACAGGTTGTTTAAATAAAGTTTAAAAATCTATGTAAAAAAATAATTAACTAAATACTCTAATAATTATTAGAAAAGGGTCACCACATGAACTGCATGTAAAGTTTATTCCGCACAAAAAAAATACTATCACTCCTTAACACTTAAGAACTGAACAACCACCGAAGATTTTCACGTGTGATTTCGCGTAAATTTCACCTGAATTTTTTGAAATCTAAAAGATGTGTGAACACTCAGCCGTACAACATTCTTATAGCAAGTTCGCGACGTTACTGTACGAAGCGAATTCTGCAAATCGCTCGATCTACTCAGCTCGCAGTAAAGCAGCAAAACACACTCATTGTTGCGAATATTTCAAAAGAGGGAGCTTGCAAAAAGTGTCCCGCCGCACACCCTCATGCCCCACACCTCGCGCGGGGTATCCCCCCGTCGATTCAATGTAACTTTGTTCGGACATTCCTCAATGAATGAATGAATGGAGCCCGAAAGTTTACTTTACACCGGGCTGATAAGATGTGAGTTGTACGCGAAAGCTATACACAATAAACATGTGTAGTAAAAGTTTAGTGTAAGCTAAAATAAGCGGCGAGCACTGCCAGAATTGTAAAGCTTCTCATTTCGGCGAAACAAACTACCTGTTGCTTTTTTGCAGGCCGGCAGAAGAATGCAACTGTGACGTATATAAAGTTAGCAGTCCACTTGTAGCTGCCTGCAAAAAAAAATAACTAGAGATTTTATTACTTACTAGCAAACGCCCGCGACTTCGTTCGCATAAAAATAGCAATAATAACCAATTTTTGAGAGTGTAGTTAGTAATACATTATGTGGGATATATAATCTGCTTACCTTAATGGCTCTTTGAAGAAAATGGTTTGTATATTATTGGAATCAGAACCATGAATTATTCAGAATGAAAGCATGATACTTTCATTTTTATGGGACAGGCTCGTGATCAAATCAAACCCGTGATTAGAGATCATATATGTGTTGAAGAGCGTTAAGGACATGTGAATAATTGTAGCTGGTGGTATTTAAAAAAAAAAAATCCAAATAAACTAACATTAAGCTTAATAACATAACAGGACTACGATTGTGAGTAAAGCCCAATCATACGATAATATGTATAGATAAAATCGAAATTTTTGCGGTGTTAAGAAATTTTGTATGGGTAGTTGTAGAAGGGGTAACAGCAGTGAACTAATTTGTTTCACATCATGCTAGAGTAGCTATAAAAATGTTTTGTACCAAATTTAAGCTTCAAAAATTGAGTAGGTACTGAGAAACTTAGTGCATTGAATTTAATGAAATTGTGCAATTTGTATGGGAGGTGGTAGAAGGAGTGGGGGGTTTTTGGTGATTTTTCGAGAAACAACTATAACTATCATGCAACTGATATACTTTAAATTTAAGATCTGTATCATTCAGACTTTTCAAGAAAATCGAATTGTTATATAGTCGTGAAATGTGTCTCATTGTATGGGAGGGGGTAGAAGGAGTGAAGCTACTCGGTTAATTTTTCCCGATATTAATAAGGCCAAATCGCTAATTAAGGATTAATGCTAATTAAGGATTAAGTTCAAATTTTTACCTCGATGAAATTTAAATGTACTGAGAAAATTCGTTTAGAGTATTCCATGAAAAAATGCGGTTTATATGGGAGGTGGTGGAAGGAGAAGGGAGTTTTTGGTGATTTCTTGAGAAACAGCTATAATCATTATGCAATTGATATATTTTAAATTTCAGATTAGTAACATTCACACTTTTCAAGAAAATCGAATTCTCGTTAAGTCGTGGAACTGTGTCACATTGTATGGGAGGGGGTAGAAGGAGTGAAGCTAATCGATTAATTTTTTCCAGATATTAATAATAATGTTAATTAAAGATTTAGTACAATATTTAAGCTCGATGGAAGTTACGCATACTGAGAAATTTGGTATAAAGTGATTCATGAAAAAGTGTAGTTTGTATGGGAGGTGGTGAAAGGAGTGACTAAACTCAAACAATTTGTATACCAAAAGACTGCATTTATAATAGAAATAATATATTCCAAATTTCAAATTAATAGCTTTTATAGTTACCAAGAAAATTTGAATAATACATATTTTGAAAATTAGTCACTTTGTATGGGAGGGGGTAGAAGGAGTGAGGGGAGTGAAATGAAACCAAAAGCAGATTTCATTCCGATGCACACCTAACAAACTGTGCAAGTTTCATTACAATCGGTTCAGCCGTTTGTGCGTGAAAAGCGGTCGTACAGACAGACAGACAGACAGACAGACAGACAGACAGACAGACAAAAATTTCAAAAATGTATTTTTATGCTTAGTTAGTGATAAAGTAACTCAAAAAACTAACTTTTAGCCGTTTATAAGCAAATAACAGACAGACACTACAATTATATTTATATGTATAGATTTGTTTTTTGTATCTTCCAGCTTTTCCGAGAAATTGGCAAACTGCTATCTTAAATCTTGTTAGCAGCCACCGCGATTTCTCATTGCCTAATTATGCTTGAGGGATGATATATGTATGTACCAGAATTGAGGGATGATATATGTATGTACCAGAATTTGTTACTTTTAAAGTACTTTCCGAAAACAATAAAAATAATTTTGCTCCGATTAATTTGACAACAGGAATTAGTAATATTAGCGATGATAACAAAATTAAGGCTAACACGTGAATCAAACAATTTTCGTGATACGATTGCAGGAGTAATATCTTAAGTACGTAACGAATAAATTTGTATCATGGATATTCGAGTACAAATATACACAAAAGAACATGAATCACCATTTCCCGAAATTCCTTCCACTGATGTGCCTAAAATTATGCCGTAATAAACATTAATTAATAAAGACGTGGAGACAAATGAAATACCACAAAAGAACGAACTATTTTATTAATCATCATTTTATTCGTGGTTCTCATTTTTTAGAAATTCAAAAATTTTTAAAATCCTGCATATAGCACGATTAAGAATATGCGTTGTAGGACGGATTACATATCGGGTTTTCCAATAGGGACTTGACAACTTTGAATTCAATTTGTGAACGCACCCTTTCACTAATCATCGAACTGTCACTGTCAATTTATTCAGTAAACTTAACATTTTTATCATGGTAAAGTACACGAAGGAACAACGTCTGCAAATTATAAAAATTTAGTACAGAAATTCGGAGTCGGTGACCGCTCCTTTAAGAGCGTTAACTCCGATTTTCGGTCGTAATTCTCGCCCTAGTAGACAGGCAGTAACAAGTTTAGTGCAAAAATTTGAGTCTACATATTCGTTGTGTGATGTTGCCGTGCCAGTGAGACAACGGGTTGGTCGAAGTGTCGAAAATATCGCTGCCGTTGAAACGTCCGTAGCAAATGATCCAAATCAGTCAATTCCACGGCGTTCTCAAGAGTTGGGCATCGCCCAGACCACGTTATGGCGAATTTTGCGTAAGGATCTTGGTTTATACCCATACAAGATCAAGCTGACTCAAGAATTGAAGCCGATGGACCATTTGAAGCGACGTACGTTCTCCGATTGGGCTCTGGAAAAGATGCGCCAAGATGATCAATTTCATCGCAAAATCATCTTCAGTGACGAAGCTCATTTTTGGCTCAGGGGGTTCGTCAATAAGCAAAATATGCGTTATTGGTCTGGTGAAAATCCACATGTGCTTCATGAAAGACCACTTCATCCACAAAAAATAACTGTTTGGTGCGGTTTGCATGCCGGCGGCGTCATAGGGCCATATTTTTTCGTCGACGATAATGATCGTCACGTTACTGTGAATGGTAATCGTTATCGCGCCATGATTACCGATTATTTTTGGCCCGAATTGGAAGATATGGACTTGGGCAACATGTGGTTTCAACAGGACGGTGCCACAAGCCACACAGCACACGTTACAATCGATTTATTGAAGAGTAAGTTTGATGAGCGTGTTATCTCAAGAAATGGACCAGTCGATTGGCCGCCTCGTTCGTGCGATTTAACGCCTCTGGACTTTTTTCTTTGGGGCCACGTCAAGTCGTTGGTCTATGCCAACAAGCCGACGACGTTGGAAGAGCTCAGAGCCAACATTGAACACGAAATAGCAGCCGTTTCGGCCGAAATGTGTGGCCGAGTCATCGAAAATTGGGTCCAACGAATCGACCGCTACAAACGTGCCCGCGGTGGCCATATGAACAAAGTCGAGTTCCATTCATAAATGTTTTGATTGTACTTCAACCCGATAATAAAGTTTTTGAAATATCTCAAATGGTTTGCATTTTATTTTGAAAAAAAGTTGTCAAGTCCTTATTGGAAAACCCTTTATATGAGAAACCGGAAATTGTTTTTCAGCTGCAATAATTTCTCTTTCTTTAATTTGTGCAGCACAACAATTTTCTTTTTGCTTCTATTTCATGAATATAAGTACCCTATTTCATAAAGGTAATTGTTCTCAGTTAAAAAGTCAGCGAAATCCTGCAGGCAGCTAGAAGCATCAAATTAGATCTCGATTTTTAGGACCAAATCCGTGAGGAAAATCGACGTGCGCTTTTCTGTAGTAATAAATTCCATTTCTCTTCAATTTGTGCAATGCAACAAATTCTGTTTTGAATTAGTAGCATGAAAATAAGTGTCCTGAGTCAAATAATTAACAAGATCTTGCAGGCAGCTGGAAGCACCAAATTAGATCCCGATTTTTAAGATCAAATCTGTGAGAAAAATCGACTTAAGCTTTGCAGTGGTATTGAAATCCATTTTTCCTGAAAAGGTTGGCACCACGGCAACATACATTTTCATTATTTCCGAGTCGACCTTAAAGGACGTGAATCGTAAATTCTTAGTAATTGATTTGTATAAATTTTGCTATTTTGATTTAATTTTCAGTCGAACACGGAGTCTCTTGAAAAATGATTATTTTGCTTATGCATCTACAGATAAGATTTAAATTCTCCGAAAATCTAATCTTGCAAAAAGGGTTTTGCTTAAAATTGTAGGAGTGAATTTTCTTCAAAAAAAAGTACCGTGAACATTGGACATGGTTAATCGTATGGTTTGGTGAATGTTTTCACAGTGCATTTTGAAATGAAAGAAAAGATTTCCGTATTCTACACTGTTATGCTTTATTATTCGTGACGTTTCGGTCTCTGCTGAGACCTTTATCAAAATTCTGATACCACATTCATGGAGCGCATCATAACTGGTGATGAGGCATGGGTCTATGAGTTTGACATGCAAACCAGTCAACAATCATCGGAATGGAGGAAAAAAAGGACATAAAACAAAAATTGCCGTGGACTACTTAGTTGTAGCCATTTAACCAGCTGCTGTAAACAATCTGATTAACAGACCGCCCTAAGTTTTGGAATAATAATTAAAGACAGTCCTACTTGCTTATCAAAAAAAAAATTTTGAAATATCATTTCCCAGACTAATTTTAATTACAACTTCCCGATACCTTATGGTCACAATGTATAAAAGTACAAAAGCTGAAATTCGAAATGGTGAGCACTGCAGGTATTCTCAGTCCACTATAGAAGATTGGATAATATAGTTGAGAATCGCGGTTTGATATTGAGGAGAATCGCTATTACTTTCATTGCAATGTGCCCCAATTTTCGAGCTTTGGGGATAAAATTCAAACGGGCCCCTAAAATATTTTGTTAGAAATTTCGATGGGTTTTGTTTTCAGCGGAATGAGCTTCATGCACATGAACTTACATTTATCATACGCATATTTATAATCTAGATTAAATCTGAGACTACATCGTGTTTGCCTTATCGTTTGTACCCGTACAACCAGGCGTAAAGTAGCTTTATCCATCGATATAGACAAATTCAGATCTTTATAATTAATCAACGATTTA
Organism: Chorisops tibialis; assembly: GCA_963669355.1. Classification (NCBI taxonomy): domain Eukaryota; kingdom Metazoa; phylum Arthropoda; class Insecta; order Diptera; family Stratiomyidae; genus Chorisops; species Chorisops tibialis. The sequence continues at coordinate 215,192,982 of OY770263.1, forward strand.
CATAGAGATAGATAGATATCACGTTGACTTAATAAATCTTTACAGAGATCTATATAGCTTGGTTGAACGGGTAACGTTAAGAAATAATGCTCAGACAGAGTCACCAAGGGTACAACAATATTTTTTGTTGCTTAGACACATCGATTCTGAGTGACCGTCTATCTGTCTGTCTGTTCGTCTGTTTACAACATAACTCTCGAACGCTTTGACCTATTGTTCTGAAATTTCTTTTATCTGATTTTTATCAAAACAGAAACTTTTAGTTCGTGAATGGTCTACATCTCCTCACTCCTTCTACCCCCTCCCATACAAATTTCGTGAATTTTCGAAATTTATAGATATCGATTTTCTTCCGAAACTATTTAATTCAAAATATAATGATATGGATAATAAATTAAATTATTATTCATATTAATCCGGCCCCCTTACTTCTTCTTTCCTCTCCCATACAATCGACTTTCATTGCAACTAGCAAAGCTATTGCAAAAAACACGATTTTTTGCGGAAACTGATTATGTTATAATTGCAAACACATTTGGAACAATTATCATTTCACTCCTTCTAACCTCTATCTCCATACGTTTCTTCAAAACATTCAATGCTATCGACTTAAAATTTTGACTAAAATATAATAATGGAAATGTCTTCAATGTCAAAAAATTTTGGATTGATCCGTGTACTCATTCTTCCCCCTCCTATACAAATGCATTATTTCGATGAATGTATTATATCGATATCCATTAAAACTAGAAACTTAACATTTTGCCAGAATTTTTCCCTTGATAATTGCTATAAGTGCTTTCACTCCACTCCCATACATATTTCTATATTAGAAATTCCAGAAAATAATTTCTTATAAAAGCGATTGAGCTTAAAATTACAACAAATCATGCGCTCTGAAAAAAAAATTTTAAAGCAATTATTTGATATGTAAAAATGAGAAAAAACGTATGTAGATTTTAGCCAAAATAACTACCATATCATTAAAAAATTGCTAAATATCTATTTTATTTTGAATTTTTTCAAAGTCTTAAAATCAAATAACAATCATGTTATTGTGAATGGATAAAGATATAAAATTACAGTCCTGCAACTTCATTGAGAAATGATAACCTTTGACATGTAAATATTTAACCTTTTAATAATAAAATGATATGCAATTTACATTAAAAATGTACGCTTTTCGAATAAAATATTTCAATGATTATTTTTAAATCAGCCCATATTTGTATCAAAATTGATTTATTTATTTACAAAAATGAATAACAAAATCATCCTGTGCATCACTGACTGTTGGTTTATGCTGTCGGCTGATTCGGCTAGGTTGAAGAACGGAGTGGATTAATATCGCAATAAGATAGTCTCTGGAATATGAAAAATAGTATCTCAATTAATTTTGAGTTTAATTCAGAATTTACTTTTTTCTATTCTATATTGTTCCTTACATTGAGTCAAAAATTGTTTGCCAGATTAATCCTTGACTTCATTTTACTCTAGATGAAATCTGAGAGTATATTGTGTTTGCCTTACCGTTTGTAACGCTAAGAAATAATGCTCGCACAGAGCCGCTAAGGGTACAGAAATAATTGTTGTCGCTCGAAAACTTCGATTCCGAGTTGCTGTCTTTCCGTCTGTCCGTATGTGCATCTGTCTACAGCATAACTCTCGAAAGCTTTGAGCTATAGTGCTAAACATTTTTGTATGTCATTTTTAGCAAAAAGTAACTTTAAGTTCGAGATCGGGTCACATCCCCCTACTCCTTCTACCCCCTTCGATACAAATTTCAGGAAATTCCGAAACTTTCAGAAATTGATTTTTCTTTGAAACTATTTAAGCTATCGACTTGAAATTTGGGTCAAAGTATTATGATATAGATGTTATTAGTATGACTGAATATTGATCCGATCCCGTCACTCCTTCTACCCCCTCCCATACAAATGCATAATTTTGAAAAATGCATTTTTTCGATTTTCATTGAAACTAGCAAAGTTATAAAAATTTTTGCCAGAATTAATTTTATTATAAGTGCAATCAGTATTGAAAAAAATTATCAACTGCACCTTACTCCTTCTACCCATACAAATTTCACGAAATTTGGAAATTTAAATTAAATTATTTTTCTGCAAAACTGTTAAAGCTATCAACTTGATATTTTGTATAAAGTATACAAATAGAAAGGTCAATAACGTGAAAAAAAATTGTTTTGATCCGTACACTCCTTCTACCCCCTCCCAAACAAATGCATAATTTTTTTTAAATGCATTATATCGATTACCATTAAAACATTAAAACTAGAAAAAGTACAAACTTACAATTTCGCCAGAATCTATTTTTTAATAATTCCAATAAACGCTGGAATAAATTATCAACTCCGCTTGACTCCTTCTACCCCCTCCCATATAAATATCTGCATTATAAATTCAAGAAAAGCATTTCTTCTTCGAATAAATGAGAGCTATCGACTTTGAAATTGAATCAATGCATGGTGATAAGGATGATTATAAGCAGTTTCAAAATTATCTTAAATGCTCCACTTCCTCTGCCACCTCCCATACAAATGCCCCAATTTCAGGAAAACTATGTCCAATTTCTTTAAAAATAAGGAAAACTAAAAACTTTAAATTCAGTAAAAAACATTTTGCATGCCATGTTCGGTGTCATATACGAAAAATACAAACCTCCCCCTCCACTTCTACCACCTCCCTTGCAAAAGTTTCTATTCACTATTCGAAAGAATTTGAGATGACATATTTGCCGGTATATTAAAGTCATTTCCATCTCATCTAGATTAACATATATATCATATATATCATAATTCTGTTATGTTTTTTAAAAATTTTCAACATAGTATAAGCAGAGTTAGCAAAATTGAATAATAATTTATTTTCCTTTCCTGGAAACATGTGGGTAAAGTCGATATCAATTTGTAACAGAGCAAGTAAGAAATAATGAAATAATTTATGCCATGTGCTGAAGATATCATTTACATTATTTTTTTTAACGAATATTTGCAAAGCGGAAACTGGCAGTTAATTTCCAAAACTCTAATATTTTCTGTATTAATCTCGGGTCATTATTATTTTGCAACCACACCATGTAATTAATAATTTCTTCTGAAAATAGAAATTGTTTTAAAAATGTTTTCGTTTTCATTTCATTTCATAAGAACTGTGTCTGATTTTCCTTACAGAAGCCTTTTGTCCTGAATTTCAGATTACGATACCTGTCCTAAAGCTTTCCTGATGGATTCTTCTTGTTATTGCGTGGAACAAAATACACTGACAAAAAATAGTTGAAATTGAAATCATTAATTTTTCATTTAATAAAAGATACACATATACTCCCAAACTTACAGACTTTTCACTAGGAAATAATTTTTGAATGGCATTTGCATAACAACTAAATTCATTGGCAAGTATTTTCTGTATATGCGTTATAAGAAGAAAGTCCACAATATAGTGTACTAAGTTTGTTTGTTGAGAGCCTTATTCTTTTCGTAATGTCTGAGTACAATTTGTCCTTTAATGCTATTACGCAAATTTTTTTCTATGTCAACTGGGTTTTCAGTAAGGTGATAGCAATTTATATTGGCATTCCCTGAAGTCGAAGATAAAGGACTCGACTTTTCGAGCCAATCTTTGACATTATTATCAATGAATAATGCTGTAGAAAGCAATGCTATACTATGTAGAGGTATGCCTTGTACAACATGATTGAAATACGTATTATTAAAAGCTCTCAAAGAATATTTAAAAAAAATTGATTCACAAAATATAATGGAATAAGTACGGTAAAGTATAATTTTCAATTCCATTCGCTATTTTTTTAGCTTCACCTTAAAACATATTTTTTTCCCGAATCGGGTAATATCTGGAAACGAATTGTCGATGTCCGAAATTTCTATTTCTTTAAGAACATTTATGTCTACTTTTTACTTATTTAAATGTTCGATAGATTCTTCTAATAATCCCCATGATTGAAATAATTTTATACTTTCGTTGTTTTCATTAGTTGAAAAAATCACCACGTTGATGAGGACACCGATAAGGATACTGATAATCAGTTTCAATATCTTGCAAAACCTTCCACTTCCACTACCACCTCTCATACAAATCCCTTGACTTCAGAAAAACAATGTCCAATTTCCTTGAAAATATGAAGGCTACAAATTTTAAATTCAACGCGACATTTTGCATAAAATATTTGGTGTTATATACAAGAATTGAAAAAATCCTCCATCTGCTTCAACCACCTCCCGTACAAATGTCACCATTCACTTTTCGAAAGAATTTGAGACTACATATTTGCGGCTACATTACACTCATTCCTTTTTCATCTAGAGTTTACGCCCAATCATAATTCTATTATGATTATGCTCTAGATGAAATCTGAGAGTGTTATAAGTTTGCCACAAAGTTTGTAACGCTAAGAAATAAGGCTCGGAAAAAAATCAATGATACAAAACTTCACATAATCAATCAAAAATCTCAAAACCGGAAGTCCGTCCGTCCGTCTCTAGCTTGAGAACGCGTTGAACCAGGAAGCTCAAATTTTGAACATGTCGTTTTTGAAAAATAAGTTAAGTCAAGTTCATGAACGCGCCAAATCGCTTCACTCCTTTTACCCCATCCCATTCAAAATGACACAATTTCAAAATTTGACAATAAACGGATTTGCTCGAGAATTATAAAAGCTATTGATCTGAAATTTAAAATGTATTACTTTTCTGATGATTTTAGTTCACTCTAGAAAAATTATTTAAGTCCTGCTCCTTCTGCCACCACCTCAGATATAAACTGCACTTTTTCATGAGATACTCTAATCAAATTTACTCAGTACATATAAAATTTATAGAGCTGAAATTGTGCACTTAATATTTGTTTATAATTATTAGTAGGACGAAAAAAATTGGATGATTAGCTACACTCCTCCTACCCCCTACCATACAATCTGACACAATTTCACGACTTTGCAAAAAGTCGATTTTCCTGAAAAGAATGGATGCTACTGACCTGCAATTTTAATACGTCAAAAGCAAGATATGTATACTCTAGATCAAATCTGAGAGTATATTGTGTTTGTCTTACCGTTTGTAGCGCTAAGAAATAAAAAGTACAAACAAATAAAAGTACAAACTTACAATTTTGCCAGAATTTGTTTTTTAATAATTGCAATAAACGCTAGAAAAAATTATCAGCTCCGCTTCACTCCTTCTACACCCTCCCATATAAATATCTATATTACACATTCAAGAAAAGCATTTTTCCTTCGAATATATGAGAGCTATCGACTTTGAAATTGAATCAAAGCAAGGTTATAAGGATGACGATAAGCAGTTTCAAAATCATCTTAAACGCTTCATTCCCTCTGCCACCTCCCATACAAATGCCCCAATTTCAGGAAAACTATGTCCAATTTCTTTACAAATAATGAAAACTAAAATCTTTAAATGCAGCAAAAACATTTTGCATGCCATGTTCGGCGTCATATACAAAAAATACAAACCTCCCATCTACTTCTACCACCTCCCATGCAAAAATTTCTATTCAATATTCGAAAGAGTTTGAGATGACATATTTTCCGGTATAAGTGATTTTCATCTCATCTATAGTATCATATGATTGGGCTTTAAGCCCAATCATAATTCTGTTATGTTTTTAATTATTTCTGAAAAGTCATTAAGAACGCGCACCTCCTTCTACCCCCTCCCATACAAACTGCATAATTTCACTAAATCCAATACACTAATTTACCTATTAAATTTTTGAATTCTCAATTTTGTATGAAACATTTTGATAGCAACTCTAACGTGATGCAAAAAAATGAGTTCTATGTCGGCACCCCCTCCACTACTTCCCCTACGAAATTTCTTAAAAACAAAAAAATTCTCTTTCATCTAAAGTGTATAGTCCTGTTATGTTATTTTTCTTTATGTTTTCATTTTATAGTGAGTACGAACTGAAAGAATAACGGACAGACGGTTCCATTAACTCGGTATCAAACCCATAAAACTGCTGATCGGCATAATATTTTTCGAAGATGATATTAAGAGCCGCTAATATTCAAGCTAAAATTAAAAATTTGTTTATTTGAACAAAGTTTAGTTTAATAGAAACTATATTGAGATTAATAGAAGAATTAGAAGAAGCTATTCATAGTCATAGTCAACAGTAAGTGATCTCAATTAATGGAAGAAGGCTACGGAAAAAATATGGAATTATTAGTAAGATTTATTTTTAAATGTTCTCGCGAGACAATTTGTGACTTGAGAACTCACGCGTGAGATGTTTTCTCACACTACCTATTTCTCTTAAAAAACATAACAGAATTATGATTGGCCTTAAAGCCCAATCATATGATACTCTAGATGAGATGGAAATGACTTTAATATACCGGAAAATATGTCATCTCAAATTCTTTCGAATAGTGAATAGAGACTTTTGCATAGGAGGTGGTATTTTTCGTATATGACACCGAACATGGCATGCAAAATGTTTTTTGCTGAATTTAGAATTTTTAGTTTTCATTATTTTTAAAGAAGTTGGTCATAGTTTTCCTGAAATTGGAGCATTTGTATGGGAGGTGGCAGAGGAAGTGGAGCGTTTAAGATGATTTTGAAACTGCTTATCATCATCCTTATCACCATGCTTTGATTCAATTTCAAAGTCGATAGCTCTCATATACTTGAAGGAGAAATGGTTTTCTTGAATTTATAATACAGATATTTGTATGGGAGGTGGTAGAAGGAGTGAAGCGGAGCTGATAATTATTTTTAACACTTATTTCTATTATTAAGAAACAAATTCTGGCAAAATTTGAAGTTTGTACTTTTTCTAGTTTGAATGGATATCGATAAAATGCATTTAACAAAAATTATGCATTTGTTTGGGAGGGGGTAGAAGGAGTGTACGGATCAAAACATAATTTTTTTCGCATTATTAATATTTCTATTTGTATACTATATACAAAATATCAAGTTGATAGCTTTGACAGTTTCGAAGAAAAATAATTTAATTTAAGTTTCGAAATTTCGTAAAATTTGTATGGGAGGGGGTAGAAGGGGTAAAGGGATCGGGTCAATATTCCGTGATAATAATGACATATATATCATAATACTTTGACCTAAATATCAAGTAGATAGCTTAAATAGTTTCGAAGAAAAATCAATTTCTTAATATTTTGAAATTTCATGAAATTTGTATGGGAGTGGGTAGAAGGAGTGTGGGGATGTAGCCCATTCACGAACTTAAAGTTACTTTTTTGCTAAAAATGACACAAAAATATTTTTAACACTATAGCTCAAAGCTTTCGAGAGTTTTGCTGTAGACAGACAGACAGACAGACGGACAGACGGTCACTCGGAATCGAAGTTTTTGAGCGACAACAAATATTGCTGTACCCTTGGCGGCTCTGTGCGAGCATTATTTTTTAGCGTTACAAACGGTAAAGCAAACACAATATACTCTCAGATTTCATCTAGAGTATAAAAATCCTTTAGTAAATCAAACACTGAAACGCATTTTTGCTTATTTGAGAGGAAAATTGTCATACAAACTAAAATTTGTTATTAAAAAAAAACATTTGCACGTATATTTATTTAAAGTTTTATGAAAAAGTTTGAAAGGCGATACAAACTAAGAAATATTGTTTACACATAATAATAATAAACAATGTAAATTTTATATATTTTTAATTTAAAAGTTTTTATCATTTTTAAAAGTTCATTCACCCATGAAATGATGATGGAAGTTCATTACCAACTCTTTTCTTGCATATGAAAAACAAAGTCTCACTATACTTCGATTAGCAAACCACCTCTTGCAACTCTCCAATAAGGGCTAATAGTTTCGTAACAGGTTGGATATTTGGAGTAGGTTCCAAATAGAATAGATAGAGCAGCAGCTACAACGTAGAGTCATTGATATACTATTTTTTTTTTTGTAGTGTGAGTATTTTGCTCATAGTGGGAATTCTGAAGAGTTAATACTGGGTGTATCAACAAGAGGAGAAGAATTTGTTTTTGCAATAAAATAAACAAAAAACAACACATTGTGTTCCATACATAATCCACATGTTTCAGCTTTATAATTCAATAAAAATTTCAGAGACATCCAAAAAATCGTTCGTTTTATTCAAAAATCAAACCCTAAACTTCTTACTGATATACCCTATACAATACTTTAATATTAAAAACAAAATATGTTTCATTTTTTAAACGCCTATCAGCATTCGACGGAGTTCCTGATGCATGCGTGTTCTTGCGACAACATTGATACTTAAGTGCGCTTGTTTTCGCTGGATTTCAAATAAAAATAAAACTTGTTCACTTTTATTTTAAATAACTACAAACTTTATTTATGGCTTTTCAATTAAATCAGTTTTACACTTTTTGCTCTCAATATTTCGAATTTATTCTTCGCACAATTCGTGCTATCGATCACACAGCTTGATCGCCTTCTAAATTCCGACTGACTCACAACACGTCGCCTCCATTCTTGCACTAATTACGATTCGTCGATCACACGACTCAATCCCCAGTAACTCACAATATGTCGCCTCATCCCTCACACTAATCGTGCTCCGTCGATCACACGGCTCGATTGGTTTCTCAATCTCGACTGACAGCCTATCACAAGCACACCCTCTTTTGTTCGATTCGGCCACTTTTCGGCTGCGATTCGGCCTTTTATGCTTTTCCGAAGTATCATTTCCTTTAGGCCGCTTTTCGTCCGCTATTCGGCCTTCTAGACTGTTTCAATGAATCATTTCCTTTTTGGCCGCTTTTCGGCATTCTATGCTGTTTTTGAGTACACGCGAGCAGTTTGAGGTCACAGGCAATTGATGTCGGATTATAGAACTATGTAACTTACAATTTTGGTAAAAAATTTAATTTAGGAGGTATAAAAGGAAGGAGATTATGAGCTAAGAAACTGGAAAATTTAAGTATTTCCTTTAGGGCTGTGGTAAAAGATACAAAGTTTAAATTTTGCACGTCCATTTGATCTACATAGAGAAAAAATAATAATTTGATGTATAACTGCTATCCACCGAAGGGAGTGTAGGAAGGGGTGGCCTAACATGTGCATAGTGTTTCATGTGAAATAAAAAAAAAAAAAAAACTCATAATTTTTAATTGAAATTTTAAGCGACAAACTGCAAATTTTTAAAAACTCGTTTAAAATAAGTACATAAAAGTTTAAAATATTAACTGATCGAATACCTCTAAAACTTTTACCCCCTCCCATACGAAAGTATTTTTTCGACCAATTCTAAGAAATCGCAATTGAAATTGGTTAAACACTTCTAAAAATATTTCAAACATAGCTGCATCAAAAGTTTGAAAATCTCCTTTGCCTTTCTAGCCCCTCCTATACAAAAGTATGATTTCAAACAATTCCAATAAATCAACTAATAACCAACAAATTAAAAGCTACGAACTTGAAATTTTGTACAGGTGTTCAATAATAATAAAATAAACAAAACTGCATCAAAAGTTTTGTCATTCATTACCTCTTCGACCCCCTCCTATACCCCATACAAATCTCTGGTTTCATAAAAGAACACCTAATTCCATAGGAATTCTAAACAACTCCGTTATAGGTAAAACTAACGTTCTATACAGATAATTTTGAACGTGATTCAAGCAATCAATTAAAAGTTTATCAACATCCATAAATTCCTTCTACCCCCTCCCTCCCATACAAACACAAATTTGCATAGATAAACGAATGAATTATTAATTACATCTATAGGAGCTTTTGATCGTAATCGCATTTAAGTGTTAAATAATTGACAACAGCCAGCCCTAGAACCCCCATTTATTTAGTCTTCCCTCCCCATCCTAACTTGTATATTGACCTCCCACGCATACTCAACTTGTCTCAGGAATAATAAAGTTGCGCCCGACTTGTTGGCTGATTTTTTGATATGTAATCGTTAAATTTATCTCGGTATGCATTTAATTCTTCGACGAATAATTCGATTGACTTCATACTTGAATTGAAAGAGAACTTCGAGCTTTGTAAAATGACGCTACGTTGATGAAACCCTGTAAGTTGCTGGGTTCTTAGTAGATTTCCACAGATAATGGATTTTAAATAGAATATCCTCAGAATATTCGGAAATTCGAGCTTCAGATTGCATCGATATGAAAACACTTTTTTATAAGCTAATAGATTGTCGTCTAAAATGCTTCGAATTATGTTACGTATACATACATACATATGAACATGTATATAGAAGTACAAAAGCTATAGTCCGAAATGATGAGTAAAGCAGAGATTCTTAGTCCACTACTATTTACACTGTTTATGAATGATCTAATATTGAAGATAAATAAAGGAGGAGTGCGTATTGGAGACTTTTCCGCAGAAATTTTAATGTATGCATATAAATCGCATTGCTTTCTGAAAGTATTACTCTCAGATTTCTTCTAGAATATAAACAAAACTACAATTGTGCGTAAAACTCATATAAATAAAACAAAAAATTGACATATTTTCCAAGAGGCGGTAGAAAGGGTGATGGCCCAGAACTAATTTTTTGCTGAGAAAATTAGTGCATAGAAATTTGTGAAATTGGGCAGTTTGTATGAGAGGTGATTGAAGGAGCTTGGGGATTTAAGTGATATTTTCAGTGATAACGCGACATTTGCGGCTGATAAGCTAAGCACAGCCAAATGTTATTTTGCAAGTTTTGACAGTTGCTCTACAAACGCGCTAAACCATTTCAGTATAGCTTAAGACGTCATGATGGAATGGTCCGACAAAGAGAACCGTATTGCTGTTATTGCTTTTCATAAGTGTGGAATACCTAGTCCTGCCATAAGTTCTGTCACATAATTTCTCACATTGGCAACAACTTTATTTTATGAGTGACATTTCAATATCGGCCAGTTTTATAAACGTCATAATGTTGTTGACAGTTGATGGTCATTTAAAGTGTGTTCGTTAACGTGTGAAGATGGAATGGGGTGTAATAGAAAACCGAACTGCAGTGATTGCACTACATAAGTGTGGAAAATCCGCGAGTGAAATTTTCAAGTTGTTGTGCCCGTTAAAAATAACGCAAAGATTTGTGTATCGTGCGATCCAGAGATATAACGCGATCCAGACTATTGAAGATCGACCTCGTTCTGGACGTCCGCGTGATGTACGTTCTTCTGCTGCCATCAAAGCGGTCGAGAGTCGAATTCGTCGAAATCCGCTTCGTAAACAACGAATCATGGCTCGAGAGATGAACATCTCCACCCGAAGTATGTCTCGCATCATAAAATCTGACCTCGGGATGAGTGCCTTTCGACGATCAACGGGACATTTGCTGACTGAGCAGTTGAAGCAAATTAGGAGCACCAGATCGAAAGAGCTCCTTCGGCGGTACGGCAACAACAAACATCGAGAAATTTTATTTACCGATGAAAAAATTTTTACGGTGGAGGAACATTTCAACCGCCAAAATGATAAGGTGTATGCCCACAGCTCCATAGAAGCCCGAGAAGTTGCCACTAGGGTACAGCGAGGACATCATCCAGCATCAGTCATGGTATGGTGGGGTGTCAGCTACGAAGGGGTCACCGAGCTTCATTTTTGCGAAAAAGGCGTAAAAACTGCAGCGAAAAATTATCAAACGGACATCCTGGAGGGATGTGTGAAGCCGCTGAACTCTACGCTATTCAACAATCGACATTGGGTTTTCCAGCAAGATTCTGCGCCAGCCCACAAAGCTCGAACCACACAAGCGTGGTTGGAAACCAATATTCCACAGTTTATAAGGGCGACGGAATGGCCTTCTGGGAGCCCAGATTTGAATCCCCTGGACTACAAACTGTGGGCGGAGTTAGAGTCCATGGTGTGCACGAGACGACACCCAAATATCGAGAGCCTTAAGCGATCTTTGACAGAAGCAGTAGCTAATTTTCCGCTAGAAACAGTGCGTACTGCTATCGATGACTGGCTCAACAGATTAAAGAGCTGTGTTAAGGCTAAAGGCGGCCACTTTGAATAATTTGTTGCTTATTTTACTTCCATTAGTATGCCAAAATAAAATATATTTTCCTTTGTCAAAAACTCTTTTTCATTTATACAAAAATTGCCCATATACGTGTGACAGAACTTATGGCACGACTAGGTAGAAAGAGTTCGTATTTTTGATTATTAAAGCCGTTGAATATCACGCGTATTTTAATGTATCGTTATGTTGATTGCTGACACCGGAAATGTAAACGACCGTAAAAGATCCGACCTCGAACGGCTCATACGCCACAAGCCATCAATGCTGTGAGGTCGCGAATCAATCGAAATCCTGTCGGCAGACAAATAATTATGGCTCGTGAAATGGATATAGTGCCGAGAACCATGAGCCGCTACGTTAAACAAGACTTGGGACTCGGGGCTTTCAAACAACAAATAGGACAGCGCTTTACCGTTAAATTAAAAAAAATCGGAAAAAAAATCATGAAACCTGTTATCGCTGTACGGTAAAGAGAATTACAAAAAAATCTTATTTACTGACGAAAAAATCTTTACCGTGGAGGAAACTTTTAATAAGCAGAATAATAGGGTGTACGCGCGATCCTTCAAGGAAGCTAGTGAGTTGGTGCCAAGGATTTAACGATACAATAAAAAAAATTATTCAAATCCAACCAGTAGTTTTATTTTTGTAGTTAAAAAATTTAGTATCAATATCTATGGCAGGACTAGGTATAAACATCAAGAAATTGACAAAACCTGGGTGTAGCCTAGTGAGTAGTGTGTTGGTCTACAATGCGAGGTCATAAGCTCAAGTTCCGATCGAAGTATAATCCTCGCACACTGCTTACGTGGGTACATTTGGGCCACCTCAATCTGCGAAAATAAAAATTCTGAGGTAGAGAGCTGGGAAAAGGATCAACAACCGTTCCGTTAAGGAACTAGGTGGTCAGTTTGCCAAGACCCGACTTAGGCTGTAGTGTCATTAGAAAAGAAGAAGTACCTGACAAGTTTTGAATTGCAGATCAGTAGCTCTCACAATTTTAAGAAAATTAATTTCTTTTAAATAAATCAAAATAAATTTCAATCACAAATTTCGTGATTCCATCAAATGATGGAAAAAACGGTTTCTCATGTAGTTAATACCTAAAAAACGACCTCAGATTCTTTTATTTCTAATCAAATTATTATCAAAGTAGCTACATAATTTAAACTTCTGGCCATGTCAGCTTACTGAGAAACAAGATCTCTAACATCCCACATTATTTCTTGTTACCAAGTAAATGTCATGAAAAACCTCAATAATAACCACTGCCTCACAGTAGTCTGGATCTGGATGTGAAAGGCAAAAGCAAAGAGCTTAGTACTTCTTTTTGTCTTCAGCGGTTTCCTTTACTTAGGACGAGACCCAGGAACGTTGGAAGCTATTCTTGTCCTTTTAAAGGAAAAAGCCTTGACATGTTATTGCATTTCCTTGTTAAGTGAAGAATTGTTTCTCAGCACGTAATCATGGTCCAGAATATTCCTTCGTAAAGTCGGAAGGTACACCACCTAAATCTTTTTATAGTCCGACATAAAAGAATTATTCGCCTGACTTTCATACATGTGGACTTTTCGGGCCGTAATTCCAAGGAAGAAGCATCCATTGAAATAGTAACTTAGACAATTCGGCTTTTCATAATCCTGATATGAATCACTTTGAAACCAAATATTCGATTAGTTGGTGGTTGGTAGCAGTTTAGAAAGACGAATCGATTATATAGAAGAAAAATCATTAGCCGTAAAGGGACCGATACGCAAAAAAAAAAACATTTTCTTGCATTTTGTGATCGACTTGGAAAAAAAAAATTTGCTACTCTGAAATTTTGTTTTTTCGCGTTTCATGAGTAAAATAGCCTAAAAATAAAAAAAAAACATAACAGGGCTACGATTGCGCATAAAGCGCAATCTTACGATACTCTAGATATCATCACAAGAAATTTTGGATGGGGAGTGTTAGAAGGGGTGATAGCGTTGAAATAATTTTTTCCCCACCATGCTAAAGTAGCTATAAAACTGTTTTATACAAAATGCTTACTCCAAAAATTGAATAGGAGCTGAGAAAATTAGTCTGTAAGATTTAGTGAAAATGTGCATTTTGTATGGGAGGTGGTAGAAAGAGTGGGGGATTTTAGTGATATTATAAAATTGACAACCCTTAAATTTCAGATTAGTACCATTCATACTTTTCAAGAAAATCGATTCTTTGTGAAGTTGTGAAACTGTGTCATATTGTATGGGAGGGGGTAGAAGCAGTGAAGCTAATCAAATATTTATACTCTAGATGAAATCTGAGAGTATTATAAGTTTGCTCTAAGGTTTGTAACGCTAAGAAATAAGGCTTGGAGAAAGAAATGAATGATACAGAAGTTAATGTTATCACTAAAAAATCTCAAAATCGGATGTCCGTCTGTCCGTCCGTCTGTCCGTCTGTCCGTCCGTCTGTCCGTCTGTCCGTCTGTCCGTCCGTCTGTTCGCTCTCTAGCTTGAGAACGCGTTGAGCTAGATTGTTCAAATTTTTTACACGTCGTTTTTGACAAAAAAGTAAGGTCAAGTTCGTGAACGGGCCAAATCGCTCCACCCCTTCTACCCCCTCCCATACAAAATGACACAATTGCGCAATTTGACAATTAAAGGATTTGCTCAAAAAGTATAAAAGCTATTGGCCTGAAATTTGGAGTATATTACTTTTATGATAATATCAATCCACCGTATAAAAATTATGCGCGTCCTTCTCCTCCTTCTACCACCTCCCATACAAACTGTACTTGTCATGAATTACTCTAAGCCAATTTACTCAGTGCGTATAAAATTTAGCGAGCTGAAATTGTGCACTTAATATTTATTTAAAATTGTTAGTAAGGCAAAAAAAATTAGACGATTAGCTTCACCCCTTCTACCCCCTCCCATACAAAATGACGCAAATTCGCAATTTAACATTAAATTAATTTACTCGAAAAGTGTAAAAGCTATTAGTCTGAGTTTTGGGATGTATTACTTTCATAATGATTTAAATCTACAGTAGACAAATTATTTGCGTCCTCCCTCTCCTTCCACCCCCTCCCATACAAACTACACTTTTTCATGAAATGCTCTAAGACGATTTTCTCAGAACATATAACATTTATAGAGCTCACATTTTGTAATAAATACTTATTTAGTATTATGACTAAGATCAGAAAAATATATTTGATTAGCTTCACTGCTTCTATCCCCCCCCATACAATATGACACAGTTTCACAACTTCACAAAAAATAGATTTTCTTGAAAAGTCTGAACGGTACTAATCTGAAATTTAAGGGTTGTCATTTTTATAATATTCCTAGTTATTTCTGAAAAAATCATTAAAATCGCTTCACTATTTCTACCACCTCCCATACAAAATGCACATTTTCACTAAATCTAACTCACTAATTTTTTCAGTCCCCATTCAATTTTTGGAGTAAGCATTTTGTATAAAACAGTTTTATAGCTACTTTAGCATGATGAGGAAAAAATTATTTCAATGCTATCACCCCTTCTAACACTCCCCATCCAAAATTTCTTGGGATGATATCTAGAGTATCGTAAGATTGCGCTTTATGCGCAATCGTAGCCCTGTTATGTTTTTTTCTGATCTTAGTGATAATACTAATTAAGTATTTATTACAAAATGTGAGCTCTATAAATGTTATATGTTCTGAGAAAATCGTCCTAGAGCATTTCATGAAAAAGTGTAGTTTGTATGGGAGGGGTGGAAGGAAAGGGAGGACGCATATAATTTTTCTACTGTAGATTTAAATCATTATGAAAGTAATATACCCCAAAACTCAGACTAATAGCTTTTATACTTTTCGAGTAAATTAATTTATTGGTGAATTGCGAATTTGCGTCATTTTGTACGGGAGGGGGTAGAAGGAGTGAAGCTACTCGTCTAATTTTTTTTCGCCTTACTAACAATTCTAAATAAATATTAAGTGCACAATTTCAGCTCGCTAAATTTTATACGCACTGAGTAAATTGGCTTAGAGTAATTCATGACAAGTACAGTTTGTATGGGAGGTGGTAGAAGTAAGGGGAGGACACGAATAATTTTTATACAGTAGATTGATATTATCATAAAAGTAATATATTCCAAATTTCAGGCCAATAGCTTTTATACTTTTTGAGCAAATCCTTTAATTGTCAAATTGCGCAATTGTGTCATTTTGTATGGGAGGGGGTAGAAGGGGTGGAGCGATTTGGCCCGTTCACGAACTTGACCTTACTTTTTTGTCAAAAACGACGTGTAAAAAATTTGAACAATCTAGCTCAACGCGTTCTCAAGCTAGAGAGCGAACAGACGGACGGACAGACGGACAGACGGACGGACAGACGGACGGACAGACGGACATCCGGTTTTGAGATTTTTTAGTGATAACATTAACTCCTGTATCATTAATTTTTTTCTCCAAGCATAATTTCTTAGCGTTACAAACCTTAGAGCAAACTTATAATACTCTCAGATTTCATCTAGAGTATAAACATAAAAGAATTATGATTGGGCGTAAAGCCCAATCATATGATACTCTAGATGAAATGAGAAAAAGCTCAATGTACCGGAAAATATGTCACCTCCAATTCTTTTAAATAATTAATAGTGACTTTTGTATGGGAGATGGTAGAAGGAGAGGAGGAAGGTTTGTAATTTTTGGATATGACACCTAATGTGGTATGCAAAATATTTCGTGCTGAATTTAAGGTTTGTAGCTTTCATTATTTTCAATTGGACATAGTTTTCCTGAAATTGCGGCATTTGTATGGGATGTGGCAGAGGAAGTGGAGCGTTTAAGATGATTTTGAAACTGCTTATCATCATCCTTATCACCACGCTTTGATTCGATTTCAAATTCGATAGTTTTAAAATATTCGAAGGAGAAATGCTTTTCTTGAATTTATAATATAGATATTTGTATGGGAGGGGGTAGAAGGAGTGAAGAGGAGCTGATAATTTTTTTTAGCATTTATTGCAATTATTAAAAAACAAATTCTCGCAAAATTTTAAGTTTATACTTTTTCTAGTTTTAATGGAAATCGATATAATGCACTTAACAAAAATTATACATTTGTATGGGAGGGGTTAAAAGGAGTGTACGGATCAAAACACATTTTTTTTTCAGTATTGATATTTCCATTTTTATACTTTATGCAAAATATCAAGTTGATAGCTTTAACAGTTTCGAAGAAAAATAATTTAATTTAAATTTCAAAATTTCGTGAAATTTGTATGGGAGGGGGTGGAAGGAGTGAGGTGAAGTTTATAATTTTTCAATTCTGATTGGAATTATAATAAAATTAATTCTGGCAAAAATTCGTTTTTATAACTTTGCTAGTTTCAATGAAAATCGAAAAACTGCATTTTTAAAAATTATGCATTTGTATGGGAGGGGGTAGAAGGAGTGACGGGATCGGATCAATATTCCGTCATATTATTGATATCTATATCGTAATACTTTGACCCAATTTCAAATCGATAGCTTAAACAGTTTCAAAGAAAAATCAATTTCTGAAAATTTCGGAATTTCGAGAAATTTGTATGGGAGGGGGCAGAAGGAGTGGGGGGATGTGGCCCGTTCACGAACTTAAATTTTCTTTTTTGCTAAAAATGACACACAACAAATTTCAATACGATAGCTCAAAGCGTTCGAGAGTTATGCTGTAGACAGACGGACAGACGGACAGACAGCAACTCGGAATCGAAGATTTTGAGCGACAACAAATATTTCTGTACCCTTGGCGGCTCTGTGCTAACATTATTTCTTAGCGTTACAAACGGTAAGGCAAACACAATATACTCTCAGATTTCATCTAGAGTATAAAAACCCGTCTATCTGTACGCCGTGTGACGTACGCCGATGTGTACGCTCAGCGCACATTAACTTCCAAACCCTTCAAGATAAAAAGTTATTTTTTTGGGGGGATTGTAGATAGTTGCGAATCTCAGGCGGATACCCATTTTGGGGGGTGTACGGTTTCAGGGGGAGCGCTTAAACCGAAAATTACGAATTCAAATGTCTCAACCATAGTTACAGCCAGGAAGCTAAAAAGCAATATACGTATTGAAGGGTTTGTGGGACAACTTTTAAATATTTTAATTTAATTTTTTTATCTATTGGGTGCACCCCAATGGGGACTAAAAACCAATTGTCGGCCGATTTTTTTTTTCAAATGATTATATCTTAGAAATTACTTACCATAAAAAATTGATATTTTGAGACCATTAAGGTGGCATATATGTAGATCCACTGGAATCAGCTTAGGATCAAGAGGGTGCAAAGAAAAACACTTAAAAATCAATATCTCGCCTATATAATAAGCTATTTAATTGAAACTTGGACCGTGTATTAAACTCTACTAGAGAAAAGTAGTGCGGGAAAATGGGGAGCATTTCAACAATGGCGCACTTTACAAAATTTCAAACCGTTATATCTCAAAACTAAGTGCAAATATCAAATTAAAATTATGACAAATTGTAGAACTACATAATTTTTAATTTTGGTAAAAATTTTACGTCGGGAGGTGTAAGGGGAGGGAGGTGATAAGCGAAAATGTCGAAAATTTTGAGTGATTTTTTTAGGGCTCTGGTGAAAGATACAAAGCTTAAATTTTCCATGTGGATACATCTATGTATTTGTACATACAGAACAAATAATAAAAATTCCACAATTGTTATGCAGCGACCCCCCTGGTCTAACGTGCACAAGGTGTTGCAAGTGCAATGAAAAACATAACAGGACTACGACTGGGCGTAAAGCCCAATCGTACGATATTCTAGATGAAGAAGATTTTTTTTTGGTTACAAGGAATTTTGTAGGGGAAGTAGTAAAGGGGTTGACGACATTGAACTAATTTTTTCTCATCACGCTAAAATTGCTATCAAAATGTTTTACACAAAATTAAGGGTTCAAAAATTTAATGGGTACTGAGAAAATTAGTGTATTGGATTTAGAGAAATTGTGCAGTTTGTATGGGAGGTGACAAAAGGAGTGTGAATTTATTAATAACGTTCTTCGAAATAACTGTACACATCATTTAATTGACATATTTTAAATTGCAAATCTGTAGCATTCATACTTTTCAGGAAAATCGACTTTCTGAAAAGTTGTTGAATTGTGTCAAATTGTATGGAAGGGGTAGAAGGCGTGAAGCTAAGCGCCTGATATTTTTTGGTCTTACTAATAATTCTAAATAACGTACTGAGTAAATTTATTTAGAGTATTTCATAAAAAAGTGCAGTTTGTATGGGAGGTGGTGGAAGGAAGGGGAGGACTCAACTAATTTGTATACAGCAGATTGAAATTATTATAAAAGTAATATATTACATATTTCAGATCAACAGCTTTCATGCTTTTTGAAAAAATTCGTTTATTGTCGAATTGCGAAATTGTGTCATTATGTATGGGGTAGAAGGAGTGAAACTAAATGTCTAATTTTTTTTTTGTCTTAGTAATAATTCCAAGTAAATATTTAGTGCACAATTTCAGCTCGCTGAATTTTATACGCACTGAGTAAATTAGTTTAGAATGTTTCATTAAAAAGTACAGTTTGTATGGGAGGTGGTAGAACGAGGGAGAGGACACGCATACTTTTTATATGACAGATTGATTGATAAAGACCAATGACATCATAAAAGTAATATTTTCCAAATTTGAGACCAATAGATTTTATATTTTTCGAGCAAATCCGTTTATTGACAAATTGCGCAATTGTGTCATTTTGTATGGGAGGGGGTATAAGGAGTGAAGCGATTTGGCCTATTCGCGATCTTGTCATTACTTTTTTTATCAAAAACGTGTATAAAATTTGAACTTTCTAGATCAACGCGTTCTCAAGCTAGAGAGGACACGGACGGACGGACATCCGGCTTTGAGATTTTTGAGTGATTATATGAACTTCTGTATCATTAATTTTTTTCTCCGAGCCTTATTTCTTAGCGTTACAAACTTTGTGGCAAACTTATAATACTCTCAGATTTCAGCTAGGATATAAAAATTCTTCGGTTATAGCCGCAAGGCGATTCAAATTGTGTCTTCAAATCAACACCAGTTTGAACGTGGTCATGTAGGATTGGAGTACCAGAAATGCAGCCAAAGAATATGTAACAATTTCCTGTTATACATAAACATACCATCCGTTGAATTAGCTATAAAGGTTAAAGGTTGGTTTTTACTACGACCGCTGGCCACCTCATCAGCGTGCCGTAACTAAAAATTGGTACGATTAAGGCCCCATCTAAAGCCGAATGTCGTTCAACAAGTGTTGGCCTTCTAGAATAATTTGTATGACCGCCACTGCCACTCCTCCGCCTTTGAATCGTAATCCCTATTTTAGTCTGGCCAGTTGCACTCCAAAGTTCGTCGTTGGAGATCACTTCTGGCCAGAATATTTCTTAACACCGAGTGCAACCTCATTATAATGGAAAACTTTCTTTATGGCGGCTATCTTCACATGTAAAGAGGTATCAGTGGACCTACCCTTCAGATAGGTGATGGGCACCTGATCGAGAGGGTGAGATTTGGACGTAGGCCTTTCCAGGCCTTTAAGAGGAACGAAGTTAGGCTGATAGGTTAAAGTGCCTTGGGTATATTGTGGGTATTTTTGCCTGGCTTAATTACAAAAACCACCTTAACTTCTTGCCAAAACTTTGGGTTACAAAGATTGATGCATGCTTTGTAAATGTTAGCCAAGTTATAAATTAACGGTTCATCCTCATTCTGGATCATAGCTGGCGTCCAGTCCTGGTGAATTGTAGGGTTTGAATGAACTGAACGCAATTTTTATGTTTTCCAGCATTACGACTGTATCCACGAGTTTCGAGTTAGCTAAAACGCGACACCTGAACTTCTGCCTAATATAACCTGTCTAGTTATAATTCAAAATTTGTCTGGCCAAAATATGCCTAAAACGCATTTGTTCATGAAAGCTTGCATTTGCTTGGTAAGCCTAACGGTCACTTTCCGTGTCGTAAAAGATAACATGGAAAATTGCATACCGGTCCCCTTAAGGACACACTCGCAATTATAAAGATTTTTATGACATAAACTTTGTTTGGATGAAATCACAAATACTCATCATTTCGAAGTTACCCTATTCATTTTATAAGAGAAGATAATTAACATTTTTATGATTCAAGACGTAAAAAATACCAAAACGGCTCAGATCAACGCAATAGAACAATACTACAAATAGGGGTGCTAACAAGACTCTTAGGTGAATTAATGTGAACAGGATGTGTTTGTTGTTTTTGTTTTTATTATTATACATGTTCATATAGTGTAGTTATCCTAAATAGTGTACGACTAAGCGATATACTGCTCTGGGCAATAATATCGTAAGATAGACGTAATAAAAAAATCGTAGTAAAACTGAAATAAAAATAATGCAATTTAAGAGATTTCTGTAACTGCAGGGATAGAATAGCTATGCAATTTAATTTTATACATACGAGTAACATACATTTTCATGTACGCATCGAGCATGCTTTAATGTATTTATGTTTACAACTACTGTAATCCTTTAATGCTATCCTTAAATCAGAGACAGCTCGAATATGCCGCATCGAGCGAAGCTTTTCGAAGGTACTGCAATTTTATAGAGAAATGAAATATCTATTACAACAAAATTTTCTGGAATGAGAAAGAATGATTCCAGTTGTCGTCTGCTCAGTATCAATTTTTCGTTTTTCTTAATATCGTATTATTTTTAATATTTGCATAGTTAAATGAATATTCCATGCTCTTGATTTTTTCCCAATTTAAGATTATTATTCAAGAGGCTTCCGTGGCGTAGTGGGCAGCGTGCTTGCTTCTCAGTCAATAGGTCGTGGGTTCGATTCCCACTCCAAACGGGAATTTTTTAAGCGCAAATTTTTCAGTTGCTACTGGTGATAAAAAATTATTCGCAATAAAATGGGGAAACAGTGTAAAAGTGAAACCGTTCCACTTCAAGAAGGCCTAGTTACTCAGTAGATGGTTTCTGTTCGCTTTCTATCATTCAGTCCCCCATAACATCTGCAAATATTTGTCAGTAAACAGCCAGTACAACTGAGCAATATACCAGCTTCTCCACTCGCTACGGTCGTTTTCACTCCCCTTCCCCAACCTTCCCAATCCCATTCCTTCCCTCCATGACTGTGTTTGTGGCCGAAATTGCCTATAACACAGGTCATTCTGTAAAAAAAAAATTTAATTTAATTTTCTGAGTCTTGGATTTTTTTTCTATTTTTCTATATCTTAGTGTTAAGTCTCGAAATTAGGTGTGTTTAGTATGACAGTAACTTTCAGGAAAGTTTATATAATAATAATATAACTAACTTCCTTCTATTTTTTTAATATTTTTTCTTAAAATATAAAAGTAATTTGCTGTTCGTCTGTCTACACAAAACTCTCGAATTCTTTGAGCTATCGAACTGAAATTCAATAAATTGCTCAAAAATCCCACCAGTTATTTGAATTTCCAAGACTCAAATTTTTCAACTGTACTGTACAGCCGAATTTTTCTGCTTTTGTAGAAAAGCCAACTTGTAAAAAATGTACAGGTGACACTTGACAGAGATATCTATTGGTTTTATTATTGACTTATCAGATTTCGTCTAGAGTATAAAATATCTCCCTACAAAACGGACGCATTATTATTAATATTGGGACAAGTTTCGGATACGTAAGAAGTCAATATGCAGGTTAGGGTGGTAGCAGATAGGGAAGATTACTAGAGACTTGGCAAGGTTGATTTCAATTATTTAACACTTAACTGCAGACACGAGCAAACTTCTTCAACAGGGCGAGATAGCTAAAATTGGTATGGGAAGAAGAGGGGGATTCCATAAATTTTGATTGAACTTTGTTTGAATTATTTTTAAGTGTATTCAAATTTCAAGATAATAAGTTTTATTTTTGAATAACGCTCATAATTCTCTGTATAGAATGTTAGTTTTATACACAAAGTTGCATCAAATTTCTATGAAATTCGGTACATTTTATTTTCGTGAAAACAAAAATTTGTAAAAATTCGAAATTTCATGAAATTTGTATGGCGTAGATGAGTTGAGGGAATCGACCCATACAAAATTTAACGAAAAATATAACAGAATTAAGGTTGAACGTAAAGCCCAATCTTGCTGTAGTATACTGTATTCAACAGGTAAAACTTTAGTACACCTAATGTAAGATTGTAACAGAATGCACTGCTTGTAGATTTAAGTATTTATGCGACATTTCAATAAACGTGGCTATTCAGTCTAGGCTGTCACCAAGAATACTATATATGCGATAATCTAGGTGAAATGGGGAAGAGTATAATGTACAGACGAATATGTCATCTCAAATTCTTTCGAATAGCGGATAGTGGCTTTTGCATGGGAGGTGGTAGAAGCGGAGGGGGGGGTCTGTTCGTATATTTTGTATATGACATCGAACATAGTATGCGAAATGGGAGGGAGGGTGATGTACCCCATTCACGAACTTAAAGTTTCTTTTCTGCTAAAAATAGCATACAAAAAATTTCATCATGATAGCTCAAAAAGTTTGAGAGGACACTAATTTTGGGGTGTGTTGGTGTTTAGGTGGAGACGGGGAAGTGTTAGAACCAAATAATACTAATTCAAATACCTCAACCATGGTTCTTGCTAGAAAGCTAAAAAAATTTTGATGTACAGTGGCTTGTGGGACAAACTCTAAAATTAATTTGCTTTTTTTTCCATTGGGGTTCGAAAAGGAGGGCTAAAAACAAATTGTAGGCTGAATTGTTTTTTCAAATGGCTATATCAATAATTATTTACCGTAAAAAAATCATATCTCAGGACCAATAAGGCGGCATACAAATTCCCCATAAGCAGTTTAGATGCAGGTCTATTATTGTAAGGGGAATATTCAGGGTGAGTGCAAACACTAAAAAAATAATATCTCGACTATCTCTTAAACTTTGTAATTGAAACTCGGAATATGAGTAAAATATAATATTTGGCCGTAATAGTAGTTGAGATAAATGGGAGCATTTCAAAAATGGTGTACTTTTCAAAATTTCAAACTGTTATATCTCAAATTCCAATACAGGTATTATTTTGAAATTGACCTTTAATTTTACTTTATTACTCTAATAATAAAGTATTGTGATCTACACAGAAAAAAATTTTGCTACCCTGAAATTTTGTTTTTTCGCGTTTCATGACTAAATTAGCCTAAGAATGAAAAAAAAAACCGTCCCGCCGTACATATGGACTCATATCTCCTCGACCGGTGAAGGTAGGATGTTCGTTTTTCGGTGGATTTTTGATTGGGTAAGTGAGCTCCATTATCTAAATTTTGGGGAGCGTTAGGTGGAAGGGAGAGGCGGGAGAGGAAAAGAGTCAAAAACTGCAGTTACTAATATCTCCACCACAAATGCAGATAGGAAGCTGAAAATCAGCAGAGATATAAAGAAGGTTGTGGGACAGACTTTAAAAGTAATTTAATTTTGTTATCCATTTGCGTCCGAAAAGGGGGGCTAAAAGCAAATTGTCGACCGAATTTTTTTTTTCAAATAATTATATCTTCGAAATTATTTATTATAAAAAATTCATTTTTGGACAATTAAGGTTGCAATTAAGGTTGGGTGAACATGAAATGCGCACACTGGACGCCAATTGGGAGGCAACCAGAAACACTTTTCTAACTAGTGCTGAAGAATCTGTGGGATATGTGCAAAGCGGTGAGAAACCCTGGATGTCACAAGACACATGGGACAAGGTTGGCAATCGGAAAAAAGCCAAATTGGCAATCATCTCTCAACCCGATGTCAACCAACGAACGCCCGACTTGAGGCAGAACTACCGCGATGCTCATATACAGCTTAAAAAGGCTGTTAGACGCGACAAGAGAAAGGCCATTGAAGATCTGGCAAACAAGGCAGAATCTGCGGCTTACCTTGGGGATATGGGTTCACTTTTCAAAATCATGAAACAGTTGACGAACAGGAATTTCACCGCCAACCACCTGGTGAGAGATGTCAACGGAACTCTCCTTAATATGAGTGAACACCAGTTGCGACGATGGAAGGAATACTTCTCTGATATTTTAAACATCTTGTCAGATGAAGATATTCCGGAAACAGAACAACTTCCAAACATCCAACCGCAACAATCCTCTATTAGGGACGATCCCCCAGATAAGGAAGAGATAGTTTCCGCCATTCGGTCAATGGCGGGAAGGAAAGCTCCAGGTATAGACGGACTACCAACCGAACTCCTCAAAGCGGACCCGGAAATAACAGCCGATATACTCCTCCCACTCTTCACTAAGGTGTGGAATGAGGGAAGATATCCGACTGAATGGAAGGAGGGCGTCATTGTGAAAATTCCGAAGAAGGGCGACCTTCGGGATTGTGGCAATTGACGTGGTATATGTCTACTTACTGCCGTATCAAAAATTATGGCTAAGGTAATTCTCAATAGGATTAGTGATGTCGTCGAGAGCACTCTCGAAGTTTATCAGGCAGGATTCCGTAAAGGGTCGTCTTGTACCGACCACACAAATACCCTACGGATAATATTAGAGCAGTCAGCCGAAATGGGTTCGCCACTACATCTCATGTTTGTGGACTTCGAGAAGGCTTTCGACAGCGTTAAGCGAGATTACATATGGAATGCTTTGCGTAGGAGAGGTATTCCAGATAAGGTCATAGCTATGATTAAAGAATCCTACGAAGATGCAAGGTGTCGTGTCTTGCATAGAGGAGAGCTGTCCGAGAGCTTTCCTGTGCGAACGGGTGTCAGACAAGGCTGCATATTATCACCAGCCCTGTTTCTGGTGGTAATAAATGACATCTTGAAAGCTGCACTGGAAGGTGGGGAAGGTAAAGGTCTTCAATGGAGACTATTTAACATCTTAAGTCACCTTGATTATGCTGATGACGTGTGTTTGCTTGCACATACCCGTTCGGACTTAGAGTCAAATGTTTGCTCGTTGCATTCTAAATGCAAAGAGGCGGGACTGAAAATAAATGTGCGTAAAACCAAGTACATGCACATGGGTTCGAACGCAAGCACACCGATTGTTCTTAATGGACAGGATGTGGAAGAGGTGCAAGATTTTTGCTATCTCGGAAGCATTGTCAGCATGGACGGCGGAGCCGAAAAGGATGTTGAGGCTCGGCTAAATAAAGCCCGTCAGGCCTTCGGTATCCTTTCCCCTTTCTGGAGGTTAAGAGAGATATCCCTTCGCACGAAGCTGCGAGTTTTTGACGCATGCGTCAAATCCGTGTTGTTATATGGTTGTACTACGTGGAAAGTGACCGTTCGACTTACCAAGAAACTACAGACTTTCGTAAACCAATGCCTCCGGCGCATTTTAGGAATATTCTGGCCAGAAGTAATCTCCAACGACGAACTTTGGAGTACAACTCGCCAGACTAAAATAGGTATTGAGATTCAACGGCGAAAGTGGCAGTGGATCGGTCATACTTTGAGGAAACCAAAGCAAAACATCGCAAAACAGGCTCTGGATTATAACCCTCAAGGAAGACGTCGGGTTGGTCGACCATGTAACACATGGAAGCGAGCAGTTGAGCAGGAGGCCAGAGGAATAAACAAGTCCTGGCAACAGCTTAAAGCCGATGCTCAGGACCGCGCCTTGTGGAAGAGAGTTGTTTCTGTCCTATGCCCCTATAGGGGGTCTTAACAGGAATTTGAAGGTTGCATATAGATCCCCAGAATCAGCTTAGAGAGAGGCTAATTATTGTAAGGAGAGGGTCAGCGGGTACAAAGAAAAACACTTAAAAATGAATATCTCTTGAGCTAATTGAATCTGGAAACGTATACTAAACTACACTAGTGAAATATGAAAAAAAATATAACCTGTGGATATAATAGCAGTGGGAGGAAATGGGGAGCATTTCAAAAATGGCGCACTTTCTAAAATTACAAATCATTATACATATCTCAAAATTAAGTGCAGATATCAAATCGAAAATTTATCAGATTGTAGAACTAAATAGTTTTACTTTATTATTTTAATAATAAAGTATTGTGATCGACTTGGAAAAAAGAAAAATTTGTTACCCTGAAATTTTGTTTTTTCGTGTTTCATGACTAAATTAGCCTAAAAATGCAAAAAAAAATCCGTCTGTCTGTACGCCGTACGCCGGTGTGTAACCCTTCAAGATAGAAAGTTCATTTTTGGGGGGATTGTATATATTTGCGGATCTCAGGCGGATACCCATTTTGGGGGGTGTACGGGTTCAGGGGAAGGCGGGAGGAGCGCTTAAGCCGAAAAAAACGAATTCAAATATCTCAACCATGGTAACAGCTAGGAAGCTAAAACTCAACACACATATAGAGGGGTTTATGGGACAACTTTTAAAAGTAACTTAACTTTTTTATCCATTGGCGTCCGAAAAGCGGGGGTTAAAAACAAATTGTCGGCCGAATTGTTTTTTCAAATGATTATATCTTCGAAATTACTTATCGTAAAAAATTCATATTTTGGGACCGTTAAGGTGGCGTTTAGTTCCATCAGAATCGGCTAGACAGTGGTTAATTATTGTAAGGGGGAGGGTCAGAGGGGGTGCAAAGAAAAACACTTAAAAATGAATATCTCAACTATCTCTTAAGCTATGTAATTGAAACTTTAAACTTATATTAAGCTATATTAGAAAAATACAAAAAAAATATAACATCCTGAAATAATAGTAGTTGGGGGAAATGGGGAGCATTTCAAAAATGGCGCACTTTTCAAAATTACGAATCTTTATATCTCAAAAAAGAGTACAGATATCAAATCAAAAATTTGTCAGATTCTAGAACTACATAATGGTTAATTTTGGTAAAAATTTTAAGTTGGGAGGTGTAAGGGGAGGAAGGTAATAAGCAAAAATTTTGAAAATTTTGAGTGATTTTTTTAGGGTTCTGGTGAAAGATACAAAGTTTAATTTTTGCATGTTGATACGTCTATTTGATGTACATGGAAAAATAATTATAACTTGATCTATAATTGCTATAAACCGACCCCCCCGGTCTAACGTGCACGAGGTGTTTCATGAGCATTGAAAAAAACACATAAACTGAAAATTTTTGAGTGAAATTTTAAGGTAGAAACTTGAAAATTTGCAGAATGCGTTTAAAAAAAATCTCTAAATATACGAAATATTGACTGGTCGAAAACCTTTAAAACTTCTACCCCCTCCCATACAAAATTATTTTTTCGACCATTTTTAAGAAATCAATTATCACCTAACTATTAAAAGCTATCAATTTGCACAGAAACTACAAAAATAATTGAAATGAAATTACGTTAAAATTTTTGAAATCGCGCCTGGCGTTCTACCCGCTCCCATACAAAAGTATGATTTCGACCAAATTCATTAAATCAACTAATAATCAACAAATTAAAAGCTACGAACTTGAAATTTTGTACGAGCATCTTACAACAGAAAAGAAAGAAAATTGCATCACAAGTCTTCCGATTCCCTTACCTTCTCTACCCCCTCCCATACAAAATTATTTTTTCGAGCATTTTTAAGAAATAAGTTGTCAGCTAACTCTTAAAAGCTATCAATTTCAAATTTTGCAGAAAAACTTATAAAAATAATTCTAATGAAGTTGCTTTAAAAGTTTTGAAATCGCGCTTGCCCTTCTACCCCCTCCCATACCAAACTATGATTTCGACCAATTTCATTAAATCAACTAATAACCAACAAACTAAAAGCTACGAACTTGAAATTTTATACAAGCACCTTACAAGAGAACCGAAATAAAACTACATATTAAATTTTACGATTCCCCTACCTTCACTACCCCCTCCCATACAAATGTTCGGTTTTGTGAATGTAAAATACACCGAATTTTATGAAAATTCTATGCAACTTCGTCTATGAAACACATTCTATACGGAGAATATTGGACGTGATTCAAGCAATTAATTAAAAAGCTATTAACATCCACCCACCCTTACTATTACCCCTCCTCCTCCCCTCATAAAAACCCAAACTTGCAGAAACGAATGAAATATTGTTAAATTGACAACAGCCCTGCTCTTTCACTTAGCCTTCCCTAACCACTCTAACCTGCATATTGACTTTTCACTCATCCGCAACTTGTTCCAAGAATAATAAAGTTTCGCCCGACTTGTTGGCAGTTTATTTAGATTTAGTAAGAAATTGAAATTGGGTGAGAATGCTGTAAAAAAAAAAACACGAGGAAAATATAATAATTTGAACCAAAACTGTTATGTACCGAAAGGGAACCTTAACCTACACGAAGAGTTTCGTGGGTATTGAAAAAAAATGGTTTTTGATTAGAATTTCAAGCTGAAAATTTGCGAATTTCATTAAAAATGTTTAAAAGTTTAAATATTAACTGGTCGAGTGCCTTCTGAACTACTCCCCCCTTCCATACAAATGTTTTTTTTACCATTTTTAAGAAATCAGTTACACTGTACGGCTCGAGCTCTGACACTATTCCTGCTGGTTATTATGTAAAATAAGCTACTGACTCCCGTTTTTTCCCATCACCCACCGTTTTCGGGAGATGCCCCCCACCTATTTTTATAAATTTTCCATAATTTAGAGGGATGAAAAGAATTATGTTGGACCTTAAATTCTTTTTGGGGGGCTAGAGAGCTGAAAATATCTAAAACATGAACATTTCCAGCAAGAAGGTAGATTTGGAGGGGGATTTGCATCCTTCAATTGTAAAAAAAAAAAAACATTAAAATAGATACATTTTTTCAGGTTTTTTTCGCAATTTTTTCATTTTTTTTTTTTTACATATTGAAGCTTTCAGGTCCCTTCATCCTCCCCCAAACAGCTCTAAATAATAAAAATATATAGCAACAATAATAAAAATATACATATAGCAAGAGTTCGAATAATAAATAAATAAGCTAAGGACCTTCATTTGGTAAAAATCTTCTCTACTTGCTGATGTCTTGATGGAACCGTTCCCCGTGTTGATCCGCTGCTACTAATTTTTTTAGGGAAGAAGTCCAGATATGAGTGAAGGAAATACACTTTAAGAGACATGTTACATCCCATGGCCTTGTACGCTGACATTAATTCTTCGACTTGAACGACATAGTCATCACTTTTGTCGTTACCCAAAAAGGTCTCATACGGAAGTTCTCATTTTGGAATGCAAACCAAGCTCGTTTTTCTTTTCGATTCATGCTTTTAATAAATGTCGAATCTCGGAAAAGCTGTCTTATCTGGGGGCCCACGAAAACTCCTACCTTAATTTTAGCTTCACTAAAACGAGGACATTTAGTTTTCATAAATTGGAATGAGTCACCTGTTTGATCAAACTGAGTTTGATGTGCAAGGGCGGCAAGTAAATATTTTCCTTCGGGACCAGAGGATCGTGAGTGACAATTTCTGACCGGGAGTAAAACTTTCTCGGTGAGGCCACTTCTGTAGGATATTATGTTTGTCTCGCGCTCGACTGTCCCATTCACATAGGAAGCAGTAGTATTTTGTGAAGACAGATTGCAGACCATTGAGTAGAGCAACAACTTTTAAGTCAACGCAGAGTTTCCAATTATAATCATGATAACTGATGGATATGATACCATAGAGAATGCAACCGGGACTGATCGCAGCTAATTTCTATTAGCCAACAGGATAACTTTCAAGCTTGTCTTAGATGAGTCGATAAACAGTCTTCATTTTTCTGGCTCCAATGGCAACTTCAGTTGTAAAATCGATGCATTTGAATTAGGGCAGAACACTATGCCTTCATCTTCCGAAAAAGTAATTTGAGGGTTGACTGCCTGGTCCTGTAAGAAGAAATTTTTACGTCGTTTTCTAAAAGATTCCACTTCTGCAAGAAATTCAGATTTTTTTTAAGTTACTCAAAATCCCTGACAAGATCATTCAACTCTGAGTGAGTAACGAGGTGAGGTTGTCGATGACCTGAATCTACTGAACATTCTTAGAGCTGAAGGGATATTTGGATACTGAATTGTATGCTTACTTTTGCTAAAGAGTCTGACGGTGGAAGTCATACAAAATTAACAATCTGTGAGATGACAGCGAGGTTCGCGCCAAACCATGGGCACAGCCACCTATGAGCCATTTGATCAAGCTACTGTAACAATTACTGCAGCAAACTGTTGTAGCCCTATCCTTGTCAAGATCGCCAACTTTGCAATCAAAGTATAATTTGTAGGCAGTTTATGAAGCGGCGATTTCGTTGCGCTTTGAAAGTTAATTTGCCGCAAATATAGCAGAAGCTATCGGGATGATTTTACTTTATTATTTTAATAATAAAGTATTGTGATCGACTTGTAAAAAAAAATTGTTGCTACCCTGAAATTTTGTTTTTTCGCGTTTCATGACTAAATTAACCTAAAAATGAGTCTGTCTGTACGCCGTCCGCCGGTGAGTACGCTCAGCACACATTAACTCCCAAACCCTTCAAGATAGAAAGTTCAGCACTTAAACCGAAAACTAAGAATTCAAATATCTCAAACATGGTTAAAGCTAGGAAGCTAAACATCGATATACATACATATAAAGGGGTTTATGGGACAATATTTAAAAATAATTTAATTTTTTTATCTATTGGGGTGCAAAAAGGGGGGGCTAAAACCAATTGTCGCCGAATTTTTTTTTTCAAATGATTATATCTTCGAAATTACTTACCATAAAAAAATTTATATTTTTAGATCATCAAGGTGGCATATAGATCCACTGGAATCAGCTTACATAGATGCTAATTATTGTAAGGGGGAGTGCCAGGGAATGCGAAGAAAAACCCTTAAAAATCAATATCTCGTCTATTTGTTGAGCTATGTAATTGAAACTTGGTACTTATATTAAGCTATATATATAAATACGAGAAAAATATAACATTTGGACAAAATAGTAGTGCGGAAAAATGGGCGGCATTGCACTTTTCAAAATTTCAAAACATTATATCTCAAAACTGAATGCAGATATAAAATTCAAGTTTTGTCAAATTTTAGAACTACATAGTTTTGAATTTTGGTAAAAGTTTTACGTCGTGCGATGTAAGGGGAGGGAGGTGGTAAGCAAAAATGTCGAAAATTTTGAGTGATCTTTTAGGGCTCTGGTAAGAGATACAAAGTTTAAATTTTCCATGTCGATACATCTATTTGATATACATACAGAAAAAATAATAAAAATTCTGCAATTGTTATGCACCGACCCCCCTGGTCTAACGTGCACAAGGCGTTTCATGTGCAATGAAAAAACAGATAAATTGAAATTTTTTGAATGAAATTTTAAGGTAGAAACTTGAAAGTTTGCAAAATGCATTTAAAAAAATCTCTAAAAGAATAAAATATTAACTGGTCGAATACCTTCCAAACTTCTACTCCCTCCCATACAAAAAAATAGTTGAAACGGAACTGTGTCAAAAGCTTTGAGATCGCACTTGCCCTTCTACCCTCTCCCATACAAAACTATGATTTCGACCAATTTCAATAAATCAACTGCTAACCAACAAATTAAAAGCTACGAATTTGAAATTTTGTACGAGCCCCTTTCCAAAAGAAATGAAATAAAACTGCATCACAAATTTTACATTTCCCTTACCTTCTCTACTCGCTCTCATACAAATGATTGGTTTCGTGAATGTAAAATACACCAAATTTTATGAAAATTCTCTGCAACTTCGTCTATGAAACTGACATTCTATGCAGAAAATATTGGGCGTAATTGAAGCAATCAATTGAAAATTTATTGACATTCACCCTTAATATCACCCCTCCCCCTCCCTCATAAAAACCCAAACTTGCATAAACGAATGAAATATTGATTACATGTACTGGAGCTATTGATCGTACTCGCAACTAAGTGTTGAATTGTCATCATCCCTGCCCTAAAGGAGGTTCCACTTGTGAAAGGGGGTTCCACTTGTGAAAGGCGATTCCACTTAGTCTTCCCTAAGCACTTTAACTTGCATATTGACTTTCCATGCATCTTTAACTTGTCCCAAAAATAATAAAGTTGCGCCCGACTTGTTGGCAGTTTATTTATACTCGCGTTGCATAATTGTACAGTAAATCAATTGAAAAGAAAGATTTTCGAATTTCACACTGTTACGCCTTATTAAAAGTGACGCTTCGGTATCTGCTGAAACCTTTATCAAACTGATTGACAACTACCAAAGGTTATGATTTTGTATACTTATGTAGAATAGGGTTAATGCGGTAAATTGGGTGTTGGAAAGGTAATCAGGGTTAAATTGCCTAATTAAGATTAATATCAGACAAAAAAACTAAGAACAAAGCTGGAATATGTAGAAATGGAATATGGAAACTGTAATCTATACATATAAATATAATTGTAGTGCCTGTCTGTTATTTGTTTATAAATGGCTATAAATAAGTTTTTTGCTTTATTTTAGCAATAACTAAGCAAAAATCCACGATTTTAAAAATTTTCTCTGTCTGTCTGTCTTTCCGGTTTTCACCCAAAAACGGCTAAAGCGACTGTAATGAAACTTTCACAGTTTGTTAGATATGCACCAAGATGAAATCTTCGTGTGGTCTTATTTCAATACCCCCACGCCTTCCACCCCCTCCCATACAAAATGACTCATTTTCAAAAATATATAATAATTAAATTTTCTTCAAAACCATTGGAGTAAATCATTTGAAATTTAGAACATATCATTTTTATCATAAATGTGGTGGTATGCAAATTTTGAATCCCCATACTCCTTCCACCACCTCCCATACAAACTACACTTTTTCATGAAATGCTATACATCAATTTTCTCAGTACGTGTAATTTTCATCGAGCTTAAATGTTGTACTAAATCCTTAATTCACATTGTTATTAATATCGGGAAAAAATTAACCGATTAGCTTAACTCCTTCTACCCCCTCCCATACAATGTGACACAATTCCATGACTTTACTTAATTGAAAGAAAAGGTTTCCGGACTCTGCTGAGACAATTACAAAACACAATTATTATACAGGGTGTCTGGTACTCCGTGTGCCACCTTGTAAGGGGTTATTCCTAGATATATTTTGAGAAAAAAATGGTTCTACGGAGATGGTCAATTTTCAATATCCGCGGAGATACAGGGTGATCAAGAAAAGTGTTTCGTACCTGTACCCTCACTCACTCAAAACGCTATATCTTGAAAACTAATAATCGCAATTCAAAGTGTTATAGCTTGTTTTTTAGGGAATCGAATTGCCTTTCATTTGGTGTAATAGTCCGTATTGTAACTGTACCCAATCCTGAGGTATTTGCTTCAGACCACAAAATTTTGATACTTTGACCCTCTTTGACTGCTGATAACTTGTATCCGGTGTCTCGATTGAAGTTCTGTGGATGTTTAAAAATTTCTATTACTTCTCGTACTATTCGTTGATAATATTGATTTGTCCTGGCCAGAATTTGCACATTGTCGAAATCGATTGTATGGTCCTCTGTCGTTGCATGTTCCGCGGTCGCTGATGACTCTATCTGGTTTTTCCGTGTACATCGTTGGTGCTCGTTGATCTTTGTTTGGACTGTGCGTCCCGTTTCTCCTATGTATACTTTAACGCATGAGCAGCACGGTACTTTGTATACTCCTCCAGTCTCCAATGGTTTTTTGTCCTTCTGATTTCCTAAAATTCCTCGGATAATAGTCGGGATAGTGAATGTTGTCTTGATGTTGGATTTTCGAAGGATTTTTCCTATCTTATCCGTCATGCCCTGGATGTAAGGTAGTTTTACCCATCGTTTGTCAGTATTTCCTTCTTCATTTTTATAATGCGTTTTTTTGAGAAAAACTACATTGATCCCAGAATTTTGAGGGTCAAAATATCAAAAATTTGTGTTCTGAAGCAAATACCTCAGGATTGGGTACAATTACAATTCGGTCTATTACACCAAATGAAAGGTAATTTGATTCCCTAAAAAACAAGCTATAACACTTTAAATTGTGATTATTAGTTTTCAAGATATAGCGTTTTGAGTGAGTGAGGGTACAGGTCCGAAACCCTTTTCTTGATCACCCTGTATCTCCGCGGATATTGAAAATTGACAAACTCCGTAGAACAATTTTTTTCTCCAAATATATCTAGGAATAACACCTTACAAGGTGGTGTACGGAGTACCAAACACCCTGTATTGCGGGAAATGATTCTTTTAAAAATTTTTAAGATCAATTCAAAATAAAGAAAGTTTTGAACAAAAAAGTTTGGTTCTGACTTCGGTTGCAAATGTTTTCTCCAGCACTGTAAATATCCGCTCTCAGTTTCTTCTTCTTAACTTGTTGATGTAGCTTCCAATTTTTCTGCCTGCTAAAAACTTTTCGAATGAATCGAAATTTAATTCTTTAATCCAACATTTTCAACGGTTAGTTAAAAGTCTATTGGCGCGAAACTTTTGAATTCACAATTTGCTCGCAGCGCCGCTAGTTTTGATGTTGCTAACTCGGCGTAATTGTTGCTAACTCGGCGTAATTGTTGCTAGGGAATGAATGGAAACGAAACAGCAACATGCTGCTACAACCGTCAATGTTGGCAGGCCTTGTTCAGCAGCATTATTGTGTTGCTATGTCAATCCATCATCCAGCAGCATCAGTCAGCAACAAAATCAGACTCCCAACTCCGAACTGCAACAAAAATTTCAGACTTAGGCGGCCAGCGAGCTGCCGCAACATGTTTTTCTTAAGAACGGAAAGAAGAAGACAAAACTGACATCTTTCATTTGTTATTCTCAATCTAACCTTAGAAAAATGGATTTAAGGCAAAAACTGAAGGATCAAGGCTGGTAAGTGGGCTCAAAATCGCTTCAATTCGCGTCCCAAACTCGACTAATTGCGATCGCGCGCCTATCTTTCAGGTATATAACCGACGAAGGACTCAGTAAATTGCCCGAGGGCTTAGACAAAACCGACACCCGAAAAGTGGTTCAGTCGCTCTTGGATGTACGTTTGATTCTAACTGATTTCTCGCTCGATTTAACGAAAATGTTTGTAATAACCCCATAGATCGATTTACGAGATGTAGCTGGTGGTGCTCTGCCGACGGAAGTGTCGAAGAAAGACGATACAATTGCGGGCAAGGTCGTCCTTCAAGTCGCCAAGATACGAAACATTTCCGCCCCGAAAGCCAACGAGGAGTCGAAGACGGCACCGCGATTGCTGCACCTGGAACTCACGGACGGCGTGACACAGGCATTCGCTTTGGAATTCGAACATATCTCCAGCATAAGCTTGAATACGCCACCCGGTGCGAAGATTTTTCTACGCTCCGAACGGGTGCCACTTATGCAAGGAATTCTCGTTTTGAGGCCGAACGACGTTCAGGTCTTAGGAGGAAAGGTTCCGGCGCTCGTCGACAAATGGGAGATGAGTCGAACGCTGCTCAAATACGCTCGTGGCGGACGGATAATGACCGGATCGGCCGGGCCACCGCCGTGGATCCCGTTCGGGCAGAAAATCCAAGCGATCGAAAGTGACAAGAATTTCAAGAGTCTTGGCGGTTCGGGTGCCGATAAGGAAACCAAAGAAAATAATGAATTCGATGCCATGAGGAATGAAGCGATTGCCGAGGCGGCCAAAGTTGGTGCTAAAAAGGTAAAATACCGTTCAATACACTTGAAACGGTTTTATTTAAACATTGCAAATGAATTTTCCAGATATTTGGAGGCGGAAACCAACAAATACTTGACCACAACGTGAAGAAGATAATCGAGAAAGGATACACGGAAGACGAGGCGAAAAATGCGTTGAAAGCAACGCGAAATAATCTCGAACGTGCGTTGTTCAATTTGAAGAGACGCGAAGAGTATCGCGAACGCAGCGATTTCAAGGAGAGCGGAGGACGAGGAGCGATGGGTGGAAAACGCGGTGCGTTCAAGGACGGCAAGAAGGGTGGAAAGGATGAAGCTGGTTCCGATAAACCTGCCGGAAATGTATCACTTTTCGATTTTCTTACGGATAAATTGCCGGCGGTGAGCAATTTTCTTATTTTACAGATTGTTGCGGATTTCTAATCTGTTTTCTTTTTAGAATGCTGAGCCAACGGAACGACCTGCAACAACTACGAATTCAACGTCGTCATCGAGGCCTGAGCGTTCGGCAGGGAAGTACGAATCATCAAAACCGTACGGAAGCTACCAGTCGCAAGGTAGCAACAGCATTTCACAGGGTTCGTCATCGACAGCTGGCGCTACAGCATTGCAACAGCAATCGCAATCGGCAACGAATCGGCCCAAATTCGAAAATAACATTTCGTCTAGTTTTGCCAATCGTGGTGGTTCCGCAAATCCTTCGGACAATGAATCAAACTATCGGAATCGAAATAAGAACACGCGTGGTGGTGGTCATAGCGGAGGGTCCGGCTCGTATGCCGGTCGGCATTCAGAGTCGGGTCGTGGTGGTGGTATTGCTGGTGCTAGCAGCAGCTTCACTCGTAATCAAAATCGAGCATCGAATGAACGTGAACGAAATGCCAACTATCAGACCGCGTCGAGCAATAATGAAAGTCGTAATCAACGTAACGATCATCAGAGGAACGGCTGCGATAATAAGCAGTATAACAAAGCGGTAAGAATTGAGTTCTGCATATCTCTCACTGTACATACATACCCAAACATCAAGACCGGATATTGTAGCTCTTGATGAGTACAAGGTGCAACCAGGGAGTGATCAGTTTTAGTCTGTGTCCTAATGGAACCCATCCGAGCATTTTTTCGCGAGCGTTAGTATAGTAGGGAATTGCTCCAATCCGGTATTTAATTATATGGGGATATAGCTATTAGATTAAAAATAAATAGTACTTACTTATTTACGATGGCGCTACAGTCTAAATCGTACTTTGGCATCCTGAATACTTCGCCTCCATCCATTTCGGTTCAGTGACCGCATCCTCCAGTTTGAAAATTTAAGCAGTGTTTTGCTGTCTGCGCCAATGGTTTTCCGATCGATCTTTGTCCATTAGCTTTGCCTTTTAAAATGCGTTTGGGAATTCTTTCGTCATCCTTCCGCTCCACATGA
The DNA here is from genome assembly GCA_963669355.1 of Chorisops tibialis. Lineage (NCBI taxonomy): Eukaryota > Metazoa > Arthropoda > Insecta > Diptera > Stratiomyidae > Chorisops > Chorisops tibialis. The sequence goes on from OY770263.1 coordinate 215,230,945, forward strand.
CCATCTCATTGTAGTTTCTTAAATTTGTTGAGGATTCTTCTGAGGACCTTTCACTCAAAGGCGATAATTAATTTTTCGAATGCCTGAGTTAATGTTCACGTTTCGCTGCCATAGCATAGCACAGGTCTTTATAATTGTTTTTTATATTTTCAATTAAGTCTTCCTGCGCACTTTCTTATTTTTAATTATGGGAAGTACCGAATAATACGTCTTATTTGTTATCATATTCCTTCTTTTAATTTCAATGGGTTCACTTCCATTCTTCGATAGGCTTGCCCCTAGGTATACAAAGTTGTCGACGTTTTCTTGGTTATAGTCTCCTACTGTAATATTTTATCTGATTGGGTTTTTTTTCCTAGTTTGTGTTATAACTTTTGTTTTGACTAATCTATGGAGGAGATGCTATGCAGGTGTCGTTGGCTTTTAAAAGTTCAGCTGGAATTTGAGCAGTGCCCGGCGCTTTGTTGTTTGGGTGGCTCTTCAAAGCCGTTTTTATTTCTTCAAGACTGATATCCTTGTTTCAACCTTTTAGCTAGAGAATACGCAGCTCTTGTGTTAAAATGTTCGTTCATGTTTTTAATTTCGACATTATTGTACTTCCCTTTTTTTTTTGTCTGCATATTTTGTTTGCAAATCGTCTAAGATCATTATATTTATCCCGTTTGGTTCGTGTCGGCCGTTCCGTTAATATTTTGTAAACTTGATTTTTTCGCTCTAAGGCATCTTGGCATTCATTGTCGAACCAATCACTTCTTTTGCGCCGGGGTTGTTGTCCTATCACCTCCTCTGCGACAGATGTAATGCCATCTTTTGCTGTGTTTTTTGCGGCTGTATCCAGAGCAGATTACCGTAACTACATTGAAAGCAACAACAAATCATCTATCCAGAGTTGGTTAGCTACCCCAGTGAGACCACTGGGGTAGCTGATCTACTCTGGATAAATAGTTCCTGTGTTCATTAGTAGATGGCTTAGAAGTTTTTAGAACTTGGGACTTTCATTTCCCAGCCGTTGGCAGCAATGAACTTTGAAATTTCTGACAAAATAATGTATTCTCATCCCCGCAAGGGGGTAGTTGTAGTATGAGGTTTTACCAATTCCTGCAACTATCTTTGGAGTTAGCGACTCCACGGACCTGAGCTAACTATCCCCCTCTGGGATGGGGGCTGTAGAATTCACCCACAGCCAGTCCTGCTTGCCCTAAAAATGGCAAATGGACACTCACTGGATCATGGGCTTATCACCCGTGATCTTAAGACCTAAATGATACGAGAAACGGATACATCGCCTCGGATACGGACTGATCCTACGGTAACGACTTTTGGCATTCAAAAACGGACTATGATTGGCTTCTGGAATGTTCGAACATTGAATGACGGGGGAAGAGCTGGGGTTACTCGGTCCTTGCACCGCCAATCAGTGATCGACCGTGAAATGGAGCACTATAACATCCAAATCTTGGGCTTGAGCGAGGTCAGGTGGGCAGGATCAGGAGAAGAACGAACCCCTAGCGGAAACACTATTCTGTACATTGGCCCTGAAAGTGAAGCCAGAAATGGCGTGGCGTTCGTCCTTACGCCGAGAGCGAGAAACAGTCTCATTAGCTGGGAACCAATCTCGGATAGGATTATCGTCGTCAGGCTCAGGACCAGTGTCAGAAACGTCACAATTCTGCAGTGCTACGCACCAACTAATACCGCAACATCTGGTGACAAAGAGGAGTTTTATAGCCAACTGAGTGCCACCTTCGAACGTGTTCCAAGAGGTGATATTATTATCATCTCGGGAGATATGAACGCCCAGGTTGGATCAGACAACACTGGACTAGAACACGTCATGGGGAGGCATGGTGACCCTTGGGTCGACGCTTCACGACCTTGGATTAAGAGACCCGAAAACGGCGAATTATTTGTGGAGTTCTGTAGTACTCGGCAAATGGTCATCGGAGGGACCCTTTTTCCACACAAGAGTCATCATAAAACATCTTGGGTTTCCCCTGATGGTGTTACTCAGAACCAGATCGACCATTTGGCTATAAGTCGCCGATGGAGAAGATGTTTCCTCGATGTGCGAGCGAAACGTGGAGCTGACGTGGGGAGCGATCACCACTTGATGGTTGCCTGCTTGAGATTGTGTACAGCAGCTATCCGACGACCACAAATACTTCAAATGAAGCGCAAGCTTAATGTGGATAAACTCAGAGATCCCAACAAAAAACGCGAATACACCACCATTCTACGCGAAAAGTCATCCACATTGGGTGAACATGAAATGCGCACACTGGACGCCAATTGGGAGGCAACCAGAAACACTTTTCTAACTAGTGCTGAAGAATCTGTGGGATATGTGCAAAGCGGTGAGAAACCCTGGATGTCACAAGACACATGGGACAAGGTTGGCAATCGGAAAAAAGCCAAATTGGCAATCATCTCTCAACCCGATGTCAACCAACGAACGCCCGACTTGAGGCAGAACTACCGCGATGCTCATATACAGCTTAAAAAGGCTGTTAGACGCGACAAGAGAAAGGCCATTGAAGATCTGGCAAACAAGGCAGAATCTGCGGCTTACCTTGGGGATATGGGTTCACTTTTCAAAATCATGAAACAGTTGACGAACAGGAATTTCACCGCCAACCACCTGGTGAGAGATGTCAACGGAACTCTCCTTAATATGAGTGAACACCAGTTGCGACGATGGAAGGAATACTTCTCTGATATTTTAAACATCTTGTCAGATGAAGATATTCCGGAAACAGAACAACTTCCAAACATCCAACCGCAACAATCCTCTATTAGGGACGATCCCCCAGATAAGGAAGAGATAGTTTCCGCCATTCGGTCAATGGCGGGAAGGAAAGCTCCAGGTATAGACGGACTACCAACCGAACTCCTCAAAGCGGACCCGGAAATAACAGCCGATATACTCCTCCCACTCTTCACTAAGGTGTGGAATGAGGGAAGATATCCGACTGAATGGAAGGAGGGCGTCATTGTGAAAATTCCGAAGAAGAGCGACCTTCGGGATTGTGGCAATTGGCGTGGTATATGTCTACTTACTGCCGTATCAAAAATTATGGCTAAGGTAATTCTCAATAGGATTAGTGATGTCGTCGAGAGCACTCTCGAAGTTTATCAGGCTGGATTCCGTAAAGGGTCGTCTTGTACCGACCACACAAATACCCTACGGATAATATTAGAGCAGTCAGCCGAAATGGGTTCGCCACTACATCTCATGTTTGTGGACTTCGAGAAGGCTTTCGACAGCGTTAAGCGAGATTACATATGGAATGCTTTGCGTAGGAGAGGTATTCCAGATAAGGTCATAGCTATGATTAAAGAATCCTACGAAGATGCAAGGTGTCGTGTCTTGCATAGAGGAGAGCTGTCCGAGAGCTTTCCTGTGCGAACGGGTGTCAGACAAGGCTGCATATTATCACCAGCCCTGTTTCTGGTGGTAATAAATGACATCTTAAAAGCTGCACTGGAAGGTGGGGAAGGTAAAGGTCTTCAATGGAGACTATTTAACATCTTAAGTCACCTTGATTATGCTGATGACGTGTGTTTGCTTGCACATACCCGTTCGGACTTAGAGTCAAATGTTTGCTCGTTGCATTCTAAATGCAAAGAGGCGGGACTGAAAATAAATGTGCGTAAAACCAAGTACATGCACATGGGTTCGAACGCAAGCACACCGATTGTTCTTAATGGACAGGATGTGGAAGAGGTGCAAGATTTTTGCTATCTCGGAAGCATTGTCAGCATGGACGGCGGAGCCGAAAAGGATGTTGAGGCTCGGCTAAATAAAGCCCGTCAGGCCTTCGGTATCCTTTCCCCTTTCTGGAGGTTAAGAGAGATCTCCCTTCGCACGAAGCTGCGAGTTTTTGACGCATGCGTTGAATCCGTGTTGTTATATGGTTGTACTACGTGGAAAGTGACCGTTCGACTTACCAAGAAACTACAGACTTTCGTAAACCAATGCCTCCGGCGCATTTTAGGAATATTCTGGCCAGAAGTAATCTCCAACGACGAACTTTGGAGTACAACTCGCCAGACTAAAATAGGTATTGAGATTCAACGGCGAAAGTGGCAGTGGATCGGTCATACTTTGAGGAAACCAGAGCAAAACATCGCAAAACAGGCTCTGGATTATAACCCTCAAGGAAGACGTTGGGTTGGTCGACCATGTAACACATGGAAGCGAGCAGTTGAGCAGGAGGCCAGAGGAATAAACAAGTCCTGGCAACAGCTTAAAGCCGATGCTCAGGACCGCGCCTTGTGGAAGAGAGTTGTTTCTGTCCTATGCCCCTATAGGGGGTCTTAACAGGAATTTGATTGATTGATTGAATGTATTCTCATAAGCTCAGTTATTTCTCGAAGATGCAGTGAGAAAAATTTTTTTTTGGTAAAAATGGAAATCAATCTAAAAAATAAAAGGTAAAGTAACGATTTCAATTTTTATTAGGTGAATAATTCGATTTTTTTTATAGATCTCGTTGTTGGGGCCGAAGCGAAACCCTCGCATCACTTGATTCTAATAGTTTCAATAAAAACACTTTCCTATTTGCACTCATAATTGGATCTGTAAGGAAAAGTTTTGAATTATCGCCGAAAATTCACAATATTCTACAGAAATTACCTGTTATAATTCACAACTGGCAAATCGAAGTAAACTTGTCAAATTGTTTCCAGGTGCAACAACTTACCAGTTCAATACTTTAGTACTGAACTTCTACTCTGTATCGTTTTTTTGAGGAGTATTTTAAACTGCTCTACTCATCCGCAAAAAAACACAGCTTTTGATGTTTTGCCACATTTCTTTTATTGCCGCGAAGTGCCTCTCCAAGATTGATACATATTTCGCTCCTATTTTCTCGTCTTTGAGTTTTCCAATGTCGATTATAGCTGAGCTGTGATGTGCATTTTGGGAAGAACCGATTAAATTCTTCAGCTAGGGTATAGCCTAGTAGGTAGTGTGCTGGTCTTGTAATGCGAAAGTCGTGAGTTCAAATCCCGTTCGGCGCAATATATAATTGCGACACATTGCCTGCTTGGACATACCTTGACCACCTCAATCTAAGAAAATGAAAAATTCGTAGAAAGAGGGTTGTGCGAAGGGCTAACAACCCTTCCACAATAAGTAATGAAAAATGTTAAGGAACCTGAATATCAGGAGGCCAAGGTCCGATTTGGGCTGTAGCGCCATTGTAGTAGTAGATTAAATTCTTCCCAAAAGGCTTTGTTCGTTCTGCAGATACCGCCATCCCGTTAAGAAAGAATCCAAATAGATTGTTTGAAGACAGTCTTCTGCACTGTTGGTGCTGCATCAATGGTTGCAAATCCTTGGCTGGCAGGCGTGTCTGCTGCGTCGTTACCTAACAGGTCGCTAGGTGATTCAAATTGTTTCTGCAAGTCGTCACTAGTTTGGACGTGGTCCTGTAGGATTGGAGTGCCAAAATGTAACGATTTCCGAGACTGTTCTACATTTCTAAAAGAATTTTTGAACACTCGCTAACGGCTAATACTTTCGCTTGGAACACAGTTGCGTTCTGGAAGATGGAAATAAGTGTGGATGCAGAGGGCGTGGGAATAGATCTCTGTACCTATATAGTTTTAGATTCGTCCGTATAGAAATGAGGACCAGCGCAGGCGTTAAGTATCATGTTTGTTGTCCATTCTCTCGTCCAGGAAACTATCCATTAAGGGGAGGTTTTTCTCATACTGTGGCTGATTCATGCAATCGCACTCGCAGTCTAAATGGGAAGAAGCGTCTCTACTGACGTTTAAACTTTTGCCAATTAGTGGTGCTGACAACGAATAAGCGGTTGTTAATCTAATGGCAGCTAAGTCTGCTGTTTGTCTTATAAATTGATCAAGTAGAGGTAGTGATAGAATTACCTCGAGGGCTGCAGTGGTGTGGTTTTAATAGCACCAGTTATACACAAACATGGCTTCCGTTTGATTAATTGTAAAGGTGCTGGGTTGGTTTTTAGTACCACTTCTGGCCGCCATATTAGCGTGCCATAGCAAATAATTGGGCTAACAATACTGGTATACATTCAGTCGATAAATTGCGACTTAAGGCCCCATCTCAAGCCGAATATATTTTTGGAACCGATGACGACTACGTCAGCTTTTTTTTGCTTGTTTTTTAATGTTAACCTTCCAGAAGAATTTGCTACCTAGAATAAGACCTAAATATTTAACCTGGTTCCCGAGGGCCAAAGCGATATCCCGAAGTTTTGGTGGATTGGAAACGTATGGTCTTCTTCTGTAGAAGAGGATCAGGTCTGTTTTTGAGGGTCCTGTTTTTGAGTCGGTCCTTTATCTAGCACCCAGCTGCCGAACAGTTGTAGAAATGACTGAATAAGGTCACCTAGAACTTGCTCAAACTTATCAGTTAGCATGATGACAAGATCGTCTGCATTTGCTATCGTGAGGTAGCCGTTCCTATTTAAAATGAAATGGGGCTCATTCAAGGTTATGACCTACGAGAGAGGCGATATTATGCCACCTTGTGGTGTTCCTTTAAGAACAGAGCCTTTTCTTGTCTTGTCACCCATCCGTACTTCGATTTTTCGTGAGCGAAGAAGGTTACCTATCCATTCACTCAAGAGAGTTTTTACACTGGCTGCGCAAGGCATCAAGTATTGCATCAATGTTGACGTGGTTAAATGCGCCATCCACGTCTAGAAAGGCACCGAGTGCAACCTCTTTACGATGGAAAGCCTTCTCTACGGCGGCATTATCAGTGGATCTACCTTTCAAATAGATTTGTTGGTTTGGTCACCTGAGATTTGCACGTCCACCACACGTCACCTGTGATTTGTACGTCAACCAGTGCAGACCTTTAAGAAAGAAGTTAGGCTGATGGGTGGAAAGTCTTCGGGATGTTATGGGAGGCTCTGCTTGGTTTATGTATATGCCATAACTTTAATATGTGAGAAAGACTGATGATACTTTGTATATGTCAACCAGGTATTGAACTCATCTGCATTCTGGACCATAGCGGGATAGTTTCCGTCCAGTCTCGGTAACTTGTATAGTCTGAAAAAACTGAAAGCAGTTTCTGTTTTTTGGCGTTACGACTGTATCCACTAGTTCCGAATTAGCTAAAATACGATCGACACCTGAACATTGTGGCGGGGCTCAAAGCATCAGGAGAAACGCGTTTGCATTAAAAGTTGCCGCTAGATTCCGTCAATCCAGTAATTATGGCATGTATGGGTCTTTGGAAATTGTCCTCTTTAACCTAGTGGCATCGTTGACTTTATCGATTTCTTCACAGAATAACCTTCTATGGATTTTGTTTGACGGCTCTTAACTGTTTTTATACCATACGGTGTAAGTGCTGCTTGATATTAGTGCCAGTCACGTTAGCTTTGTTAAAGAGCTTCGTGCAACGTTTTTTTTCAGAATATCAAGATCGGCGGAATTCTGACGGCAGCGGCTCTAGTAGGAGGTTGTTAGTATATTCGTTGTTCTATCTAAGGAATAAAAATATTGGGACTCGACAGAAACTCCCAACGGACATTAGTAGGTAAAGTCACGAGCCACTGTCTTTTTCGAAAAGACGCTCGAAGACTTCGCCTTTCAGTAGAGGACATTTGCAGAGGCTGCGGTGAAAAGGATGAGACTATATATCATTAGCTCCTGATATATATATATATATATTGTTTTTGATCCAGCTTTTTCAAATCTTATTCACATGTGGTCTGGCAAGGATGGCTCTTTCGAAACCCTCCAGTTGCGGGCCACTAGTTATTTAGATTTAGTTGCAAGAGTCAGGTCGATAACCGCGCTTCTTATTTTATTGATGAACGTGGTGCTATTACCGGCATTACCAACATTTAGATTGTTCATGCTTAGAAATTCTAGGATTGACTTTACGCGATCGTTACAGTCTGTGCTAGACCAAGAGGTGTGATGCGCGTTGGCATTACAACCCATTACCAACCCGCCTGTGTTGGACTGAACAAGCTAGCACAGGTTTATTGTTGGAACATCCCTTGCTTCAGATGGCTAATATGATGAAACCAGCTTAACAAGCTGCGATATTCCGTTAAGAGACCTCACCCTGAACGTCGTCTGGACTACTTGATTGTGAAATTAATGTCAAATTAGGTGCTTTGGTCGAAATTCCGAGAACAAGTTCTCTTTAGAAAAGTTTCCATAAAAAATCGTTCTGTAATTTTATGTCCTAAAATAGGAGCTCAGGATCTTCGATGATACCCGATATCCATACAGACACTTTCGTCAGTCTAGGAGCTTTGGCACCTTCCAGCACCTGTAGCTTGTTGTCCTTCTAGAAAAAGTCATCTTCCGGAAGTTTAGGTTGATTTATTTTTTCCAATTTTGTATAATTATTAGCTCCGACTACTCAACGCTTGTAGCTTTGGACCTCAGCAAACATGCTTATCAAAAAAGCCGGTTAATAGGAAACTTATTTCCGTTCCCTGTGTAATGGAGAAAGTAGAATTCGCTCAATACAGGTGTCCAGCTTACACTGAAAATTGCAAAGAAACGCGGGCTTGTTGTGTTTAGGTCCCTGTACACAATCTCAATCTGCATCACCATTCCACGCCTTCCTAGCGATAAAATTATACCACACTATAGTAGTGCCGTGTCTCATGCTCATGTGTATACGAGAAACCAATAAAATTCCCATCGTCAGCCACTCCCGAACATGCCATCCTAGACCACTCGAATGGACTGCTACACTGTGTATAAGGGTCATAAGATATCGATAATAATCCTTTTACTACGCGATTCCCTTTTTATATTTTGAAAATTGATTTTTTTTTTTTGCAAATTGATTTTTTTTTTTTTTTTTAAATTGGATTTTTTTTTTGTAAATTGATTTTTTTTTGTAAATTGAATTCCAATTTAAAACTATTTTCAGCCACCTTCATCTCGCTATCCAACCAAGGATAACCATTCGACATCGGGCTACAATAATAATCCGTCAAGCAACCGAAGCTACTTGGACAGTCGAGATAATCGCCATCAAACGCATACCGAAACGGAAAAAGTGAACAAACTGGTCGAAGATACGGCCAAATTGAAAATCGATCAGACCAAACCGATATCGTCGGGACGAGGCGGCGGCCATCATAACACGCCTAGGAATCATTCGAATTTATCACAAAATAATCATCAGCAAACCCAATCTGTTTCAACACAAGCCCAACAGCACGCTACCGTTTACACTCAATTGCCGAACGGTTTTGCATACGATCCCAACAAAATCATGGGCTTTCAGAATAAAGAAACGAACGAATTTGCCATGACGATGCTGAAGAGTCAGACAATTCCGCAAACGATAACACCCCAAAATACTCATTCGCAATTCTCGCAACCGCCACCACCGTTACAACAGGGTGCCTATCCGGGGCCACAATTTCTCATGCAAACGCAGCATGTACCAGCGTTTGGAATGAATCCGATTCCGACCAGTTTGGAGTGCGGCTGGAATTGGAAAATCGGTGATCGTTGTATGGCGAAATATTGGGACGACGGAAGGGTAAGAAATCTCCAATTGAAAAGTAATCGATAAAAAAAATTCTTTTTTGCTTCCATAGTATTACGATGCCGAAATAACCGGTTTATCGGATAAAACATGTGTCGTGTGGTTCTTGGGCTACGGTAATTACGAAGAAGTATTAAAAACCGATTGTGTACCGTACACAGATGCCCAGAATCGGCCGATTAATAACAGCCATCCGATTGCTCATCAACAGCTTGCACAACAACAGCAATCGCAAATGAATATACGTGGCGGGGCCGGTGGAGCCGGTTCGAATGTAACGAATACGGCACGATATCGTGGCGAACGACAAATGTACGTTCCGCCACCAAAACGTGAAATTTAATTTCGCTAAAAAAAACAAATGAAAATCAAATGTGAAAGAAATGAAGTTTTTCTGTAACACGTAATATTAATCTTTGTTTTTTTTCCACTCGTAGTGCGGGAAATCATCGGCGATGATATTAAACACACACGTGCATATTTTCCACATATCCATCTAAATGTGAATTTTTGCTTTATGTATTCGGTTGTATCTGTAATATTTCCTTGACGTATTTTATTATTAATGATTTTCTTATTCCTTCTTTTGCCCATCCTAATTTAAATTTTTACTCACAACCATTTACCCACTCCTTGATTTACTTCATGTTAATGTACATTTTATGTTCTTGTTGTTGTTGACAGAAGCAAAAACAAAATGCTCTTTATAACAAAGAACTATTGAAATATTAAGAATTGAAAAGAAATAAAGAATTGTGTTCTAATTTGGTGTTATTTTAACATTTAAATTTCGAGTAGATATAATGCGTATCGTTCGTTTGACGCAACAATGTTTAAAATCAAAATTCACGTTTGAAAGGTTTCAATCAAATGCAATTTTATGGAGATGCAACAGCACATTTTTCTCTTTGAATTTAAGATATTCGTCTACTTTTTACAACGATCAACTGGAATAAGCACAAAACCTAGAGTTGCATCAAACAACTGATGTCTTTGAATTCGTTTTCAAACACTGGCTTTCGGAAATTCAAATTAAGCCGACAAAATTTTTTTTATTTCAAACTACTTACTGCCGTATCAAAAATTATGGCTAAGGTAATTCTCAATAGGATTAGTGATGACGTCGAGAGCACTCTCGAAGTTTATTAGTAAAGGTTCGTCTTGTATCGATCACACAAATACCCTACGGATAATATTAGAGCAGTCAGCCGAAATGGGTTCGCCACTACATCTCATGTTTGTGGACTTCGAGAAGGCGTTCGACAGCGTTAAGCGAGATTTCATATGGAATGCTTTGCGTAGGAGAGGTATTCCAGATAAGGTCATAGCTATGATTAAAGAATCCTACGAAGATGCAAGGTGTCGCGTCGTGCATAGAGGAGAGCTGTCCAAGAGCTTCCCTGTGCGAACTGGTGTCAGACAACGCTGCATATTATCACCAGCCCTGTTTCTGATGGTAATAAATGACATCTTGAAAGCTGCACTGGAAGGTGGGGAAGGTAAAGGTCTTCAATGGAGACTATTTAACATCTTAAGTCACCTTGATTATGCTGATGACGTATGTTTGCTTGCACACAACCGTTCGGACTTAGAGTCAAATGTTCGCTCGTTGGATTTTAAATGCAAAGAGGCGGAACTGAAAACAAATGTGCGTAAAACCAAGTGCATGCACATGGGTTCGAAAGTAAGCACACCGATTGTTCTTAACGGACAGGATGTTGAAGAGGTGCAAGATTTTTACTATCTCGGAAGCATTGTCAGCAAGGACGGTGGAGCCGAAAAGGATGTTGAGGCTCGGCTAAATAAAACTCGTCAGGCAATTGGTATCCTTTCCCGTTTCTGGAGGTTAAGAGAGATCTCCCTTCACACGAAGCTGCGAGTTTTTGACGCATGCGTCAAATCCGTGTTGTTATATGGTTGTACTACGTGGAAAGTGACCGTTCGACATACCAAGAAACTACCGACTTTCGTGAACCAATACCTCCGACGAATTTTAGAAATATTCTGGCCAGAAGTGATCTTCAACGATGAACTTTGGAGCACAACTGGCCAGATTAAAATAGATATTGAGACTCAAAGGCGGAAGTGGCAGTGGATCGGTCATACTTTGAGGAAACCAGAGCGAAACATCGCCAAACAGGCTCTGGATTATAATCCTCAAGGAAGACGTCGGGTTGGTCGACCATGTAAAACATGGAAGCGAGCAGTTGAGCGGGAGGCCAGAGGAATAAACAAGTTCTGGCAACAGCTAAAGGCCGATGCTCAGGATCGCGCCTTGTGGAAGAGAGTTGTTTCTGTCCTATGCCCCTATAGGGGGTGTTAACAGGAATTTGATTTGATTGAAGTAAACATAAATCAAAAGCAAAGAAATCTTTTTTCTATGTACCATCGATATTGTTTATTTCGTAAGGAGAAAACCCTTAGGGGAAAATATGCTATGGATTGAATTTAGTTCTGTCCCTTTTTTCATCGAGTGTAAGCAAATTAGATAGCTACGGTAATTGATGATTCCTTGCTTTTGTTTACATCGGTATGCACACTTGCGAACTTTCGGTACTATAGTATTGGTTCGTACGTAAGAAGGCATGAATTTTTCTGAGTTTTGGCTATCAGGGATGCCACCTATTTCTGGTTGCAGGACCATATCATGCAAGTGATGTCATGGCCCGCTTGCTCCTCAGACCTTTATCCAACAGAAAACATTTGGGAAATTCTAGCGATGGAAGCTTATAAGATAGTATGACAATATTAAACAGTTTAAAATGGCTGCTATTAACGCTTGGCAGAACAAAAAAACAAATTTAATAAATAGTATGCCAAACAGATTATTTGAAGCGATATGCAATAAAGGAGGCCCAAACAAACATTGAAATTTACCATTGTGTGTTCTTTTATTTTTTTTTTTAAATTATTTGCTTGCGTTTATAGTTATGCTCTGGCTAAATTTAAACAAAGTTAAACTAACGGTAATGACAGTTGTTGCTAATTGGTTTTCTTTGCTACTCTTTCAATCTAATCTCTCATAATCAGTTAGACTTCACACCTTAGATCTGATGGTAGCACGCCAGAAAAGGTCTCAAGCAAGGTGCAAAAGATTGAGAAATCAAAGAGTGTGCCTACAAAGGTGAGGAGGAAAAGCTTAAAAATAATTAAGCTGCAATCTTGGACGAAACAGACGAGATTAGAGGAAACGGACTCTATCCTTAGTTTGTTGCACACAATTAGAAAAGTGGGTGGCTCTCCATAGCGTGCAACACCAAGCAAACGAGGGAATGAATCTTCAGTATAATATCTACTTAAAAACCGTGTCCAGATGCATAGCTGCAGGTTGTGGATTGGGCAGATGCACCAAAAACCACTGTATACTATCTGGACACACATTTTCTCAGAGAATAGGCAGGCGAAACCAAGGCCTAAGCATTCTATGCACACGGCATAAAAGCGGAATATATTGGCTGTAGCCCTGGCCCAAGCTCTCCTAATCATGCATACTTGTCTATATCATTACCTCATTCGCTCATTTTCCACTATCGTACTTTAACAAGATAAATTGTATGCACGTGAACCCGCCATGTGACAGTGCCACAATTTCACATTCATGCCTCATTTCAGTTGATGCCTCATTTGAGGTGATACCTCATTTAAGCTGAGACAAATTGTGTGTATGTATGCGACACATCTTCTCTCTTCAGCTTTCCCGTTCATACATACATGCTATGTCATAGCCTTATTCGGTTTCACAGAACTCTTCAGTTCACATTCGCACGACTCAAAACACTGTAGTGAGTGGTATAAATATTCGATTGGTACGACAGCCATACAAATGCATGACTGTAATTCAAATGGGACAAAACCTGTGAAGTGAAACAAAAACATTTTTTGTAATGATGGAACATTTTGACTTGCATGAATAAGACATTTGTACCAACCACCTCTTGTATGAGTAACCTACTACTCCTCGTACCAAAAGTCAAAAGTCAAGTAAGGATCCAGGAGAACAGGATTGGAACGGAACCGGAGAATTCGATGTCAGAAGGGGCGGACGATATTGAGAAAGCTCATCACTCAGCAAACACCTTTCGTAAAGAAAATGCCAAGAAACAAGCCGAGCCAATCAAGACGTAGCCTGATAATTCTAAGGGCGAGGCACAGAAAGCCTCCACTTGAGCCGTCCCCAGAACCTCCAAGAGCTTAAGATCCGGACAGGCCAAGAACTATCCACGAACCAAATCGGTCTTGGAACAAAGGTTGGTGGATATTAGGAGTTGCAGCCAACAAAGCTACCTATACACCACCAAAACTATAAAAATGGCTTTCTGGTGGCTTCAGGCAAACCTTCAACATGCCAAAGCAGCATCAGCTGTCATCTCACGCAGGTTTACTGAGTCCCACCTAGACGTTGCTCTTATCCAATAACGCTATCTACTGCTGAATCACTCGTCCCCGACTCGAGTACAACTCACATATATTGGCTGGAGCACCTCAAACACAATTTGCGGTACTCGATCGAATCCACGCGTTCTGTCTAGTTGGAGATGACAGCTTCCATAGATTCCCTCGAACCAATCAGCTACTATCGATATTTCCGCGGTAAATGCAGCGAAGAATTGTCCAACCTCATCTCTCCTCTTTTCAACTATTCCAGGAATACTCAGAAAGCTGGAAACGCCTATGAATTGACTGTTAAGCCTTTATCGTCGCGTACAGTGAAGTATAGTCAGTCCTTCATTATGCGAACATAAAGACTATGAAATGCATTGCGATCCACGTATTCCCATCATCTTACACCATTCAGTGTTTCAAAGTTAACATCCACCGACAGTTAAACTCTCCCCTCCAGAAACTTTCTTGTAAGCCCATCGCTCACCTACCCTATACCGACTTGACTGTGCGTCGAATGCATTAAAGGGTAACCCACTAAGTTATAAAAAAATGTATGTGTGCTTCTTTATGATTCTACCAATGGAGTTAGATCAAGATCATGTTTACTTTTCAAAAAAGGTATTAAATATGTTCCCATTTCAGGATTATGCACCAAGGGTCTAGTGGCGGCCTACGTAGAGTTGCCTCTTGGCGTTAGGACAACAGAGGTAGTTGTATGTTAGTATGCTCAGCGTACCTCCCCGGCGAATACCATAAGGTACTTGATGTACCTATGCAAGAGAACGAGCAAGCAAATTATAATTGAATGCGGTGCTACTGCACAACATACGTCGTGGGAAAGTACATCAACGATAGAGGTGAGTTAGTTCTTAAATTCATTTATAATTTATAATTCTCCAAGTTACGTGTCTTCTAATCTCTAGTTACACGTTTCTTAATTCTCTTGTTTAGTTCAAACTTAGCTTTCCTATCGTTACTTGATATTTTCCGTTTGCAATTAAAAGTTTAAGTCTTTTGTAGTGGTAACTCCTTAATTCTGGAAGATTTCGAGAATTTAACCAAAAACACAAACTACACTCTCCCAAGTTTTGGTTTTGATAATAATTTCCTCACCGTCATCCGCTCGAGACAAGAGTGGGAAGCAGATGAAATACAAGAGAAAGAGTCCGTTTGTACTGATTGCTTCAGAAGTGGAGTACTTAACTTAAGCATATCTTTCCGTCTTCTTGACCATTGTAGTGTGTTCGAAGCAGAAGTGAAGGCAATAAAAGAAGCCTTGGCCTGGTTGAAGTGTAATGCAACATCTACTAATGATAATGACATCTTCACTTATATTCAGACCGCTATTAAGTCCCTGGAATCAGTAACATTTACATCCAAGACTGTTCTTGATTGTCGCGCGTCTCTGAGGAAGACGGCTGAACAATTTAAGCGACGAACTCGCCCGGCACGGATCCACCTTGCAGATTCAATCTGAGAAAGAGAAGCTGAGAATGCTTCCCGCAACTTATAAGCTGCAACTTAAGCTGGATGCAAAGCCAACGACAGATGGGCGATTGGTGTTACATTTATTGAAGACGACCGGTGACCAACGAATGAATTCGGGCAAAACCGGATAACGACGAAATATTTTATAGAAAGCAACAACAACAACACGTATGGGCTTGTTTGAGCGAGAAAATATTCGTAGTGGACGAATGAGTTAGTGGAACGGAACAGGCCGACTGTCGCTGACGAGTGTCGACAATGACTGAAACGGCGGAGAAGGCGGAAGGCGAAGGAAATGGCGAACGAATAGAAAGCACTATAAATGGTGTTTTCCAAACACTCATTGATCAGCCTGTGAGAGTTAGGTTTTGTGTTTTTTGCTAGTATTATCGTAGAAGTATGTTGTAATCTCCAACTTCTTGGTAGATATTTTTAGGTTCAGGTTGTAGGATGGTGGTTCCATAGAACCACAATGTACTGGGGCCATCTAGTTGGGCCCATTGTATTCCCCCTATTGATTATGAGATGGAAGTGACTCCTCTTGTTCTAGCCACTTGGTTCGATTTGCGAACCGTAGCAGGCTCGAATGTTTGACGCCACTGAGGTCGCCTACTTCTCAGAAGAATCTAGAGCCTAAGCAAAAGAGAAGACTGTTGGAGATTTGCGAACAGTGGCAAAGTTATAGTTCGATAGATTCTTCGCCTTCCTCGCAACCTCTTCAAAGGCTGTCGCTCGCGATCCGCTTCTTAAATGTGTGCAGCTTCAGCAAGCAATGATGGTCAGGCCAACAATTTTATTATTCAGTAATATTGTAATATTATTATTTGGTTCTTCCTAAAATAATTTTTGTGCACTCGTTAATAGCTAATACTTCCACTTGGAACACAGTCGCGCGTTCTGGAAGATGAAATGAAGTGTGGATGTCGAGGTCATGGGACTAAATTCCTGCACCTTTCCCCTGGTTAGTTTTAGAGATGAGGACCTGTACACGTGCTGAGTGTCGTGCTTGTTGCCTATCCATTTCGTTCAGGAAACTTAACGTGAACCTTCCATTTCTTAACCTGCGGTTGGTTCATGCAATCATACTCGCAGTCTAAAAGGGAATTCGCGTCTCTAATGACGCTTAAAATTTGGTTTTTTGGTTTTTAATGTAATGGCAGCTAAGCCCGCTGCTTGTTTTATAAAAAGATCAAGTGGAGGTAGTGAGAGAATTACCTCCAGGGTTGCAGTTGTTGTGGTTCTAAGAGCACCTGTCATAGACTGGCCTTTACATCCGTTGGCTGTAAAGGTGCTAGGCTGGTTTTTAGTACCACCGCTGGCCACCACACCAGCGCGCCATAGCAAATTATTGGTCTGACAATACTGGTATACATCCAGTGGATAAGGTGCGACTTAAGGCCCAATCTCAAACCGAATGTCTTTTTGCAAGCGAAGAAGGTAACCTTTTTTGCTCGTTCTTGAATGTTGGCCTTCCAGGATTTAACTTAGTTCCATAGTAATGCCCCGAATGTTTGGTGGATTGAAAACATATGGTCTTCTTCTTCTGGAGAAGAGGACCAGATCTGTTTTTTAAGGGTTAGTGGTAAGTCCTTTTTCTAGTACTGTCTAACAGTTATAAAGTGGACTGCGTAAGGTCCCCTAGAACTTCTTTCAAATTACCAGTTAGCATGATGACAAGATCGTCCGCATATGCTGTTGTGGGGTAGCCGTTCCGATTTAAAATCATTCACTGTCACGACCCACCAGATTGGCGATATTATGCCGCCCTTCGGCATCCCTTTGTGGGCAGAACCTTTTCTTGTCTTTTCACACTTCCGTGTTACGATTTGTCGTGAGCGAAGAAGCTAGCTATCCATGCAGTCAGAAGGGGCTCCGGACTATGGCTGCGCAAGGTCTCAAGTATGGCATCAATGTTAACTTGTTAAAAGCGCCTTCCACGTCTAGAAAGGCACCGAGTGCAACCTCTTTATGATGGAAAGCTTTCTCTACGGCGGCTACCGTCACATGCAAGGCGGTGTCAGTAGACCTACCTTTCAGATAGGCATTTAGGTGGGGGCATCTGACCAAGAGGTTCAGATTTACCCGTAGGTAGCTGTCCACCAGTCTTTCGAGGCCTTGAAGAAAGAACGAAGTCAGGCTGATGGGTCGGAAGGCCTTCGGGATGTTATGGGTGGCTCTGCCTGGTTTAGGAATGAAGACCACCTTAACCTCTTGCATGCTTTATATATGTTAATCAAATACTGAATTATGATTTCATCCGCATTCTGGATAGACTTCGTCCAGTCCTGATGACTTGTAAAGTTTAAAGGAACGCAATTCCTATGTTTTCTGGCGTCACGACTGTTTCTATTAATTCTGATTCAGCTAGAATACGATGGACACATGAACTTTGTGGCGGGGGCTCAAAGCTTCAGGGGAAATGCGTTTGCATTAAAAGTTCAAGTGACTCGCCGCTAAACCCCGTCCAGGAACCATCGCCTTTATCCAGTAATTCAGGCATGTATGGGTCTTTAGATAGGATCCTCTTTATCCTAGCAGTATCGTTGACGTTATCGATTTCTTCGCAGAATCTCTTCCATGAATTTCCTTTAATGGTTCTTAGCTGTTTTTTGATACAGTATAAGTATTGGTATTTGCCCCAGTTTGTGTCACGTTTGCTGGAAATAGATTTGATCTGAAAAAACGACCAAGGAAACTCTTTTCCTTGGTCGTTTTTTCAGAATATCGAAATCGTTATCCCACCAGACAGCGTTCTCACTATCTTTGGCGGAGAAGTGAGCAGGAACTGTTGTATGAGTTTGTTAGTATATTTGCTAACATACCCACTCTTTTATCTAAGGAATCTGGTGTTTTTACTGGGTAAGGAACTATTGTCGGTAGTTTACGGTTTATTAGCTCCTGATATTTAACCCAATCCGTTATTGCTGGATTCCTGTAAAACCGGCTGCTTTTGTTGATATTTCTAATTTTATCTGACTATTTCTAATCTTGTCCACATGTGGTCTGACAAGGAGGTTTCTTTCGAAATTCTCCAGTTGCGGACCAGTAGTGATTTAGAGTTAGTTGCAAGAGTCAGGTTGATAACTTCGCTTCTTACTCTATTTATGAAGGTGGGACTATTACCAACATTACAAACATTTAGATTATTCATGCCAAGAAATTCTAGAATTGACTTATCTTTGTAGTTTATGCTAGACCAATAGGTGTAATGGGCACTGGCATTAAAACCTGTTACCAAGTCCCATGTGTTGGACTGGACAAGCTGGCACAGGTAGTCGTTGGAACATCCCTTGCTTCGTGTGGCTGGTATGATGAAACCAGCTTAACAGGCTGCGGTGTTCCGTTAAATGACCTCTTCCAGATCGTCGTTGTTTAGTCTGGACTGATGAATTGTGGAATTAATGTCAGTTTCAGCGCTTTTGTTGCAACGAAACATGTCCGTACCTTACCTGTTTTGGGTCTATGAAGGACTGTAAAAGTTTTGTTGTTGTCAACCATGTTTCCTGGACAAGTGCAACATCCAAATAACGTCTTAAAAGGTGTTGTTGGAGAGTGTCGGTAGCCACTCTACTGTGATGTAGATTGGCTTGAACCACTCTGAGTTCGCCGGCTTCTGAGGTTGGTCGCATTTGATTTCGGTAGTTTGCAGTGGACCTTGTTGAGTCCACAATCCGCGAAACCTTTCGCTACAGACAATCTTCCCATGGAGCTTTGGTCAATTCCGAGCACAAGAAGTTGGCCCTTGTCTTTTTGTTCTCTATGGAGAAGCTTCCATACCTCCGTGGAAAGATTGTTTTGCAGCTTAATGTCCTGCAATAGGAGTCCAGGGTCTTCAATAATACCCGGGATCCATACAGACACTTTCGTCAGTCTAGGAGCCTCAGCACCTTCCATCACCTGTAGCTTAATGTTCTTCAAGAGCTTGTTCATCTTGGGAAATGCCTCCGGAAGGGAGATCAGAGTGTTTTGGTCAGCACAAGTTAACCTAGGATAACCTGGCTCGAGGTCTTACTTCAAAAGGCTTGTTTTAGGTGTTCCCTCCTCAATGAAGAATAGATTTGAGGCTTCACCGACTCTGGTATGATGCCTAGCAAGTCGTTGGTATTAATGACTGCTGCCTGGAAGGTACTCCTAGCCGATCTCGTCTGTTTCTTTTTTGCTGTAGGTATCGGCGTATTACTATCATCCGATCGGATGCGCTTGTGTTTCTGCTTCGGTGGTTCCAGCTTATTACCGGCGACTGTGCACGCGGACGATGAGAGTTCCTTGGCATTGCCAGAGGCGGTGCCACGAACCGATAGTCTCGAAGCAAGCGGAGATGTTTGAACCACTTCAACATTTTCCACTGACGGTTGCGAACTGGAAGTAGCAGCTGGCTAGGGACCCGGAGTCAAGCTATGAGTTTTATTCCATAGGGCTGCCCTTCTGAGCATGTTTCTCCTTTTTGCTGCCGACAGTTTCAGAACCACAGCGCTATTCGTAGCAATGTTTAACACTACTTTCAGGGAGTGGTTGAAGCGTGCTACTCTCTTTCGCAGGAGGCATTACTACTCTGACCACATTCGGTTCGGAAGTACTAGCTTTATTAATCAGAGAAGTGGCTGGGGTACTGAGACCGTTCGCCTCAACTCTGATTACTTCGGCCAGCACGCTGGCTGGGCGTAAAGTTTCTGCAGTTCGTAAATTGTCCGTCCCAGAGGACAGTCGACTCAGAACTGCAGCCACCTTAGCCTCTACCCCATTGTCAAACCTTGCTTTGGCAACTTTATTTTTAGGTTGGTTTTAGCTAAGCGACGGGCACGGACCTTGAGGGGTTAGGATGGCCTCAGTACCAAGGCCAGCCGAGATAGTTGCGCAGGATATTGTCGATGTCGAAGCATGAGCAACATCTATACCCACCTCCATCGGCTTATTCGGTTCTGAGGCTGTATCGCCTAAAGTCATAATGAAAGTGAGATCACGGAGCTCTGACATGGAAGACTCAGTGCGCTGGGTGTTTGCTAGTAGAACAGCACTACTAGAACTTGGTTGCACCCAAGGAGGATATATAAAGTGGAGTACCTGATAGGCTGTCTCATGTGGGAATACTTTTTGAATCGGAAATTTTCGAAAATTGCGTCCAAGCTTAACTTGGCTTCAAACTTTTACAAAAAAAAATACCATAATTTGTATTCTCTCTTGGTTGCTAATATTCATTCAGCAATAAAGTAATTTTCAGTACAATGGAGTTTGCTGTTTTATTTCAGAAATTATTATTTTTTCAATTTTTATTAGTTTTTGGTTCATGTTTGAGCTAAGCACTTTAGCAACGGACAATATAACGCGGGACAGAGCTAATTGAATTGGGTTTAAGTATGCCAAACAAGGATAGCGAAATAATTACTTCGAAAATTTGACAATTGCTTCGAACAATTTAACGTGGGAAAGAGTTAGTTGCAATATTCTTAAGTGTGCCAGACAAAGATAGCGCAACGATTTTTTTCGAAAAATTTCGAGCATTTCGCTAGTAAGGGAGGGAAATACTTTCATTCCCATGTTCATACACGGCAAAGCATGCTCATAGTCACTCCTTATTATATATCCTCCTTGGTTGCACCGTTCTAGTAGCTCCTGAACTGCGTTCGGACCCGGTGATTTTAGCACCCTCTTTTGCCGGGGACTGAGGGCCAATACGGGGGAACTCCATCTCATAGTTTTTTGGGCTGGTTCGCGGCATGGTTTTTACAGAAAGAATGTTTGCTGCTATTTTCACCTCAACATTTTTATCAATTAGGCTAACAACGAGGCGGTTGCCGACATTTCTCCAATGGGCACGTTGTGGAAGGTACAACTGTCAAACTTAATTCCTTGCTATTGCCATGCTAACTGCAAAAAAAGGGTCTTGTGGCACACCGCGACGTTCGCCATCCACCACCTCAGGACGCGCCTAATAGGTTGCCCAACACACAGTCAATAACTGAAAATTTATCATCGATCACCAAAGTTGCATCTCTAGTGTAAAATTTTTAGAATTACGTTTCAAGGTGTGCGTATAACTAGCTGAAATCTATTCAAAACTGGAGCGTTGCTAATGAAAAATTATTTGCATTTATATTATAGTAATGAATGTATTTGTAGTATTAAACTTATAATATATCATACATATTTTCTTTCAGCCTATAAAATTACAATAATAGATGCCGTCATTTTAGGTTTGGTTTTTTTTTTAAATAAATACATTACAATATGAAATTCTAAAGAAATTATAACATTCTCCAACTATATGCTATTACATTAAGAAATCGTCAATAAAGTTGTTCATATAATAATTATAGCATATAGGGAATGTTTTGTCTAGAATTTTATTTACAGACAGCAATATTTAAATTTAATAATAGCTCTTATCCGCCTAATGTGATTCTGTTTTAACATTTTCTGTAGGACCCACAACTATACTAATTACTATACTCATAATAATTGTATGTACTGAAGAGTTTTTTTCTCTTATTTACATTCAAAAGCTTTTCTGCACGAAAATCAGTGCGAATTCTCTCTTATCTCTTGTTAATATAAAATATCACATATAAAACTTATAGCTGTAATAATTATATAACTTTAATTTTATTATAATTTATTTGTTAGATTAATTTTTGTATAAGATATAAAAACACATTTACCTGGTTGGGATTGGTTGGTTTTTATTTTACGGGCTAATATTTAGGTTTTTTTCCCGTTATTTTTATTCTGATTATTTATTTGAAATTGCAAATTGGCCTGATACAACAGTTTTATGGCTAACAATAAAGATATTTCGATGTTCGACATCTTATATTTTTATCTTTAATTTAATGAGGTACGATTTCTTTAGGATTGGCTTATTGAATTGTAATAGGCATGTGTAAGTCAGAATTGAATGCATGCTTATGCTGTTATGATTTTGTAACAATCTATTAAGTCATGGAACACACCGTGACTGAATTTTTTTTATTATTAATCTCGTCGCGATAAGGAAGCTTAACTTTAAGCGCCAATTTGGGTGCGATCGAGTAGCAAATTTAAACACAAATTAAGAAATATTATTTACATTCTATTTGCAGAATACAACTAATCAATTTACCAAAATAAGTTTTATCTACGATTCAGAAGCGTGTTTGGCTTGATTTTTCGTTAAATCGTATCAAAAATAATTGCGTCGTTTTATATGAACTTCTTTTGCAAATTGCACCAAGTAGAAGGGTTCAATATATTCTACGCTTTCAATAAAACGATATGCAACTGAAAATTATATAAGATCGTAACAGAAATTAAAAAAAAAATTAAAGTTGGGATTAACGAACATTCCATCCTATTCTACCATGAAAATTGTTTACGCGATGCTCGGATCGAATAGCACCACTTGCATACTAATTGAGATCCTCGACAATATCACTGCAGGGATACAATTATGCGCAATAATTTAAGCCTGAACTGATTGCAGCATTGCAGTTTTAAGATCGTACGCTAAATGCGAAATATCGACAACGGAATCAACCATTTCCTGTACAGCGTTCACGCTCGGAAAATGTTGAGCGGCTTTTTTCGATTTCAATACGCACGTTTTCAGTGCGTCCGATAAGCCGTCCGTATATTTTTGAACTTGCCCTTTAATATCATCCCTGGAAATGTTTCTATGAACTATATCGCCAATACTGACCAAATTGTGCGCACTTAATACAACAAATTTCCCGTATGCAATAAAAAATTTCGGCGGTTGATTCTTTTCAACAGTTTCCAAGAACGAGTCGATCGCCTGTGTCAGATAACCCATATGCGTTGATATCTGAACAGCGTAGTATTTAATAAGTAATTTATCGTTGGTGTTTAGTTCAATTTTATCGCAATTTATGGCTGTTTCTTCAGCCGCTTTAATAGCATTATCGAATTTTTTCTGTAAATTTTGCGGTATTGCTTCACGTAGTTCGAAATTTTTTTTGGCAGCTGCGTCCTTTGACTCGAGACTTACGTAGTCGTTGTCTTCAATCCACTCTCCGTTACTCGTATTATTGGCAGTAGGAGTTAACGGCTGCACTCTTTTAAATAGTAGAGTTGCATTGCCTTGAATAAATGATGCAGATTGCCGAACATCTTCGGTTAAAGTTTGAGCGCATGCTACAAGCTGATCTAGACAATCGGGTGGTTGATTTCCGGATCCTTTCTGATCCTTTCGTGCAAGATTATCGAGCGTCCAGCCTGTTTGCTCGAGATTTTGTGATGCTTCGTGAATTAATTTGTCGGCATCGCGTAATGCTTTTACTAGCGGTCGAAGCTTGTGCGCTAAGGATTTATCGTCGGCTCGTGTTGCATTTCCCAGCGTTCCATCACCGAATTCGGCTAGGTCGTGTAGTGCTGTCTTTAGACGTACCGCTGCTAGTTTCACGTCCATTAAAACGGGCTCTAGTTTCTCTCGGGTCCGCCAGTTTGGCACGACGAATGCTAGAAGCCTGAAAAAGAAGAAAAATATGGGATTAGTTTTAATGAAGGTTATTTTGTCTTGTGTATCATTAATTAAATTAAATTCACGGCAGATTGATGCAGATTACAGACACGGCTGGATATGCGGGGAATGAAATATTAGGTTGTTGCAGATGAAATGGCGACTTTGCTAGTGAAAACAACTTTACCTCTTATAAAATTTTATTTTATTAATCAAAATAGGTACCAGCAGATGCAATACACTTCTCCCAACGACATACAATTGCATTTATGCCAGTTTCGTAGAAGTCTGATTTTCTAGACTGAAGAAATTCTTCGGAGGCATTTTTGATGGGTGCTTCATTGTTAAATTGTTTTTCCGCCAAAAAATGATCCAAATCAGTGGCGTGGGGTCCAATGATGCAAGGGAAGCAATGCTTCCCTTATGTTTTGCCCTTTATATTTAGTTTAGTAAAGCTAAACTGAAATCAGCACAATTATGAAAATTTATTAAAAAATTTTCTTGAAAGAAAGTGCGCATTATTTTCGTCTACCACTGTTTACAGCATTTACGCGCTCAGGAAAAATTTTTTTCTCACGCTTTTTCTGCCCAGCGAAAGTTGAAAGCCTTCCATAGGGAAAAAAGATGCGATTTTAAAAACGCATGCAGAAAACCTACGGCCAATACGGAACAAATTTTCCCTCGCGACGAACGCAAATTCTACTTCAATAGGAAGCGGAGATGCGCATTAAAATGCTTCCACCTTTCCTCCAATTGTTTTTAGTCGCATATACAATAGAATGCGAAAACGCCGGCCAATACAAATAAAATTTTCGAGCGCAAGTTCAACTTCTATAGGAAGGAGAGATGCGTTAACACAATTGATTTTAGCCAGTTCTTTCAGTCGCAAGCTCTGGCTCTGGATCAAAGTATTGCCAGTATTGAAATTTCTGTACTAAGCAGAAAAATGTGAAGATGTAGATATTATCTATATTTGTCGTGCTTTGAGTGGAAGCGAATCGGTTTAAACTTCGGTAGATCGGGGACATCTGTTTTTCTTCTTCTTTACTTTTTTTATTAAGAAAATAAAAACTGGAAGCTTAAACTAAGGCTTGAATTAATCACTCAACATATATTTAATAAAAAAAAAAAGGTTGAAGGGTCTGTTCAAGCAAGACGTCACTAAATTTCTTCGAATTTCGGTCCGTTACCACTTCAGCAAATAAAATGCCATCTATTGAAGGGATTGAATAATATGGACTGTCCGTTAATTTATTAATTCAGGCGGTTTTAAGTTCCTGTGTGGTAGTACGGGTCAATGCAGATCGTCTTTTTTTATATCACGTTCGTGATTCTAGGGTGCTCTCAACATTAATAATGTTTCAAGCTGCTGACGAAATCTTAGTAATATTTATAATGTATTGCCTAAGCGTAATAAACCAATATAAAAAAAATAATTGCTTCCCCTAGCTATAAGATCACGCCACGCCACTGATCCAAATGTTTAAAAAAGTGATAATCGGTTGACGAGAGGTCTGGTGAATATAGTGGATGAGTATGAGTCTCATACTGCAACTCGTTTAATTTTTTGACCGTTATTCTTGATACATGAGGTCATGTTTTGCTCAGTAAGTTCATGCGAAACCCACATATCAAGCTTTTTGACTTTTCCAAGCTGTTGCGAGTGCCGGCAAATAGTCGAATAGTGTACGCCCAGTTTCTCTGCAATGCCTCTTACAGTTTGGCGTGAGTCAGACTCCACTAGTAAACGCAGCTCGTAGTTGTCTATCGATGGTCCTGGGTGACCACATGGCTCACTTAGAAGGGTCATATCTCCTGATCGGAATTTTTCGAACCATCGCTGTCTGGTTCGTTCGCTTACTGAGTCAGCTCCAAATGCCCTGTTGATGTTTTTGGTTGCCTCCTTTGCGTTGTGGCCAAGTTTGAACTCGTAAAGAAAAAGTAACCGTTTTTGACTCGATTCCATGTTTTTTTTATTTTTTTTCTCTCCAATCTCAATGAAGTCCAAAACTGAAATGATTCCATTACCAAATGTAGGAGTACTTATACTTCAATATTCATTACAACCAGAGCCACCTGGCCGCAATTTCAGATATAAAAACCGCAACTAACTTCACTTCATCGCGAAAGTCGCCATTTCATCTGCAACAACCTAATAATTATTATAGATATTGAAGTGCGCTCTTGCGCACTTCAAGCAAAAATGCAACAAGTTTTCTTAAATTAAAATAACTGCAAACTTTCATTTATCGCCTTTGTATTAACTGTCACAAGCACTTTTTTCGTTCTATTTTCGATTCTTTCGTTTTCGACATTTTGACTACTGCGACTTAGCCACGCGATGTACCAATCTTGACTCTTTCGCTTCCCTATTCAGACTGACTCTTTCGTCGCAAAAGCTCGATTTCTTATATGGGTCTATTCGTCTTCTTTTCGTGTTTCTCGTCTGCTTTTCATCTGGTTTTTGTCTGTCTGCTTTTCGTCCGTCAGTCTGCCTTCTATGCTGTTTCTGTGTACGATAGAGCAGTTCGAGGCACAAACGATTGATAATCGCGAGTATTCCATGAACGACTAGGTGTGACATGCAGCAAATTGTTGCATGTCAGCCCTACTAGGTAGCTAGTTTACCAGCCGAAAAAAATTGGAGGACAAAATTAATCGTAGCTTTCGTATCGATACCTAGAAGTGTGATTCTCTCTTCATCCATCTCTCTCTCCGGGATCGTTCCAAAAAGAAACATGTATTCTGACAAAAATACTGAATTACGCAACTCAACTGGGCTTCGAATAGTTTTGCATGGAGGTTATATAAGCAAAAGTCACATTCCCCATCATCGGCAATATTTTAAAAACCTCAAAAGACCTCTAAGATTAAAAAAACACTAAATTTGTTCATTTATCTCTTGTTATCAATTGTTTCTTATGACCCCTAAGAAATGCCATGATTAAAAAAAAAAAATCTAGCTTTACATATAATGTATAATTTTAGAGGTTTTTTGCAGTTTTTAAAAAATTTGCAAAGATGGTGTATGTGAGTAGAGATCATTGATGTTCCCCAATCATTTTTACATTAATTTTTGTTATCTTTTCTTCTTGTCTCTTCGTGATATCGATTCCAAAAGTTCAATCTTTTATTCGATGATCACATGAACGATATTATTCGTCATACAAATCAAAAAGAGAGATCACTTATTATGGATGAATGGAATGACGTGACGATTTCGGAACTGGATGCGTTCATCGGCATTTTACTGATCATCGGAGCGGACAAGTGGAATATGTAAACGGTGGAAGAGCTGTGGAATTCAGAACGAGCTGCTCTGAGCCGCAATAGATGGCGGCTAGAGTGGCTGAAGACAAGACTGCGCCAATCAATTGTATTTGGATATTGCTGAATGCGAATCGCCGCAGGCAGTACACTCCGCACAACAACGTCACTGTCGACGAGCGATTATACCCATACGGAGGCTGAACGAGTTTCATTCAATAAATTCCGAGGAAGCCTGCGAAGTCTTATGGCGATCTTAACTCTGGTTCAACCCTTTTCCAACAGCAGTAGCAATGTTACGACTAACTATTTCTTCACGTCTTTTGCATTCAGTGGATATCAGCGAAAAACGGGGAGGGTACAACCAGTTCCAACAAAGCCTAAGTAACGCCGGAGATGAAGTCTCAGTCGGTATCGAAAATGGCAATGGCAATTTGTTTGAATTTCGCAAGCGAAAAATATTGGGGTCACAGGGATTAAGGCCGAAAAAGTCGGTATATTTACTGATAAACATACATTTCGACGGCAAAGTCAGCGAACAGGAAAAGCCACTAATCACAGTTTCTACAACCCAACGAAAGACGACGTTGATGTCATGGATTTTGCTGCCCTTGCTGCGTTTATCATCTACTGCGAAACCCACGAATTACCAAATCACTGCTCTCGAAGAGCCTTTTTTAAAACACTCGCACGAGTTTCGCAGAAATTGGGTGAAGTAAAAACTCTTTTCGTATTTTTTAGGTAAATTTAAGTATATTTTTTATTTGTAATAAACATAATTAATCCAAATATTGTCCATTCTTATCGATGACCTTTCGCCATCTTTTTAGTGGTGGTTTATGGCAGTCATTTTTTGGATTCAATTCTTTCCCTGTAGGGAGTTTTGAAGAGACCGAAATAAATGGTAGTCCGAAGGTGCAAGGTCAGGGCTATAAGATGAATGAATTAAAACTTCCCAAACGAACTCCTCCTGTTTTCCCCTAGTCACTGATTACATGCGCAAATTCGATGAAGTAAGTTTCGTACTAAATTCTTGCGGTACCCACTCATCGACCTTTTTGAAAAATTCAGCCGCACGCAAATGATTCAAAACAATTTTCTGAGCAATGTTTAGCTCAGCACCTATCTCATAAAAGGTCGCACGTGGATTTTCATCGGTTTTTTGAAAAATTTCGCCGACTTTTTCCGTGATTGGATGGAGAGAGGTGCACCTTTGAGATCGAAATTGAGAGCATCACCTCCCATAAATTTTTTTCACGAGCCTGCGACGTATTCTTGTCCTTGTGGAAGTAAAACTTTAAAGTGCTACGAATTTCTTCGGTTAAGACTTCGATTTTCAAACTTGAATAACTTTTAATTAGTTGATTGAAATTGCGCACTTTCTTGACAAAAAATGTTCTTTGAAATGTTATCTCTTTCTAACATGTATTCATTTTCTGTTTGGTATTACCAGAGATAATCAACTTCAAAGGCATCTGTCGGCAAAAAGAGTTTTTACTTCACCCGATATTTTAGACAGCGCAAAGATTCCGCAAATGTCGAGATTGATAGGCAATCGCAAAGCAATGGAAAGTATATTTACTTCATAGGAATATCATCGCTTCAAGCCCAGTGGAACAACAACAGCCGAAGTCAGAACAATTTGATTCTCTACCGCCAGAGTCGTAAGGCATATGCCGTCATATGCCGAAAGCCGGTATGTGTACCCACCGGTCCACGACCAATTTGAGAAGTACTTTGATCAGGAAATAATTGCCTAATCGAAAGGTCGATTGAAAGAAAGAAAATTTTTATCAATTTGTTTTTTGTACTCCTTACATAAGGAATTGACATAAACAAAGTTTTTGCGGAAATCGTAAGAGGAAACGTCTTTAAGAATAGAGTACTGAATCTATTTTGAAGTTCGTAGCCTCACGTTTTAGAAGCTGTTTCGAACCGTAAGTTGATTTCTTCGAATGGGCAGCAATGATGGCCGTAAATGCAATCATGACATGATTTCATTCTGCTTGCGGCAGTTGCAAGTCTACGAAGGACCCTAGGGAACTAGTTATATACTATAAATGCTAGGGTCTAGCCTAGCGAATAGCATCTTCTTTTTCAATGGCGCTACAGCGCAAATCGGGCCTTGGCCTCCTGACCTTCAGGTTCCTGAACATTTTCATTATTTATTGCGGAAGAGTTGTTAGCTCTTCGCACAACCCTCTATCTACGAATTTTTCATTTTCGTAGATTGAGGTAACCAAGGTATATTCAAACAGGTAGTGTGCTGGAATTATGCGTCGACCGGGATTTGAACACACGACCTTCGCATTGTAAACCAAACACCCTACCCACTAGACTACACCCTAGCTAGCGAATAGCATGTTGGTCCACAATGCGAAGGTCGGGAGTTCAAATCCCGATCGACGTATAATTTCAATCAGCGAAAATGAAAATTCGTAGATAGAGGGTTGTGCGAAGGGCTAGCAATCCTTTTACAATAACAAATAAAAAAATATAAATATACATAAAATATAAACCACAGCTCAAGTTAAAAACGAGAGTTTGCTATAAAAATTGAATTTGCCCTAGCTAGGTCCAAAAAATTTGCGATGAATGTATCAAGAGAAACTCTTGGTACATTGTGTGCAATATTTGAATTATTTCCTGGCGCGTTTTCTTTACGAATTTATTGAACGTTTTTAACTCAAAAATAAATATAAAACTGTTCTTTGAATGTAAATATTGTCTACCTAGTCCTGGTATAAGTTCTGTTAATATGTTTGGGCTTTACCAATTCTCTTTGTTTACCTACTATAACAATCTTGTAAAATTCCCCTGTTCCACTTTTGATCGCGAGCTATCTAGATCGATAGAACTGTTGAAAAAAAATCAAAGGCGTTGTTTGTTCATTACGCGTATGGTCAGCATCATACCATTTCTGACAAGAAAATCTTCACGGTCGAAGAGAAATTTAACCGTCAAAATGACCGGGTCTATGCTACCAGCTCTCGGAAAGTACGGGAAAAAAGTGTTAATCAAGTATAAAGGGGTCATCAACCCTCGTCAGTGATGGTGGAGGGGTCAGCAACGAAGGCACCAAAAACCTCAATTTTCGTGAAAAGGACGTCAAAACTCGGGCTGGTAATTATCAAGAAGATATTCTAGAGCGTAGTGTGATGCCTTTGAGCGATACCATGTTCGGGGTGCGAAACTGTGTTCCAGCAGGATTCGGCATCCGGTCAAAAAGGGCAGATCAACTCAGCTGTGGCTTGAGGAAAACATTCATAAGTTCAAAAGGGCCCCAGATTGGCGCTCTGTGAGCGCCGACCTAAATCTGTTTGACTACTCCTTGCGGTCCGCCCTTAAGGAAATGACCTACGGAAGATGTAATTCAAATTTGGAGAGCTTGAAGAGATCCCTGATCAAGGCAAGGGACGAATTCACGCTGGAACATAACAGGGCTTTATGCCCAATCGTGCGATACTCTAGATGAAAGAGAAATTTTTGTATCTTAAGAAATTTTGTAGGGGAAGTGGTAGAGGGGGTGACGACATTGAACTAATTTTTTCACATGACGGTAAGGTTGCTATCAAAATGTTTTATACAAAATTCAGGATTTAAAAATTTAATAAGTACTGAGAAAATTAGTGTATTGGATGTAGTGAAGTAGTACAGTTTGTATGGGAGGTGATAGAAGGAGGGGCGAGTTTTTAATGACTTTTCAGAAATAACTATAAATATCATGCTTTTGACATGTCTTAAATTGCAGATCAGTAGTATTCATACTTTTCATGAAAATCTACTTTTTATGAAGTTGCGAAATTGTGTCATTTTGTATGGGAGGGGTAGAAGGAGTAAAGCTAATCGCTTAATTTTTTTTTGATTTTACTAATAATTCTAAATAAATATTTAGTGCACAATTTCAGCTCGGTCAATTTTATACGCACTGAGTAAATTGGCTTAGAGCATTTCATGAAAAAGTGCAGTTTGTGTGGGAGGTGGTGGAAGGAAGGGGAGGACTCAAATAACTTTTGTACAGTAGATTTATATCATCATAAAAGTAATATATTCCAAATTTCAGATCAATAGCATTTATATTTTTCGAGCAAATCTGTTTATTGTGAAATTACGAAATTGTGTCATTTTGTATGGGAGGGGTAGAAGGGGTGGAGCGATTTGGCTCGTTCACGAACTTGACCTTACTTTTTTGATAAAAACGACGTATACAAAATTTGAACTTTCTAGCTCAACGCGTTCTCAAGCCAGAGAGGACACGGACGGACGGACGGACGGACAGACAGACAGACAGACAGACAGACGGACGGACGGACGGACATCCGGTTTTGAGATTTTTGAGTGATTATATGAACTTCTGTATCATTCATTTTTTTCTCCGAGCCTTATTTCTTGGCGTTACACTCGAAAATCTCAAAACCGGTTGTCCGTCCATGTCCTCCCTACCTTCAGAACGCGCTAAGCTAGAGAGCTCAAATTTTGTAGACCATGTTTTTGACAAAAGAGTAAGGTCAAGAACGGTCCAGATCGCTCCATCCGTTCTACCCACTCACATACAAAATGACACAATTTCGCAATTTGACAATAAACGGATTTGCTTGAAAAGTGTAAATGCTATTGAGTCCTCGCCTTCCTTCCGCCACCTCCCATACAAACTGCACTTTATCATGAAATGCTCTAAACCAATTTACTCAGTACGTATAAAATTTATCGAGCTGAAATTGCAACAAATAATTATTTAGAATTAGTAGTATGACCAAAAAAAATTAAACGATTAGTTTCACTCGTTTTACCTTCTACCTTTCCATACAATCTGACACAATCTCACAACTTGACAAAAAGTCGATTTTCCTGAAAAGTATAAATGCTACTGGTTTGCAATTTAAAACATGTCAAAAGTATGATGTTCATAGTTCCTCCTCCTTTTACCCCCTTCCATACAAACAGCACAATTTCACTAAATCCAATACAATAATTTTCTCAGTACCTATTAAATTTTTGAATCCTAAATTGTGTATAAAACATTTTCGTGGCAACTCTAACGTGTTTCGAAAAAATTAGTTCAATGTCGTTACTCCCTCCACCACTTCTCCTAAAAAATTTCTTAAAATCAAAAAATTTCTCTTTCATCTAGAGTATCACATCACACGCTTTACGCCCAATCGTAGTCATGTTGGGTTTAATACTGACAATATAAATTTACAAAATGAAAGTTTTTTTTTTTTTTCTGAAAATTTGCCTTGTAAAAGAATTTATGGAAAGACTTGTTACAGTTCCGGAAAAAACTATAGCCAGTTTTTCGCTTGGCGTTTTTATATGATTTTATAAGTTTAGTGTAAATGAAATTTAATATTTGTACATAGATACAATATAAGGTCAAAATAGAAGGGAACTAATGGTTCCCTTACTTCAATGGACACAAGAGAGTTATAATGTGGCCGGAAAAACGGTCAATCGAATTCGAGGTTCTCAAGTAATAACAGCTAGGGTATAGCCTAGTGAGTAGCGTGTTTGTCTTGTAATGCGAAGGTCGTGAGTTCAAATCCCGGTCGACGCAATATATAATTCCAGCACATTACATGCTTGGATATACCTTGGTCACCTCAATCTACAAAAATGAAAAATTCGTAGAAAGAGGGTTGTGCGAAGGTCTAACAATACTTCCACAATAAGTAATGAAAAATGTTAAAGAACCTGAATGTCAGGAGGCCAAGGTCCGATTTGGGCTGTAGCGCCATTGTAAAAAAAAAGTAATAACAGACATTTCTCTATATTGTCTAGTCCGTTAAGCCATTATCATGACCTTCAAGAATTTAGAGATTTAGCTAGTTCCTCCTGTGCTTCAAAAAAAATGCCCACCGTAATTTTTATCTCCTACCTAAATTAGCCTGATTCATCAAAAGTCTCTAACGACTGAGGGAAAAAGGGAAAAAACATGTGGATATATTTTTGGTTGCAAAATTAAGCTAAAAATGTGTAATGATAATACTTAAAAACAATGTTATCAACATCGATAATGACTTCACTATCTCTAATACATAGTACGTATTAGATAATGAAATAAGTGCTCACCTCGTTACAGCTGCGGTGGCTTCATTCTGTAGCTTCGCCAAAGTCTCTAACGCTGACGCCAGCTCTAGCGGAAGCTCTTTATTTACTGTCGGCAGATTTTTCTCCTGTCCATTACTTGGATATTTTTGTAGCTGTTGTGGAAAATCGTAGGTCATCTGCGACTGCAGTTGCTGACTACTGAACGAAGTTTGTTGTGGCGTTGCACGAATCGGATTGCGACGTGGAATATCATAGTCCGGCATATTGGCCAACGAAGACCGATTTGACGATGATAAGCTCAGGTTATCGGGGGTCATTAGCGATGAATTAGAGCTACTCGGCGTCATGTTTTGTTGACTTGAAGAAGTTGCTGGCCGTGGTGTATCGTAGGAATCATCCTGTCTGACAATGGTTTCTTTCGATTGCGGTTTACTCCAATTTTTCGGACAGTCGTAGTTCAATTGCTGTGTTGCCGAAGGTCTCGGAATATCGTAAGCTTCCGGATCGGACATTGTACTTAAATTTTGGTATGGGCTGCTTCGGCTTGACGGCGATATATCGTATAAATACACATCACCACATTTTTGGGGAGTCACAACCTAAAAATAAACACAAAATAAAAATTACTAATTATCACTGGATGCGTTAATATATTACAAAACGAAAAAGATAAGGGGAAAAAAATATGTAGTAAGTAGAGGCGTTGTAACCGCAATCAAAACACTCAAGCATTACTGCTGTTCGTCCCGAGAAATCTTATATTCAACTATTTACAATGAATTATTGATTTTTATCTAGCCCCCATATTATTTCCTTCAAACTAGATAAACTATTACACCACTATACAATGGAAAATTTTTGTTTCAAATCCAATTTTAATGTTTTCCAGAATAAATACCTGAGTTAGAATATTTAGAATATTATTTCACTACTAAAATTACAGTACAAAATCAGAAATTGAATAAGTTCATACTATCCTGAGGGATAGATACTCGTACTGTGTTCCTGTACGCCGCTTTCCACTTTGAGTGTAATTTTGTGCATGCGCAATGGTACAACTTGTAGGAATAGTGCCTTCTGCCAGGATAACACAAAGTCGCACCCCTTTTCGGACTACAAACATGTGGTGTTCGTCTTCGATTTTCCATTACGAAAAATCAACAGTAGGCTACGAAGAAATCCGATACAAGATAAAATCAAAAACACAATAGAGACCTATGGTGGCGAAAAATTTTGAATCCATTTATTTCATAGCATGGGGAATAAAATGCCGATTTTCAAAAATAAAATTGCACATGTGCGATTACTCCTGAAATGTAAAGAACTCAACAAAGCAATCGCAATAAGAAGTGACCTTATAAGTAAGGACAACAACATATCGCAAAGGTGTAGCAGATGACCAAAACGAAATTTTCGAGATGCAATCCTGAAATTCCCGACTAAACAAGCAATCGGGAATCGTTTGAAGTTCTGCAGCCCCGATATTGTGCGAGACTAAAGCAACGTAATATTTGCTACTTACCACAAAGATAACGATTTTACCAGAGCCTACCGCGAACCTTATTAGGAAAAATTCTTATTGTTGTATTTGGAATTAGACTTTTAGAAAGATATGAATGCTGCGTTTGCGACCGACCAGACCAGTTCGTGTGTGATGCTGCTACTGCTATTGGTAATGTGTGGCTCACTACCTATTTTAGAGATCTCCCTGGTTGGATGGGCCTGCACAAGTTCGCCATCAAGCGAGCCATTTCGAGGCCGTATAAATGAATAAACCGAGAACTGGACAGGACCATATCCAGAAAATATTACCAGGTAAAATTCAAGAGAAATCGTTAGTTTTTGTGTTCCGCATCACTTCGTTCGGTTTCTCGACCTTCGGTATCGTCCACGAGATGTGTTTCAAGAATTTCTTATAAATTCCCAAGGAGAATTTGAAACGCTCATGCGCCCCGATTTTTGTTAGTTTTCTTGAGTGCGGGACCTCCTCGACCCTAAACGACTTTGATTTATGGACGAAAATAGCAGGACATTGGGATTTCTGCAACACATATCATTGTTTTCTTTGGCTTTGTTTTGTTTAGAATTCGATGGAAAAAAATTCCCGGAATTGAAATATTCTTGTTTCGACCTTAATTACGAAATTTATGCTGTGCCATGTCGAAGCGGAATTTATCAATCAAATGGAATTTCTCGGACATTTATTCTTTGGAGCACGTTCGTGCCCTGTAAGATTTTGAAGGCATCATTTATAGGGTTTATCCAAAATAGTTTCGTTGAAGCGACAACCATAAATTCGAAATCAGTTATTTAAGATTTATTTTTATTTAAAGAAACTGAGAAATATTTTTGAGCGTTTTGGATCGGTGGCGTGGCGTTCTCCAATTCACTTTTTCTTTCCTTTCTATTAGCTGGCCACAGATAGATACTTACTACCACTATTCCGCCAGTAGTTTCACCATATTTATAATCAACGATTGAACTGGAAATTTATTTGAAATTTAAATTCTGTTCATTCTTTTTTATTATGATGTAAACACAATCATAATACTTCTTCTTCTTCAATGGCGCTACAGCCCAAATCGGGCCTTGGCCTCCTGAGCTACAGGTTCCTTAACAATTTCATTATTTATTGCGGAAGTGTTGTTAGCTCTTCGCATAACTCTATCTACAATTTTTTCATTTTCGTAGATTGAAGTAACCAAGGTACAGTGGCTCAATTAAGTAATCGGACAGTACCGCGGTGTGAAGATTTTTGTCTGTAACTTTATGAAAAATCAATTTAGGAAAAAATGAAATGCATATAAATTTACTAGGTAACAATAGTTTATAAAATAAGAAAAATTAAATTTCTATTTTATTTACAAAAAAAATTATAAGCAAAAATTCAAAATACATGATTGTTAAATTCCAATTAAATATTCGGACACTTCAAATAATGATAGTAAATTAAGTATAAAAAAGCTTTTTTTCTTATTTTTTTTATTTCTTTGGTTTTCCGAATGGCTTCCAGTCTTCTTGAAATAGATTCCACCAACGACCTGCAATAAGAGGGATCGATTTTTTTCCATTCGTCCTCCAAAGCCACTTTAAGCTCGGCCTTCGAAGAAATTACCCGCGATTTCAATTTGTTTTCTAAATAGACCCACAAATGTTCGATTACATTTATATCCGGAGATTGTGGGGGCGTTTCCATCACGTGAGGACAAGTATACAATAACCACATGCGCCTATTGTGAGCTTTGTGTTTTGGGTCATTGTCATGATAGAACGAAAATGTCTTAGAAATGCCCAATTTATCTACACTTTCTTTAAGATTTTCTTTTAAAATGGATATGTACTTGTGTTGGTCCATTATGCCATCAATAAAAACTAGCTTTCCTGATCCAGAGGCAGCCATACAGCCCCAAACCATCAATGATCCAGCTCCATGTTTTACGGTCGGTTGAAGGTTAACAGGTTTCAACTCCTCATTTGGTCGTCTCCACACATATGTTTGTCCATCTGACCGGAAAACATTAAATTGGCTCTCGTCAGTAAATAACACTGTGCTCCAATAGGAAAAGTCGCGCGATTTGTGCACTTTAGCGAACTTAAGTCGCTTTAGCTGATTTTTCTTATTTACAAAAGGTTTATTGCGTGAAACTCTGCCGTTAAAATCGTCACTCCGTAGAACTTTTCTCACAGATTCTGTACTTACACTAAAGTGGAGGTAGTTAGACACTTCTGATGTCAATTTTGTCGCACTCAGCTTGGGATTTTTCTTTACTTGCTGCACGATCCACCGTTCATCTGCCTCTGAAAATTTTTTCGGCCCTCCGGATCTAGGATTATTTTCAATACTTTTATTAATTTCAAACCGTTTAATGATGTCATGAACTGTCGAATGGCTTCTACCGATGATTTCCCCAATTCAGTCGCACAGACATCCCGTTTTTGTGATGTTTGATGACCAATTTCCGAACTTCGTTAGTAGTTTCTTTACATCGACGAGCCATGCTAGTTTTGTATGAGAACTCACTATAAAAATTTCGCAACAAGTAATTTATTCTTTTCGTTTACACTTTGACTACCGTTATTCACACTTAATTTGTTATAATTGATGATGAATGGGTGATGAATTCTTATTGTATGGCGACGCAAATCTCAGGGGCGTTAAATGGGAGCCCAGCGAATTTCGCAGTTCCGTTTTTGACCCATCTAATATCAAAAAGCATCATGTTACTTTTTTATCCGAAATTCACTCGCTTGGTTTGTTCCAATTATGTGATAAAATTAATAAATTCGGAAATGTTCTGGACCTCGTTTTCACTAGTTTCACTTCAAACTTTTCTTTAACAGAGGCTTCCTCTACTTTGACGAAAAAGACGAGTGTTTACCACAATATTCTTGCCTTATCTTATTTCTCTTCCAACCATGAGTTTCGTAGTGACTCTAATAAGATCATAACCTATGATTTTATCAACGCTGACTATGAAATGATAAATTTTGAAATTTCTAATTTAGATACTTCTGACGACATCGTTGATGTGAATGTTGAAGCTGAAAATCTTATTGCCACTTTAATGTTTATAATAGATAAATACACCCCCAAACGTATTAATACCAAGTTATCTTGTCCCCCGCATATGGATAAAAGCCTTAGAATATTGCGTAACAAGCGCAACAAGGCCTACAGAAAATGGACAAAATCTAAATCAGTTGTTGACCATACTAGATTTCTGCATCTGCGCGAGCAATTTGAAATTAGTGAAGCGGAAGCCATTGCACTTTATGACCGTAAGATAGTAAATAGTTTGATTGATCGTCCTAAAATGTTTTGGCAACACATTAATGACAAGCGCGGTACAAGTGGCTATCCAGCTTCTATGAATCTCGGTGATCGCTCATCTTCCGATCCTAAAATAATTGCAGATTTGTTCGCCAATCATTTTAAATCCAAACTAGCTAAGCCATTCAAGTTTGATCCTAGCAGGTTTTCTCATATTCCTGTTCATGATCAGAAGCTTACTGATGTGGTCCTAACTATTGATCAAATAACTTCAGCGTTGGTTGACCTAAATACTAATAAAGGTGCTGGCCCAGATCTCATTCCCCCAATTTTTTTAAAAAAAACTGCCCATACTGTATCTCGGCTATTGTCACCCTTATTCAATGCTTCCCTTCAGCAATCAATATTTCCTTTATGTTTTAAATCAGCGCATATAATACCTATTTTTAAGTCTGGGGATAGATCAGACATTCGAAATTACAGAGGAATAAGCATTTTATCCTCTATTGGTAAATTTTTCGAAAAATTGGTTGCGGAAATATTAGTGGATATCGTTAGTCCAATTATCCATCCGTGTCAACATGGTTTCTTAAAGGGTAAGTCAACCGTCTCTAACCTGTTGGAATATTCTACCTTCATTAGGCAAAAATTGTGTAACAGAACTCAAGTAGATTCTATCTACACTGATTTTCCTAGCGCTTTTGATGTTGTAGACCACGGTCTACTACTTTTCAAGTTGTAGCGTTATGGTATAAGAGGTGTTTTTTTGAAGTGGTTGAGGTCTTACTTGATGAATCGTACACAACAAGTTAAATTCTCATTACATCTTTCTAAAACGACTACAGTCTCCTCTGGCGTTCCTCAAGGTAGTATATTGGGGCCCCTTTTATTTATAATTTTCATTAATGACGTGCCATTACTCTTGAACGATTGCAAAATATCCTTTTACGCTGATGACTTAAAAATCTTCAGAGCTATTGACTCAAATCAGGATTGTCTCATATTGCAAAACAATATTGACATTTTATCTGATTGGTGTTTGAACAACGCTATGCAATTAAACGTAAAAAAATGTGCAGTAATAACATTTTCTAGAAAAATAGCTGGTTCTTTGCAGTATGACTACAATATTAGCAAGGAAAAGTTAAAACGTGTCTCTCAAATTAAAGATCTTGGGGTAATATTTGACACAAAGTTGACCTTCAAGTCCCACATAGATAAAATTTCGAACAGTGGTATGGCTATGTTGGGTTTCTTAAAAAGGAGAGTCAAGGAATTCAATAACCCACATTTATGTAAAACTCTTTTCTGTACGTTGTTGTTGCCTCTGCTTGAATATGCAAGTGTTGTCTGGTCACCTTCCACTCAGGTCGACTCATACAGGGTTGAAAGAGTACAAGCGCAATTCCTACTGTTTGCTTTACGAAGCCTTCAGTTTAGTAGCTACCGTTTGCCTTCTTACAAATGTAGGCTACTTTTGCTTGATATGACCACGCTTGAGAGAAGAAGAGAGCTTGCTTCGGCAACCCTTGCATTCGATTTAATTAATTATAATTTAATTTCGGACGAGCTCCTTTCCCGCTTTATATTTGTTGATCACAGGTTTAGTTTTCGAAACAATAGAATTCTGAAAATGGAGAATCATTCTTCTAATTTCATGTTGAATGATCCTATTGCTTGTGCCATAAAAAACTTTAATTTGCATTCAGATTGCTTCAACAGTTCTGTAAGTAGAAATACTTACAAAAACAAAATAATGACTAAATTTAAGACTTTATTTGTAAGATAATATGTAAGATATTATTAAAATTTTTAGGTCTAATACAATCATATTTTGTTTGCTGTTTAGATTATTGTAGTTGTAGTAATGGTTATTTAGTTTTTTTTTATGTATTTCTAATTTAGAATTAAGAATGATTGTTATTTATTCTATTATTATTATTTTTCTTTGTAAAATAGACTTTAGTTGTCTACATATATATAAATAAATAATTCGGGGAATTCCCATCTCAAATGTCAAAAGAAAACCAGTGTTGCCAGGTGTCCGAATATTTGGAATTTAACAATCACATATTTTGAATTTTTGCTTATAACTTTTTTGTTTATATAATAAAAAGCTATTTTTTTCTTAGATTATAAACTAGTGTTATGCATTCCATTTTCTCCTAAATGGGATTTATAAAGAGTTACTGACAAAAGTCTTCGTCTCGTAGCTCTGTCCGATTACTTAATTGAGCAATTGTATATCCATGCAAGCAGTATGCGTCGACCAGGATTTGAACTCACGACCTTCGCATTCTAGACCAACAAGCTATCCACTAGGCTACACCCTAGCTCATAACACTGTCCCATAAGAAATTCCAAACAATTTTTAGAAGATATGTATCAGAGTTTTTCACGTACACGTCAGAGTTTTTTTTTTTTTTTGCATTTAAGGTTTTCGGAAATCATTAGCAGTAATTACCTTTTTATACTCTAAATTAAATCTGATAGTATTATAAGTTTGCTCTAAAGTTTGTAACGCTAAGAAATAAGGCTCGGGGCAAAAAATGGATTGGACAGAAGTTTATTTCACCGCTCAAAAACTTCAAAACTAGATGTCTGTCTATTTGCTCTCTAGCTTAAGAACGCGTTGAGCTAGAAAGTTGAAATTTTGTACACGTCGTTTTTGACAGAAAAGTAAGGTCAAGCTCATGAACGGGCCAAATCGCTCCATCCTTTCTGCCCCCTCCCATACAAAATGACACAATTTCGGAATTTGCTAATAAATCGATTTTCTCGAAAAGTATAAAAACTATTTATCTAAAATTTGGAATATATTATTTTTATATTGATTTCAATCTACGGTATAAAAACTATTCGAATCCTCCTGCTCCTTTCAGCGCCTCCCATATAAACAGCATTTTTCCATAAAATACTTAGTACGTATAAAATTAATCGAGCTGAAATTGTGTTTTTTTTTAGAATTATTAACAAAACCGAAAAAAAAAATTAATAAGAACACGCTACTCATTCTACCACCTCCCATACAAACTGCACAATTTCACTAAATCCAATACACTAATTTTCTC
This sequence comes from Chorisops tibialis, assembly GCA_963669355.1. Lineage (NCBI taxonomy): Eukaryota > Metazoa > Arthropoda > Insecta > Diptera > Stratiomyidae > Chorisops > Chorisops tibialis. The sequence goes on from OY770263.1 coordinate 215,271,951, forward strand.
GGTAGATTCCTATTAAATTTTTAAACCTTAAATTTTATATACAACATTTTGATAGCAACTTTAGCATGATGTGAGAAAAATTATTTCAATGCTGTCACCCCGTCTACCACTCCCCATACAAAATTTTTTTAAATCAAAAAATATCTCCTTAATCTAGAGTAGACTTACTCTATGGAGAAGAAAAAACAAGACACCTGGTAATAGAGTTCGGTCAGGGTGATAACCAGCTTTTCCGTTAAATTTGAAAAAGCGCCCAAATATTTTCCAGCATGCGATAAATAAGCAAATTTGATTGCAAACCGTTAATTAGTAGGTGAAACCTACTAAATCAATTATTCTGCGAATGAAAGCACTAAAAAGTTACACGGGCACGTTGCACGCAAACATATGAAAATAAAAAGCGCCCAATCTGACAGGTTGACCAAACTCTTTCATGTGCCTTGTTTTCTCATCTTCATAGAGTAACTTTAATCTAGAGTATCGCTTGATTGGACTTTACGCCCAATCGTAGTCCTGTTTTATTTTAATAATTACTCACTATTATTTTCGTAAAAACAAAATCCATACTTCAAAGTATTGGATACTTTAAATAATTACCATACACTAACCTACTGTCGTACACTAACCAATTGTTCTTTATCTAATCTAATCTACGATGAAACTACAGCCCAAATCGGATCTTAGCGTCCTGACCTTCAGGTTCCTTAACTTCTCGTTTTTTCATTACTTATTGTGGAAGCAGCGTGCTGGAATTATTCGTCAATCGGTATTTGTACTCACGATCGTCGCATTGTAGACCAACACGCTACCCACAAGGCTACAACTTAGCACTTATCCTTTATTAACCCTAATTATCCTTCTAATTCTGCAGCTTCTTTGCTCTTCTTGTCGATCTGCATCAGTTGCTTCATGGAAGTTTAAAATTGTGAAGTCTACGGTGTCGTGAATTTACTCGGAATTTGTCGAGCTTCAACAAAAGCTGCTAAATGTGAAGACTGATGTTGATAAGCTCTTAATTCCCGGTAATAACAATGCGCTGCAGCCACTATTGACGTCTACCTTAACCGACATCTACTCCTACCTCATCGTGAATTTAGTTCTGACTGCTTCTAACATCCTATTGCGATCTAATGCTAATGCAGCATCAGCTGCTTCTATTGCTGATCCAGAGACGTTAAACTCTTCCGATAAGATTTATCACATTGGCCCTGTTAAAAAAAAAAAGATTGTTCTTCGAGTGCATTTTATTCATCGGTAGCATCGAAGTCACCAAATATATAGGCTAGTACTGCAAATACTAATCCTAGTGGCATAAATAATAGTAATGCTGCTTCGCCTCGCCATCTTATATCCGTACAGCAATTGCTTCATCATCTACCGTTCCCTCTATGTCTTCGCCACCGAACAATGAATGGATGATCGCTAATAGTAAAAGTGCTCATAATAAGAAAATAATCGATAATGGCAACTTACGAGAAAATTTTAAAATTTTGACTGGTTGTAAGTGGCTGCACTTGTCACGATTGGCTGCTACCACTTCTGAAAATTCAATTGTTACCTACACCACTGGTAAAATTAATTTTAATGCAGAGGATATTCGTTGTGTTAAATTGGTAATGAAGGATACAGCCATAAAAACGAACTTTAAAGTAGAAGTACCACCCAACTTTCTTACGAATTGCTTAGTCACTGAATTCTGGCCATCGGGTGGTGCGATCTTTCAAACATCTGCCAAAAAACGAGTAACGCAATGCCGCCACCAATCTAACGTAACTTCAATCAATTTCTCATTAAGACTCCCTAAAGCGACATAGGACAGAAACAGTACTCTTCCACAAGGATCCTGAGCATCGGTCTGTAAATGTCGCCAGAACTTGTTTATTCCTCTGTCCTTCTGCTCAACTGCTCGCATCCATTCGACCAACCCAATACCTTCCTTGATAATTAGAATTCAGGGCTTGTTTAGCGATGTTTCGCTCTGATTTCCTCAAAGTGTGACCGATCCACTGCCATTTCTGCCTTAGAATCTCAATGCCTATTTTAGTCGGTCCAGTTGTACTCCAAAGTTCGTCGTAGCAGATCACTTCGGTCCAGAATATCCCTAAAATGCGCCGGAGGCAATAGTTCACGAAAGTTTGCAGTTTCTTGGTAAGACGAACGGTCACTTTCCACGTAGTACAACCATATAACAAAACGCATTTGACGCATACGTTCACTACAATCCCTCATAAAATCTATAAATATTTGTCAGTAACAGCCAGTACAACTGGAAAATATACCTGTTTCTCCACTCGTTACGGTCGTTCTCACTCCTCTTCCCCTACCTTCCTACCCCCATTCCTTCCCTCTATGACTGTGTTTGTGCATTGCACACAAAGGCCGCTTATTTTAATGGCTCTTTGAACACAATGTTTTGTATTTTATTGGAATCAGAATCATAAATTACTAAGCAAGAAACCGTCATACTCGTATTTGTATGGGAAAGGCCCATGTTCACGGGGGTGATTTGAGATCATGTACACATTGAAGAGCGTTAAGGAAATGTATATAGTTGTAGTTTGTGTTAATTAAAACAAAAACCCAAATAAAATAACATTAAGCTTAAAAACATAACATAAAAACATAACAGGGCTACGATACTCTAGATGTCATCCCAAGAAATTTTGGATGGGGAGTGTTAGAAGGGGTGATAGCATTGAAATAATTTTTTCCCCATCATGCTAAAGTAGCTATAAAAATGTTTTATACAAAATGCTTACTCCAAAAATTGAATGGGGACTGAGAAAATTAGTGAGTTAGATTTAGTGAAAATGTGCAGTTTGTATGGGAGGTGGTAGAAATAGTGAAGCGATTTTAGTGATTTTTTCAGAAATAACTAGGAATATTATAAAAATGACAACCCTTAAATTTCAGATTAGTACCGTTCAGACTTTTCAAGAAAATCTATTTTTTGTGAAGTTGTGAAACTGTGTCATATTGTATGGGAGGGGGTAGAAGCAGTGAAGCTAATCAAATATATTTTTCTGATCTTAGTCATAATACTAAATAAGTATTTATTACAAAATGTGAGCTCTATAAATGGTATATGTTCTGAGAAAATCGTCTTAGAGCATTTCATGAAAAAGTGTAGTTTGTATGGGAGGGGGTGGAAGGAGAGGGAGGACGCAAATAATTTTTCTGCTGTAGATTTAAATCATTATGAAAGTAATACATCCCAAAACTCAGACTAATAGCTTTTACACTTTTCGAGTAAATCAATTTATTGTTAAATTGCGAATTTGCGTCATTTTGTGTGGGAGGGGGTAGAAGGGGTGAAGCTAATCGTCTAATTTTTTTTTGCCTTACTAACAATTTTAAATAAATATTTGGTGCACAATTTCAGCGTGCCAAATTTTATACGCACTGAGTAAATTGGGTTAGAGTAATTCATGACAAGTACAGTTTGTATGGGAGGTGGTAGAAGGAGGAGAAGGACGCGCATAATTTTTATACGGTAGATTGATATTATCATAAAAGTAATATACTCCAAATTTCAGGCCAATAGCTTTTATACTTTTTGAGCAAATCCTTTAATTGTCAAATTGCGCAATTGTGTCATTTTGTATGGGAGGGGGTAGAAGGGGTGGAGCGATTTGGCCCGTTCACGAACTTGACCTTACTTTTTTGTCAAAAACGACGTGTAAAAAATTTGAACAATCTAGCTCAACGCGTTCTCATGCTAGAGAGCGAACAGACGGACGGACAGACGGACATCCGGTTTTAAGATTTTTTAGTGATAACATTAACTTCTGTATCATTCATTTCTTTCTCCAAGCCTTATTTCTTAGCGTTACAAACCTTAGAGCAAACTTATAGTACTCTCAGATTTCATCTAGAGTATAAACATAACAGGGCTACGATTGCGCTTAAAGCGCAATCTTACGATACTCTAGATGAAATAGAATTTTTTGTGATCCCAAGAAATTTTGTATGGGGAGTGTTAGAAGGGGTGATAGCTTTGAACTAATTTTCTCCCCATCATGCTAAAGTAGCTATAAAAATGTTTTATACAAAATGCTAACTCCAAAAATTGAATGGGAACTGAGAAAATTAGTGAGTTATATTTAGTGAAAATGTGCAGTTTGTATGGGAGGTGGTAGAAAGAGTGGGGGGATTTTAGTGATTTTTTCAGAAATAACTAAGAATATCATAAAATTCATACTTTTCAAGAAAATAGATTTTTTGTGAAGTTGCGAAACTGTGTCATATTGTATGGGAGGGGGTAGCAGCAGTAAAGCTAATCAAACATTTTTTTCTGATCTTAGTGATAATGCTAAATAAGTATTTATTACAAAATGTGAGCTCGATAAATGTTATATGTTCTGAGAAAATCGGCTTATTGCATTTAATGAAAAAGTGTAGTTTGTATGGGAGGGGGTGGAAGGGGAGGGAGGACGCAAACAATTTTTATACTGTATAATGAAATCATTATGAAAGTAATATATCCCGAAATTCAGACTAATAGCTTTTATACTTTTTGAGCAAATCTATTTATAGCCGAATTGCGAAATTGTGTCATTTTGTATGGGAGGGGGTAGAAGGGGTGAAGCTAATCGACTAATTTTTTTTAGCCTTACTAACAATTTTAAATAAATATTTAGTGCATAATTTCAGCTCGCTAAATTTTATACGCACTGAGTAAATTGCCTTAGAATATTTCACGACAAGTACAGTTTGTATGGGAGGTGGTAGAAGGAGGGGGAGGACACGCATAATTTTTCTACGGTAGACTGATATTATCATAAAAGTGATATATTTTAAATTTCAGGCAGCAATAGCTTTTATACTTTTCGAGCAAATCCGTTTATTGTCAAATTGCGCATTTGCGTCATTTTGTATGGGAGGGGGTAGAAGGGGTGAAGCTAATCGACTAATTTTTTTTAGCCTTACTAACAATTTTAAATAAATATTTGGTGCACAATTTCAGCCCGCTAAATTTCATACGCACTGAGTAAATTGGCTTAGAGTAATTCATGACAAATAAGTTTGTGTGAGGTGGTAGAAGGAAGGGCAGGACACGTATAATTTTTATACGGTAGATTGATATTATCATAAAAGTAATATATTCCAAATTTCAGGCCAATAGCTTTTATACTTTTCGAGCAAATCCGTTTATTGTCAAATTGCGCATTTGTGTCATTTTGTATGGTAGGGGGTAGAAGGGGTGGAGCGATTTGGCCCGTTCACGAACTTGACCTTACTTTTTGTCAAAAATGACGTGTATGAAATTTGAGCTTTCTAGCTCAACGCGTTCTCAAGCTAGAGAGCGAACGGACGGACGGACGGACATCCGGTTTTGAGATTTTTGAGTGATAATATTAACTTCTGTATCATTCATTTTTTTCTCCGAGCCTTATTTCTTGGCGTTACAAACTTTAGAGCAAACTTATAATACTCTCAGATTTCATCTAGAGTATAAACATAAGCTAGGGTATAGCCTAGTAGGTAGTGTGTTGGTCTTGTAATGCGAAGGTCGTGAGTTAAAATCCCGGCCGGTGCAAAATACATATAATTCCGGCACATTGCCTGCTTGGGTATACCTTGAAAGAGGGTCGTGCGAAGGGCTAACAACCCTTCCACAATAAAGGAACCTGAGTATCAGGAGGTCAAGGTCCAATTTGGGTTGTAGCGCCATTGTAGAAATTTTTGTGATCTTAAAAAATTTTTTATGGGGAGTGGTAGAAGGGGTGACAGCGCTGAACTGATTTGTTTCACATCATGCTAGAGTATCTATAGAATGTTTTGTACCAAATTTAGGCTTCAAAAATTGAATAGGTACTTAGAATATTAGTGTATTGGATTTAGTGAAATTGTGCAGTTTGTATGGGAGGTGGAAGGTAAAACGAGGGAGTAGGGAGTTTTTAGTGATTTTGTGAGGAACAACTATAATCATCATGCAACTGATGCAGTTTAAATTGCAGATCAGTAACAGTCATACTTTTCACGAAAATCGACTTTTTGAAAAGTTGTGAAATTGCGTCACATTGTATGAGAGACGGTAGAAGGAGGGAAGCTAATCGATTTAGTTTTTCCCGATATTAATAGTAATGCTAATTAATGATTTAGTACAAAATTTTAGCTTGTTGAAAGTTTTACACGCTGAGGTAATTGGTTTATAAAATTTCAAGAAAGAGTGCAGTTTGTATGGGAGTTGGTCGAAGGAGTAGCGGGTTTTTAGTGATTTTTTGAGAAACAACTATTATCATCATGCAATTGATGTATTTAAAATTTCAGATCAACAACATTCATACTTTACAAGAAATCGAATTTTTAAAAAGTCGTGGAATTGTGTCACATTGTATGGGAGGGGGTAGAAGGAGTAAAGCTAATTTGTAAATTTTTTCCCAATATTCAAAATAATGCTCATTAAGGTTTTAGTACAACATTTTAGTTGGTCGAAGAAAGTTATACGTACCGAGAAAATTGGAGTGGTGGAAGGAGTAGGGGGATTCAAATAATTTGTATACTTAAAGATTGCATTTATAATAGAAATGTTATATTTTAAATTTTAAATTAATAGCTTTTACAGTTTCCAAGAAAATTTGATTATTACATTTTTTTGAAAATGAGTCACTTTGTATAGGAGGAGGTAGGGGGCGTGAGGAGAATGAAATAAAACTAAGCGCAGATTACATGTCGGGGTATACCTAACGAACTGTGCAAGTTTTATTACAATCGATTCAGCCGTTTGTTCGTGGAAGACGGCCGAACAGACAGACAGACAGACAGACAAAAATTTCAAAAAAGTGTTTTTATGCTTAATTTTTGGTAAAATAAAGTAAAAAACGAACTTATAGGCATTTATAAACAAATAACAGACAGACACTACAATTATATTTATATAGATGTATAGATTGTGGAATGATTGTTAGCCCTTCGTACAACCCGCTAACTTTGAATTTATTTCATTTTCGTAGATTGAAGTGACCAAAGTATACCCAAGCAGACAGTGTGCGATACGATCGGGATTTGAACTCACGACCTTCGCATTGTAGACCAACACGCTACCCACTAGGCTAGTTACTCAAGAGAAACCGTTTACGAAAAATACAAATGCAAAATCCATAAGTCTTTTAAAAATAACTCAGTTTATTTTTTAATGTTGGATTAAAAATATTTGATTGGAAGTACTTCCGTCCTCGAGGAGCATTGATATAAACGGGACTACTTAAATAGGGAACTAGGAAGCTTAGTTATTTTACACCCAAGCGGCTGGATGCAACATGAAAATTGCTTACACGAGGCTATGGCAAAATTTTTGTACTTGATTAGAGCAAACAGCACATTTCTTCAATAATAATTAAAATTTCGTAACTGACTGAAAAATTATTAGGAAGAAAAGTATGAAGGGGTGATTACTCTAAATTTGAATGTGTGGAATGCCGTGTGTTAGCTAGTAATTAGAGATTTTTTTTGGGTCGCTTTCAATTTGAATGTTAGAGGTATAAAAAAAAAACAATCTGAAAATGGCAAATTATGCTAAATATGAAGTGGGACCGATTTTCAGTCACCGCAAAATCTTTCAAGTAATGCAAATTTCTCTTACCGATTTCTATGTAGATTGCCACTGATAGCTAACTTTCAGTCGTTAATGTTTTTTTACAATTGTGTTGTAAGATTGTTATGTCTGACAGCGAATTTTAGCGAAGGTGTTAAATATCGGCTCTAAATCATTAACTTCCGATATCTATCGCGTGTTGCAAATATATACACTACATGGCAGGCGACTAGACACAGTCAGACTTGAATGTCGATAAAGTGAAACGAATCAACAAGGAAGGAAACGATAATTCCGATCTTCGAATACAGAAATAGACATCATTTCATAGGCAACTTACTGGATCTACCGATTTATGAGCCCACCACCAGTCAGACTTGTATCGGAAAGCCAAATGAGGTTAGAGCACGTTGGAAGCCTGAAGGCAGTTTCGTCTAACACTGCAATCAAATTAGAGTTTCAGCGTTTCATTCTCTTGTAATAGATCGATCAGACAGCATAAAATTGGCAAAACTAATGCGTAAGATTTGTGGCCTGGAACCGAAGAAACGATCGGTGTTAAATAAATTATTAGAGCGGTTTTGGACAATACGTAGTTGTTTCCCAGGTTATTATAAATTGAGCTCGAATTCATATGGTAACAGGATTCTTTAAATAATCATCTCGAAGATCTCGTGTTGAAATCCAATCAAAGCACGTGCACAAAAAAGCAATAATGAGGTAATTACCTTGTGAGGTGTGGTGTACCATGACCTCCGTTTTCCCGACCGCAATGTTGATGTATCATAAATTTCTGCGGATGATACAGATGCTGTCGATGCTCCCAATGATGGACTCGGCGATGAAGAAGGTGACGGTGTAAAGCAGCCTGAATCATAGGAGTTCATTATTCGTAATCGATTTCCGGGGCATAGACCCTGCAAATAAAAATTGAAAGCGGTGAAAGTATGTAAGAGATAAATTGTAAATTGATGTAATTTGAAACCGTATTTTTGAATTTTTTTAACTCTGACTTGTTTTAAGTTTCTTATTTTGTATATTTAAATTAGGCAACGGAATAAATAAAGCCAGAGCAGTACTTTAGGTGAAATAGAAATTTTTTAGAATTTAGGAAAATTTGTATGGGGAGTGGTAGAAGGGTTGAAAGCATTGTACTAATTTTTTCACATCATGCTAGAGTTATAATCAAAATGTTTTATACAAAATTTTAGCTTCAAAAGTTTAATACATATGTAGGTACTGAGAAAATTAGTTAAATGGATTTAGTGAAATTGTGCAGTTTCTATGGGAGGTGTTAGAAGGAGTGGGGAGTCCTTAATGACTTTTCCAGAAATAACTATAAATGCCCTTCAGTTGGCATGTCTTAAATTTTTTTTTTCTGTTTTGTTTTATAGAATGACCTGTGTTATAGGCAATTTCAGCCTTTATGTGCAATGCACAAACACAAACACAGTAATGGAGTGAAGGTAGAGGAAGAGGAGTGAGAACGACCGTAACGAGTGAAGAAGCTGGTATATTTTTCAGTTGTTCTGGCGCTATTGCAGATCAGTAGCATTCTTACTTTTCAAGAAAATCAACTTTTTGAGAAGTTGTGAAATTGTGTCATATTGCTTAAGAGGGGGTAGAAGGACTGCAGCTAATCGTCTAGTTTTTACGGTCTTACTAACAATTACATATTAATATGTAATGTATAATTTCAGTTCGATAAATTTTATACGTACTGAGTAAATTGGTTTAGAGTAGCTCATTAAAAAGTGCAGTTTGTATGGGAGATGGTAGAAGGAGTGCGGGGATTCAAATAAATTTTATACTGTGGATTTCTTCTTTAACAATGACGCTACAGCCCAAATCGGGCCTTGGCCTCCTGACATTCAGGTTCCTTAACATTTTTCATTACTTATTGTGGAAGGGTTGTTAGCCCTTCGCACAACCCTCTTTCTACGAGTTTTTTGTTTTCGCAGATTGAGGTGTCCAAGGTAGCAGGCAATGTACTGGAATTATATATTGCGCCGACCGGGATTTGAACTCACGACCTAGCTCAACGCGTTGTCGAGTTAGAGAGGACAAGGACAGACTGACATCCGGGTTTTGAGATTTCTGAGTGATAATATGAACTTCTATATTACTAATTTTTTTACAAACTTTGTGTCAAACTTATAATACTCTCAGATTTCATCTAGAGTATAAAAACAAGATCAGAGTATTCAACACCTCAGTAAAAATTACCCAAATATACGAAAATTAGACCTGGTTCCAACCATCTAGGAACTTTAGGTTTTTAGCAATATAATATTTAATATATTTTTCATATTATATTGTTATAACAATATAAGATTTTACATATTTTTCACGTGGAACTCGCCAGCCTGAAGGTTAAACAGCTGTATGCCACCACGCACGTCTACAGGTTGCAGATAGTGGACTGAATAATCTCTTTTGCGAATAAATAGCCGCGGACAAAGAGAAAGTTTTTCATCCAAATAGTGCTGTTCCTTCTCAAAAACCATTCCCAACCCCTGTAGCCCATTTCTCTTATCCTCCCTTTCATCAAATGCCAAACAACGTCTTTTTTCGCAGATTGGCAGACGAAAAAGAAAACCAGCTCGGGGAAGGAAAAAACACGGGTAGGGATGTCTACTCAGGTGTCGGTACGAATTACGATTACCGGGGAGGTCTCGGGAGGTACTAACACCTCCTTAGTCGCTAAGACCTGCCTGGTGATGACATGTTAAGTAACGAGGAGACTTTGAACTAGCAAAGTCAATCGTTCTTGATACTCGAGCCGATAAACTGCTGTCCGGAAGCGGATGCGAAGACCGACTCAGGCACGCGAGGGAAAAAGCGGAGTCCACGGACTATCGCTCGCAGATGGCCACGGGATAGGGACTACGCAGAAGAGAGGAGACCAAAGCTACGGCTAGTTCCACTTGTTCTTCAAGTGCGCTTATTCTGCATCGACGCTACGTGATCGCGAGTCGAAGGGAAAGCTGAAGAAAACTGTAACCGCACAGTACCCACGTGACCTAAAGGCGGTTGCTCCATCGTCATCTGAATCGGTAAGCGCGAAACGTAAGGAGCGACTTGACGATAGTGCAGAAATTCCTGCTACGAAGAGCGCCAAATCCGTAAGATGGTCTCTCAGTTCCGTGGCTGCGCTCGTAGGCCTGGCGGATCTCGAGGGAAAAATTGCCGAAGAAAATCATTTCACTATTGAAGAGGAGGTCACAAACCTACTGGACCTAGCAGGTGTTCCCAAAATCAGGTTCGATTGGAGCGAATGGGTACACGGTATTTTTAAAATATCACAATTTTCATTCGCACTGCACCAATAATTCGCTCATATAGCAACACGCTACAGCACCACGCCATTACAACAAAAACACTCCACAGCGAAACGCTCGCAGAACTACAGGTGCACAGCTGCCTCCTAGTCGCCACCAGCTCAAAAACACGACTCACAGCTGTCACTGGTGGGGAAGTTCAGTGGCGGCTTATACTGCAATGTTACAAGTTGTCTAAGTCGCGGGGTTTAGAAGCTCAGTGTTCAGCATGGCCGCATTGCAACTCGGAGTCCCCGGGTTCTAATCTCACTACCTGCACGATATTTAGCGTCTAAGGTAGAGCCTGCTTGCAACAAGCCTCACTGACGAGTCCATCGTAAGCAGGCCTGGGACGAAACGAAACACAGCGTAGAAGCCGCTCACTTGCTACAGCGGTAAGAGGAATGAAGCCGTCTTAAGACCCTGAGAAGGATCATAAATCAGAACGACCTCGATACGAGAAGATCCGTCAGATGACGCAGTTTGAGAAGGATGTTAAAGTGGGAGTCGGTATAGATCGATGTTCAGCGCTAAGAATTAAGCAGATGCAGGATTTAGTGCACTTCGGACTGCACTCAATTCACTTTACCCTGGGAAAAAAGACGTAGCGATGCCCAGAGCGCAGCAGACAAACCTCCACCAAAGTGCAGAGGCGGATATGAATCTGCAAGCCCATCTATGTCAGGGTAGGGGCCATTTGGCGCTCATGCAAGAGCCGTGAGTGAGTAGCGTCAAGAAGATCCTTGGATGGAGCGCCAATATGTTCAATGTTTAATACGGCACTGCAGCAGGTAAGCCGCGTTCATTCATAGCTTTAAATTAATCAATTAATCCACCAGTTTTGCAGCGAGAACCAAACGGTCGTGGTTTGGGAAAGGGTAGTAAACGGTTCTAAGCGAACCATAAGTTTCGTGGGACAGAACAGTTTCGATCTGCTTCTGGCTTGTGATGCGAATGTGCATTATTCATTACGGGAAAGCCTAGATGCAAATAAATGAGGTGTCACGTGTTGAGTTTCTTGAAGGGACAAATATAATGATAGAAAATAGTACCTCTACCAGAACAGGACGGAGGTTATTGACATTACTGTGATATCCCCGTGGTCGACTTTCGGAGTGAAAGATTGAATGGTTTCTTTAGAAGAGTCATTATCCGACCACAGATTAAACTTTCACAATATACCATGATGCCCCTCGTCTCATATAAGAACCCTAGAGCTACGAATTGGCAGGCTTTTGGAGTCCACTTAGAAAATTTGTTGGGCCCCTCACCCACATATGTTACACAAATTACCGATGCCATTGAGGAGGACGTTAACTTTTTAACAACTGCGGTTATGAGAAGTTACGATATGGCTTGCCCCATGAAATGATATAAAATGAAAAATGGAGCAAACTCGTGGTGGAACAGTAAGATCAACGCATTACGCCGTAAAGCCAGGAAGCTTCAAAATAAAGCACGATATACCTAGTCCTGCCATAAGTTCTGTCACATAATTTCTCACATTGGCAACAACTTTATTTTATGAGTGACATTTCAATATCGGCCAGTTTTATAAACGTCATAATGTTGTTGACAGTTGATGGTCATTTAAAGTGTGTTCGTTAACGTGTGAAGATGGAATGGGGTGTAATAGAAAACCGAACTGCAGTGATTGCACTACATAAGTGTGGAAAATCCGCGAGTGAAATTTTCAAGTTGTTGTGCCCGTTAAAAATAACGCAAAGATTTGTGTATCGTGCGATCCAGAGATATAACGCGATCCAGACTATTGAAGATCGACCTCGTTCTGGACGTCCGCGTGATGTACGTTCTTCTGCTGCCATCAAAGCGGTCGAGAGTCGAATTCGTCGAAATCCGCTTCGTAAACAACGAATCATGGCTCGAGAGATGAACATATCCACCCGAAGTATGTCTCGCATCAAAAAATCTGACCTCGGGATGAGTGCCTTTCGACGATCAACGGGACATTTGCTGACTGAGCAGTTGAAGCAAATTAGGAGCACCAGATCGAAAGAGCTCCATCGGCGGTACGGCAACAACAAACATCGAGAAATTTTATTTACCGATGAAAAAATTTTTACGGTGGAGGAACATTTCAACCGCCAAAATGATAAGGTGTATGCCCACAGCTCCATAGAAGCCCGAGAAGTTGCCACTAGGGTACAGCGAGGACATCAACCAGCATCAGTCATGGTATGGTGGGGTGTCAGCTACGAAGGGGTCACCGAGCTTCATTTTTGCGAAAAAGGCGTAAAAACTGCAGCGAAAAATTATCAAACGGACATCCTGGAGGGATGTGTGAAGCCGCTGAACTCTACGCTATTCAACAATCGACATTGGGTTTTCCAGCAAGATTCTGCGCCAGCCCACAAAGCTCGAACCATACAAGCGTGGTTGGAAACCAATATTCCACAGTTTATAAGGGCGACGGAATGGCCTTCTGGGAGCCCAGATTTGAATCCCCTGGACTACAAACTGTGGGCGGAGTTAGAGTCCATGGTGTGCACGAGACGACACCCAAATATCGAGAGCCTTAAGCGATCTTTGACAGAAGCAGTAGCTAATTTTCCGCTAGAAACAGTGCGTACTGCTATCGATGACTGGCCCAACAGATTAAAGAGCTGTGTTAAGGCTAAAGGCGGCCACTTTGAATAATTTGTTGCTTATTTTACTTCCATTAGTATGCCAAAATAAAATATATTTTCCTATGTCAAAAACTCTTTTTCATTTATACAAAAATTGCCCATATACGTGTGACAGAACTTATGGCACGACTAGGTATGTAGTAAGCAACAAAATGAGCCGCGCTGAGTGAATTCAAGCACTCTGCACGGACGGCAAAGAGGTAATCTGGGAGGCAGTTCTGCGCAACAATAGACTGAGTGAATGAGGCGGCCACACTCTCAAAAGGCTCTTCCATGGTTAGGTTCCTGCAAAGGAGCGATGGTACGTGGACCGCCTCGTCGACAGAAACACGAGCTTCTTCTGGATAGTAACTTCCCGGGGTGTGGAAACTCAGACGAAACTCTCACGCGGCTGAATTGCTTTGACTATAAACAGAGTATAGATAGTGGCAATTTAGCCGCACTTCGCATAGTGCCAAAGAAAAAACAATACGGGCAATAAACTCCCTCAAGTCTTTTAATCAATGTCAATGCTAAAGCATAGCCTGGACAGCATATTTGTCGGGCTGGCTAACATTTTCAAGGCTTGTCTTTGTCTAAGATATGTGCCTTCAAAGTGGAAAGAGGAGAGGGTAGTTTTCATACCGAAGGCAAACGAATGTAGTCACACATATCCGAAGGACTACAGGCCAATGAGCCTGACATCTTTCTTTCTAAAAACCTTCAAAAGACTGATAGATATTCACATAAGGGCAACCGTAAACATCGCTGACCTCAGTCCTTCCCCACATGCACATACATTACATGGAAGGACGGTCTGTGGAAACGCCACTGCACATTGCAGTATCGATATTTGAAAAATCTATGAAACTGAAAGAGTACATTTTGAGTGCTTTTGCGGATGTAGAGGGTACGTTCAACAATAAAATATTTATATGCACTAGTGCTGTTTTTATTTGGTGAGACAAGCTTCACTTAAGGCAATCTCCACTTACAGCTGCAATTCTAGTTGCTTAAACTATTTTATGAACATGTTGGAAGAATTGGCTTCGCCTACAACCGATGACATATGCAAAGACTGCGGAGCCATTGCCCATACATCCAAACAATTCGAAGAAAAATTCTCGGAGAGTGCTTCTTCGCCGAGCAGAACGATCGTGGCTCCTTTGAACCGATGAAACTTATTAGTTTCACCGATAAAGCAGGCCTAAATGATACATATGTATGTAGGTCCATATGTACAAATACGTAGGCGTACAATGGGTCCACTGGTGGCCTACGAGCATTGGTGTTCAACCCCTCCACAAATCAAGCGTAACCTAATATATTTTCCAGGAGATGATGACCGACAGTTTGGGATCTACGAATGGGCTGATTAATTTGAAGCCGCGGGCGGCAATTTTTCAAAACTTCAAGAGCGGCAAAATATTTGGCTTATCACAAGCTCAGTACAGTTTCCTGCGATAGTATTAAATATTGGATACAACCAGTGCTCTAAAAATACCAGTACGAATATCGGTACTACTACTCAAGTACCGTGGTACTGGTACTTGAAAACACACAAGTATATTTCTTTTTAAGTATGTTGCTTGCAACAAGAAACACGTATTCTCGGAATCAGTACTACTACTGTGTACATGTAAGTACCAAATTACTTACCATACTTTCGAGTATTTTCCTGTCGTATTATTCCTATTAAAAAAATAGATTTACAGGAAATAAAAACAAAGTAAGGAAAAATTCTGAAATAATACAAAATCCTACAAAAATGCGTAATATGATTTTTACTACACTAATTTTTGAAAATTGATATCTGTCAGTGCATGATGCTTCGGAGAATCCAGCAAACCGGCATATTCAACTTAAGCAATGACTTTCGCTAGAGAGAATACTTATTCACCATCTTCATTCCAACTCAAATTCGTGCTAATTTTTTTGGAGTAAATCCTTTTTCAATTGCGCGAAATGGTTTATTTTAATTTACTGATTGCGATTATAGAAGGACTGGAAAATACTTGGAAGTACTGCTCAAGTACTTTGGTCCTTGTTAGTATACGCTACCTGGTACTGAGTTCAGGAGTACTTGGTACTTATTCGAAGTACATACTTAAAAAGTACTGGTACTTAGGTTTCAAAGGTTCCAGTACTTTCCATCTTTGGATACAATACCAAATGGTACAAACTGTAATATAATTGAATACAAATATTGCATATTTAAACATAACAGAGTTCTGATTGGACAAAACTCCATCATGTGATACTCTAGATGAAATCATGTTGAGGTAAATATACTAGAAAATATGCCACCTCAAAGTCTTTAGAATACTGAATAATGACATTTGTATGAGATGTGATAGAAGAAAGTTTTATTATTTTTTTTAACTCGTAATCGTAATTGTAGTTGGTTTGAAAACTTTTCGTCCTGAGTTTTATGTTTATAGCTTTGTACATTTTCATGGTAATTGAGAAATTAAAATTTTCGATATTGTGGCTTTTTTGTGGGAGTTGGTAAGGGGGGTGAATTGATTTGAACGATTTTGAAACTACTACTTAACATTCTTCATAGTTAGTGAACATTCTCTAATCGATATTTCTCATATTTGGCCCGTTCACTAACTTTAAGTTACAGTTTTTCTCTTAAAATAGCATGGAAAACAATCCGGGCCGATAGCTCAAAGCATTCGTGAATTATTAAATGTACAGACAGACAGAAGCTCGAGGTTGTTGAGGTTTTTTTTTACAGAATGACCTGTGTTATAGGCAATTTCGGCCTTTATGTGCAATGCACAAACACAGTCATGGAGGGATGGAATGGGATTGGGAAGGTTGGGGAAGGGGAGTGAGAACGACCGTAGCGCGTGGAGAAGCTGGTATGTTGCTCAGTTGTACTGGCTGCTTACTGACAAATATTTGCAGATGTTATGGGGGACTGAATGATAGAAAGCGAACAGAAACCACCTACTGAGTATCTAGGCCTTCTTAAAGTGGAACTGTTTCACTTTTAACCGTTTCCCCATTTTATTGCGAATAATTTTTTATCACCAATAGCAACTGAAAAATTTGCGCTTAAAAAAATCCCGTCTGGAGTGGGAATCGAACCCACGACCTATTGACTGAGAAGCAAGCACGCTGCCCACTACGCCACGGAAGCCTCAAATTTCTTTGTACTCTTGGTGACTCTGTACCAGCTTTATTTAATAGCGACTCAAACGTTAGAGTAAGAATAGAGTTGGAGTATTACGTATATGAAAACCTTTGGAAGACTTTAAAAAATCGATTATTAAAGAAATTATTACAAGTCTGGTCACATAGACTAGTTAACGTCTGTCTGGGCGAGAATTCTCAATAAACACTATTGCTATCAAAAGTACCAACATACATATAACTTTGTATAATATTTGGAAACTCAAGGGAATAACTTGATCCAAAGTGTTTGCACTGTTGTTTTGATTAAATTTTATCTGCTGTAATACATTTTAATTACGCTTTAAAGTGTGTTTACATTTCAGAAATTGGACCAATTAAAATTTTTTTTTTGTCTGAAGATAGTAATGACAGAAACAATTCTAATTACCTGTCGGCCACGTACGGTACAAAGCCACCATCCAGTCATTCCGTCGGGGTCCTGTTCAATGACATTGAGCACATCCCCTTTCTTAAATGCTAGCTCTTCAGGTGAATCGGCAATATTGTCGTAAATAGCTCGTGCATGTAATTTCTGTAAATGGAAAAAAAAATTTCATTAAAATTAAATGTTTGCTTGATTTACGACGCTAATTAAAAAGTGTTAATGGTATGGCAGTGTTGAAGGAGAACGATGCTTTTACGAAGCTTATTAATAATAAAAATGGGGGAGCGTATATATTAATCAAAATAGATTTTAAATCGAATTCGTCGAAATAATTTAGGGGGAGATTTTCCCTTTGATTTTAAGAATAAATGGAAATAAATAAGAAATATATGTACACTATGCAGAAAAAGTCTGCGTAAACACTCAACACATCCAACATATCTATAAAAATCATCGTTCCTAAAATTTTATTCCGAAATTTTTTTTTTCCTATTTTTCATTACTTTTTTTTTTTTTTACAGAATGACCTGTGTTATAATCAATTTCGGCCTTTATGTGCAATGCACAAACACAGTCATGGAGGGGAAGGAATGGGATTCGGAAGGTAGGTTGGGGAAGGGGAGTGAGAACGACCGTAGCGAGTGGAGAAGCTGGTATATTGCTCAGTTGTACTGGGGCTGCTTACTGACAAATATTTGCAGATGTTATGGGGGACTGAATGATAGAAAGCGAACAGAAACCATCTACTGAGTATCTAGGCCTTCTTGAAGTGGAACTGTTTCACTTTTACACCGTTTCCCCATTTTATTACGAATAATTTTTTTATCACCAGTAGCAACTGAAAAATTTGCGCTTAAGAAAAAATCCCATCTGGAGTGGGAATCGAACCCACGACCTATTGACTGAGAAGCAAGCACGCTGCCCACTACGCCACGGAAGCCTCATACTTACATACTTCATTATGAACATAAAACAAAACAAAAATGAGAACTACTGTACTCTAAAACAACGGTAAAATTCAGAAACGAAAAAAAGTCTGAAATTCCAGGAATAAAAAGTCTGCGTACAAAGCGTATAAAGGGAAGTCAAAGTCTCTGAGTTGCAGTTAAATCATTAATAACAATAAAGTTTGTGTAGGAAAGTTGATAAACGTGTTTTTATCTAAGGTTTGTGTTAAAAATAATTGCTAAAAAACGTTAAGTAAGAGACGTCTAATAAAGGAAAGGAAATCGAATTTGGGGGAAGGAAAATTGTCGTGGATTTGTGGAAAAAAGGTACGTCATATCGGGAAATAGGTGCAATAGTCAGCAGAAGTCAATCATCTGTCCAACGAGTCGTAAACAACTTCAAAAATGAGTTTTGATTTCAAAACCCAGATCTGGCCGTCCTCCAAAGTTGAGCCCTCAGCAAACTCGGAATTTGCTCCGAACGATGAAGGCTAATCCTAAATTAACTGCAGCTGATATGGCAAAGGACATCAAAGCAAAGTACCGCAAGTCTATTTCTGATGATGGTGTTCGTAAAATTCTTAGGAAATATGGGTATCACGGACGCGTTGGCCGTAGAAAGCCATTTATAACAACAGTAAACAGACTCAAGCGGCTGGCGTTTGCTAAGGAACACATAAATAAGCCAAAAGAATTTAGGAAACAAGTTATTTTCACGGATGAAAGTAAATTTTGTATTTTTGGAATCAAAGGTCGGAAGATTGTATGTAGAAAAACTGGCGCGGCCTTCGACGTAAAAAATCTCTGTCCAACAGAAAACCACGGTGGTGGCGGTGTTATGATATGGGGGTATATGGCTAGTGGAGGAGTTGGAAAAATGGAGTTTATTGAAAGTATTATGAATAAAATAGACTACCTTAATATTCTCAAGCACAATTTGAAGAAAAGTGCAGAACATTTGGGCTTAAGGGAAAACTTTTACTTCCAACAAGACAACGACCCTAAGCACACTGGAGGTAGTAAGACTCTGGTTGCTGTATAATGCCCAAAATCAGCTTCGTACACCGCCCCAATCTCCTGACCTTAATCCAATAGAGCATTTGTGGCATCACTTGGAACAAAGGATTCGAGAGCACACAATAACGTCGAAGGTAATGCTCAAGGAAGTCCTGATCCAGGAGTGGAATTCAATAACCCCAGAGTTCACTAAGAAGCTGGTAAATTCCATGCAAAAACGGTTGTGGGAAGTAATAAAGAGACGAGGATATCCCACAAGCTATTAACGAGGAAAAACAATTGTTTTATTTTGAAAAGAAATATTTGTACGCAATCTTTTTATTGTTGCAATTCAGGATTGGTTTTCGTTTTTTAATTTTAATATTTTTATGGAGTACAATAATCATCATTTTTGTTTTGTTTTCTGTTTGTAATAAAGCCATGAAAAAAAAGAGAAAAAAAAATGATTATGAAATAAATTACTTAAAACAATGTTTTTTATAGATATGTTGGATGTGTTGAGTGTGTACGCAGACTTTTTCTGCCTAGTGTAGAAGCAAATTTATGTGTTGAATATGAAATTTTTTTAGTTTTATAGTGGCGAGCGAATCGTTTTTGATGCTATTTTTTATAAACTTGAGTAATATATGATATAGGTATGTTGATACGTTTGCCAGACTACATTTCTTAGACTTCTATGAATTGCAGTTACCTTCGACAGACTTTTATAAGCGAGAGCTGCCACATTTCGGTAAACCAGATTTACATTTGTTGGTTTTTGGAAGAAAAAAAAAAGCGGACGCTCATTATTTAATATATAATTTATTACAAAAAAATTCCTGAATGTTTCCCATACTGGCTTATGCACATCTGTTATGGAAGTCGGCCAGGTCTGGGAAAGTCATGAGAAGTCTAGAAAATGTTGTGTTGGACAAGTGCAATACGGAAATGTAGCCAATAGATGAACATTTCTATTTTAGTTTGGTGATTTTACAGTACATTTCGAATTAAGAGAAAGAATCCCAGATTTCACATTCATATTGTTACATGCCAGCCTCAGCCGTTCATCGAGTATTCACGATCTTCAGCTGTCTACTATTCTGCATACACACATATTTAATGACTCATCGATGCGGAAAAGGCCGGCAATGGCCGAAACAGCGGAGTAGGACGACGACGATGAGTGAGTCAATCGATATTGAGAAACCGATCGAGTCCAATGATCGACAGAGCGCGCTTAGTGCGGGGGTTGGGGCGACATATTCGAGTTAGTTGAAGGTGAGTAAGCGATTAAGTCGTGTCTTCGACAGTGCGAACATTCAGACAATATAGTGGACGAAACGCGTTAAAGCGATAAACATATTGTAGCTTGTGATTATTTTAATTAACAAGTTTTATTTTTATCTACTTGAAATCCAGCGACAATATTCATTTGTTTGCGGTGAGTGAGTCAGTCGGGATTGAGAAACCGATCGAGTTCTATGATCGACAGAGCGCGCTTAATGCGAGGGTTGAGGCGACATAGTGGAGTTAGTGGAATTTGGGATCGATAGTGTGTATATTAAAACGATACAGTGAACAAAACGTGTAAAACCGATTATAAGAAAAGCCATAAATATTGCTCGTGGTTATTTTAATTAATCCAGCGACCCTTAGCGCACTTCACTATTCATTTATTTCATATAAAGGTATTACAAGATGATATCTTAAATTAGTCCTAAAAATTTAAATAAAGATTAAAACACTAGAAAAAAAAACTCATAAGAAGAAATATAGTAGAAAATGAAGATAATAGACAAAT
The DNA here is from genome assembly GCA_963669355.1 of Chorisops tibialis. Lineage (NCBI taxonomy): Eukaryota > Metazoa > Arthropoda > Insecta > Diptera > Stratiomyidae > Chorisops > Chorisops tibialis. The sequence goes on from OY770263.1 coordinate 215,292,750, forward strand.
CAATTTCAACAATTATGATAATAATAATACATTTAACCGCTAAAACAAAAAGAATAAAAAATAATAACCTAAGATGATAAGCAAAAGAGAAAAGAAAAAGAAAATAATGTAAAGAAAAATAGATGAAATACAAGTAAATACATAAATAAATAAGTAAAAAAGAGAAGAAATTAAATATAAGAGGAAATACAACGTTCTAGGTTATTGGTCGTACAAAATAAAAGTCGCAAAAGAAATAATTAAATAGAGTAATCAGACAACTATCTACGGTATGCATCCAAACTGATCCCTGGAGTGACAATTATTCGTAACGTTTTAGTCTTTGCTGAGACCTTTAACGCATATTTCACAGTTCGATTAGTTTTATACAGGTCTTAGCAGAGACCGAAACGTCACGGTTAATTAATCAGAACAGTGTAAGGTCCGGAAATATATCTTTCTAATTTTTTGTAAACTAACAAGTTCTCAGTATATTCTTGGAGTAATGTACGTAATGTATTCAGTAAGCTAAAAACTTGCGCATCAACTTTACGTGACATAAGAACCATTTTCCACCCGGATAGAAAAACTAGGGTCAAAATAGTGGCACAAAATGACTACATTTAAGTTGTTAACAAAATTTATGGACTAGTGAAGTTGATTACTTTTGTATAGTATGTATAGACACGACCGAAATTAACACAACTCTAAGTTGAACATTGAAAATTATTTAGCAACTGAAATCTACATTGAAACTTAAACTTTCTAGACTAGTGCGAAGCTCTTCTATGAACTTTAATAAACGAATTTTGCAGTAAACGACAATAATGAAATATGTTTGTATACTGTATACACATTTCTACCTGCTTTTATATGTACCGAAATCGTGACCTTGTTTTTAAATAGATTCATAAAAAATGCATAGCTAAAAGTTAAGTCCGTAAGTAAAAGGCAATTTCTAGACAGTGCAGCTTAATGCAATAAAGAAAAAACGATTAAGGTCATACTGCTAGTACAATAACTGGTCGAACTATGAATTTTTTTATAATATAAATACCGCAGACTTTTAAAAATTTTACTGCGAAACTAGATTTTGTTATTAAATCAAATCTGACAATGGAAATCAGAATCGACTCAAGAGTATACAAAGTCATATGAAAAATAAATCTAAATAAAAGTTATCTAATAAATTTGCAAGCAAATACTTCACTTGTCTATCATTTTATCGGTCCTTAGCCAATTGTATTTACTGTAAAAAGAGAGTAAAACAAAACTTATCTTGACGAAATAAAGCAAATTAAATTCATTTCAAGGAAGCTTATCAACTATCTTGCAATGATCTCATGACAATAAAATTATTTTCATTATGTCTAACTATAAGATCGATTGTTTAGTAGCGCAGCTCGACATTGTATTAAAAAAAAAATATTTATAGTGGAACAAACAATTCCAAGTATTATAAGAGTTTTTATTTCTTCACATTCGAAATAAGGAAAGAAAAACAATTCAATCATTCTCTGGGCGCAGGAGTGTTGAAGAAACAACACAAGTGTCATATTTCGAAATAAAAAATAAATAAAATGGAGCAAAAATTATTTAATCAATGGAGAACCAAAAACCTTTGTATACTTTGTGAAGTCCAGCAGCTCTGGTTTAAACATCTTTATACGAAGATCTTTAACACCTTAACACCCGGTACATTTTCGATTCTGTCGGACTGACTGTTGATTTCTTTTATTTTTTTTAAAGAACTAGCAAAGTTTTATCAGTTCAATAGCCTGAGTGTAGCATAGTGGGTGGCGTGTTATTTCAAGGATGCGAAGGTCGTGAGTTCAAGTCTCGGTCGACGTATAATTCCACACAGCCTGGTTGCTTGTATGTCTGGGCCACTTCAATCTGCGAATATAAATATTCTTAGACAGAAGATTGTGCGAAGGGCTTAAAACTCTTCGACAATAACAAAGAAATGTTAAGGAGTCTGAAGTTCAGGCGACAAGAGCCGGAAAGTTTAATCATGCATTGTCTTATCTACTTAGTTGCCTAAATTAAATGCAGAAATCAAAAGTGCCCATCACATTTACACTGCAATGTGAATCCATAGGGTACTTCCGGACGCCGCAATATAGAGTAAAGGTTTTGCCACCAAATACCATAGAGATACGGGTATGCGAGACATCATGTTACTGCCACCCGGAGCTAACGTGTTAAGCAAAGATGAATTTCTAATATTTGTGCTTTTTCCCTAGATTATTCTCTGAATTGAGCCTTTGTTAAACATATTGCGTTTACATATATTTTTTGTAATGCAAGGCTTATTCAAAGGAAATTATGACTAAAGGGGATACCGTCAAATATGTTTGTGGGAAAATGTAATCAATCATTCAGTTCAAGTACCATAAATTCAGAATTTATGGTAAGTTATACCAACAACCCCTGCGTTAATTGTTGGCACTTCAAATCCAAAAGGGCGCTTCTGTAATTCTTATGAATATACGCAGAAAGAAAAGAAGATTAAAATTGTCTTATTTCGGATTTACATTGTGAGGGTCAACTGTTCATGTCTTGTTATTTCATTTTGACCGTTTTTAAACACTAGAATCTAGACAAAATCTGACAGTATATTGTGTTAATTCTAACGTTTTTAACGCTCATACACATTCGCCAAGAGTATAGAAATATTTGTTGTCGCCCGGCAACTTTTAAAGATACTGTCTGCCCGAGCAACGATAATTCTCGAAGGCTTTAAGCTATTGAGCTGAAATTTTTTCCATGTCATTACACTGTAGATGGAATCTGAGAGTATTATAATTTTGCTAGTTAAGAATAAGAAATAAGGCTAGATGAAAAAATGGATTATACAGAAGTTCAGGTAACCAATCAAAAACCTCAAAACCGGATGTCTGTCCGTACGCTCTCTAGCTCAAAAACGCGTTGATCTAGAAAGTTCAAATTTTATACACGTAGCTGTTGACGAAAAAGTAAGGTCAATTTCGTGAACGGGCCAAATTGCTACACTCCCTCTACACCTTTCTATACAAAATGACACATTTTTAAAAATTTACAGTATAATTAGATTTTTTGAAAATTATAGAAGCTATGGATTTTACCAGGTGTTTAATCTCAAATCCGCGGTTTTTTAGTCAAAAAAAGCATGTTTTTTTGTAGAAAGCAAAAACATATTTATTCAAAGCAATTGCCTTCACTAGCTACACATTTGTCCCCATCTCTCGGGCAATTTGTGGATACCACGCTAAAAAAAACAAAAATTATGGCTAAGGTAATTCTCAATAGGATTAGTGATGTCGTCGAGAGGACTCTCGAAGTTTATCAGGCTGGATTCCGTAAAGGGTCGTCTTGTACCGACCACACAAATACCCTACGGATAATATTAGAGCAGTCAGCCGAAATGGGTTCGCCACTACATCTCATGTTTGTGGACTTCCAGAAGGCTTTCGACAGCGTTAAGCGAGACTACACTTTCTCTTTCAAGGCAATCCACTCATCAAGCCATTTTCGGACGTCATCGTAAGAATCGAGGTGGTGCGAGCCCGTGACCCATCGACAAAAACAGGTGGTAGTCGGAAGGGGCCAGGTGAATAAGCGGCATGGAGAAGCACCTCCCAGTTGAGTGTCTCTAAGTAGTTTCGAGCCATTTTTGACGTGTGCGATGGTGCGTTGTCGTGGACGAAAATCAGCTTGTCATGCCTTTGTTAATAATCCGGCCTTTTTCGCGCAGAGCACGATATCATCAGTTGTTGGTGGTGGCGGTGGGCATTGGCAGTTTCACCAGGTTTCAACATCCTATCCTACCAAAAAGCACAGCATCCTCTTCCGTCCGAAGCGATTTGGTTTTGAGGAAGATGTTGATGATTGGCCGGGATCAATCCACAATTTCTTGCATTTAGAATTCTTGAAATACGAAGGCCGCTATTTAAGTTTTGAGCCTAACCTATACGCTAGTGTTGATAGGCGCCATCTGACGTTTCAAATGAAAAGTATGATCTTTTCAATCATAACGTACTTCAGAGCGTTTTGACATTGCAGCATAACTTCTGTTGTTTACAGTCTGTTCAAAATTTTGTCTCAGCGAAAAAATGGAATTATCTCGGGAACATTTTCGTGCGATGATTTTTTACGATTTTCGACGTGGATTATCACGACGGGAGTGCATTGATCAACTCACTTCGACTTTTGGTGAGCGAAGAACGGTTACGGTTGGTACACAACCATTTGTTTGCCAAAAGTGTTTGGCGAAATACGAAAAAGGAAGCGGCAACGAAGGATCATTCTTCATCATGACAATGCGAGCTCTCACACATCGGCTGCAACAACCGCCTATTTGACTGGTCAAAACGTCGAATTGATGGGTCATCCTCCGTATAGCCCTGATTTGTCACCTAATGACTTCTTTTTAATCCCGAATATCAAGAATAAATTGCGCGGTCAACGTTTTTCGAGGCCTGAAGAAGCCGTTGATGCATTCGAAAACCATTTTTTGGAGGTACCTCAATCGGAGTGGAAAAAGTGTTACGAAGATTGGTTTAACCGAATGCAAAAGTGTATCGATCATCATGGAGACTACTTTGAAAAACAAAAAAGTCATTTCCAATAAGAAATTACTGTCGTTTCATTACTAGGCTCAAAACTTAAATAGCGGCCTACGTATATCCACTTTTATCGCCAGCTCAAATCCGACGCAGGAACGACTTCCTTTTTTGTCTGGTGAGCAAGATTTCGCATGTTTTTTGGCATTGCTCCATCTGGCTATTGTTCAATTTATGCACCCATTTTCCAATCTTTTGAACCTTTCCCAGGACACATAGACGCATGGAAATGACTAGTTGAGAAACACTTAATTACGGCAAGCATTTTTTGGGGTTGGGTGTCGTCCTCGTCCAAAAGAGCATGCAATTGATGTCCTTAACCTTCCAGGGCCGATTTTCACGCTTCTTGTCGCTCAGGCCAAAGTTACCGTCTTTGAACCGAAATCAATATCTGCACGTTGTTTCCGATAAAGCAATGTCACCATAGGCCTCCACAAACATTCGATGCAATTCGGCAGCCGATTTCTTCAAATTGAAACAGAAAAGCAGAGCTTGCCGCATATGCTCTTTTCCTGGCACAAAACTAGACATGATTATTAAAGTATAAATGTATGTTCTTGTATGAAATTGGTGACGATTAATGTTGACAGATGTCATACTCATAAAAAAAAAGAGCAAGGCGTGTCCATGGTAGCTTAAAATATGAGTAGAAGTGGATTTCAGCATATGTAAACATCTAGTGAATATATTATTTTTATAATAATTGTGATCTACGGTATACAAATTTTTCGAATCCCTCACCTCCTTCCAACACCTCCCATATAATCTGTACTATTTCATGGATTACTATAAACTAATTTACACAATGCCGAAGGTCGTGAGTTCAAATCCCGGTCGACGCATAGTTCCAGCACACTGCTTGCTTGGGTATACCTTCTACTTCTACTACTACTATGGCGCTACAGCCCAAATCGGACCTTGGCCCCTGGTATTCAGGTTCCTTAACATTTTTTCATTACTTATTATGGAAGGGTTCTTAGCCCTTCGCACAACCTCCTTTCTACGATTTTTTTCATTTTCGTAGAATGAGGTGACCAAGGTATATCCAAGCAGGCAAAGTGCTGGAATTATATGTTGCACCGACCGGGATTTGGAGTCCCGACCTTCGCATTACAAGACCAACACGTTACCTACTAGTCTACACCCTAGCCTGGGTATACCTTGGTCACCTCAATCTACGAAAATGAAAAATTCGTAGATAGAGGATTGTGCGAAGGTCTAACAACCCTTCCACAATAAATAATGAAAAAATGTTAAGGAACCCCTGAAGGTCAGGAGGCCAAGGCCTGATTTGGGCTGTAGCCCCATTGTAGATGATGATAGAATTTACACATAAAATTTATCGAGTTGAAATAGTCTAATAATTATTTAATAAACATTTTTAGTACGATAAAAAAAAATAAACCGATTAGCTTCACTATTTCTACCCCGTCCCGTACAATATGGCAAAATATCACTTTCTTAAAAACTAAAAACGCTATTAATCTGCAATTTGAAACATGTCAATTGCATGGTGTTAAAAATTATTTCTGCAAAAATCACTAAAATCTCTTCACTCCTTCTACAAACTGCACAATTTCCCTAAATTTAATGCACTAATTTTCTGAGTACTGACTCGTTATCAGTATAATTTATTATCTATACTTGAAAGGTTTCAATTATCAACTTGCTCACGAGAGAAAATTAGAATTCGCCAATATTATTGACCGATTATTTTCTTAAATTTACCGGATATTGAACTCGAGAAAAGATAAATAAACTAAAGAGTATAAAAACGAAATTATCTTCAATCACTGTTATTACGTCTTAATAGCGTTCAATTTAAAACAATTATGAATGTTCTTCTTAGTGTTTCTCTACTAAGGTTTTTTTTTTATTTTATGTTGGATAAATTTCTAGAGATGAAAATAAAACCTTTGTATAACGGACCTCTCAATTACGTGCTATCCGTTTTATAAGATATTTTTATAGTTTTTTTATAGATTGATATTAAATATTGCTGATATTGTATAGGAAATAGCTCGTTCATAGAATTAGGCATGATAACTGCAAATTTTTGCGTATTGGATTCAATGTCACTGTTCGTATGGAAGGAGCCATTCAAAGAGAAACAACAATTTTCCACAAACGATTTTACGGCAATATCTTTCTTAAGTATGTACCTAGTCCTGCCATAAGTTCTGTCACATAATTTCTCACATTGGCAACAACTTTATTTTATGAGTGACATTTCAATATCGGCCAGTTTTATAAACGTCATAATGTTGTTGACAGTTGATGGTCATTTAAAGTGTGTTCGTTAACGTGTGAAGATGGAATGGGGTGTAATAGAAAACCGAACTGCAGTGATTGCACTACATAAGTGTGGAAAATCCGCGAGTGAAATTTTCAAGTTGTTGTGCCCGTTAAAAATAACGCAAAGATTTGTGTATCGTGCGATCCAGAGATATAACGCGATCCAGACTATTGAAGATCGACCTCGTTCTGGACGTCCGCGTGATGTACGTTCTTCTGCTGCCATCAAAGCGGTCGAGAGTCGAATTCGTCGAAATCCGCTTCGTAAACAACGAATCATGGCTCGAGAGATGAACATCTCCACCCGAAGTATGTCTCGCATCATAAAATCTGACCTCGGGATGAGTGCCTTTCGACGATCAACGGGACATTTGCTGACTGAGCAGTTGAAGCAAATTAGGAGCACCAGATCGAAAGAGCTCCTTCGGCGGTACGGCAACAACAAACATCGAGAAATTTTATTTACCGATGAAAAAATTTTTACGGTGGAGGAACATTTCAACCGCCAAAATGATAAGGTGTATGCCCACAGCTCCATAGAAGCCCGAGAAGTTGCCACTAGGGTACAGCGAGGACATCATCCAGCATCAGTCATGGTATGGTGGGGTGTCAGCTACGAAGGGGTCACCGAGCTTCATTTTTGCGAAAAAGGCGTAAAAACTGCACCGAAAAATTATCAAACGGACATCCTGGAGGGATGTGTGAAGCCGCTGAACTCTACGCTATTCAACAATCGACATTGGGTTTTCCAGCAAGATTCTGCGCCAGCCCACAAAGCTCGAACCACACAAGCGTGGTTGGAAACCAATATTCCACAGTTTATAAGGGCGACGGAATGGCCTTCTGGGAGCCCAGATTTGAATCCCCTGGACTACAAACTGTGGGCGGAGTTAGAGTCCATGGTGTGCACGAGACGACACCCAAATATCGAGAGCCTTAAGCGATCTTTGACAGAAGCAGTAGCTAAGTTTCCGCTAGAAACAGTGCGTACTGCTATCGATGACTGGCCCAACAGATTAAAGAGCTGTGTTAAGGCTAAAGGCGGCCACTTTGAATAATTTGTTGCTTATTTTACTTCCATTAGTATGCCAAAATAAAATATATTTTCCTTTGTCAAAAACTCTTTTTCATTTATACAAAAATTGCCCATATACGTGTGACAGAACTTATGGCACGACTAGGTATATTAAGACTTGGGATGAACAAATTATAAAACATAAAAGAACTGCGATTGCGGGTAAACATCAATCATGCGGTACTCTAGATAGAATGAAAGTTTTCCTGCCATATTACGATTCGACTCATAAAAGTATATTACGCTTAATTTGAGCATCATTATCTTCAAAATTGTTTTAAAGCGTATCGCTAAACTCAGGGTTTTGTATCGGAATTATCAGAGGGAGGAGGAGGGGGGAGTAATTAAAATGGTATCTAAAATCGATATAGAAATGGATTTATGTAAATTCAGATCAGTAACCTTCATACTGAAGTGCGCAAGAGGTCGCTGGATTTCGAGTAAAGAAATAAAACCACAGTTTTATTAGTTCGCCGAAAAACTTTATTTTTAACTCAACTAATTTTAATTCGCTTTACACTCGCTCAAAAATTAAAGCTTCTAAGTCTTTCTCTTCCGACTTTCCATACGACTCACTCGTCGACGGGTCCAAATCAAACTGAATGTTCACCAAAAACGATCGCCCATTTATATTGCTTTCTATACGTTCGCCGTCGGCCTCCTTCGTTATTTCGTTCATTGCTGATCGCAGTCGTTCATCATCGGTCGTCTCCAATACCTTCGCCGTTCATAGTGACATTGTGTGGGAACGTTCATGACAGCGAATACGTGCTTGCATATAGTTGTTGTTGCTTCTCTACATTGCCCGTGTTTGGAATTATTTCGTTCTTGTTCGATTCTTTCTTCGGTAATTCGATGACCGCACGTACATTCGCTTTTTGTTTGAAGACCTTGACATTCCGAATAAGTCGCATAGCGTTCTTTGTGGTGTTCGTACGCGCGCATTAGTTTAATGATTAGCAAGTAGAGCTGACAGTTCGCATTACTGCCAAGTACAGTGGAAGACCGCGGATGTTTGATGAACGACTAGACCTAACAGGCAGCAATACTTTCCAAGAAAATCGACATACTCCTCTGGACAAAAAGTAAAGCGACTTTTCAAATAAAACGCAAAGTATAAGTTCAATCTTCGATATCTATTTTGAATCCTTCAAAGTACTCCCCATTCCATTCAATACACTTATGTCAATGTTTAATCCAATCTTTGAAAAACTTTTCAATCTCGATTTTCGGGATGACCATTAGCTCCTCCAGCGATTTTCGTTTTATGGCATCAGTGATGATATTGTAGTAGCTTCATCTAACTCCCTGACAGTCAAGCCACGATTTTCCGTGATTTTCAATTTGATTTTTTCAATGTTTTTATGGCTTATTGGTGTTGATTTACGATCAGACCGAGGTTCATTTTCAGTTGACTCACGACCCTCTTTGAGCAACTTTTGCCATTGGAAAACTTTTGATCTCGATAAACATCCATCACGAAATGCTTTTTGCATTATTTTATTATGCTTTTTGCATTATTTTCAACGTAAAGACATCGTTAAATTCATTTTTAACGCAAAATTTAATGCAGTTTCTTTAATCAATTAATTCTGCTATTATAAAAATCGCCACAATGCAAAAAGTTTATGTACACAAACAGCTATTTTAAATTTGAGCATCGTAATTTTGATAGGTACTGAGAAAAATGGTACATTGTAATTCATAAAGTGGCGCATTTTTTTTTTTAAGAATGGTTTGTATGTGTTGCAATTTCTACCTTTATGTGCAATGCACAAACACAGTCATGAAGGGAAGGATTAATGAGAATGGGAAGTGGAGTGAGAACGACCGTAACGAGTGGAGAAGCTGGTATACTTTTCAGTTGAATGGCTACTACTGACAAGTACATATGTTATGGAGGCCTGAATAATAGAAAGCGAACAGAAACCATTTACTTAGTATAAAGACCTTCTAGAAATGAAACTGTATTAGGCGGGGTAGAAGGAGAGGAAGGATTTAAATTTTTTTTTAATAAAGACCAAATAATATCACTAAAAGAGTAATACATACAGGGTGGGCCAAATACAAGTTTGTGTTTAAAAATGCAATAAAATGAACAAAATTAAATTTTTTTACATGTATTATGGCTTCATTAGTAAGAGCAAACTTCCCATTAATGATAGAACACAACTTCGTTCAAATGGCTGCCTCGGCTGGCTTCGCAGCGCATTCTGTTACTCCAATTTTCCAAGACCACGTCGGTGGTTTCGGGCTGTAGCTCACGGATTGCTTGGATGATATTGGCCTTAAGTGCTTCAATCGTTTCTGGATTGTTGGCATAACATCGATTTCTCACGGTTTCCCAGAAAAAAAGTCCAAAGGGGTCAAATCGCAGCTCCGAGGCGGTCAATTGACATTGCCAAGACGGCTGATAACACGATTTGGGAATTTGGTGCGTAAAAGATCGATTGCGGCATGGGCTGTGTGGCATGGCGCGCCATCCTGCATGAACCAGAGGTCGTCCAAATCCATGTCTTCAATTGCAGTAAAAAAAAAGGCGGATAACATGGCTCTGTAACGTTCACCGTTGACCGAAAAGAAAAATGGTCCAATGATGCCACCACTCCACAATCCGCACCAAACTGTCACTCTCTGTGGATGCATTGGCTTCTCGACAATCACGTGCGGGTTTTCCGAGCCCCAGATGCGGCAATTTTATTTGTTAACGTAGCCTCCGAGATGAAAATGCGCCACGTCAGAAAAGACGATTTTTCGCCCAAAATCGTTGTCCAATTCAAGCTGCTCTAAGGCTCAATATTTCCCAACGTTGTTCAAGTGTAAAGCGACTCATTTCGTTCCGCGGAGTTATATTTCGAGCGCGAAACAGCTTCCAGTGTCAAAATAACCTATGATTTAAAAAGAAACCACTGGATGGACCACTCTGTATATTGTGTTTGTTCTAACGTTTTTAACGCTAAGAAATAAGGAGGCCAAGCTCGAGGAGCTCCGTTATTGAAATTTTGGGGAGTGTCAGGTGGAATGAGGACGCGGGGGAGGGAAAGAGTCAATACTACACTATGAATGCAGGTAGGAAGTTGAAAATGCAGCATATTTATAGAGAGGAATGTGGGACAAACTTTAAAAGTAATTTTTTTTTATCCATTAGCGCCCGGAAAGGGGGAGGGGGGTCTAAAAACAAATTTCCCACTGATTTATTTTTTTTTTCAAATTATTATATCTTTGGCACTACTTGATCCAAAATATCCATCCAAAGTACGATTTCGATAAATTTCAATAAATCAACTAATAAATAACAAATTAAAAGCTACGAACTTAAAATTTTGTACAAGCACCTTTCAAAAGAAACTTAACAAAACTGCATCAAAAGTTTTGCTATTCGCTCACCTCCCATGGTTTTAAGGATATAAAATATGTACTCCGAGAATTTCATAGAATTTACTTCGTCTATGAAACTAACATTCTATTCAGCAAATTATGAACATGAGCAATCAATTAAAAAATTATTGACATGTAACTCCCTCCCCCCTCCTAGCCCAAACTTGCATACCTAGTCCTGCCGTAAATACTGATACAAGTGTAAACGCGACTTTTGCGGCTGATAACCTAAACGCAGTCAAATGTTATGTTGCAAATTTTGACAGTTTATATGTGCTCTACAAACGCGTCAAGCCATTTGAGTATGGCTAAAGCCGTTATGTTATAGAATGGTCCGACAAAGAGAACCGTTTTGCTGTTATTACTCTTCATAATTGTGGAATAGAAACAGTTCGTATTTTTGATTTATTTAAACCGTTGAATATCACGCGTGTATTTGTGTATCGTACTGTTAAGTTGTTGGAAATTAAACGACCATAATAAATCTGGTCGGCCTCGAACGGCTCATACGCCACAGGGCATCAATGCTGTCGTGAAGTGTAGTGAAGTCGTGAATCAATCGAAATCCTGTCCGAAGACCAAAAATCATGGCTAATGAAATAGATATAGCGCCGAGAACCATGAGCCGCATCGTTAAACTGGGACTTGGGGCTTTCAAACGACAAACAGGACAGCGCCTTACTGCTGAATAAAAAAAAATTGAGAAACCTGTTCTCGTTGTACGATAAAGAGAATTACAAAAAAAATCCTGTTTACTGACGAAAAAATCTTAACTATGGAGGAATCTTTTAATAAGCAAAATGATAGGGTGTGTGCACGATCCTCCAAGGAAGCCAGTGAATTGGTGCCAAGGATTGAACGAGGTCATTATCCCGCATCAGTCATGGTTTGGTGAGGAGTATCCTATGACGGCGTTACTTCATCACATTTTTGTGAAAAGGGTGTTAAAACAGCGGCAAAAAACTATCATCAAGAGATTTTAAGGAATGTAGTGGAGACCTTGAATCAAACCATGCTTCAAAACATACCATGGATATTCCAACAAGACTCTGCGCCCGCTCATAAGGCCAAAACAACTCAACAGTGGCTTGAAAATAATATACATGAGTTTATTAGTACTGAATATTGACCGGCAGCCAGACCGTAATCCGCTCGTCACAAATTGTGATCGCTTTTAGAGAACAATCTGTAAAAGACGCCACCACAACCTGGAGTCATTGAAGCAGGCGTTGGTATCAGCTGTGGATCATTTTCTCATGGATATCGTCCGTACAGCGATCGATGAGTGGCTTCACAGACTTCGGAGCTGTATTAAGGCAAATGGGGACCATTTTGAATATTTTTTTTAAATTTTGTAGTTTAGTATTGACAATAAAAAACTGAAAAAATTATTCAAATCCAACTAGTAGTTTTATTTTTGTAGTTAAAAAATCTTGTATCAATATTTACGGCAGGACAAGGTAAATAAAAGAATGGAACACTGATTCTACGTACTGGAGCTATTGATCGTTATCGCAGTTAAGTGTTAAATAATTGACAACAGCCCTGACCTAGAACCCCCATTCATATAGTCGTTCTTATCCACCCTAACTTGTCCCAAGAATAAACATAACAGAATTATGATTGACAAATTTTTTTCGTATTATTAATATTTCTATTTGTATACTTTATAAAAAATATCAAGCTTTAACAGTTTCGAAGAAAAATAATTTAATTTAAATTTAAAAATTTCGTGAAATTTGTATGGGAGGTGGTAGAAGGAGTGAGGTGAAGTTGATAATTATTTTTAAAATAAATTGCAATTATAGTAAAATTAATTCTGACAAAATTTCGTCTTTTCAACTTTACTAGTTTCAATGAAAATCGAAAATATGTATTTTTCAAAATTGTCCAGAAGGAGTAAAGGGATCGGGTCAATATTCCGTGATATTAATGACATCTATATCGTAAAACTTTGACGTAAATTTCAAGTCGATAGCTTAAAAAGTTTCAAAGAAAAATCAATTTCTTATTATTTCGAAATTTCATGAAATTTGTATGGGAGGGGGTAGAAGGAGTGGGGGGATATAGCCCATTCACGAACTTAAAGTTACCTTTTTGCTAAAAATGACACACAAAAATTTTTAGCACTATAGCTCAAAGCTTTCGACAGTTATGCTGTAGACAGACGGACAGACAGCAATTCGGAATCGAGGTTTTTGAGCGACAACAAATATTTCTGTACCCTTGGCGGCTCTGTGTGAGCGTTATTTCTTAGCGTTACAAACGGTAAGGCAAACACAATATACTCTCAGATTTCATCTAGAGTATAATAAAGTTGCACCCGACTTGTTGGCAGATACCCACATTACTTCTACCACCTCCTCGTAGTTGGAAACTTATTTTCCTTCAAAACTATCAACTGAAAAATATACCAGCTTCTCCATTCGTTACGGTCGTTCTCACTCCCCTTCCCCTACCTTCCCTCCATTACTGTGTTTGTGTTTGTGCATTGCACATAAAGACCGAAATTGCCTATAACACAGGACATTCTGTAAAACAAAAGCTATTGAATTGAAAATTTGACCAATGTTATGTAATGATGTGAAAGCAATTAACGGGGTGCCCCGAGGAAAACTTTTTTTTTATTCAATACTATATTTTGCACCGAACGCAAAAATTTACACATTCGTCCCTTGAAGGATCGACGGCATTCGGTGATAATGTCCCTTAAATAAATATTACTTTCAAGACCCAGGACAAATATTTCAATTGGAAAGTGGGTCTGTCAAAAAGTTTAAAGCGAAGAGTAGGACCTTTCGAGGCCCCTGATTTTTTTAAGTCACTGGTGAACGCCAGTTTCGGAACCCCTTAGATCCGCCACTGAATATATTTGTATTTCTGTATTTTCGAAAACTGTTTTTTAGCGGTCTTCAAAATGACACCAAGTTTGAAATTTCAAATCGTGTTTTTCGATAGCTCTTATACTATCGGGTTTTCCAATAGGGACTTGACAACTTTGAATTCAATTTGTGAACGCACCCTTTCACTAATCATCGAACTGTCACTGTCAATTTATTCAGTAAACTTAACATTTTTATCATGGTAAAGTACACGAAGGAACAACGTCTCAAATGGTTTGCATTTTATTTTGAAAAAAAGTTGTCAAGTCCTTATTTGAAAACCCTTTATAAGCAAAACATTCTCCACATTAATGTTATCCTACTCGCGTATCAAGCAATGGACGAACCTTAAGCAATCAGTTAATTTCAGGATGTTAAATGCTGTTCTTGTTTATTCACAAATATGAGATTACTGCTAAATTAAAGCAAACCGATTTCTACTAACTGAAACGGCAATCAATGGGATTCACAAAGTATTTGCATTTCGGGAACTTCATTTATTACCCTAACATAAATAACAAAACTCCAAAGAATAATTTAGTTCCTGCGGCTGAGACGTTTGTTTGCCGATTGAGATTCATCTGGACACTAAATCTGTATTTGTCTCTTCGCAAACTGTTTTAATTTAATAAACGATCGATAGCATGAAATTCAATTACCGATTTCTTTTGAAGTTGGTGGCGATTCAAAGGTCGAATCAAACAGATTTTGCAGTGTAAATAGTGTGGGGTCTTCTAGTTTCAATTTTTAATTAAAATCGTCCAGGTACACGTTTTCTTTTTAGCTAAATCTAAATCAGTCGAAAAATGAAATACGATTAACCAAGATAACATGGAAATGCTTTCAATTTAAAATTCGGAGAAGTCAACGTTGATTTTTCGCTTTCTCATATCACCACATAATTTTAGAACTTCCCTTTTATACCTGTTTTTCTTTTTCCGCAGCTCCCATGACATCCGATAGGCAGCCTCAAGTTAATTTGCGGTAGGAAAACACTTTTGATTGATACGAGTATTTGACATAGACAGGTTATTGCGCCGCCGTTTCAAATGCTACGAAAGCGACACTAGTTATTGTGGTTTTAGGTCGATAGCCTCTCCTTCTTGGGTGACAAGTTAAAAGACATTTTTTTTTTGCAAAGAAGCCATTAATATCATTCCTAAATGACGTGCACGTTTCACTTATTATGCCTGGTATTCACCTCGAGTAAAGATTCACAGTATGTTACGCGTTTTAACCCTTAGCGAACCCATGCGACAACATACGCGCCATAGCAGTTACAATTTTAGATTTTATTGCGATACTTTCAGTCGCAGGAACTATTACGAATTTTTCATTTTCGGAGATTGAGGTATCCATGATATAGCCATGCAAGCAGTGTGCTTGAATTATGCGTCGACCGGGATTTGAACTCAAGAACTTCGTATTGCAGACCAACACGTTACCCACAAGGCTACACCCTCATTATTATTCTGATAAGATACAATATCACAAAAAATATCTCTTTTTTGATTTTTGTAGCGTTGAGAAATAAAGCTTGTACGAAGGCTAAACGGGCCCAAAAATGTTTGTACCTCGAATTCCAATGACAATCTGTCTGTCTGCTAAATAAATCGGGAATACTTTAAGCTATCGAGCTGAATTCTTTTCCATATAATTTTTAGCAAAAAAGTAATTTTGAGTTCATGAAAGGGCAAAATCACCCCACTAAATCCATCTGATATCAAACAAATTTTATTCAATTCAGAAATTAGAAAACAAATTTTTTGTTAGTACTTATAGTTTGACTTGAAAATTTTGCAAAAGTACAATGTTGTGGATTATCACTAATTTCAAAATAATTTGTTCGCTCGCTCCATCTATCCCCACTCATTGAAATCCAGAATTTTGGAAAATAAGTGGTATCGATTTTCTTAGAAAGGAGACAAAGTAGAATTATGAAATTTATTTTTAAAAAATTGCAATTTTCGTTCACTGTCCTCCTTCTATCTCCTCCCATACAAATTTATCATAATTGAAAGAATCTCTTTTTTCTTCGAAAATATTAGATCTATCGGCTTGAAAATTGTCGCAGACCATGCTGATAAGAATGTTACGTAATATGTTCAAAGCCGTCCAATATGTGTCATTTCTTACAACACCTTCCAAGCAATTGATACATTTTCAGAAAATTATAATAAGATTATCAATTTCAATATAAATATGGAATTCAGAAAACGAAAAGTTTTTGTTCCAAATGCAATTACATGTTTAAATAAACTGCCAACAAGTCGGGCGAAACTTTATTATTCTTGGGACAAGTTGCGGATGAGTGGAAAGTCAATATGCAGGTTAGAGTGGTTAGGGTAGGCTAAGTGAAAGGGAGTTCTTGAGCAGGGCTGTTGTCAATTTAACAATATTTCATTCGTTTCTGCAAGTTTGGGGTTTTATGAGGGGAGGAGGAGGGGTAATAGTAAGGGTGGGTGGATGTTAATAGCTTTTCAATTAATTGCTTGAATCACGTCCAATATTCTCTGTATAGAATGTGTTTCATAGACGAAGTTGCATAGAATTTCCATAAAATTCGGTGTATTTTACATTCACGAAACCGAACATTTGTATGGGAGGGGTAGCGAAGGTAGGGGAATCGTAAAATTTGATATGTAGTTTTATTTTGCTTTTCTTGTGAGGTGCTTGTATAAAATTTGAAGTTCGTAACTTCTAGTTTGTTGGTTATTAGTTGATTTAATGAAATTGGTCGAAATCATGGTTTTGTATGGGAGGGGGTAGAAGGGCAAGCGCGATTTCAAAACTTTTAAAGCAACTTCATTTGAATTATTTTTATAAGTTTTTCTGCAAAATTTGAAATTGATAGCTTTTAAGAGTTAGCTGACAACTTATTTCTTAAAAATGCTCGAAAAAATAATTTTGTATGGGAGGGGGTAGAGGAGGGAGGGGAATCGTAAGACTTGTGATGCAATTTACTTTCTTTTCTGTTGAAAGATGCTCGTACAAAATTTCAAGTTCGTAGCTTTTAATTTGTTGATTATTAGTTGATTTAATGAAATTGGTCGAAATCATACTTTTGTATGGGAGGGGGTAGAAGGGCAAGCGCGATTTCAAAACTTTTAACGCAATTTCATTTCAATTATTTTTGTAAGTTTTTGTGCAAAATTGCAAATTGATAGCTTTTCAAAGTTAGGTGATAATTGATTTTTTTAAAAATGGTCGAAAAAATTATTTTGTATGGGAGGGGGTAGAAGTTTTAAAGGTTTTCGACCAGTTAATATTTCGTATATTTAGGGATTTTTTTTAAATGCAGATTGCAAATTTTCAAGTTTCTACCTTAAAATTTCACTCAAAAATTTTCAGTTTATGTGTTTTTTTCAATGCACATGAAACACCTTGTGCACGTTAGACCGGGGGGTCGGTTTATAACAATTATGGATCAAGTTATTATTATTTTTGTATGTACATCAAATAGACGTATTCACATGCAAAATTTAAACTTTGTATCTTTCAACAGAGTCCTAAAAAAATCACTCGAAATTTTCGACATTTTTGCTTATCACCTCCCTCCCCTTTCACCTCCCAGCTTAAGATTTTTACCAAAATTAAACATTATGTAGTTCTACAATTTGACAAATTTTTGATTTGATATCTGTACCTTTTTTTGAGATATAAGGATTCGTAATTTTGAAAAGTGCGCCATTTTTGAAATGCTCCCCATTTCCCCGCACTACTATTATTTCAACATGTTATATTTTTTTTGTATTTTCCTAGTATAGCTTAATAAAAGTTTCAATTTTCAACAACATAGCTTAAGAGATAGTTGAGATATTCATTTTTAAGTGTTTTTCTTTGCACCCCCCTGACCCTCCACCTTACAATAATTAACCACTCTCTAAGCTGATTCCGAAGGAATTATATGCCACACTAACGGTCCCAAAATATGAATTTTTTACGATAAGTAATTTCGAAGATATAATCATTTGAAAAAAAAATTCGGCCGACAATTTGTTTTTAGCCCCTCCTTTTCGGACACCAATGGATAAAAAAATTAAATTATTTTTAAAAGTTTTCCCATAAACCTCTCTACATATATGTGTGTTGAGTTTTAGCTTCCTAGCTGTTACCATGGTTGAGATATTTGAATTCGTATTTTTTGGCTTAAGCGCTCCCCCCGCCTCCCCCTGAACCCGCACACCCCCCAAAATGGGTATCCGCCTGAGATCCGCAACTATCTACAATCCTTCCAAAAATGAACTTTCTATCTTGAAGGGTTTAGGAGTTAATATGCGCTGAGCGTACACGTCGGCGTACGGCGGACGGCGTACAGACAGACGGATTTTTTTTTTTGCATTTTTCGGCTAATTTAGTCATGAAACGCGAAAAAACAAAATTTCAGAGTAGCAAATTTTTTTTTTTCCAAGTCGATCACAATACTTTATTATTAAAATAATAAAGTAAAATTACAACTCCTTCTACCACCTCTCATACAATTGTCATTATTCAGTATTCCAACGGTTTTAAGGTGACATTCAATATTTTCTAGTGTATTTAATTCAGACCAATTTCATTTCGATGATTGCCAAATTCTAATTCTGTTTTTTTTTTGATATGATAAATTAAGAGCTAAAGCCGGTGAAGAAAAATCATGTGGAAAGTTGACAGTCCCAATTGAAAATTGTAGAGCTGTTGAAATATCAGGATGTTATCAGCTGAAGCGCTGTTTTCAACATCGAAATGTTCAGTTGGAAAAAATTTCATTATTATGAATTATTGAAGTGATGACATACTTTTTATTTGTGATATATCCCCTGTTTAAAAAGTATTCAACTTTTGTGTAGTGTGAACGCATCTTAAGGATTATCGCGACCCTTTAATTAGAGTCTTACAGGTTTCGTTTCATCAAACTACATAGTGTCAAAATATTAAGCGTATTCGTCGACACGTTCATTTGTTATGTTTACAGGAGTCAAACTGCTTTTTGGTTGTCCGACAACTTTTACAGTGGACGAAAAAAAGTACTACTAAAAAAGTTGATAAAACTCAAACCGAAACGATTCAGTTGCTGCAGATGGCCTTCGACGAGAACACTATGTTCTTAACAACAACCAAGGAGTGCACAAACATTTCATAGAAGAGCGATATTCGATTTCTGACGACTATCAAGCTGGACGTCCATCGACATCAATTTATCGATATCAATTTTTAGTTATTTAAGGAATCGGAAACAAATAGAAGATTAATGACATTTGTAGTGACAAGCTTAATTTTGTTCACGGTGTGGCTTAAGGAACTGTTCTTGGGCCATTGCTATTTCTGTTACACATATGTATGCAAATAACTTGTATTCCCAACCAATTCAATGTGAATTAATATCATTGATGACACCGTTTTAATAACTGAAGACAGTGGCTAGGAAGGTGTTACATTGAAAGCGAAGTATAGTTTATCATCATTAAAAGAGTGGCTGGACTATAATTCGCTAACTCTAAATATAAGAAAAAGTAACTACATGACATTCTCCCTATCAGAACGTAGTCAACTAAACTGCAATAATTCACTTTTGAAGAAAGTTACTCAAACAAAATATTTAGGAGTGATATTCGATCAGCATCTAAAATGGAAGGATCATATGAATAGTGTTATATAACTAGATTAAGAAAACTAATATCTACATGCCTTGAAGTTAGAATTTATTTATCAAACAAAATGGCAAGAATGTTTTATTGATAACATTTATATTATTGCTAACATCCCAACCTTTAAACAGTTCTAAAATGGATTATTGGAAACCAACACAACACAGCAAGAATTCAATTTACCTTCCAGATTCACGAATATTGGACAAGTCCATTATTCCTACATCGGCATTAAGTTCTACAATTCTCTGCCTTACCATGGAAGCGACAATGTTGTTATTTTGAAGGAAAGAATTAAATAGATTTTTTACAATTAGTCATAGAAAGGAATCGATATTTGATATTACAAATGTGAAAAGGTTCTGCTATGTTACAGTTGTGGTATATTGATTTGAATAACAATAGTAATGTTAAAACTGTCTTAAATAAGTTAAAAATTAAATTAAGAAAATTCAAAACTCATATTTAAAAAAAAAAATGATATAACTAAGAATCAGTACTCTACAATGGCAATATAGCCCAAATCGGGCCTTGGTTTCCTGACCTTCAGGTTCCTTAACACTATCATTACTTATTTATTGTGGAAGAGTTGTTAGCTCTTCGCACATCCCTCTATCTACAAATTTTTCATTTTCGTAGATTGAGGTAACCAAGGTACAGCCAAGTAAGCAGTGTGCTGGAATTATGCGTCGGTCGGGATTTGAAATCACGACCTTCGCATTGTAGACCAACACGCTGCCCACTAGGCTACTCCTCATTCCTCACACGGTTAAGGGGAGTAGTGCTTTTCTCTAAATATAAACATTAATTTAATTAAAAAAAAAGTATACTGACGAAAACTTGTTTAAATCAAAGACCGCGTTACAAGTAACCGTCGATTGACTGTGAGAGTTAGCAACAAAAAGGTGAACATATTGAGCAGATTCCGTGATACAATTCTGTAAGTCCAATGGATCGTGTAACGCGCGGCAGCAAATTGGTGCCAAAGGCTTTGAATTTTGTCGACGCACGTCATCGACGTTCTGATTAAAAACAATACTGTAATGCTGCGATTTGGCAGACTTTTGGTCGTTCGCTGCGAATTTGTAAATTGGGTTAATTACAGCAAATTAGAATTTCTACAAAATAAAACACAAAACATTTGACACGAATTACTTTCTTATAATAAACTACTGTAATCGGCTGGGGGATTAACATCATCAATGGCGCTAGAGCCCAAGTCTATTGTATCTTTCCAGCGTTTTCTTGGCATCCCAACTGATATATTTCAGTGGGCATCCCACTGTAGTTTTCGATGCTTAATGAGAGTGGAGACTCTTAGATCCCCAAAGATGTTATGCGATTCCAGATTATATCAAATTCGCCATTCTCATTGATGTCTCACCGATTCGATGATTCACCATAGTACCTTCATCTCGGAGGCATTTACTACTTTTTCTGATACCTGTATTGAGGTCTACGTTTCTGCCATAACAGAGTGTATATATGTCATTAAATTTTAGTCGCAGAGTCGGTCGATAGAGTTTAGCTAGTATTCATAATTCAAGCATAACGTTTTTTTTTCCAGAACGACTGACTTGTGTTTCTAGGCAATGTCGGCCTTTATGTGCAATGCACAAACAGACTCATGGAGGAATGAATGGGATTGGGAAGGAAGGAATGGGATTGGGAGGGAAAGGAAGTGAGAACGACTGTAACGATGAATGGTCAAGCTGCTATAGATATTTTTCAGTTGTACTGGCTGCTACTGACAAATATTTGCAGATGTTATGGGTTACTGAATGATAAAAAGCGAACAGAAACCATTTACTGAGTATATAGACCTTCTAGAAGTGGAAATGTTTCACTTTTACATCGTTTGCCTATTTTATTTCGAATCATTTTTTCATTGCCAATAGCTGGAAAATTTCTATTGAATGGAGTGTGAAACGAACCCATGATCTATTGACTGAGAAGCAAACACTACTGTCAAGCCCACTACGCCATGAAAGCCTCGATGAGCCTTTTGAGCTTTCAATGCTGTCGTATGCTTGCTGAAAGTCTACGAATATCTGTTGAGTCTTTAAAAATATTTGATTCGTAGTTGATCGTCCAGCTCTGAATCCACCTTAATATTCTCCAATTATGTTTTCGTCGCAGAGTTTAACCAGGTACACTATTATTTTCGATGGAGCGGAGTTTGTCGTAATTTCCGTAATACAATACACCATACTGCTCAATGTATTGTTATATGCAGATCTGGCAACCCTGCAAATCGATCTCTCTCGAATAGACAAGAATGATGTAGAACAGTATACTCCACTATGTAGGCAATTAAAGATCTAGAGCTTTCCAGTATAGTCCAGACATACACCCGACGACACTCCGACGGAAGCTTCGAGAATAGTAGGAGAAATATATAAAAGCACGGAAGCTCTCAGCGAGAAGTCAGATTGAGCAACTTTCATGGAAGACGCGAACCAGGAAAGCGATAGAACAGTACGCGGCGGTAGTGCCATATAGTGCAAATTAAGTGCGAATAAATAAATTATCACTTATTTTTAAACGAATTGTGTTTTACTTGAAATTCCGGGGAACCCGTAGCTCGCAACAGTATTTACTTCGTCAGCAGATGCCTCTGTCAGGTTATCATTTATAGTAGTGGACAGTGATAAATTCGAGTTAAACAACTGTTGGAAATATTGCCCCATCTGGCCTTTTTTCTCTACCGCGTCGCTAATAGTGCATTCTCCTATATCTTCATAAAGGCTCGTTTTCGACTAGAATCCTCCTGCCTCTCTCGTGTTGCTTCATTTTAGATCTTTGTCCCTTTTGCATAAGTCGTCGTTAAGATACTTCCTACTCGTTTTGCCCGAAAATTACCTAAGCTCCTCAAATATTTATGTCATATACCCTGGAATTTTCTAACTAGGCCCATGCACATGTACGCTTTTCAAATTCCAACGGCTCACCTAGTTGTGGTTTATAGCCAAAGTATCTTAAGTCTTACATAAAACTATGCATATCTCCGGAATCCTTAATTATATATTATAGATAGCCAGTTTTTGGGTTGATTATAAATTGAGAGCGGAAGTTTCAGTAAATAACTGTTGTATTGAAGTGGGAAGCTATAAACAGGGCCAGAACCAAAAGCTGCCCTAACTAAGATCTCCGCTATTGAACGCAGCAAGCCAAAACGTAGCGACCAAAATAACTGAGACCGCTAAAAACTAAATGTTGGATAAAAAAAATAAATAAAAAATGGAATTTCCGCTATGCTAGAGCTAAGTATTAAGCTTTAGTTGCAATAGAACCATGATATAAGAACGACTACCAGTAAATAGCTAGGTCTAGCATTGTCGACGATATGACCATGCAGCTATTACAGCATAGACATTCTACAGCGTATTTCATATCAACTCTTCGTGTGCTAAAAACAAAGAAGAAGTATGCAAGAAAGTGTTATGCAAACAAAATTTATGACTTCGTGTACATCTTTAACCCTTTGTAATGGATGAAACAATTTCGAGGAGTCACTGAATACGATTTCAATTATGATGCAGCTTTATTATTTATTTACACTATAGTACAGTATTGGCAAGCTTAGCCACATACAAATGTATATTACATACAATCTGTTTTTTCACATCTTTTTGCTAACATCGTGTGTAACGACTCTGAAATTTTATAAGAGGACGAACTGACTAGATAGTAGTGATGTCAAAAAAGTAACTATTCGTTATACGAGTACTCGTTACTGACCGAAATCCGAAGTAACGAGTACCGACGCAGATTTATATTCGTTACTTAAGTAACGAAATGAGCTTCCGAAAAAGAACTGTCAAAACGTTTCGATACTCGAGTATTCGTTCCACATACAAAAAAAAAGTATCTTTATCGAAAGTAACGAATAGTTGCTTTTTTCGTTACATCACAGGAGGGAAACCTACACTTGTGCATAACGCCGTACCGCCACTCTAAAGCAAGAATGAGAAGGAATACTCTTACTCTATCTTACAGCAAAGTAAACTTAGAAAACGATGTTTTTTTTTCGTTTCGTTTCTTTCACACCAAAAATTTCGTCGACCAGAGCCCTAGCACTCGTTTCGAGCGGCAAAGCAGCAGTCGTTCATTACTAGTGTTAGGGTTGTGGTATCAGTGATATCAAATTATGGAATTTATTTTAATGTTTGTAATGATAAAGGGATTTTGCTTTATCAATTTAAGAGATTTTTGTGGAAGAAAATTTCGATTTAATAAAAGTTATCTCATTCACATTGTCGTTTTATTCTTTATTTTGAAGAAAAAATTATTAGACAAGATAAATTTGTAAAATATTGAAAAGATTTACGTTAATGTTTAAAGGGATTTTCCACTTAGATGAGGGATAATTAAAAATTCAAACTTGGCATCATTTTATTGATACACGAACTAGGTTAACGAAATCAAGAGCGATTCACAAGCGATTTTTTGTTGCATATAGTTACTGCATGGGGCATTAGAGGCGATTTCTTTTATTTGAATTTCTGATTTGTACAACTGGCTTACCCATCCCTACAACATGATAAATTGGTCATTTCAAATAAACGAGTACCTAGTAAAGAATAAAATGTAACGATTACTTTCCTTAAAGTAACGAATAGTTACTGGTACCGAAAAGTAACGAAACTTGACATCACTACTAGATAGTTCTCAAAGCAAAAAACCACATTTTTTCGCTAAGAATGAAATACTCTAACACATTGTTTATATACTTTTTTAAGAAGATTCAACTTTCTCTTTTCAAAAATTTTGCATCACTATATTGTAGATACCGAAAGCAATTAGTGCAGTGAAAGGGTTAACAATTTTACATTACGCCACGTACACCCAATTTCAAAGAAGTTCTTCTTTCTCTAACATTATTTATCATTTGCTATGATCTCTACGTGTAGTTGATTGAACATCTACCGTTTAGATGTTTCTAAAGATTAGTATCAAGACATTTTTTTTGTGTCCATATTCTGCGAATCGTTCATGCATTACTTGATTGATAGTGGCTTATTTGCGGTTTTTACCAATATACTTTGGATGCCACCAAAGCCAGTTTACTCTCTGCAAAAAATGCCGGCGGCTTGCCAATTCAGTAGCGTCGGCCGCATTTATGTCTCAGAGAGGTGAGGTGTTTTGGTTAATAACGTCGATTTCTTCGCAACGTGTATGCGTTTATCTCCGTCACAAAATTACTTTATTAATTAAAGTATTGGCCATCATTGGCAATGGATTGCGCAACAGAAGAACTTTTGTATCGATTGAAATAAGTGGTAGTCTGAAGGAGTTAAGTCCGGTGAATACGGCGGAATATCATTAATGAGCCGTAGTACTTATACCATCAAATGTATAATATTACCTTTTAAGAGTACTACTGTATCATCTGCGATGGAAACAATACGACTGTTGCGGTAATTTCTATGTCAAGTAGGTCGTTTAGGTAGATGTTAAAAGAATAGGCCCCAAAACATTGCCTTGTGGCACTCCATATTTCAGTACCATAGGTCTTTCTGTGTTTCTATTTAGCTAATCTATTTTTCGTTCTAATTGAAGTCAAAATGCCACTTGTATCCCAGTCTTTGACTATTTTCAGTTTAGAGTGGTATATTGGGATAACTCGTTATTGAGGGCGCTATAAGAATCCGCGGAAGATAGTACGATCGCCCAGTTCATTTTTTGAAGACTGTCAGAGCTGGTACAAGGGAAGGCCAGAAAATTCGCGGAATGAAGGGGATGGACAAGGGAGCGGGAATATTTTACTTGGAGGCATTTTGATAGTCAATACATGTATAAATGCAAAGTTTCTGTCAAATCAATAAGTCAATCCTGAAGAAAACGCTAGCTTTGGACAAATGTCATCAAAATGTCATCTGTTTACGGGGACTCTTACCCTCTTGAAGATGATAAACAATCGGACCGGCCGATTAAAGGCACTTTCTCAAAAACCGTCGAAAAAGTGGAGAAACTTGTTCTCGAAGATGCTCGTTTAAAGAACAAACAAATCGCAAAAATTGTTGGAGTATCAGATACAACCGTTTTGAATGTCCTCCATGATCATCGCGGCCTATCAAAAGTCAGCGCAAGATGGGTACCAAGAATGCTCTCAGCGGTTCAAAGAAAGCAACGCGTCGAGTGTTCATACGAGTTTTTGGATCTCTGTAGCGAAAACAGGGATGAAAGTTTGACTCGGATTGTTACTGGAGACAAAACTTAGGTTTATCACTATGAGCCTGAATCAAAGCAGGAATCAATGCAGAGGCTCCGAAAAGGCGCATCACCCCTCAAGAAGTTCAAGGTTCATAATACGACAGAAAAATCATGGCCACTATTTTTTGGGATTCAGGAGGGTTTTGATGATCGACTATAAAGAAAAAAGACAAGATATCAAAGGGAGATAATATGCAAACCTGCTACAAAAATGGATGCTATAAAACAAAAAAGAAGAAAGTGGACTCGAGGTGTGCATTTGCTTTTGCACAACATCGCACCTGTTCACAAGAGCCACAGAAATGAGGCTACGGGATATTGAACCACCCCCTTATAGTCAAGATCTGACCCCTTCCGATTACTATTCGTTCCCAAAAACTGAAGAAAGAACTTCGGGGAAGAAAATTTACCAACGCTGAAGATGTGAAGTCTGCAATTGCAGTCTATTTTGAAGGCCTTAACGGAGAATATATTGAAAAGGAAAAATATTAACTTGTTTAATTTTACCCCTTTTCCCTGTCAGTCCGCGAAATTTTTTACCTCCCCTCGTATTATAATCAATATAATAATGATGGCGGGCGAAGTTAGTGGTGCGGATCTGGACGAAGGACGTAATTTATCGGAACCAAACGTTAATTTTGTTTATGTACTAAAATGGCCAGTTATATATGTCTTAAGTATGGCAGGTCTGAAGGCAAAGTTTTTTGTCTCGTAGCGCCGAATAAGTATTTAGAATAACCATAACTGAAAGAGCATCCAGTTATTCATAAGCTGTTTCTATTAGTGAATTCTCTTTGATATTGATGTTAGTATCTCCAATTAAAACCATGCCATCTTCAGCATTGAATTCTTGCAAAGCTTGTTCTAAAGAGTTTATAAAAGCAACTACCTCCAGACTTGGCGACCTAAATATGTATACCCTATGTTCAAAAAGTACTTGGAGTTTGTCAATAACACGAAAACGGTCGAAATATTCATCGATATTTATTTTATTTCCTTCAAAGTAATCACCATCGCAAGCAATACACATATTCCAGTCCTTCTTCCAATTTTCAAAACACTTTTCATAGGCCGATTTTGGAATCGCCTTCAGTTCCTTCTGCGAATTCTCCTTTATCGCCTCAATCGTCCTAAAACGTTTGCCGCGAAGTGGTAACTTGCTTGAGTCGTGCGGACAGGAAAAAATCACACGAGGCTTGTCCGAAGAATACGGAGCTTGCAGAACGGTATTAACTTCGTTTTTGTTCAAATAGTCGCGTACAAGATGAGATGTGTGACGAAGATTCTCCCTCAAACGCTATGTATCAATCAACTCAATCAAATTCCTGGTAAAACCCCTATAGGGGCATAGGAAAGAAAGAGCTCTCTTCCACAAGACACGATCCTAAGCATCGGCCCCTAGCTGTTGCCAGGACTTGGTTATTCCTCTAGCCTCATGCTCAACTGCTCACTTCCATTGGCTACATGGTCGACCAACCCAAGATCTTCCTTGAGGATTATAATCCAGAACCTGTTTGGCGATGTTACGCTCTCGTTTCCTCAAAGTCACTTCCGTCTTTGAATCTCAATGTCTATTTTAGGCTGTGACGTTGTACTCCAAAGTTCGTTGTTGGAGATCACTTCTGGCCAGAATATTCCTAAAATGCTGCAGCTGCGTACGAAGGGAGATCTCTCTGAGCCTCCTAAGAGAAAAAGATACCGAAGGCCTGATGGTCTATTTTCGAATGCCAAGAGTCGGTACCGTAGAATCCGTTCGTATCCGAGGAGCTGTATCCGTTTCACGTATCAGTTAGGTTTTAAGATCACGGGTGATAAGCCCATGATCTAGTGAGTGTCCATTTGCCATTTTTAGGGCAAGCAGGACTGGCTGTGAGTGGATTCTACTGCCCCCATCCCACAAGGTGATGCTTAGCTCAGGTCCGTGGAGTCAATATTCTAAAGATAGTTGCATGAATTGGTAAAACCTCATCCTAATACTACCCTCCTGCGGGGGTACGCCATTATAATACTCCTTATTTACTTTTTGGCTTGGCGGAAAAAATTAGGAGGGGACTACAATGCGGCAATCAAAGAAAACGGTCAACAAACCGTTGATTATCGACTTTATCGTAGTTTTTTGGGCTTCGGTTCATCTGAGAAGCGCCATTCCGACGATGGTTGGTTCGTTTCGATGTTATATTCATAGACCCATGCCTCGTCACCGGTAATGATGCCTTCGATAACATTTTGAGTCAAAGAAATCATTTCTTTAGCGACAGTAATGTGATACTGTTTATGAAAAAAATAGCGAAATTCACAGAATACACCAAACAATGATTTTTTCACAAAGCTATTACGCACAACTATTTGACAGATTGCGCTCAAAAATGACATAGAAGCAACTGACAGATGTACCAAACTCGAAAAAAAATTATTTTGACAATATCTCAAGCGCGGTTCGTTTAAGCTAGGGTGTAGCCTAGTGGGTAGCGTGTTGGTCTTGTAATGCGAAGGTCGTGAGTTCAAATCCCGGTCGGCGCAATATATAATTCCAACACATTGCCTGCTTGGATATATGTACCTTGGTCACATCATTCTACGAAAATGAAAAATTCGTAAAAAGAGGGTTGTGCGAAGGACTAACAACCTTTCCACAATCAAATTCCTGTTAAGACCCCCTATAGGTGCATAGGACAGAAACAACTCTCTTCCACAAGGCGCGATCCTGAGCATCGGCTTTAAGCTGTTGCCAGGACTTGTTTATTCCTCTGGCCTCCTGCTCAACTGCTCGCTTCCATGTGTTACATGGTCGACCAACCCGACGTCTTCCTTGAGGGTTATAATCCAGAGCCTGTTTTGCGATGTTTCGCTCTGGTTTCCTCAAAGTATGACCGATCCACTGCCACTTTCGCCGTTGAATCTCAATACCTATATTAGTCTGGCGAGTTGTACTCCAAAGTTCGTCGTTGGAGATTACTTCTGGCCAGAATATTCCTAAAATGCGCCGGAGGCATTGGTTTACGAAAGTCTGTAGTTTCTTGGTAAGTCGAACGGTCACTTTCCACGTAGTACAACCATACAACAACACGGATTTGACGCATGCGTCAAATCCTCGCAGCTTCGTGCGAAGGGAGATCTCTCTTAACCTCCAGAAAGGGGAAAGGATACCGAAGGCCTGACGAGCTTTATTTAGCCGAGCCTCAACATCCTTTTCGGCTCCGCCGTCCATGCTGACAATGCTTCCGAGATAGCAAAAATCTTGCACCTCTTCCACATCCTCTCCATTAAGAACAATCGGTGTGCTTGCGTTCGAACCCATGTGCATGTACTTGGTTTTACACACATTTATTTTCAGTCCCGCCTCTTTACATTTAGAATGCAACGAGCGAACATTTGACTCTAAGTCCGAACAGGTATGTGCAAGCAAACACACGTCATCAGCATAATCAAGATGTTAAATAGTCTCCATTGAAGACCTTTACCTTTCCCACCTTCCAGTGCAGCTTTCAAGATGTCATTTATTACCACCAGAAACAGGGCTGGTGATAATATGCAGCCTTGTCTGACACCCGTTCGCACAGGAAAGCTCTCGGACAGCTCTCCTCTATGCAAGACGCGACACCTTGCATCTTCGTAGGATTCTTTAATCATAGCTATGACCTTATCTGGAATACCTCTCCTACACAAAGCATTCCATATGTAATCTCGCTTAACGCTGTCGAAAGCCTTCTCGAAGTCCACAAACATGAGATGTAGTGGCGAACCCATTTCGGCTCACTGCTCTAATATTATCCGTAGGGTATTTGTGTGGTCGGTACAAGACGACCCTTTACGGAATCCAGCCTGATAAACTTCGAGAGTGCTCTCGACGACATCACTAATCCTATTGAGAATTACCTTAGCCATAATTTTTGATACGGCAGTAAGTAGACATATACCACGCCAATTGCCACAATCCCGAAGGTCGCCCTTCTTCGGAATTTTCACAATGACGCCCTCCTTCCATACAGTCGGATATCTTCCATCATTCCACACCTTAGTGAAGAGTGGGAGGAGTATATCGGCTGTTATTTCCGGGTCCGCTTTGAGGAGTTCGGTTGGTAGTCCGTCTATACCTGGAGCTTTCCTTCCCGCCATTGACCGAATGGCGGAAACTATCTCTTCCTTATCTGGGGGATCGTCCCTAATAGAGGATTGTTGCGGTTGGATGTTTGGAAGTTGTTCTGTTTCCGGAATATCTTCATCTGACAAGATGTTTAAAATATCAGAGAAGTATTCCTTCCATCGTCGCAACTGGTGTTCACTCATATTAAGGAGAGTTCCGTTGACATCTCTCACCAGGTGGTTGGCGGTGAAATTCCTGTTCGTCAACTGTTTCATGATTTTAAATAGTGAACCCATATCCCCAAGGTAAGCCGCAGATTCTGCCTTGTTTGCCAGATCTTCAATGGCCTTTCTCTTGTCGCGTCTAACAGCCTTTTTAAGCTGTATATGAGCATCGCAATAAGCAATGAAAATGTTAAGGAACCTGCATGTCAGGAGGCCAAGGTCCGATTTGGGCTGTAGCGCCATTGTAGAATAGAGAGGGTTCGTTTAAATGAGAAATTCCGGGTACTATATGCAGATCAAATTGATTCTTAATCGGTTTTTTAATTTTACTTCATTGGCATTAATCAAATTGGGGATTATTTGAACTGTATCATACTCGTTTTTGAAGTACACCGCAACTCCATCGCATTTATTATATCGTGTTGGTTTAATAGTTTTAGTTTAACCTCAATTTAACATCGGAAAGTTCATTCTCTAATTAGCGGTTTTTGTTAGTTACCGAATTGGTTTTATCGGATATTGCATTATGGTGCTCCTTGTGTTTAGTGAGCGTGCTGGTGAAATCATCAATTTTTGTGGATCAAAATTCAACAGACTCGCGGTACTCGTTCAATTTTTTGTCAAATTTATTTTCTAGTAAATCAATACGTGTAATAAAGTTTTTTTTTTCTAGTTGCGAGATCTTAGCAATAATGTCATCACTTCCTTTCCTGTAACTTGTAGTTTCTTTGCAGGTGCTGCAGTATCAGTGGGCTTCTTGTTCAATTAGCGAAATTTTTTTTCACTTAAGCCGGCGCAAAAAAAGTGGAATTGTTTTTGGCAGGAGATGCACTTAATTCTTTCTTGGACGTCAAGGATCGCTGCATTGCACTCATTAAAAGACGAACGCTTGTTTACGTCTTAATGTTTTTAAACATTTACTTCTCTGTTTTCCGTAAGTTATTTATATTCCATGCTCCAGCACTTCCATATTTATTATTCTTTATATTTGAATACTGAAATTAGTATTTTATTTGTTTTTATTGTGGGCCTTAGGCTTCAGCCCAGTTAGCTCAATGATAAATCCGGCCCTGGTTATATCGATATTTGTTTGCCATAAATCTTGTATGCAAAACTAAATTTCTATAAAAGTCAATACCAACCTTGACTCATTTTGAATATTTCTTTCATTCGCTAAGAAAGAAGACAACAAAGTGGAATTTCCGTATACGAATAACTATCTTCTATCGGAAATAGATGCTTGAGAGTTCGCCATTGATAATATTTGTAACCGAAGTCTAAAAATAGATATTGCAAATAATTTTCGCAATATATAAATGCAAATATTGGTAACTTTCTCCGCTTTACAAGCTGTACCACACTCAAAATTCGAAGTAGCAAACCAGATTTCTCAATGTCCACAAAATATTCCATAAATAAAAGGCTAATGAAATAATTTCGTTTCAAATCACCTGTTATTTAGATCATCTACAGATATATGTACTTATTTATCTGTTTGGCTACCAGACCAGGCACTTAAATGGCTCTAATTGTATGGCAACATTCGTTCAGGGTCAGAGATTAAAACAGAACTCGAAACAAGATACAATAATGGGTTCCTCCTCTCTAGAATAGATACAATCAACAGTGGAATTCATTGGAACATGATTAAGTGGATTAGCGAACCAGGTAATCCGTATTGTAATATATCACTTGAGCCACACTAATCTAAGTGGCATTGAGGAGCGAGAGCAACTTTAGTCTAGCCGCTCGGTAAACTGGCCCTTTAAGACTTATCTCGCTGTCTCTTTGCCAGCGATCCTCGGATGGCAGAGGCAAACGCATTAATCACAAACAAGTCGCGATAATTATAAGTTGCATCTGAAATTCGTTATCTACCTTGGGATGCCTAAAGGGAACGTCATAATCCTGTGCTTGATACAAGTTCCGCTTCTCGATCATATTATGGGATCCGCTTCCAAAATTCCGATCGTGTAAATTCCAATAAGTCGGGGTTTCAGTAAGTCACTCGATGGGCATTGATGATTCACCGTTGAGCTCAGGTACTCATCAGATTTCTACGAAAATCGCATTTCACTAGTGACGGAGATACATACGCCAGTGTGGACCATTGAAGATCTCGCGACTTCAATTTAGCTTACACATATACACACTCACGTTCACTTAATCGCGAGGATAACTTATCGATTTTATTTTTTAAAAATAAATAATTAGAAGTAGGTGCAATTCACTGTTTTTTTTTTATCACTCGACGATCACTTCACGTTTATTTGATAAGAATTTCCGTCATAAGCACTGTGCACCGTTAGCAAAACACTTTGATTAAGACAGTTGTGCAAATTAAATAGCGACTTTATACAATCCACATAAATGTACGTACGTGTGCGAATCAATTAAAATCGAAATCTACTGGCGAAAACGTATACTGCAAAGCCTCAATAACCAACCATAACTCCACTCTATCCGGCGGCGAACGCGATTAAACTGACGACCGAATGAGAAAAACTCGTCGAAGAACTGGCCAGGCGTGCTTGGAGTGGAGAACACCAGGCGAGGTTGCCATATTTTTTCATCGTACAGAAATCAAAATCGTAGAAATCGAAAAAATTTACAAAAATTATAATATGTACATACATAGTTATTAACCAAAAAGGATAACTATGTATGTATGTTACATATTATTATTAACCAAAAAGGATAAGCTAGGATGTAGCCTAGTGGGTAGCGTGTTGGTCTACAATGCGAAGGTCGTGAGTTCGAATCCCGGTCGACGCATGATTCGAGCACACTGCCTGCTTGGGTATACCATGGTCACTTCAATCTACGAAAATGAAAAATTCGTAGATAGAGGGCTGTGCGAAGGTCTAACAATCCTTTCACAATAAATAATGAAAATGTTAAGGAACCTGAAGGTCAGGAGGCCAAGGCCCGATTTGGGTTGTAGTGCCATTGTAGAACCAAAAAGGATGTTGGACCTTTCCTTCCTGAGTACTTTGGTATCCTCTCCCCTTTGAAAAAATCAGTGTTTTTATAGTATATGATTCGTAAGCCAATGTCTCCGACGCATTTCAGGAATATTCTACCCAGATGTCATCTCCGACGACGCACTTTGGAGTACAACAACTGGACCGACAAAGATAGACATTGAGACTCAAAACCGAAAATGGCAGTGAATCGGTGACACTTTGATAAGCCAGAGCAAAATATTTCCGCACAATCCTTGGCTTATAAGCCCAAGAAAGATGTTGGTTTGATCAACCACGTATTCCATGGGAACGAGCATTTGAAAAGGAAACAGGAGGAATAAATAAATCCTGGCGAGAACTAATGATCCAAGAGCCCTAGAACAAAAAATAACAAGAACAAGAATATGAAGTATACGAGTATATAATGATAGAGTTACACTGCGTAAGTAAGACGAAGAACGAAAAATTTATTTCCAAAACCAGTGCCAAAAGAGATTCAGTCAGAAGCTTGTTGTCTTTGGAGTTCCAAACTATATTCTAACAATTTTACGCAATATTTTACGACATTTATAATGAAAAATAGCACACGCACCTATGTCTCGCACATATATGCGGATGTTTTATAAGAAAACTAATAACTGCCATTTTCAACTGTTGAATATTGTGATACTGCCTGTTTTCCTTATAAACTTCCCTTGCTACATTCTCCAAATGTTTTCTGTTGGATTAAGGTCTGGACAGCAAGCGAACCATGACTCACTTGCATGCTATGGTCCTGCAACCAGGAATAAGTAACACGGTTCACATGTATTCTGTCATTATCCTGTTGAAAAACTAAAAACTTGGCACCTATAGTTCTCATAAATGGCAACAAATTCATGCGCAACACCTCTATGTATTCCGATGAGTTCATTCGAGTACTGGAAAACACCAGTTCCAATATTCCATCTGCACAAAAAACTCGCCAAACCACTAAACTGCCTCCACCAAAATTACGTTTTGAACATTTTTTTCGCAAATCAAAATGGTCTTGGGGAAGAAATAACAGTTAAAATGTGCATAAAAAGTTAGTGTTCAGCAGTTCTACCTCAAAGAAGTTGGTTTTGCATATTGTTCGGAAGAATACTAGCCTTGCTGGCTTATGACGTGCTAAAGGACGTGGTGCCGATTTCAGCTTTTGGCGACAAATGGGCTTAGAACTCCTTAACATCCTGTGAACTGTCCATTTTGACACATCTAGTCCACAATCCTTAGCGATTTGGGTCTTCATGGAGTTACTTGCATTTTCAATTATCCGACGTTTATTTCTGCCTTATGTCCTCCTGTTCTAATTTCGCCATAATTTTCAGGATTTTATAGCATATTTCGAATGGCAGCGTCAGATCGATTGAGCTTTTTAGCAATGACTACTCAAGCCTTCTTCAAAAAATGCTAGAATTTGGCCTATATCCAAATCTGTAAGCCCTTTTCCCCGCGACATTTTAATAATAAACAACAACAACAAAGATCTTAATAGTTTTTGAATAAATTTGACTACTTATCATTAGTTGAAAGCTCAAACTAATAACAATTTACTTACTGCGTTTATAGTTATGCTCCGGCTAAATTTAAGCAATCTTAATCTAACGATAATTACAGCGATCAGCTGTTGCTAATTGTTTATGTTTGCTACTCTTTTTCTCTAATCTCTCATAAACAATTAAAAAAAAAACATCATTTGATTGACATA
Source organism: Chorisops tibialis (assembly GCA_963669355.1). Classification (NCBI taxonomy): domain Eukaryota; kingdom Metazoa; phylum Arthropoda; class Insecta; order Diptera; family Stratiomyidae; genus Chorisops; species Chorisops tibialis. The sequence goes on from OY770263.1 coordinate 215,327,809, forward strand.
TTTTAAATCCCAGATCAGTAGCATGCATACTTTTCAGGAAAATCGACTTTTTGTAACATTGTTGAATTGTGTCAAATTGTATGGGAGAGGGTACAAGGAGTGAAGCTAATCGCCTAATTTTTTTTGGTCTTACTTCTACGTCTACAATGGTGCAACAGCCCAAATCGGACCTTGGCCCCCCGACATTCAGGTTCCTTAATATTATTTCATTACTTATTGTGGAAGGGTTGTTAGCCCTTCGCACAAACCTCTTTCTAGGAATTTTTCATTTTCGTAGATTGAGGTGACCAAGGTATATCCAAGCAGGCAATGTGCTGGAATTATTTATTGCGGCGACCGGGATTTGAACTCACGACCTTCGCATTATAAGACCAACACGCTATCCACTAGGCTACATCATAGCTTTTGGTCTTACTAATAGTTCTAAATTAATATTTAGTGCATAATTTCAGCTCGATACCTTTCGTACGTACTGAGTAAATTGATTTATAGTATTTCATAAAAAAATGCAGTTTTTTAGTTACAAACTTTGTGGTATTTCACTAAATAAATTGCGAAAATAGGCATATTTTGACTGCGTTTATAGTTATGCGCCGCAGTGCAGTACAATTTATTTTTATTTTAGTAGTATCCTCCATAATTGTTTCAAAACAAAAATTTAATATAACCAAATTCCTCCACCTCCGATACAAACTTGAAAATTTCATGAAATATAAAACATCCATTTTCTCAGTCCTTTTCAAATCCAAGAAGCTCAAAATCAGTGTGCAATGAGAGAAAAGAAAATTAGTTCACCCCTTTTAAAAACTCATAATTCCAAAACCATACAATTCCTTCTCTACTTAGCGGAATGCGAACGAACGGACCACATCAAAAAGAAATTTATCTCAACAGTTAAAAGTCACAGTGAACTTATATGGCAAGAATTTAATTATTTTTCTAGTTCGACAACATGAACTTATACAACTTTTCCATCTGATCGCTTTGAAGTTTTTCATTTCTACAAAATCACTCAATTTCAATCATTTAAATTAATCAATTTTCTTGTAAATTATACAAGATAATAATTTTAAATTCAGAATATAACTATTATTTTTATCATAGATGTGATGTATGGTACAAAAATTATTGGAATCCCCCCCCCCCCTCACAACCTTCCATACAAACTGCACTTTTGCATGAAAAACTATAAACCAATTTTCTCAGCCCTGGTTTTTTTCGAAAAGGCAATAAATGGTACTTTTTCACTGTTTTCTGCAACAAAATAAATAGTAAATAAACTGCCAAAAAGTCGGGCGCAACTTTATTATTCTTGGGACAAGTTGAGAATGCGTGGAAAGTCAATATGCAGGTTAGAGTGGTTAGGGAAGACTAAGTGAAAGGGGGTTCTAGGGCACGGCTGTTGTTAATTTAACACTTAATTGCGAATACGATCAATAGCTCCAGTACATATGGATAATCAATATTTCATTCTTTTATTTATGGAAGTTTGGGTTTTATGAAGGAATGAGGAGAGGTGATAGTAAGGGTGGGAATGTCAATTTCATAGATGAAGTTGCATAGAATTTTCATAAAATTCGGTGTATTTTAGATTCACGAAACCAAACATTTGTATGGGAAGGAAATCGAAAAATCTATGATTCAGTTTTATTCCGTTTCTCGTGCAAGGTACTCATACAAAGTTTCAAGTTCGCAACCTTCGATTTATTGAAATTGTTTGAAATCATATAATAATACATTGTGACCATAAAGTACCGATAAATTGTAAATCAAATGACTCTGGGGAATGATATTTCAAACAATTTATTTTGTTAAGCAGGTAGAACTGTCCTTAATTATTATCTAAAAAATTAGCGCGGTCTGTTAATCAGCAGCTGGTTGGATCGGTACATCTCAGTAGTCCACGGCGATTTTTACAATGGATAAAAATATGTAATAAAAACTAACATTTATATTTTTCAAACTGTTTATTTTATTACGTTAATTTTGTACGGTCATATCGTCCGGGAGATGCTGGGTCTCGATCGGTCCTCACTCTGAAATATATAATTGAAAATCCACTTTGAGTATAACCTCACTCAGTGACTACGAACACATTCACACACTACTAAGGTTAGTGGTCGAGAGATTATCGCCATCATGGTGACAAACACCTCACAGCAAGTGACATACACTCGCAAATGGCCGACGACAAACGCCCGAATCTCTCCACCACCACCATCACTAACACACAATCACATTAAACCACATACTATACTATGGCGACATACGCCTACAATGCACGCGCACTCACCGGTCCTCGGATGTTGATCCCTCGGCTGTCTAAAACTGACTGTCGGCAATGCATCCGTGTCCCAGTCTCTCAGTTAGCCAAATCAAGCTCTCATTCTAATTTAGTGTTACCATCACAACATTTACTCATTTTAGGGTGACCAACCTGACTCATTATGTAACAGCTCGACCATCCTACAAATATTGAACGTCCTCGTTCACTCCAGTTCCTTCTTCACTGCTATCGACATCATCGGATTCTTCAGTGTTCGTACTACAAGTCTCGGTTTCTCTAAATTTCCTTAGATGATCTACGGCATCAACACTTTCATAGCTTCTTCTTTTACTCCTCTTTGATCCCGACAATTCGACTACTACGTACCTATCGTTGTCTAGAACTCGTTTAATTTGGAATGGTCCTTTGTAACGAGGCATCAGCTTTTTGCTCTGACCCAGTGCTGTAATTTGTTTTTGAACTAGCACTAACTCTCCAATATTGTATTTTTGTGGCTGGCGTCTCTTACTATCGTAATATCGTCGTTGTTTTTCCTCATTTTTCTTTAAATTCTCTGAAACACGTTCTCTGGCTTCCGTTATGTTTTCGACGGTTGGGCGGTTCTGTTGGATTTCTGTGGTTAATATTGCATCAGGAATTGCTCTAGGCTTATATCCAAAAAGCAGCTCGCTAGGCGTTTTTCTTGTTGTACCATGTACGGTATTGTTTATTGCAAATTGTATTTTACTAAGCTCCTTATCCCAATGTCTATCATTTTCGGTGGTTGTCGATAAAGCTGAAAGAATTGTTGAATTGAATCGCTCCACCTGACCATTAGCTCGTGGAGTTGCTACTGCTGTTTGTATGTGTATTATTCCTTGTTGTTCGCAAAATTTTCTAAATGCATGTGATGTATAACATGTTCCCTTGTCTGTAATCAGTCTATTAGGGACACTATATAATTCGATAATATATTCCAAAAATTTAATTACAGGCGTTGTTTTTGTATCCTTAACAGCTCGTACAAAGGTGAATTTTGTAAAACTTTCTACTGCCACAATAATGTATTGCTTTCCACTGGTGCTTCGGTTGAAAGGTCCTAAATGATCCATGTGCACAGTATGAAAAGGAATTTGATTTTTCTCTATCGGGTGGAGAAACCCTTCTGGCTTCCCTTTTGGTTTTTTAATGATATAGACACGGTATGCAGTTTTTTTATGTATTTCTTGACATAATTTCTCATACCCTTGAACCAATAACACTCACATAATTTTAATATAGTCTTTTCGACTCCAAAATGTCCCATATTGTCATGTGAATTGCGTACTACTTGAGATCTCATTGCTTTGGGTACTACCCATTTATTTCCCTCCTTAGTAATACGATACATTCTTGAATCTTGAAGGCAATAATCTTTATGTATAGATTTTTCATAATCTGTTTGGGGCTTTTTTTAATAGAATCTCATAAATCATTTGAACTTTTTCGTCGTTTAATTGTCCAGCCAGAACCCAATCTGCAATTTCAATTCTAAATATCTCAGCATCGTGAATAGATGAGTCATTCTCAATCGCGTTTCTACTTAAAGCATCGACATGACTCATTTTCGTTCCCGGCCGGTACTCAACCGTAAACGTAAATTCTTGTAGAAGGAGCCACCATCTTGCGATTCGTGGTACCAAATCTCTTTTCTTCGCTGCAGCCTTTATTGCATTGCAGTCCGTTACAACTTTGAAAGGTTTATCGAGAAGATAGATTCGGTACTTTTTCAAAGTTTCAACTACTGCCAAAGTTTCCAATTCGTAAGAATGATATTTTTCTTCGGCGGCTGTAGTTTGTCTGCTGAAATATGCTACTGGGTGCAATTTCCCCTTTACTTGTTGTTGAAGTAAGATGCCCGCTATACCCTTTTGACTGGCATCAGTGTGAACTTCCATATCCGCTGCAGGACTATAAATAGCAAGTAAGGGTCTTTCGATAAGTTTATTCCTCAAAGTTTCGTAGGCCATATTCTCGTTATCCGTCCATATCCATTTTTGATCTTTCTTTGTCAGTTGCGTCAACGGTTTAGCTATCTCCGCATATCTCTCAATGAACTGACGGAAGAAACCGGTTAATCCAAGAAACTGCCGAACATTGTGAACGTTTTTAGGTTTAGGAAATTGTTTAATACTTTTGGTTTTATCCTCTCCAGGTCGTATACCATCTTCGCTAATCTCGAAGCCTAAATATTTAATTTTCGATTTAAAAAAATGGCATTTATTTGGATTTAAAGTCAAATTATATTTTCTGAAGACTTTTAGAATGGATTCCAATCTTTCGATACCTTCGTCGAAGTTATGGGATGGAATTATTATATCATCCAAGAAGGCTGTTGCTATTGTTCCTCTCACTGATCCTAATACTTTGTTAACCGTGCGTTGAAAAGCACTTGGTGCAGTAGTTATGCCAAATGGCATTCGATTGAATTCAAACTGACCATCACAGGTAATAAAGGCTGTCTTTTTCTTTGATCCTTCTTCAATAGGTATTTGATAATATCCTGATGTCATATCCAGTGTCGTAAAATTCGCAAACCCTTGAAGTTGATCTATCTGTTCATCTATTCTTGGTAAAGGGTAATGTTCCTGTTTAATTTTTGCATTCAATTTTCGATAGTCAATGCATAATCTATCTTCACCATTTTTCTTCTTGACAAGAAGTACTGGAGAAGAAAATGGTGATGTGGATTCCCGGACTATTCCGCATTCCAGAAGTTCCTCAACGATTTTGCTAACTCTATCCTTCTCTGCAGGAGTCATCCGGTACGGTCTATATCTAATGGGTGTTTCATCTTCCAATTCTATTTTGAATTCGCCTGCTGTTGAACATCCAATTTCGCTTGCCGTAGTAGCAAAACATTTTGAATATCTTGATAAAACATCTAGTAAACGACTTTGTTCAGCTTTAGTTGAACTTCATCTATATCTAGTTCATCTACTTTTATTTCTAAAACAGAATTAATTTTGTTTTCAGTTACAGCGCTGTTGGAGTCTTCCTTACATTTCTGGGCTCTAACCACAATGTTTCGAGCCTTAAAAATTAAGTCCCGATCAGAAGTATTAATAATTGGTACAACGCATTCGCCATCTTTATCACAAGATATTATGCATCTTGGAATACAGTATTCGTTATTATCTATCAGGCGAACACTTGATTCGACGTAACAGACTCCATTATATTCAGCATAACATAATATATTACTGGAATGTCTAGGAGGAATAACGACTGCGCTTTTGATCCATATGGGTATTTTTGTTGGTTGGTAATCCTCAATCACGGGTAATTCATGGGCATATTGTTCATAGATTCGCAGCGAGTCCTTATTTTTATGAGCAACAATATGCGACTGATCCAAAAACTGCTGTCCAATAATTACTCCAATTTGCTGGACTTTGTTGTCTACAATTTCAAATTCGCATACCGCCTTAGCCTGATCAACACAAACCAAAACGTTGGAAACTCTACCTATTGGAAGTAATACCCCGCCGCCAAAGCCTTTTATGATTATAGTTGATTTTTCCATTTTCAAATCAAGTTTCTTCCACATATCTTTTCTCATTGTATTAATGGAAGATCCAAAATCTACAAACCCTCCCATTTCAATCCCATTTACTAAAATATTTTTAAAATATTTCTCACCTGGTGGGTTTTTCTGAATGGTTAACACCTCGCGTCGTCTATCCGTACGATTTGTCGTATTCATTTCGCCGCTTGTCGATTGTTGCCTTCTCTCTTTTTTCGGACATCTGTTTAGCATATGGTCTCTACTACCACATCCATAGCATTTTCCTCGTTTGTGTTCGAATTTTGAATTTGAATAACGTCGGGGTGTGTGTTGATTGTCTGCCTGCTTTATTTTATTTTTCCTTTCAATATTTTCATTTTTCGTCTCTGTAAAGGTTTTCAGAAATTTTAAAAGCTCTTCCGGCGAAGAGTAATCGCCTACTTTAGCCGCCGCCTTGATGTGCTCCTCCGTCAATCCCGATATGATGCATGAGACAGCTTTTTTATCTAAAATTTCACAAATATTTAGCAGAGCTAGTTTTTCGTAAAAATACGTTAACATAGTCTCGTCTCTGCGTTTAACTCTCTTCAGCATCACCTCGAGTTGGTGAGCATAATCAATTTGAGGTGGAAAAGCCGATAAAAGTTTCTCTTTCCATTGCTTCCATTCATAATTAATAGATGGTAAACTTTGATACCATGTAGCTGCCAAACCCCTTAGTCGCGTTGTCGTGTTGTATATCTTTGTTTTCTCATCCCATCCGTAGATTATGGCCAATTCTTCAACTTGATTCAGCCATTTTTCCATATTTTGCCCGGTATTTTCGGGGGTGAACAAAGGTATTATATCGGCGCCAGCCCTTATGTCGACCGGATTTCTGTTTACTCTCGCCAACTTAGACGCTAAGAGAGACATCGCCTCGGCGATCTTAGTCATATCAGTTGAGCTTGTGTGCGTGTCTGCGCTTGGCTCTGCATCGGAAGAAGAAGAAGATGACGAACGCGTCTGTCCTCGTCGTTTTCTCTTAAGCACGTACTGATGGCTCATTTTATCTCGAATTTTCGCAGAAATAACCAATTGTCAATTGTCGCTTGTTCGCACTCAACATAAAGAAACACACAATATCACTACATACCAAAATGTTAGCTATTGAGCTTGGATCGATCGATCAAATGCATCTCCCTTTCTGACATCCCACACATAAAATATATAGGATCTTTATCCCACTTCTGAGCTAATACAAACTAACATTTATATTTTTCAAACTGTTTATTTTATTACGTTAATTTTGTACGGTCATATCGTCCGGGAGATGCTGGGTCTCGATCGGTCCTCACTCTGAAATATATAATTGAAAATCCACTTTGAGTATAACCTCACTCAGTGACTACGAACACATTCACACACTACTAAGGTTAGTGGTCGAGAGATTATCGCCATCATGGTGACAAACACCTCACAGCAAGTGACATACACTCGCAAATGGCCGACGACAAACGCCCGAATCTCTCCACCACCACCATCACTAACACACAATCACATTAAACCACATACTATACTATGGCGACATACGCCTACAATGCACGCGCACTCACCGGTCCTCGGATGTTGATCCCTCGGCTGTCTAAAACTGACTGTCGGCAATGCATCCGTGTCCCAGTCTCTCAGTTAGCCAAATCAAGCTCTCATTCTAATTTAGTGTTACCATCACAACATTTACTCATTTTAGGGTGACCAACCTGACTCATTATGTAACATATGGAACCAATAGTTTGTCTCAAATGTTGTGTTTCCAACCAAATTTCGTGTACGGAATCGTTGCGATTGTTGGAAAAGGCTTACAGTAATTCAGTAATATCAAAAACACGAGGCTACGAGTGGTACAATGCCTTTAAGGAGGGTCGAGAGATCGCTGAAGACATGCCTCGTTCTGGACGACCTCCGATCTCTTCAACTGACGAAAACATTCAAAAAGTGAAGGAAATGGTGCTTGAAAATCATCATGCCAGTGTTAGAGAGATAGCAGAGAGCTCGACATCTCCCCCGAGTCCGTTCGTTCGATTTTGGTGGATACTTTGGCCATGAAACGCGTCCTTTCTCGACTCTTTCCAGTAAAGCTGAATTTTCTTAAAAAAAAGTACCGTGAACAGGTCACTTTTGACATGCTAGATCGCACGAATTCTGATCCCACATTGATGAAGCACATCATAACTGGTGATGAAACATGGGTCTACGAGTTTCATATGCAAACCAGTCAAAAATCATCGAAATGAAGGAAAAACATAACAGGAGTACGATTGGGCGTAAAGCCCAATCGTGCGATACTCTAGATGAAAGAGGAATTTTTGGATCTTAAGAAATTTTGTAGGGGAAGTGGTAAAAGGGGTGATGACATTGAACAATTTTTTCACATGACCTTATGGTTGTTATCAAAATGTTTTATATAAAATTTAGGATTTAAAAATTTAATAGGTGCTAAGAAAATTATTGTGTTGGATGTAGTGAAATAGTGCAGTTTGTATGGGAGGTGATAGAAGGAGGAGCGAGTTTTTAATGACTTTCCAGAAATAAAGACATCATGCTTTTGACATGTTTTAAATTGCAAATCAGTAGCATTCATACTTTTCAGGAAAATCGACCTTTTATAAAGTTGTGAAATTGTGTCAGGTTGTATGGGAGGGTGTAGAAGGAGTGAATGTAATCATCTAATTTTTTCGGTCTTACTAACAATTTTAAAAAAATATTTCGTGCACAATTTCAGCTCGATCAATTTTATACGCACTGAGTAAATTGGTTTAGAGCATTTCATGAAAAAGTGCAGTTTGTATGGGAGGTGGTGGAAGGAAGGGGAGGACTCCAATAACTTTTATACAGTAGATTTATATCATCATAAAAGTATTATATTACAAATTTCAGATCAGTAGCATTTATATTTTTCGGACAAATCCGTTTATTGTGAAATTGCGAAATTGTGGGACAAACGGTCAATAATGAGTACTTTTTGACCTTATTGAAGCGTTTGCGTGAGCGAATCCGTACAAAACGGCCGGAATTATGGACGGAGAATTCATGGATTTTCCACGATGAAAATGCGCCATCGTATTGAGCCTCAATTGTGACCGAATTTGAGGCCAAAAAAGCAACAAATTGCTTCAATCAACCACCGTATTCACCAGATTTGGCCCCGTGTAACTTTTTCCTATTCTCGAAACTGATATTACCGCTCCGTGGAGCCCGTTTTCAGTCGATCGTGGACATAAAAGAAAAATCGACGTGGACTACTGAGGTGTACCAATTCAACCAGCTGCTGTAAACAAACTGATTAACATACCGTGCTAATTTTGGGGATTATAATTAAGGACAGTCCTACCTGCATACCAAAAAAGAAATTTTTTTTAAATATCATTCCCCAGAGTCATTTTATTTACAAATTATCGGTAGTTTATGGGCACAGTGTATGTCATTAAATTTTTAGGGAGCTATTGTTAAAAAAACACTAAACTGTTTCATGATCTTGGAAAAAACTTCTGAGGGTTCCGCGATCAAAATAGTTTGGGTAACCCTGACTTAGAGAAATGAGAATGAATGGACAACAACAAAAAGAAATTTATCTCAACAATTAGAAGTCATAGCAAAAAGACTTATATTGTAAGAATTTACTTATTCTTCAAGTTCGACAACTTGCCCCTGCAAAAATTTTCGATCCGGTTGCTTTCAGATTTGAAAAGCCAATTTAGACTGTAACGCCGTTTAATATTAAAATGACATGTACCTCAGTTCAAGCACCGACTAATATGCTGTCTAATGGTGAAAACCACATCAAAACAAATGTGTAAACGTCGTTTTTAACAAAAAAGTATGGTCAAGTTCGTGAACAGACCAAATTGGTCCACCCCTTCTACTCCCTTCCATATAAAATTACTCATTTTCAATCATTTAAAATAATCCAATTTTCTTGGAAACTATATAAGATAATAATTTGAACAATGGTACAAAAATTATTGGAATCATCTCCCACTGGGAGGTGGTGGTACAAATTGCACTTTTTCATGAAATGCTATAAACCAATTTTCTCAGACTAGTCTTTTTTCGAAAAGGTACTTTTTTCAGTGTTTTCTGCAACAAAATAAATAGTAAAAATGACAAATTTTGACTTAGTTCTAGTTCCGACCGAAATTATACATTTCAGGAATATGTCGTGCAAATTTCGTCAAGATCGGTTGAATGGATTCGGAAATTTCAGTCCCGCGAGACGAAAAAACGTTGTTTCGAGAAAAACGTGTTTAACGTGAAAAAAATTGATTTTTTGAAACGGTCAAAGTATCATGAACTCTTAAGAATAAAAGCTATTTCTTAAATTCGGCTCTGCATTCAGTAATGGTAATATTTATGTAACTCAGTTAAGCAATCATCCTGCAATCAATCACAGAACTATTCGATTTTATTTTCATCCAAATTTAAAACAAAATCGGGTTATGTTTTCAACCCTGCCAGATGGAGTTGTAAGTTGCGCCATCGTAAAACACAAGGCAAGAGACATGCAGAGCAAAGTGTGCAAGGGCTCTTAGAAATAATCATTATTATTTTTGCATACTGCATTATTTTTGATCTATCGAGATACCTCAACTATATATGTAAGTTTATAGCTAGGAAATATTAAACTCAGTTACCCAGGAAGCAAACTGTACAAGGACCATGCAATTTTTTTAGTAATAGAGTGTCAATAGTGTGCAACTTGGCTATGAAATAGGTTCCACGGGGTACAGGCATGACGATAAAAGGATTAGTCAAAAAGCTAACAACGAAACCTAAAGTTCAAACAGATAAGTTGGTGATTCAATATAGCATGGGTATTGCCTAGTGGGTAGCAGTTGACGCACAATTTCGGCACATTGCAAGCGATAGCTAGACTATCTAAATCGCCAAAATAACAATCGCTAGAAACCCTTTCACAGACACAACAGTTACGTCATTAGGTTAAGTCTCGGATAATATTATTTAGGAGTATGTATATCTGCAATACTTAACAAACATTTCAGGCAAAACAATTTGTTTTCCAAATTACTCGAATAGGTATAATATAAAGATAGGTATAATATAAAAATAGGTATAATATAAAAATAGGTATAATACATTGTAGCAATATGTATTTTCGAAATATTTTGTATACGAACTAATATAATCCCCTCAATTCTTCAACCGCCTTTAATACTAACTTCACTATTGAGTACAAAATATTCAAGAAGACATTCACGCCTTCGACGCTCTCCCATACAAAATAAAAAAGTATAAAAGTTTCCAGTAGCAATTTTTTTTAAACCGGGATATCGCGTATAGCTCTGTATTCGCATCTCAATTCATAATGAAATTACTATAAAATTTGATAAACGCAGACATTTTATCCTGCAAGGTTTTTCCGTAATTTTTATGACAAGCTCATCTTATCTTCTTTGGAGAAGCCAAATTCTGAACACATGCGATTGAATTTCTTAGGAATTTGACAAGAGGTAATGAGGAAAAGTATTTTCAGTTGACGAGGCGATAAGAGCCGACGCAGATAACTTTTTTAACCCTCGGTGGTCACATGTGATGTGTACACTGTACACATTACATACACCAATGACGTATACTTTTGATGATTTTTCAGTGATTTGAGTTTTTTTTTCAATAGCACAACAGTCCAAACTGGATCTTGGCCTCCTGACCTTCAGGTTCCTTATTTTTTTTATATTATTTGCTACTGTGGAAGCCCTCCACTCAACCCTCTATCTACAAATTTTCATTTTCACAGATTGAGGTAGCCCAGATATACCACCCAAGGAAGGAGTGTGCTGGAATTATACGTCTCGTCGGGCTTGATTTGAACTCACGTCCAACACGCTACCGAATGCTACACCAAAGCTTTGGGTTTCCCTTTTGCAAAAAATGAGTAACGGCAACAAAAATATCGTTGAATACGTAAATAGGGGTATGTAATAACCACAAAATGAGTTAATGTGCGGCTATCGAGGGTTAAACTTATCATAATTTTTGTTTAGATAGCGATTTCCACGTAAATACCTTATCGCGATTTGTTGTTTGTGCTTAATCGTTAAATATGTATATGCTCGTATAAGTTAAAAGTTAAGTAATTTAGGTGTACATCAGAAACGCAGAAGTTGTTAGCCAAATATTTGCAATAATATGTTTATTATGAACATAATATCTGTTTTTAACTCAAATCTACTCATGCTACATGTTTAATGATAATTTTGAGCGAATACAGTAACTCATCGAAAAAATGAATTCACGGAAATTCGAATTTCTAAAAGTATAAAACCAAAATATTTGTTTAATGCTACCTTTGAAATTAGAATTTTCGATTCTAATTTCCGAGCGCAATGAAACTCAATATAACATTTTTGTTTTGCACATTAGTTCTAATCACGTTAGTATATGTTGGTTGTACAATTGTTTAAATTGTTAGATTGCCAACGTTGTTTTCAGAATTATACAATCAATTGCACTGAAAACAAATAAAAAAGGGCAAAGTTGTGTGCGGTCGCGTATCCTAAATTTGATCATCGATAACGTCACTCCGAAAGTAAAATAACACATGAAAAACCGGCAAAAAATCGCAGCGTGTTCGAAAGCATCTGGAACGTTTGTTATTACTACATCTCGGTCGAGATTGGTGACACCAAAGTGAACTTGAAACGAGTTTGAAAAGTACTCGAAACGACAAAATACGAGTAGATAAGTTACATAATTTCTCCCTAGGAATAGAAAATTATTATTGTCGAGTCATTTGAGTCAAAACAGGATAAAAACATAAAAGAATTATGATTGGGCGTAAGGCCCAATCATATGATACTCTAGAAATGAGAAAGAGTTCAATGTACCGGAAAATATGTCAATCCAATTCTTTTAAATATTTAATAGTGGCTTTTGTATGGGAGGTGGTAGAAGCAGAGGAGGAAAGTTTATAATTTTTGGATATGACACCTAATGTGGTATGCAAAATATTTCGTGCTGAATGTAAGGTTTGGAGCTTTCATTATTTTCAATTGGACATAGTTTTCCTGAAATTGAGGCATTTGTATGGGAGGTGGCAGATGAAGTGGAGCGTTTGAGATGATTTTGAAACTGCTTATCATCATCCTTACCACCACGCTTTGATTGAATTTCAAATTCAATAGTTCTAATATATATATTCGAAGGAGAAATGCTTTTCTTGAATTTATAATACAGATATTTGTATGGGAGGGGGTAGAAGGAGTGAACAGGAGCTGATAATTTTTTTTAGCTTTTATTACAATTATTAAAAAACAAATTCTGGCAAAATTTTAAGTTTATACTTTTTCTAGTTTTAATGGAAATCGATATAATGCACTTAACAAAAATTATACATTTGTATGGGAGGGGGTAGAAGAAGTGTACGGATGAAAACACATTTTTTTCTCATTATTGATATTTCTATTTTTATACTGTATGCAAAATATGAAGTTGATAGTTTCAACGGTTTCGAAGAAAAATAATTTAATTTAAAATTCAAAATTTCGTGAAATTTGTATGGGAGGGGGTAGAAGGAGTGAGGTGAAGTTAATAATTTTTTCAATGCTGATTGGAATTATAATAAAATTAATTGTGGCAAGAATTCGTTTTTTTAACTTTTCTAGTTTCAATGAAAATAGAAAAACTACATTTTTCAAAATTATGCATTTGTATGGGAGGGGGTAGAATAATTATATTATATATTCGGTCATATTAATGACATCTATATTATAATACATTAACCTAAATTTCAAATCGATAGCTTAAATAGTTTCAAAGAAAAATCAATTTTTGAAAGTATCGGAATTTTGTGAAACTTGTATGGGAGGGGGTAGAAGGAGTGGGGGGATGTGGCCCGTTCACGAACTTAAAGTTACTTTTTTCCTAAAAACGACACACAAAAAATTTCAGCACGATAGCTCAAAGCTTTCGAGAGTTATGCTGTAGACAGACGCACAGACGGACAGACGGACAGACAGCAACTCGGAATCGAAGTTTTTGAGCGACAACAAATATTTCTGTACCCTTGGCGGCTCTGTGCGAGCATTATTTCTTAGCGTTACAAACGGTAAGGCAAACACAATATACTCTCAGATTTCATCTAGAGTATAAACATAAAAGGACTACGATTGCAAGTAAAGCCCAATCATACGATACCTTAGATGAAAAAGAAATTTTTGTGATGTTGAGAAATTTTGTATGGTGAGTGGTGTGAAAGAATTGTATTAATTTTTTCACATCATGCTACAATAGCTATAAATAAACTGCCAACAAGTCGGGCGAAACTTTATTATTCTTGGGACAAGTTGCGTATGTGTGGAAAGTCAATATGCAGGTTAGAGTGGTTAGGGAAGACTAAGTGAAAGAGGGTTCTTGGGCAGGGAAATTGTCAATTTAACACTTTGCGGAAACGTTCAAAAGCTCCAGTACATATAACCAATATTTCGTTCGTTTATTTATGCAAGTTTGAGTTTTTATGAGTGGGTGGATGTTAATAGTTTTTTAATTAATTGCTTGAATTACGTCCAATATTCTCTGTATATAAGTAGAATGTGTTTCATAGACGAAGTTGCATAGAATTTTCATAAAATTCAGTGTATTCTACATTCACGAAACCAAACATTTGTATGGGAAGGAGTAGAGGCGGTAGGGGAATCGTAAAATTTGTGACGCAATTTTATTTCCTTTCTCTTGTAGTGTACTCGTACAAAATTTCAAGTTCGTAGCTTTTAATTTGTTGGTTATTAGTTGATTCAATGAAATAGGTCGAAATGATACTTTTGTATGGCAGGGGGTAGAAGGGCAAGCGCGATTGCAAAACTTTTAAAGTAATATCATTTCAATTATTTTTATAATTTTTTGTGCAAAATTTGAAATTGGTAGCTTTTAAGAATTAGCTGATAACTGATTTCCTAAAAATGGTCGAAAAAATAATTTTGTATGGGGTAGAAGAGGTAGGGGAATCGCAAAATTTGTGACGCAATTATCTTTTTTTTCTCTTTTAAGGTGCTCGTACAAAATTTCAAGTTCGTAGCTTTTAATTTGTTGGTTAGCAGTTGTTTTATTGAAATTGGTCGAAACCATACTTTTGTATGGGAGGGGGTAGAACGTCAAGTATGATCTCAAAAATTTTGACGCAGTTCTATTTCAACTATTTTTAAATGATTTTGTGCAAAATTTCAAATTGATAGCTTTTCCTAATAAGGTGATAATTAATTTCTTAAAAATGGTCGAAAAACTCATTGTGTATGGGAGGGAGTAGAAGCTTTCAAGGTATTCGACCAGTTAATACTTCATTCTTTTAACGATTTTTTTTAAATGCATTTCGCAAGTTTTCAAGTTTCTACCTTTAAATTTCATTCAAAAATTTTCAGTTTATGTGGTTTTTTCATTGCACATGAAACACCTTGTGCACGGTAGACCAGGGGGATCGGAGCATAACAATTGTGCAATTTTTATTATTTTTTCTGTATGAACAACAAATAGATGTATCCACATGGAAAATTTAAATTTTGTATCTTTCACCAGAGCCCTTAAAAAATCACTCAAAATTTTCGACATTTTTGGTTACCACCTCCCTCCCCTTACACCTCCCGACGTAAAATTTTTACCATATTTAAAAACTATTTAGTTCTACAATTTGACAAAATTATAGTTTGATATCTCTACTCAGTTTTGAATTATAACGGTTTGAAATCTTGGAAAGTGCATCATTTTTGAAATGCTTAATAAATAGCCGAGAGATTGATTTTTATGTGTTTTTCTTTGCACCCCCCTGACCCTCCACCTTACAATAATTAGCTTTTACCTAAACTGATTCTAGTGGACCTATATGCGACATTAATGGTCTCAAAATATCAATTTTTTATACTGAGTAATTTCGAAGATATAATCATTTGAAAAAAAAATTCGGCCGGGAATTAGTTCTTAGCCCCCCCTTTTCGCACCCCAATGGATAAAAAAATTAAATTATTTTTAAAAGTTGTTCCACAAACCCCTCTATATGTATGTTGAGTTTTAGTTTCCTACCTGTTACCATGGTTGAGATATTTGAATTCGTATTTTTCGGTTTAAGCGCTCCTCCCGCCTCCCCCTGAACCCGTACACCCCCCAAAATGGGTATCCGCCTGAGATCCGCAATTATCTACAATCCCCCCAAAAATGAACTTTCTATCTTGAAGGGTTTGGGAGTTAATGTGCGCTGAGCGTACACGTCGGCTTACGGCGGACGGCGTACAGACAGACGAATTTTTTTTTTTGCATTTTTAGGCTAATTTAGTCATGAAACGCGAAAAAACAAAATTTCAGGGTAGCAAATTTTTTTTTTCCCAAGTCGATCACAATACTTTATTATTAAAATAATAAAGTAAAATGCTTTTTAGAAAATTTAGGATTCAAAAATTGAATAGGTACTGAGAAAATTAGCGTATTAGATTTATTGAAATTGTACAGTTTGTATGGGAGGTGGTAGAAGGAGTAGGAGGTTTGTAGTGATTTCTTGAGAAATAAATACCAACATTGTTTAATTGACATCTCATAAATTTCAAATTCGAAATTTTGAAGAAAATAGATTGTAAATTTTTGAATTTGTATCGCTTTGTATGGGAGGGGTTAGAAGGAGTAAGGCATATCATTTATAATTTTTTTCAATCTTAATGATAATGCCAATTAAGCATTCAGTACTTAGTTTGAACTCGATAAATGTTATATGTACTGAGAAAATCGGTTTAAAGTATTTCATGAAAAAGTGCAGTTTGTATAGGAGGTGGTGGAAGGAGTGAGGGGATACAAATAATTTGTATACCGTAAACCAAAGCTAGGGTATAGCCTAGTGGGTAGCGTTTTGGTCTACAATGCGAAAGTCGTGAGTCCGAATCCCGGTTGACGCATAATTCCAGAACACTGCCTGCTTGGGTATACCTTGGTCACCTCAATCAGACGTGCACAAAATTTGATCTTTCTAGCTCAACGCGTTCTCAAGCTAGAGAGCGCATAGACGGACGGGCGGAAGGACGGACATAATGTATATAACATGGTATAAAAATGTTTTAAACAAAATTTAAGCTTCAAAAATTTTGTATAGAAGAAAGTAGAAGGAGAGGAGAGTTTTTAGTTAATTTTTCAGAAATAACTATAAACATCATCCATTTGACATGTTTGTTAAATTGCGGATCAGTACCATTCATACTTTTCAGGATAATCGTCTTTTTGCAAAGTTGTGTCATTGTGTTGTATGAGAGGAGAAGGAAAGAAGCTAATCGTCGGTCTTACTAATAATCTTTACATATAAATATAATTGTAGTGTCTGCCTGTTATTTGTTGGGTATAACTTATTATTTTGTTTTATTTAGACAATAATTAAGCATAAAAATACGTTTTTAAAGTTGTTGTCAGTCTGTCTGTCTGTTTGGATTTAACTCAAAAACGGCTAAGCCAATTGTAATGAAACTTTCACAGTTTGTTGGGTATGCTTGGAGACGTAATTTGCTTCTGGTATTATTTCAATTCCATCACGCCATACAAAATGCCACATTTTCAAAAATAGATAATAATCAAGATTTCTTAGAAACCATAAGAGCTATTAATTTGAAATTAAGAATATAGTATTTTTATCATAAATGTAATCTATGGTATAAAAATTATTTTAATTTTCTCACTCCTTCCACTACCTCCCATACAAACTGAATTTGTTCATGAAATACTATAACCCAATTTTCGCAGTACGTATAACATTTATCGACCTCAAACTTTGTTTTCTTCTTATTATTCTTCTTCTCCTTCTACAATCGCACTACAGCCCAAATGGGGCCTTGGCCTCCTGACGTTCAGGTTCTTTAACATTTTCATTACTTATTGTGAAAAGATTGTTAGCTCTTCGCACAGCCCTCTATCTATGAATTTTTAATTTTCGTGGATTGAGGTAACTAAGGCATATCCAAGCAAGTAGTGTGCTGGAATCATACGACGACCGGGATTTGAATTCACGAACTTCGTATTGTAGACCAACACGTCCCCCCTAGGCTAGACTATAGCTCAAACTTTGTTCTAAATCCTTAATTAGCATTATTATTAATATCGGAAAAAAATAAATCGATTAGCTTCCTTCCTTCTACCCCCTCTCATGCAAAGTGACGCAATTTCATAACTTTTCAAAAATTCGATATTCTAAATGACATTCGATATTCTAAATGACATTCGATATTCTTGTATGAATGTTACTGATCTGCAATTTAAAAAGTATCAATTGCATGATGATTACAATTGTCTCGCAAAAAATCACTCCTTCTACTACCTGCCATACAAACTGCACGATTTCATTAAATCCAATGCACTAAGTTTCTCAGTACCTATTCAATTTTTGAAGCTTAAATTTGGTACAAAAACATAACAGGGCTACGATTGCGCGTAAAGCGCAATCTTACGATACTCTAGATGAAATAGAATTTTTTGTGATCCCAAGAAATTTTGTATGGGGAGTGTTAGAAGGGATGATAGCATTGTACTAATTTTTTCGACATCATGCTAAAGTAGCTATGAAAATGTTTTATACAAAATGCTTACTCCAAAAACTGAATGGGAACTGAGAAAATTAGTGAGTTTGATTTAGTGAAAATGTGCAGTTTGTATGGGAGGTGGTAGAAAGAGTGGGGGGATTTTGATGATTTTTTCAGAAATAACTAGGAATATTATAAAATTGGCATCCCTTAAATTTCAGACTAGTGCCATTCATAATTTTCAAGAAAATCGATTTTTTGTGAAGTTGTGAAACTGTGTCATATTGTATGGGAGGGGGTAGAAGGAGTGAAGCAAATCAAATATTTTTTTTCTCATCTTAGTAATAATATTAATTAAATATTTATTACAAAATATGAGCTCAATAAATGTTATATGTTCTGAGAAAATCGGCTTAGAGCATTTCAGGAAAAAGTGTAGTTTGTATGGGAGGGGGTGGAAGGAAAGGGAGGAAGCAAATAATTTTTGTACTGTAGATTTAAATCATTAAAAAAGTAATATATACCAAAATTGAGACCAATAGCTTTTATACTTTTTGAGTAAATCCATTTATTGTCAAATTGCAAAATTGTGTCATTTTGTATGGGAGGGGGTAGAAGGGGTGAAGTTAATCATCTCATTTTTTTTGACCTTACTAACAATTTTAAATAAGTATTTGGTGCACAATTTCAGCCCGCTGAATTTTATAAGCACTGAGGAAATTGGCTTAGAGTAATTCATGATAAGTACAGTTTGTATGGGAGGTGGTAGAAGGAGGGGGAGGACACGCACAATTTTTATATGATAGATTGACATTATCATAAAAGTAATATATTCTGAATTTCAGGCCAATAACTTTTATACTTTTTGAGCAAATCCGTTTATTGTCAAATTGCGTAATTGTGTCATTTTGTACGGGAGGGGGTAGAAGGGGTGGAGCGATTTGGCCCGTTCACGAACTTGACCTTACTTTTTTGTCGAAAACGACGTGTACAAAATTTGAACTTTCTAGCTCAACGCGTTCTCAAGCTAGAGAGCGCACGGACGGACGGACGGACGGACGGACGGACGGACGGACGGACGGACAGACGGACGGACGGACGGACGGACGGACGGACATCCGGTTTTGAAATTTTTGAGTGATAATATTAACTTCTGTATTCATCATTTTTTTCTCCGAGCCTTATTTCTTGGCGTTACAAACCTTAGAGCGAACTTATAATACTCTCAGATTCCATCTAGAGTATAAAAATCTTATAGCTACTCTATCATCATGCGAAACAAAATAGTTCAATGCTGGCACCCCTTCTACCTCCCTCATTCAAAATATCTTAAGACAACGAAAATTTCGATTTCATTTATAATATCGCATGATTGGACTTTACGCATGTTATGTTTTTGAGTTTAATGTTGATTTATTTAGACTTTTTTTATAATTAACACAAGCTACAACTATTTACATTTCCTTAACGCTCTTCAATACGTATATGATGTCAAATCACCCCCATGAGCACGAGTTTGTCTCATACAAATACGAGTACCATAATTTTATTCTTCATAATTTATGGTTCTGATTCTAACTAAATACAAAACATTGTGCCATTAAACTAAGCAAATTATAGATCCAACATAATGTATTACTAACTACTGTGAAATCTCTCTGCTTATTCTTCTGATTCTTACGCGGACAAAGTCATTGGAAATCGCTAGTTTTAAATAAATGTTTAGTACACAATTTCAGCTCGATAAATTTTATAAGTACTTCAGTGGCACTACAGCTCAAATCGGACATTGGCCTTCCGACTTTCAGGTTGCTTAACATTTTATTTGTTATTGTAGCCCTTCGCACAACCGTCTATCTACGAATTTTCATTTTCGCAGATTGAGGTAACTAAAATATACACACGTAAGTAGTGTGCTGAAATTATACGTAGACCGGGATTCGAACTCCCGATCTTCGCATTGTAGATCAACGCGCTACGTACTAGGCTACACCCTAGCGAGTGGTTTATAGTATTTAATGAAAAAGTGAAGTTTGTAGGAGAGCTGGGGAAGGAGTGTTGGGATTCGAATAATTTTTATACCGTAGATTGGAATTGTTATAAAAATAATAAATTTCAAATTTCAGATTAATAGCTTTAATACTTTTCGAGAAAATTGGTTTATTGTCAAATTCCGAAACTGTGTCATTTTGTATGGGAAAGAGTAGAAGGAGTGGTGCGATTTGGCCCGTTCACGAACTTGTCCTAACTTTTTTGTCAGAAACGACGTGTATAAAATTTTAACTTTCAAGTTCAATGCGTTCTCGTCATTAGGTTTTGAGATTTTTGATTGATAATATGAACTTTTGTATCATTAATTTTTTTTTCTTCAAACCTTACCTCATAGCGTTACAAACTTTGTGGCAAACTTATAATACTCGCAGATTTTATCTAGCGTATAAAAATATTCTTTAAACGGTAATTTGATAAAAACAGTTCTAAAAAATATATATTGCATATAAATTTTATCGTTTTGTACGAGCGTTTAAAAATAGAATTATCCGATAATCAGAATAGATTAGAGACTTCTGTATATCTGTATGTATCAATAATTTATGGAAGACAAATTTACAAAGAAGTACGAAATATTCGTATGAATGTTTAAAAAGAAGTCAAATAAATTTGATAAGCAAACAATTTTTTTTAGTTTGCGCTTCCAATGGGAGAATATGCAAGCAATTCGAGGTTGACTATTTGATTGATTGATTTCTGTTTACAGGCATAATATTAGCATTTGGGCAAACGAGTTTGTTGATTACGTAGAACGAGGTACCACTGTATTTTCGAACAACATAATATTTTTGAGTAGAATATTAGCCTGGGTGTAGCCTAGGGAGTAGCGTGTTGGTCTCCAATGTGAAGGTCAGGAGTTCAAATCCCGGTCGACGTATAATTCCCGCACACTACTAACGTGGGTATATCTAGGTTACATCAATCTCCAAACATGAAAACTCGTAGATAAATGGTTGTGCGTGGGGCTAAAAACGCTTCCACAATTACATATAAAAATGTTAAGGAAACTTAAGCTCAGAAGACCAATGCCCGATTTGGACTGTAGTGCCATTGAAGAAAGAATATTAGTTGTCTAAAATGCTAAGGTTCGGACTACAATCGATGCAGCGGTTACGGCATTAACTTTGTGAAAATTCATTTGATGGATAGTAATAAGGGCTGGTCTACAACGGATGCACAATTTTGATAGTATTGACAATTTGCGGCTTTCATTTCATTACCGCACAGTCGCCAATAATTTAGTTTTTGATTCTGGCTCTAATTTTTATAATTGCAAGAAACCTAAGCAGAACACCCACCAACTTCGAAAACATGAAAGTTTAGAGAGTTTTGCTGTAGGAGGGTTGTTGTGAGGAAAGATGAGGAGACTGTCTGGCACTGCTAATTCCTTTGGGAATTGGGAGAACAACTTTTCACGCCCTTATACAAGATACACCACCTTGTCCTTTCTAATTTGTATTAGGGAATATCCCCACTTGTTTTTTTGTTTTTGACCTTGGCTACCTCGAAGAGGATAGGGCTTGGAAACACTATATCCCACCCCTCTTCGGCCAACCTATCGATGCACAATATTGTACCGTGAAAATCGAGTGACAAGAACTCCCCCCGCCGACGAGCTAGTACGTGCTGAAAGCTAGGTGCATCACAGTCGCAAAAAGATCTTCCACACCTTCCTACACTCCATGAGAAAACTCGATCAGGCATCAGGACCCTCATGGATCTGTTCCAGTTAAGTACGTGAAATCAGCACGATTAACAGCCACCTCATTCTTGCTGGCAGTTATCGTGCTCTACGGCCTTTGGTTACAGTATGACTAAAAGAAATAAACATTTATTTATATGGATAGATATATTTATTTCTTTTTTGTAGTACCAACAATTATTTGCTTAATATTACATCGCTTAAGTGTTCAGATTAAAATCTGTTCAGCTTTGTTTTGTTGTATGTATGTATAGATGCAACATAATGCAATTCAGGGAGTACAAAATTTACAAAAACCCTATCTAACTATCTTATACTAACTTACCTAATTTAACCTATTACTAAACAATCATTGCTAATTATTCTTATTGACAAATTTCTAAAATGAGAGGATTGTCGCAATTTCAGATTCGAAACATGAATTTATTATAGAGTTCTTTGCACTCATTTCTAATTAATTCCACCTGAGCTGTTTCATGTAAAATTTTTTGTTGAAAAATACCAGGGTTTGTTCAAAATAATTTTCAACCAATTGTTTTGAATGATTTGTAGTTGTTGTTTATGGATTGCTTCATTCCAAATAGGAGAACCATAGGTTGTATGACCATTCTAAACAATAGTAGCTTATTTACCAAAGAAAGCTGTGACTTTCTATTATTCAGTGGATATAAGATACCAATACTCTTAGTGGCCTTAGATACTGCCGACTCGACATGAGTGTGCAATATGAGCTATGTGTTAAATAGTACGCCTAAGTATCTAACACACTTTGACCAGTAAATTTGTTGGCCTAGGATATTGATTGCCACGGGAGGGAAGTAATGGGTAGCTCTGTGCTTGGTAAAAAATATGGCTTGTGTTTTTTTTGTGTTAATTCTTATTTTCCATTTGTTATAATAAGAATGAATTAAAAGAAAACATTCCCGGATTCTACACTGTTACGCTTTTTTATTCGCGTCGTTTCGGTCTTTGCTGAGACCTTTATATCAATTTGATAAAGATTTCAGCAGAGACCGAAATATCACGAATAATAAAGCGTAACAGTGTAGAATCCGGAAATCTTTTCTTTCGATTCGAAATGCAAATGGCATCGAATGAAGAAATGTAAATGACAGTAACATTAGCGAATGTAGCGATCTTGTAGTTTATGGGGTCAGGAATTTTAGACGTATAATATTGTAGAGGGCCGGACTGAGGCATGATCCCTGAGGAACAGCAGCAGGGATGTTACGAGTTTTCGAGAAATTATTATTAATATTTACCGTGTAGCTTCTGCACGATAGGAATGACCAGATGATATTAATAAGAAATGGTAGGAATGAATATTTTGCTAGTTTGTAAATTAGTCCTTCATGCCAAACAGTATCGAAAGCTTGTTCGATGTCTAGAAGAATCATACCAGTAGACTTTTTCTCTACGGAGGGCTTTTTTATGTCACATTTAACTTTGGCTAGCTGATGGATCGTGGTATGGTTGCTATGGGAACCAAATTGAAAGTTGGGTATTAGTTTACGTTCTTCAGAAATATTTCTTATATGAACCAAGATGATCTTTTCAAAAAAAAAATTTCCCATTGTGGGCAGTTAACTTATAGGCCGATAGCTGAAGCTTTGAGTCGCATCTTTGCCGGGTTTGAGAATGGGAATTATAATACCCTGCTTCCATGCCAGAGAAAAATATGTTAAGAGAGGAATTACTCGTATAAATATATTTTAGGAATACAAAAGCCTTATTTGGGAGGTTTAAAACGACGCATTATTCTTCCAATGTCCTTTGGTTTACATAAGTCACCAGGATTAATATTTGCAGGAGATTGTGGTAAAGACATTTAAGATACCATTGCATAAACATTGCAAAAATACCAAGCAGTTAGAAGGACTAAACAAATACGATATGTAGGTATAATTATCACATTCAAGCAGACCAATAAGTCATGAAAGTAACTAACAATAATCATAAGGCACATACTGCAGAAACAGTATAAAAACATAACAGAATTATGATTGGGCTTAAAGCCCAATCATATGATATTCTAGATGAGATAGAAAAGACATTAATATACCGGAAAATATGTCATCTCAAATTCTTTCGAATAGTGAATAGATACTTTTGCATGGGAGGTGGTAGAAGTAGAGAGGGAGGTTTGTATTTTTCGTATATGACACCGAACATGGCATGCACAATGTTCTTTGCTAAATTTAAAGTTTTTAGTTTTCATTATTTTTAAAGAAATTGGTCATAGTTTTCTTGAATTTGGCGCTTTTGTATGGGAGGTGGCAGAGGAAGTGGAGCGTTTAAGATGATTTTGAAACTGCTTATCATCATCCTTATCACCATGCTTTGATTCAATTTCAAAGTCGATAGCTCTCGTATACTTGAAGGAGAAATGTTTTCTTGAATTTATACTACAGATATTTGTATGGGAGGTGGTGGAAGGAGTGAAGCGGAGCTGATAAATTTTTCTAACACTTATTTTAATTGTTAAGAAACAAATTCTGGCAAAATTTGAATTTTATACTTTTTCTAGTTTGAATGGAAATCGATAAAATGCATTTAACAAAAATTATACATCTGTATGTAGAAGGAATGTACGGATCCAAAAAAAATATTTTCGCATTATTAATATTTCTATTTCTATACTTTATACAAAATATCAAGTTGATAGCTTTAACAGTTTCGAAGAAAAATAATTTAATTTACATTCCAAAATTTCGTGAAATTTGTATGGGAGGGGGTAGAAGGAGTGAGGTGAAGTTAATAATTGTTTTTAAAATAAATTGCAATTATAGTAAAATTAATACTGACAAAATTTCGTCTTTTCAGCTTTACTAGTTTCAATGAAAATCGAAAATATGTATTTTTCAAAATTGTCCATTTGTATGGGAGGGGGTAGAAGAAGTAAGGGGATCGGGTTAATATTCCGTGATATTAATGACATCTATATCATAATACTTTGTTCTAAATTTCAAGTCGATAGCTTAAATAGCAAAGAAAAATCAATTTCTTAATATTTCGAAATTTCATGAAATTTTATGGGAGGGGGTAGAAGGAGTGCGGGGGATGTAGCCCATTCACGAACTTAAAGTTACTTTTTTGCTAAAAATGACACACAAAAATGTTTAGCACTATAGCTCAAAGCTTTCGAGAGTTATGCTGTAGACAGACGCACAGACGGATAGACAAACAGACAGACGGTCACTCGGAATCGAGGTTTTTGAGCGACAACAAATATTTCTGTACCCTTGGCGGCTCTATGCGAGCGTTATTTCTTAGCGTTACAAACGGTAAGGCAAACACAATATACTCTCAGATTTCATATAGAGTATAAACATAACAGGGCTACGATTGCGCGTAAAGCGCAATCTAACGATACTCTAGATGAAATACAATTTTTTATGATCCCAAGAAATTCGTATGGGGAGTATTAGAAGGTGTGATAGCATTGAACTAATGTTTTCGCCATCATGCTAAAGTAGCTTTAAGAATTGTTTATACAAAATGCTTACTCCAAAAATTACATAGGAACTGAGAAAATTAGTGTGTTAGATTTTGTGAAAATGTGCAGTTTGTATGGGAGGTGGTAGAAAAAGTGGGGGGGATTTTAGTGAATTTTTCAGAAATAACTAAAAATATCATAAAATTGACATCTCTTAAATTTTGGACAAGTAACATTCATACTTTTCACGAAAATAGATTTTTTGCCATGTTGTGAAACTGTGTCATATTGTATGGGAGAGGGTAGAAGCAGTGAAGCTAATCAATTATTTTTTTCTGTCCTTAGTGCTAATGCTGAATAAGTATTTATTACTAAATGTGAGCTCGATAAATGTTATATGTTCTGAGCAAATCGGCTTAGAGCATTTCATGAAAAAGTGTAGTTTGTATGGGAGGGGGTGGAAGGAGAGTCCTCTCTCTCCAAACAGTTTTATACTGTAGATTGAAATAATTATGAAAGTAATATATCTCAAAGTTCAGACTAATAGCTTTTATGCTTTACGAGCAAATCCATTTATTGTCGAATTGCGAAATTGTGTCATTTTGTATGGGAGTGAGTAGATGGGGTGAAGCTAATCGTCTAATTTTTTTTGGCCTTACTAACAATTTTAAATAAATATTTAGTGCACAATTTCAGCCCGCCAAATTTTATACGCACTGAGTAAATTGGCTTAGAGCAATTCATGACAAGTACAGTTTGTATGGGAGGTGGTAGAAGGAGGAGGAGGACACGCATAATGTTTTTACGGTAGATTAATATTTAATAATAATAATATTTAATATATATATAATTATTTATATATAATTTAATATTTATTATCATAGAAGTAATATATTCCAAATGTCAGGTCAATAGCTTTTATAGTTTTCGAGCAAATCTGTTTATTGTCAAATTGCGCAATTGTGTCATTTTGTATGGGAGGGGGTAGAAGGGGTGTAGCGATTTGGCCCGTTCACGAACTTGACCTTACTTTTTTGTTAGAAACGACGTGTGCAAAATTTGAACTTTCTACCTTAACGCGTTCTCAAGCTAGAGAGGACACGGACGGACGGACGGACGTACGGACATCCGGTTTTGAAATTTTTGAGTGATTACATGAACTTCTGTATCATTCATTTTTTTTCGCCGAGCCTTATTTCTTGGCGTTACAAACTTTGTGGCAAACTTATAATACTCTCAGATTTCATCTAGAGTATAAAGAAGACCTTAACTTTTCTTTCGGTTCTTAAATTCGTATCGATACTGCGAGTTATAAATGTTTTTGTAAATTATTTAATAATTTGAAACTAAACTTAGCGTTATTCTTTGAAGTCAAGAGTTTAAGTAATATTTCAAATCTTTAAAATTTAAAATTGATTCAGTCAGATTATGAAACTAGCTACAAAGCTTATAATTTTGGTAAAAATTTTGAGATAGGGGTGTAATCCGTTCTGGGAGAATGGATT
Source organism: Chorisops tibialis (assembly GCA_963669355.1). Lineage (NCBI taxonomy): Eukaryota > Metazoa > Arthropoda > Insecta > Diptera > Stratiomyidae > Chorisops > Chorisops tibialis. The sequence continues at coordinate 215,354,844 of OY770263.1, forward strand.
GTCAAAAACTTTGAATAATTGTTAGGGATCCGGTACAAGACACATAGAATGAAAATAATAATTTAGATTAAAACAGTTAATAAAAATTCCCAAACAACTATAAAAATAACAACAATAATGATAATAATATAACAATGAAATGAACGTTCATAGAATTTAAATATGTATATGAAAAATTGATTTTTCTGAAGTTGCTGAATTCAATTCAATTTGAAAAATGAAAAACTAAATACGCATTGTTTCTACCGTATCTATAAAGAATATATTATAACATATTGTGCAGGTGAAAAATAATGTTCAAGCAAACATTTTCTTAAAACGTTCGTTGTGCCGGTTAGACTATTATTCGCAAAACGTATTCGTATGGCATTAATACCGACGGATTTTCGTTTACATCTTTGGCCAAAAAAAATTAATATAAATTTCAGGATAGCAAATTTTTTCCCAAGTCGATATCAATACTTTACTATTACAATAAAGAAGTAAATTAACTCATTTTCCTCTTTAAGATACTAAAGAAACCCTACCGAACCTCCTGTTATGAATCTTACATAGCATTTGGTTAGGTTCGTTAACCAGAATCTTAACGTTATGCTTGAATTAACTTATTCGAGACTGGAAGTTAAACACATCAGATCATATTTCCTCCAGGAGATTTAGAAGCCCTCAACAAATGATTAATGAAGGACTTCAACCGAAACATAAGTAAATCGCCGTAGAAAGAGCTAATTTTCAACCCCTGAGAACTAAGACAAAATTGTTTACTTTAAATCCCAGCAAACTTTGTGTAGGCTCATATTTTACTTGAACGTTTCAAGCGTATCAAATGTTTTTTTTTTGCTTGGATTGTTTTTCTTACTTGCTATTTTCAGAAATATTCATTTTCAAATTGTTTCAGTGGAGTAGCAGAAATTCAAATTATGTTTATTTAAAGGTTTTCTTTCTCCATCCAGAAAGAGTTAAGATTATATGCGCAAATGAAATCTGAGAGTAAAGCAAGTGTAAAAATTCTCGTCATAGTTATTACTTACAAATGTAGTTTCAATTGGATAGTGCTTAGGCGTAAGATTTGATAAATTTGCATATTCTACATGGAATTAATAATATTATCTACGTATATCAAAAGTATAGTGTTATAAAGTAGGCTAGGATCAAAACACGAGCCTGAAGTTGTTGCCGTATTTTTGTATTTCCATTCCATTTTCAGTTGCAAAAGATAATCATAAAACATAACAGAATTATGATTGGGCTTAATGCCCAATCATATGATACTCTAGATGAGATGGAAATGACTTTAATATACCGGAAAATATGTCATCTCAAATTCTTTCGAATAGTGAGTAGAGACTTTGCATGGGAGGTGGTAGAAGTAGAGGGGGGGGGGTTTGTATTTTTCCTATGTGACACCGAAAATGGCATGTAAAATGTTTCGTGCTGAATTTAAAGTTTTTAGTTTTCATTATTTTGAAAGAAATTGGACATAGTTTTCCTGAAATTGTGGCATTTGTATGGGAGGTGGAAGAGGAAGTAGAACGTTTTAGATGATTTTGAAACTGCTTATCATTACTCTTAACACTATGCTTTGATTCAATTTCAAAGTCGATAGCTCTCATATATTCGAAGGAGAAATGCTTTTCTTGAATTTATAATACAGATATTTATATGGGAGGGTGTAGAAGGGGTGAAGCTGAGCTGATAATTTTTGCCAGCATTTATTGCAACTATTAAAAAACAAATTGTGGCAAAATTTGAAGATTGTAATTTTTCTAGTTTTAATGGAAATCGATATAATGCATTTAACAAAAATTATGCATTTGTATGGGAGGGGGTAGAAGGAGTGTAAGGATCAAAACATTTTTTTTTTCCGTTATAGATATTTATATTTTTATATCTTACAAAAAATATCAAGTTGATAGCTTTAACAGTTTCGAAGAAAAATAATTTAATTTAAATTTCAAAATTTCGTGAAATTTGTATGGGAGGGGGTAGAAGGAGGGAGGTGAAGTTGATAATTTTTTCAATTCTGATTGGAATTATAATAGAATTAATTCTGGCAAAAATTTGTTATTATAACTTTGCTAGTTTCAATGAAAATCGAAAAACTGCATTTTTCAAAATTATGCATTTGTATGGGAGGGGGTAGAAGGAGTGACGGGATCGAATCAATATTCCGTCATAATAATGACATCTGTATCATAATACTTTGACCCAAATTTCAAATTGATAGCTTGAATAGTTTCAAAGAAAAATCAATTTCTGAAAATTTCGGAATTTCGTAAAATTTGTATGGGAGGGGGTAGAAGGAGTGGGGGGATGTGGCCCGTTCACGAACTTAAAGTTTCTTTTTTGCTAAAAATGACACACAACAAATTTCAGCACGATAGCTCAAAGCGTTCGAGAGTTATGCTGTAGACAGACGGACAGACGGACAGACGGACAGACGGACAGACGGACAGACGGACAGACGGACAGACAGCAACTCGGAATCGAAGTTTTTGAGCGACAACAAATATTTCTATACCCTTGGCGGCGCTGTGTGAGCATTATTTCTTAGCGTTACAAACGGTAAGGCAAACACAATATACTCTCAGATTTCATCTAGAGTATAAACATAACAGGACTACGATTGATAGATGAAATATATTTTTTTTGATTTTGAGAAATGTTGTATGGAGATCGGTAGGAGTGACGGCATTGAACTAATTTTTTCGCATCATGCTAGAGTTACTATCAAAATGTGAAAATTAGTGTATTGGTTTTAGTGAAATTATGCATTTTGCATGGGTGGTGGTAGAAGGAGTGGGGGGATTCGAGTAATTTGTAAAACGTGGATTGATGTTATAATAAAAATGATAAAAATAATAAAAATGATTTTTCCAAAAATCAGTTTATTGTTAAATTCCGAAATTGTGCGATTTCGTATGGGAGGAGTCAGAAGGGGTGGAGCGATTTGACCCGTTCACGAACTTGACCTTACTTTTTTGTCAAAAACGACGTGTACAAAATTGGAACCATCAACCTCAACCATGAACCTCAACGCATTCTCGAGCTAGAGAGGACACGGACAGACGGACGGACGGACATCCGGTTTTGAGATTTTCGAGTGATAATGTGAACTTTTCTATCGTTCATTCTTTCTCCGAGGCTTATTTCTTAGCGTTATAAGCTTTGAGGCAAACTTATAATACTCTCAGATTTCATCTAGAGTATAAACAGTGCATTTATAATTTCACTCCTAGTATAGTTAATGTGTTCTAGGATAAACGGATCTCAATTCAAGTTTAAATGTGCACTTTAGGCTTGTCTTAGGCGTTCTCAAATTATTAAATTATTAAATTACTGAGGTTTTGTCGTTTATGAAAATTGAATACTTTTTTTGTACTTCAAAATTGAAAACGCCATAACTTCGTCAATTTTTGAGATTTTTGCGCAATTCTTGCAGCGTTTGCTTCAGTATTTTTTCCTTTATCCACATCAAAACTTAATTTCGACCTCTGGCAAGATAAAGTCCCTTTGGTCAGCTTACGCCACATATATAAAAATGAATGTATGTTTGTCTGTCTCTATGTATCGTATGCGCACCTATACCATTCATCCGATTGCGATGAAACTTTTGTGAGATGTTGTGCGCACGCCTGCGAAGATTTCTACAAGCGATTGGCCGATTTAAACCTCAAGGTGGACAGAAAAAAAGTATCAAGAGCTTCTATGTAGCTCCATTTTGTTTTAATGAATTACTAAAGAAAATCAAATTGGATAGAAAATACTTTCAATTAAATATTGTATTGAATTTATACACTGCCGGCCAAAAGTTTGAGACCACTTCAAAATTTTTTTATCTTTAAATACTCGAAACATATTTGAAAATAAATTGCCAACTGCACATGTAAATCTTCTATAGTCCTTACAGAATATCCAAAAAGTAAATTCTTTTATTGCTCTAGGTGGAGTGGATCGTGATAGATGGCAGTACGCATTCGATTTTCCTGATTCGATATATAACGTACATTCGACGAAGATGATGGTATCGGAAATGATGTGCGATCAATCAAAAATTGTCTGTCTAGCTTTTCTTAAAAAACAGCACAAATTTGCGCGAGTGAAATATAAAATGGTGATAAAAAACGAGAGGATAAGCTAGCATAAGCTTGTATAAAATTTTGTAAAGGAGTTGATAACGAATCACTAATAATAGTTTTTTACGGATTCTTTAAAGATATGATTATGAATATATACTGAATTTTTTAGAATGTAGTTAGTAATACATTATGTGGGATATATAATCTGCTTACTTTAATAGCTCTTTGATTACAATATTTTGTACTGTAATGAAATCAGAACCACAAATTATTAAGCAAGAAACCATGATACTTATATTTATATGGGAAAGGCCCAAGCTCACGGGGGTGATTTGGGATCATGTACTTATTAAAGAGCGTTAAGGAAATGTAAATAGTTCTAGCTTGTGTTAATTCTAAAAAAAGTATAAATAAAATAATATTAAGCTTAAAAACATAACAGAACTACGATTGTGCGTAAAGCCCAATCAAACGATACTATAGATGAAATCTTTTTCTTAAGAAATTTTGTATGGGGACTGGTAGGAGTGACAGCTCTGATCTAATTTGTTTCACATGATTCTAGAGTAGCTATAAAAATGTTTTGTACCAAATTTAAGCTTCAAAAATTGAATAGATTCGTGAATAGATTACTGTATTGGACTTAGTGAAATTGTGCAATTTGCATGGGAGATGGAAGGAAGAGTATACGGTTTTTAGTGATTTCTTCAGAAAAAACTATAAACATTATGCAATTGATGTATTCCAAATTTCAGATCAGTAACATTCACGCTTTTCAAGAAAATAAAAATTTTTGAAAAGTCGTGGAATTGTGTCACATTGTATGAGAGGGGGTAGAAGGAGTGAAGCTGATTGGTTAATTTTTTTGCCGATATTAATAATAATGCTAATTAAGGAATTTTAGCTCGTTGAAAGTTATACATACTGAGAAAATTGGTTTATAGTATTTCATGATAAAGTACAGTTTGTATGGAAGGTGGTGGAAGGAGTAGGGAGTTTTAAGTGATTTCTTGAGAAAGAACTATATCATCATGCGATTGATGTACTTTAAATTTCAGAGCAGAGCTTTTTAAAAAAAAAATCGAAATTTTGAAAAGTCGTGGAATTGAGTCACATTGTGTGGGAGGGGGTAGAAAGAGTGAAGCTAATTATTTAGTTTTTCCCGATATTAATAATAATACTAATTAAGGATTTAGTCCAAAATTTTAGCTCGATGAAAGTTATACGTACTGAGGAAATTGGAGTATAGTGTTTCATGAAAAAGTTTAGTTTGTATGGGAAGTGGTGGAAGGAGTAGAGGGACTAACTTAATTTGAATACTAAAAGATTGCATTTATAATAGGAACAATATATTTTAAATTTTAAACTAGGAACTCTTATAGTTGCCAAGAAAATTTGACTATTACATATTTTTGAAAATGAGTCACTTTGTATGGGAGGGGGTAGGAGGCGTGGGAGTATTGAAATAAGACCTAACGCAGATTACATCTCTAATCATACCTAATAAACTGTGAAAGTTTCATTACAATCGGTTCAGCCGTTTTTGTGTGAAAGCCGTACAGACAGACAGAGACAGAGAAAAAACTAACTTATTGACATTTCGAAACAAATAACAGACAGACAATACAATTATATTTATATGTATAGATTACATTACGATAATTTAAGATTTGTTAGTAAAAAATGTTCATACTGTTATATGAAAATATAGAAATTATAATATTATTGAGAAATTTCTAAGTTATTTGCACGCTAATTATGTATCGTTAATGATACAGAAAAAACGATTCATTGGGGGAGCTATTTTAGTACCTTCAACGATTCCATAAAGCATAGTTTTCGAACTTGTTCATGATTGGAACACTCGCAAAAAATGGCACATTAATGACTTATTTATAAATTATTTTATTATTTTTTTTAGAGGCGTAGACCTTTAAATTGAAATGAAAAAGAGAAAAATGCTTTTAATATCCATGAAATTGGATTTATTTGAAAGATTAGTTATACTTTAGACGAAACCTGAGAGTATTATAAGTTTGCCACAAAGTTTGTAAGGCCAAGAAATAAGGCTCGGAGAAAAAAATTAATGATAGAGAAGTTCATATAATCACTCAAAAATTTCAAAACCGGATGTCCGTCCGTCTGTCAGTCCGTCCGTCCGTGTCCTCTCTAGTTTGAGAACGCGTTAAGCTAGAGAGCTCAAATTTTTTACACGTCGTTTTGACAAAAAAAGTAAGGTGAGTTCATGCAAAAACGGAATTGCTAGAAAAGTATACATGCTATTGATCTGAAATTTGGAATGTACTACTTCTATGATGATTTCAATCTACTGCATAAAAACTATTTGTATCCTCCCCCTCGTTCCACCACCACCCATACAAACTGCACTTTTTCATGAAATGCTCTAAACCAATGTACTCAGTGCGTATAAATTTTATCGAGTCGAAATTGTGCAATACATATTTATTTAGAATTAATAGTTAAACCAACAAAAAAATAGACTATTAGCTTTATCCCTTCTACCCCCTCCAATATAAAACTACACAATTTCGCAATTTGACAATAAACAGATGTTCGAAAAATATAAATGCTATTGATCTGAAATTTGGAAAACATTACGTTTATGATGATTTCAATCTACTGCATAAAAATTATTTTAGTCCTGCCCTTCATTCCACAACCTCCCTGCATTTTTTCATGATATAGTGTAAACAAATTTACTCAGTACGTATAAAATTGATCGAGTTGAAATTGAGCACTAAATATTTATTTAGAATTACTAGTTAGACTATAAACATAACAGGGCTACGATTGCGCGTAAAGCGCAATCTTACGATACTCTAGATGAAATAGAATTTTTTGTGATCTCAAGAAATTTTGTATGGGGAGTGTTAGAAGGGGTGATAGCATTGAACTAATTTTTTCCCCATCATGCTAAAGTAGCTATAAAAATGTTTTATACAAAATGCGTACTCCAAAAATTGAATAGGAGCTGAGAAAATTAGTGTGTTAGATTTAGTGAAAGTGTGCAGTTTGTATGGGAGGTGCTAGAAAGAGTGAGGGGATTTTAGTGATTTTTTCAGAAATAACTAAGAATATCATAAAATTGACATCTCTTAAATTTTAGACCAGTAACATTCATACTTTTCAAGAAAATAAATTTTTTGTGAAGTTGTGAAACTGTGTCATATTGTATGGAAGGGGGTAGAAGCAGTAAAGCTAATCAAATTTTTTTTTCTGATCTTAGTGATAATACTAAATAAGTATTTATTACAAAATGCGAGCTCGATAAATGTTATATGTTCTTAGAGCATTTCATGAAAAAGTGTAGTTTGTATGGGAGGGGTTGGAAGGAGAGGGAGGACGCAAATAATTTTTATACTGTATATCGAAATCACATGGAAACGAGTAGTTGAACAGGAGGCCAGAGGAATAAACAAGTCCTGGCAACAGCTTAAGGCCGATGCTCAGGATCGCGCCTTGTGGAAGAGAGTTGTTTCTGTCCTATGCCCCTATAGGGGGTCTTAACAGGAATTTGATTGATTGATTGATTGATATTGAAATCATTATGAAAGTAATATATACCGAAATTCAGACTAATAGCTTTTGTACTTTTCGAGCAAATCCGTTTATTGTCAAATTGCGCATTTGTGTCATTTTGTATGGGAGGGGGTAGAAGGGGTAGAGCGATTTGGCCCGTTCACGAACTTAACCTTACTTTTTTGTCAAAAACGACGTGTACGAAATTTGAGCTTTCTAGCTCAACGCGTTCTCAAGCTAGAGAGCGAACAGACGGACGGACGGACGAACATCCGGTTTTGAGATTTTTGAGTGATAATATTAACTTCTGTATCATTCATTTTTTTCTCCGAGTCTTATTTCTTGGCGTTACAAACTTTAGAGCAAACTTATAATACTCTCAGATTCCATCTAGAGTATAAAAAAATAGACAATTAGTTTCACTCCTTCTACCCCCTTCCATACAATCTGACACAATTTCACAACTTTAAAAAAAGTCGATTTTCCTGAGAAGTATGAATGCTACTGATCTGCAGTATAAAACATGTCAAAAGCGTGGTGTTTTTAGTTATTTCTGAAAAAGTCATCGTAGCGAAATGTGAAAAAATTAGTTGAATGTTGTCGCTCTTCCAGAACTTCCCCTAAAAAATTTCTTAAAATCAAAATATCTCTTTTATGTAGAGTATCGCACAATTGGGCTTTACGCCCAATCGTAGTCCTATTATGTTTATACTCTAGATGAAATCTGAGAGTATATTGTGTTTGCCTTACCGTTTGTAACGCTAAGAAATAATGCTCGCACAGAGCCGCCAAGGGTACAAAAATATTTGTTGTCGCTCAAAAACCTCGATTCCGAGTGACCGTCTGTCCGTCTGTCTGTCTGTCCGTCTGTGCGTCTGTCTACAGCATAACTCTCGAACGCTTTGAGCTATCGTGCTGAAATTTTGTGTGTGTCACTTTTAGCAAAAAAGTAACTTTAAGTTCGTGAACGGGTCACATCCCCCCACTCCTTCTACCCCCTCCCATACAAATTTCACGAAATTCCGAAATTTTCAAAAATTGATTTTTCTTTGAAACTATTTAAGCTATCAACTTGAAATTTGGGTTAAAGTATTATGATATAGATTTCATTAATACGACTGAATATTGATCCGATCCCGTCACTCCTTCTACCCCCTCCCATACAAATGCATAATTTTGAAAAATGCAGTTTTTCGATTTTCGTCGAAACTAGCAAAGTTAGAAAAACGAATTTTTGCCAGTATTAATTATACTCTAGATGGAATCTGAGAGTATTATAAGTTTGCTCTAAGGTTTGTAACGCCAAGAAATAAGGCTCGGAGAAAAAAATGATGAATACAGAAATTAATATTATCACTCAAAAATCTCAAAACCGGATGTCCGTCCGTCCGTCCGTCCGTCCGTCCGTCCGTTCGCTCTCTAGCTTGAGAACGCGTTGAGCTAGAAAGCTCAAATTTCGTACACATCGTTTTTGACAAAAAAGTAAGGTCAAGTTCGTTAACGGGCCAAATCGCTCCACCCCTTCTACCCCTCCCATACAAAATGACACAAATGCGCAATTTGACAATAAACGGATTTGCTCGAAAAGTATAAAAGCTATTGGTCTGAAATTTGGAATATGTCACTTTTATGATAATATAAATCTACCGTATAAAAATTATGCGTGTCCTCCCCCTCCTTCTACCACCTCCCATACAAACTGTACTTGTCTTGAATTACTCTAAGCCAATTTACTCAGTGTGTATAAAATTTAGCAAGCTGAAATTCTGTACTTAATATTTATTTAAAATTGTTAGTAAGGATAAAAAAAATTAGACGATTAGCTCCACCCCTTCTACCCCCTCCCATACAAAATGACACAATTTCCCAATTCGGCTATAAATGGATTTGCTCGAAAAGTATAAAAGCTATTAGTCTGAATTTCGGGATATATTACTTTCATAATGATTTCAATATACAGTATAAAAATTATTTGCGTCCTCCCTCTCCTTCCAAACCCTCCCATACAAACTACACTTTATCATGAAATGCTCTAATCCGATTTTCTCAGAGCATATAACATTTATCGAGCTCACATTTTGTAATAAATACTTATTTAGCATTATCACTAAGATCAGAGAAAATTATTTGATTAGCTTTACTGCTTCTACCCCCTCCCATACAATATGACACAGTTTCACAACTTCACAAAAAATAGATTTTCTTCAAAAGTATGAATTTTACTAGTCTTAAATTTAAGAGATGTCAATTTTATAATATTCTTAGTTATTTCTGAAAAAATCAATAAAATCCCCCCACTCTTTCTACCACCTCCCATACAAACTGCACCTTTCAACTAAATCTAACACACTAATTTTCTCAGCTCCTATTCAATTTTTGGAGTAAGCATTTTGTATAAAATATTTGTATAGCTACTTTAGCATGATGGGGAAAAATTAGCATAATGCTAACACCCCTTCTAACACTCCCCATACAAAATTTCTTGGGATCAGAAAAAAATTTATTTCATCTAGAGTAACGTAAGATTGCGCTTTACGCGCAATCGTAGTCCTATTATGTTTTTATCATAATTCCAATCAGCTTTGAAAAAATTATCAACTTCACCTTACTCCTTATAACCCTCCCATACAAATTTCACTAAATTTTTAAATTTAAACAAAATTATTTTTCTTCGAAACTGTTAAAGCTATCAACTTCATATTTTTCACAAAGTGTAAAAATAGAAATATCAATAACGAGAAAAAAATGTGTTTTGATCCGCACACTCTTTCTACCTCCTCCCATACAAATGTACAATTTTTGTTAAGTGCATTATATCGATTTCCATTGAAACTAGAAAAAGTACAAATTTGAAATTTTGTCAGAATTTGTTTTTTGATAATTGAAATAAATGCCAAAAAAATTATCAGCTCCTCTTCACTCCTTCTACCCCCTCCCATACAAATATCTGTATTATTAAGCATTTCTTCTTCGAATATATTAGAACTATCGAATTTGAAATTGAATCAAAGCGTGGTGATAAGGATGATGATAAGCAGTTTCAAAATCATCTTAAACGCTCCACTTCCTCTGCCACCTCCCATACAAGTGCCTCAATTTCAGGAAAACTATGCCCAATTGAAAATAATGAAAGCTACAAACCTTAAACTCAACACGAAATATTTTGCATACCACATTAGATGTCATATCCAAAAATTACAAACCTTCCTCCTCTGCTCCTACCACCTCCCATACAAAAGTCACTATTAATTATTTAAAAGAATTGGAGGTGACATATTTTCCGGTACATTGAACTCTTTCTCATTTCATCTAGAGTATCATATGATTGGGCTTTACGCCCAATCATAATTCTTTTATGTTTTTTAATTAATGTTTGAATATGATTTCGGACATGTGGCCGCCGCGGCTGGCGCGTACATGAAGTAATCTGTAAATCCAATTTTCACACACTCTTCGCAGTAAATCAGGCTGTGTTTCGACAATAGCGCGTCGAATGTTGGCTTCCAAGTACTCTAGAAACTAGGTTTATAGGCGTAGACATGAGACTTTCCATAAACCCAGAGAAAAACATAACAGAATTATCAATGTACCGGAAAATATGCCACCTCTAATTCTTTTGAATAATTAATAGTGACTTTTGTATGGGAGGTGGTAGAAGCAGAGGAGGAAGGGTTGTAATTTTTGGATATGACACCTAATGTGGCATGCAAAATATTTCGTGCAGAATTTAAGGTTTGTAGCTTTCATTATTTTCAATTGGACATAGTTTTCCTGAAATTGAGGCATTTGTAGGGGAGGTGGCAGAGGAAGTGGAGGGGCTTAGAAGATTTTGAAACTGCTTATCGACATCGTTATCACCAGGCTTTTCAATTTCAAAGTCGATAGCTCTCATATGTTCAAAGAAGAAATGCTTTCCTTGAATTTATAAAACAGATATTTATATGGGAGGGGGTAGAAGTAGTGAAGAGGAGCTGATAATTTTTTTTAGCATTTATTGCAATTATTAAAAAACAAATTCTGGCAAAATTTTAAGTTTATACTTTTTCTAGTTTTAATGGAAATCAATATTATGCACTTAACAAAAATTATGCATTTGTATGGGAGGGGGTAGAAGGAGTTTACGGATCAAAACAAGTTTTTTTTTCGTTATTGATATTTCTATTTTTATACTTCATGCACAATATCAAGCTGATAGCTTTAACAGTTTCGAAGAAAAATAATTTAATTTAAATTTGAAAATTTCGAGAAATTTGTATGGGAAGGGGTAGAAGGAGTGAGGTGAAGTTGATAATTTTTTCAATACTGATTGCATTTATAATAAAATTAATTCTGGCAAAAATTCGTTTTTATAACTTTGCTAGTTTCAATGAAAATCGAAAAAATGCATTTTTCAAAATTATGCATTTGTATGGGAGGGGGTAGAAGGAGTGACGGGATCGGATCAATATTCTGTCATATTAATGACATATTATAATACTTTGACTCAAATTTCAAGTCGATAGCTTAAATCGTTTCAAAGAAAAATCAATTTCTGAAAATTTCGGAATTTCGTGAAATTTGTATGGGAGGGGGTAGAAGGAGTGGGGGGATGTGGCCCGTTCACGAACAAACAGACGAACAGACAGCAACTCGGAATCGAAGTTTTTGAGCGACAACAAATATTTCTGTACCCTTAGCGGCTCTGTGCGAGCATTATTTCTTAGCGTTACAAACGGCAAGGCAAACACAATATACTCTCAGATTTCATCTAGAGTATAAAAATGTAATGGCGTCAAATCGCACGAACGAGGTGGCCAGTTAACAGGTCCATTTCGTGAAATTAATCGATCATCAAATGTTTCTTTCAATAAATTGGATCGCGCGTTGTGTGCCATGTGGCGGCGTCCTGTTGAAACCACATATCTGCGGCATTAATGCCTTCCAATTGAGGCACGAAAAAGTTAGTAATCATGCCTCTGTACCGCTCAGCGATGACTGTAACGTCCTGACCAGTGGTCAGTGACCACTATCATTTTTGACCAATGATTCCACCCGCCCATAAAGCGCATTAAACGCGACTTTTTCTGGATGTAATGGTGTTTCGACAGTGGCTTGTGGATTATCACCGCTCCAAATGCGACAATTCTGCTTACTGACCATTTAGCCAAAAGTGTGCTTTATCACTGAACAACATTTTCAAATGGAATTGTGGATCAATAGTAATTCTTCCTGGGCCGATGGAAGCACTGCTATTCACCAAATGTACGGCGCGAACGATGATCGTTTGGCTTCAATTCCTGTACAGGTTGAATCTTGTAAGCATGTAAACCAAGATCTTTACGCAAAATTTTCCATAAAGTGGATGGACACACGTTTAGCACGATGTCGAACTGACACATTTGTTGTTGTATGCGCAATGTACGCCGTCTTACGGGATGTGTTTTATCGTTTAGAGTAAACGTATTGCGAAAACGACACATCGTCAAAATAAATTTGAACAATTTGCAAGCGTTGCTCCGGCATGAACCTATTCATAATGAAATGCCAAACCAAAACAACCAGAAGCTGTCATATCGGCTGTCACAGAAAACAGTGTTGCCAATTTAAAGATCTCCGCTTCTAAAAAAACCCCCCTTCACTATTGTGCAGACACAAAAAACTCAACACAAATTATCAAACATAACCAAGCGACAATCCCATAGCAAATATCGCGAATAAAATGCAAGAAATAAACAACGTAATCGCCGTTATCGTATATTTGTCTACCATAAACGTGGATCCATTAACTGTTTCAAACAAAGAAATGGAAGTCTGGAAAAGACCGGAAATTTGCAATGAAACGTAAAATAACCGCCATTCCGAGAACAAAGACATGCGGGCTTGCTAAATTCTGAAAATCAAAAGTAATTGGCACTTTACAATGAAATTGCTATCGGTACTCAAGCTTTTATAGGTGCAACACTCGTATGTAAGGTCAAGGAGTCTGGTCTGTCCTAAAACGATCAAACACTTTGAAACGAGAAAGATAAAGAGCCCGGTACTTAGACCTCTTTCGAAAACAAATTTAAAACTAAAGCAATTTCATGAATAATTAATTTATTGACTTCGGGCTGCTGATATTTCATTGGTATACGTTGTGTGGAGTTGAGTAGGCTGGAAATGGATTAATCTGAAATTTGCATAGGCAATCAGCTGTGTACCTTTTGCTGTAATGTTTGCAATCCAAATGCTATGAAAAGAACGATTGTACTGCACTGTCTTTCAGTGAATAACAAAGAGCGTCATCTGAAATCGGATAACAATTAAAGGATTCCTTATCTTCAATCTTTCAATCCTTACTAACCCAGCCAGTGTCTGAAAGATTCGAATTCGAGTGGCTGATATAAAAAAGAATTAATATTCGTAAAAAACAAAATTACGAAAAATAAACAAATTTTTATCGTAGGTAGTCGACCGCATACACATCAATAGCCAGAATGTTGAACTTTCTTTTCTTTCAAATGGATAATAGAGGTACGAATGAGATAAATAAATGGAAAGAAGAAGTACAAATAGCTACATTAAGAAATTACAATAATTTTGTTTAAGTCGATCTGAGCACCACTGTATATGTTCAAGTATGCAATGCTTCCTGTATTTAGAATGACGTTAAGTGCGCGTCTTAGGTAATTTTGCAGTCTGCACTCAACAAAATGCCCCCGATAGCAAGAGATATTCAAGAGGTTGGCATTACGAAAGATGAGATATACCCGTGAACACATTTACGTACCGATTGGAAAAGTGCATCACATAGAATGCAACGTTGAATGGTGGAAATTGATGTCAAGTGACCGTCGATGATCCGCTTCTGAGCGCCGCAAAGTAATGGGCCATTATCATAATTCTTTGAAAACGACTCCGATTTCAAGTGCACTAAAATTGCACGCTTCACATTTAATAGCCGGTCATTATCTTTGTGCATGTCCTTGATGTGGAATGGAGACTGTTCGTGTCCGCATTGAAAAGCGGCACAACGCTATTGGTTTTTTTTTCCTCTTTTCCATTGACTTTGACTACAAGTGTACGGCATAAGTGGAGAAATATTGCGAAGACGCAATAGCCAAAATTTAGGGCCACACATTTTCGTTTTGGCTTGAATTTGGTGGAAGTGTCGAATTTCTTGCTACTTGTAATTTCGAACAATAAATCAGAATGAAGTATCATATTTGACACAAAATGGACAGTGAAAGCAAAGCCACCAAGCAAGTTTGAATGAGCGGCATGCAAAAAGGATCTAAACCAAGGAGGATATATACTAAGGAGTGACTATGAGCATGCTTTTCCGTGTATGAGCATAGGAATGAAAGTATTTCCCTCCCTTACTAGCGAAATGCTCGAAATTTTTCGAAAAAATCGTTGCGCTATCTTTGTCTGGCACACTTATAAGTATTGCAACTAACTCTTTCCCACGTTAGACAATTGTCAAATTTTCGAAATAATTATATCGCTATCCTTGCTTGGCATACTTAAACCCAATTCAACTATCTCTGTCCCGCGTTATATTGTCCGTTGCTAAAGTGCTTAGCTTAAACACGAACCAAAAACTATTAAAAATTGAAAAAATAAAGATTTCTGAAATAAAACAGCAAACTTCATTGTACTGAAAATTACTTTATTGCTGACTGAATATTAGCAACCACGAGATAATACGAGTTATGATATTTTTTTTTGTAAAAGTTTGAAGCCAAGTTAAGCTTCGACGCAATTTTCGAAAATTCCCGAATCAAAAAGTATTCCCACATGAGACAGCCTATCAGATACTCCTCTTTATATATCCTCCTTGGATCTAAACGCATTCTTTTAATTGTTAACTAGCCGATATACCCGTCGGCGACGGAGTAAAATTTCATTTGAAGCGGTTGATTGCAGCCGACATAGTACTTCCTTCTGCGCTCAATGTGTTTTCTATTTTGCTGTAGACTCTTGAGCTACCAGGGAGTCCTCCGAAGCAGTGACTAGTCAAGTACGACAAGAAATTAAAATAATAATAATTATTAATTTATAATCATTTCGTACAATTTTATCGTATTTCAAGCGCTGGTGCTCCATATAATTCAAAGTATTCAATAAAATAACGATTCATAAATAATTGTAGTTGAGCAATTCTTTAGAACTATTTGTTATTACTAGTATCACCTGTGGTCGAAATTCGACCATTTGTATGCGTAAAATAACGAAATTCATTTTGTTTTTGATATAATTAATTGGAATTTAGTTGTATACAAATTCTTAATTCTTATATATGTATAAGTGTCTTAGTGTGGATCCCAGGACATAAGGGAATTAAGGGAAATGAAGAGACTGATCGCCTTGGAAAAAACAGCGTAGAAACAAATTTTATTGGATCAGAGCACTAATTATATAAGTGAGCTATGATATAGTTATGAAAAGAATGGAATGACTATGATTTAGATATCAGGACTGACACTTACAATATAAATAAGTTCTGATTCATATATAAAATGCAACTGATATGACTTGGATATTACAAATAAGACATACCTTGGGTTGATAATTCAGGCCTGAAATTCCATCCAAGCTGGGTGTGCATACGTAAAATCATGGACCTTTCAGCTGTATATCATAGCTATGACGGCATTGCAAAGAAATTTACTATTTGCAATTTTTTTGCGACATTCTTCAGTGGATCTTTTTCTGGTAGTAACTTTATCCCTGACATGTCGTACTTTGATAGCTTTAGAGGTACTGCTTCAACTACTTTCTCTAGTATACCAATTATTTATAATGATGTAGATAACCATCTCTCTCGCCTTAAGGATGTTTCTTCTCCTGGCCCTGATGATGTTCCTGCAGTTGTCCTCAAACGCGACTGTCTCTCTATTGCTGAGCCACTCTCCCTTCCCTTTCAAAGGTCGCTAAAAACTGGGATTTTCCCGAACGTATGTAAGGCCTCCTTTATCATTCCGACTCACAAAAGTGGTGCAAAATCTGCTGTTGTCGAGCAATAGCTAAACTGTCAGCCATTCCAAAGCTTTTTGAGTCTGTAGTGTATGAGTGTCTGTCGTTTCACTGTAAATCCCTGATTTCAAGTAAACAACATGGATTTGTCAAAAATAGGTCAACAGTCACTAATCTGATGGAGCTTACGAATAAATCTATTGTGGTTATTGAGGAGGGTAAGCAGGTGGATTGCATTTATACTGATTTTAGTAAAGCTTTCGGTAAATTACCCCATTCCATTATTTTGTTGAAATTAGACATATTGGGTTTTCCTACATGGTTTATTAATTGGATTAAGTCATATCTGCTTAATGAGCTTATCAAATTCTCTTTCATGACTTTACTTCTAAGCCATTTACTGCGCATTCTGGTGTTCCACAAAGAAGTCATTTGGGACCAGTTTTGTTTGTCTTGATGTTGCCTCTTTCTTAAATACTCTGAAGTACTTATTTATGCAGACGACATTAAGATCTTTAGGTCCCTTAGTTCCAACTCTGACAATTTTCTTCAAGAAGATTTGATTAATTTTAGCAATCGGTGTCGCCACAATGGTCTTCGTTTGAATGTGAATAAATGTCATGTTATGTCATTTACTAGGAAAGTCTCACCGTTTGTAATTACAGTAGAGTCTCACTAATCCGGATACGGCCTAATCCGGATCCTTCGGTAGTCCGGATGGGATGAAAAATTTAAAAATTTCCATTATGTTCCTTGTAATCCGGATCGACCGCAGTTTCGCTAATCCGGATTGCATGTTAAATAAAGCAATGATCAACACAGCTAATAAGCAATGATGGTAAAATTGTGACTTTGTTTCTTCCACCTAATAGCACTGCACTAGTCCAACCCATGGACCAAAACGCAATTCGTTTAACGAAATTGCATTATCGGAAAAGCCTCTTGGTGCACGTCCTGTCTTTGAAGGAAAATGACATTTCTAAAGTTATTAAAAATCTCACCATTAAGGATGCTGTGTTCCTCCTTGCGAATTCTTGGGATAAGTTGTCGTCCGATGCCATAGCAAAATGTTGTAAAAATATATTTTGCTTTTCAGTAGACAGGGATTTTGTTAATACCGAAAACAATTCAGATGTTGTAGAGAATCCAGATGATAACATTCCGTTATCAATTCTCAAGGAGAAATGGTTATCAGAGAATGAAGATGCCCAGGAAATAACAGAAATCGGAGTTCTGCTTCAGAAAATGAATGAAAATAATCAACCCTCACAATCGGAAATTTGTGACTGGCTCGTTGGAGATGACAATAATTTACCCCTCCACAGTGACGACAATTCCTCCGTTGAAGAAGTTGGCAGCGATGAACCAAAAATTAAACATGAAGACGCCATTAAAAACTTTAGTGCATGCATACAATGGGCAGAGGAAAATAATATTGAACTGAAGGGTTTAACAATTCTTAGAACGCTACGGCAGCTTGCAATGGAGCCTAAGCAAGGATGCATTCGTCAAACGAAAGTTACTGATTTCTTTAAATAAATTTTGAGTTCGTGTATATTTCATTACTTTTTACTTATTTCTAACGTTTATCTTGAAAGTATTGTTTTTGTTTTTTTGGAGATACTATATGTTTTATTTGTTGTAATAAATGAATAAGCGTTTGTAAATGTTTATCTTTAATAATTTTCATATACCTTTGGTAATCCGAATTCCTGCATAATCCGGATTGGGGGTGGCTTTAATTGATCCGGATTAGCGAGACTCTACTGTATATATTGTCTTAATGACTGTATTTTGGATCGTGTCAACTCTATAATTGACTTAGGTGTTACGTTTGACCATAAACTTGATTTTAGCTTGCATATAAATAAGATTGTGCTAAAAGGTAATTCTATATTGGGATTCACCACACGCTTATCCAAGAAATTTAACAATCCCTTTGCTATAACACCTTCGTTAGATCTCATCTTGAATATGCTTCTCAAGTTTGGTGTCCTTTTTATAATGAGTACATTGGTGGAATTGAATCAATTCAATGTAAATTTGTGAGAATAGCCTTATGCTACATTAATTAGAGTGACAGAATTCGTTTTCCTGCTTATATCGATCGACTTAAGCTTTTAAATATGTCGTCACTCTCGAAACGGCGTGATGTAGTTTTTGCTCATCAACTTCTTACAGGGTTAGTTGATTCTCCTACACTTTTGAGTTTGATGCAGTTTGCTGTTGGTCAATTTTTACCAAGGCAGCCTAGATTGCTACAGATTTGCTTTCACCGGACAAACTATGGTATGAATGAGCCGATTTCGCGTCTCGCGAGAGAAGTTAATGAGAATGCTGATGTATTCGACTTCTCTCTGTGTTTAAAGCGTAGACTTAATGCTAGTTGATGCCAATTTTTTGTCGATTTTTTATTTTGTGTTATTTATATTTATGTATTTGGTGTAGGGATGTTGTTGTTTGTTTCGTCCCTTCACTAAATGATGAGCCAGAGGATAATTCGATTTTCATCTTTTGAATTTGGAACCGTTTTATGGCAATTCCTTGCATTAAGGAATTCTGATTGTGATAACTAAGCTCTAATTGTACATCGTCAACGTACATGTTGCAGTGTTTTATAAAGAACGAAAGATCATTAATATAAATAGCGAAAAACAAAGGACCAACAATACTTCCTTGTGGTACACTATATTTTGTTTGCAAAAAAGGTGAAACTTGCTCTTTGACTGATACGGCTTGTAAGCGATTAGTAAGGTATGATTTAATCAAAGTGATTGAAAATAATAGTTTAGAAGTTTGTAAGTAAGGATATTGTGATCAACTTTATCAAACGCTTTGGAGAACTCCAACAAAGTGTGGTCACACGAACGTCCATTTGTACTCTGATATTGTCAGTGAAATTAAGTAGTGCAATAATACAACTATGGTGGGGTCTAAAACCTGGTTGTAAATCCGATATTAGATTATATGTATTTGCTAAAATTATATGATATTTGACTATCCATAAGTTTTCTAAAATCTCCAGAAAGATAAGACAAGATGGTAATCGGTCTGTACTGAGATAAATTAAGAGGTTTCTGAGGAACAGGAATGATTTTAGATTTCTTCCACGCACCAGAAAATGTTGATGTAGTGAAAATTGTGTAATTCTTACATATAAGTGTCATTCCCCTTCTTTAAATACTAAAAAAATGGACCACCATTTTCAATGTTCATGCTGTAAGTCAAGCAGCATTGTACGTATGAAGTACATAGATGGAGGACCGCTTGCATCAATTTATTTTACCTGCCTGTTTACACACGCCTTTTTTTGTGCACAGTACCTTTCGAATGATAGTTTCATTCCCCTCCTTGAAATACTAAAAAATTTTACCACAATTTTTGATTTTCACGTGGAATGCAGACTGATTACATCCTGCAATGTCTTTAACTACCATAGACTTGTGTGTTGATCACTTTATGAACGTGTGTTCACTTACTCAGCATAATATTAGCACTATTTATCGGGGGAAGATCGTCGGCTTGATTTTTCCAATGTCAGTATTTCTGGGATCAATGTTGGATTAGTGTCACCCGACCCTTAATACCCCCCTCCAGATCAACCTGCAAACAGAGTTATGTAATCCCTCTGTAATTGGTAAGATTAAGAAATACAATTTCTACAAGGAAAGTACGAACAAATTAGTTATGATTTTGGTAATGTTCACTGGCTTGAACTCTTTGGTAACAAAAGTTCTGATGAATCATCGACGCAACTATACTTCATTCTTAATGATATAATTCATCGTGTCATTTGTAGCATTTCATACTGCTATTAATTAGTTAATAACAGAGACGGTAGCAATGCAATGTTTTTATAGCCTGGCATAGTGATGGTTTGAGTTAGCAAATCTCATAAAACTACCAGGCATGCTTGAGTGTATTTTATCTGTAAGCAGTTCGGGAAATCCCTGTACGCTTCAATGAACGAACAGAACGCTTTGTAATTCGTCCGTAAATGTCGAAATACGGTTGAATTATTTGAGGATTCCTTCTATCGAGACACTATCACTCGCGACACGATAGAACTTCTTGGGTCGATCGAATTCGCATCGGTCGCAGGTAAACTGCCTATTCGAGTGACTACCCCGAGGTTTTAACCACTCGATTATTAGCGCTCTTCGTAAGAGAACTTTAAATTGGCAAAACTGTTTTCTGTGACAGCCGATTTGATAGTTCCCGGTTCTTTTGGGGTCTGTTTGGTTTGGCAATTCGTCATGAAGCAACGTTTGTAAATTGTTCAAATTTATTTTGAAATCCATGGTTCAATTCGAGAAAATATTTTATGAAGCACACTTTTGGCTAAATGGCTATGTCAATAAGCAGAATTACCGCATTTGGAGCGATGATAATCCACAAGCCATTGTCGAAACACCATTACATCCAGACAACGTCACCGTTTGGTGTGCTTTATGCGCCGGTGGATTCATTGGTCCATATGTCTTTAAAAATGATGATGGTCAGAACGTTACAGTCAGCAGTGAGCGGTACAGAGACATGATTACTAACGTTCTCGTGCCTCAATTGGTAGGCATTAATGTAGCAATCAATCATTTTTCCGAGATTGCTTCTTTTTTTTTCTAAGTAAAAGGTTCTTACGCTTGTTAAGGAGAAACTCCGATCTCAAAGCTCGAGTATAACTTGCTTTCAACTTCTTTCTAAACCCCGGAGCCTCGCCAAAATTTGAAATTGGCTTTATTTCAAAGATAATTTTATGGCATGTGGCCCCCGCTGCTGGCGCGTACATGGCGTAATCTGGAAGTCCAACTATAAACTAAGCAGATTGTGCACACCATATATTACTAACTACATTTAAAAAAATCACGATTCGCATGCGGACGAAGTTGCGGGTAATCGCTAATAAAAATATAGAAAAAGGTTTCACATATCTGCACATTTTCATCGAAATGGTTGAGAATGATCGGTTGAATTAACCACTGTACAAATGCACACAATTTATACCATAGTAGGCTCTACAAATTCAAAATCTAAAATTAAGTAAATTATATAATATAATATAAATATTTGACAGCTTATAAAAAAAGCTCCACGGTAGCTCTCCAAGTTTTTAAATAAAACGTTTTTCAAATTGCATTTGTAAAATTTTAAGATGCGTAAGTAGCTTAGATACACTTCCATTATGGAAATGTAATAGTTTTATAATTTTAGCATGGATACCTTCAGATGTTACAAAAAAACTGCCCCGAAATGCGGTCGTGGGTGGCCGCGATGCAGAAGGGAACAAGATCTACATTGGCAGGACTAGGATGAACGAAGATCTAGTACCTTGTAATATAATTCCAGCTACATCATCTGTGTTTGCAGTTCCATTGCATTCAGATGATGTGGTCATTCCGGAAAATTTTGAGGTATTGTGTGGAGATGCTACGACCTGGTCCAGTGATCAAAACGGGTCCGTTCCTGGAAGTGCTCTAATAGCCGGTCGATCGAAAAAGGTGAAGAACTCTATGTTGGTCGAATATCGCATGAAGGCGCATTAATTCCTGGAGTAATACAACCTACAAAAAAAGAATTGCGCGTTCCGTACGGAAAGCAAGTTCTTCATGATTCCGAATACGATGCTCTTGTTGTCAGGATATGCGAGAATAAATGCGGCAGTTGTATCATTTTGTAGCAGTCAACCAATATTTTAAAACATATTTTTTCTTATTCTTTTATTTGATATTTTTGAACGAACAAATTTTTTCAAAATTCTTTAAAAAAAAATAGTTTGTAAATTATGCAAACTATCGTTGATTTTATAAATTTTTTGCACAAGGGCATCTTAGTGGTCTGCAAACGATTCCCGCAAGAAATATAATAAATATGAATTCATGTTCGATTCTTTTAGCTATTTTGGACTTTCGATAATGCAAAGATTTTGCCCTGCCAAACTGAAGTTAAAATAAACTGCCAACATGTCGAGCGCAACTTTATTATTCTTGGGACAACTGAGGATGCGTGGAAAGTCAATATGCAGGTTAGAGTGGTTAGAGAAGACTAAATGAAAGGGAGTTCTAGGGCAGGGCTGTTGTCAATTAAAAACTTATTCGCTGCAATACAGACATATAATCAATATTTCATTCATTTATTTATTTATACAAGTTTTAGTTTTTATGAGGGGAGAGGGGAGGGGTGATAGTAAGGGTGGATGAATGTTAATAATTTTTTAATTGGTTGCTTGAACGTCCAATATTCTCTGTATAGAATGTCAGTTTCATAGACGAAGTTGCATAGAATTTTCATAAAATTCGATGTATTTTACAGTCACGAAACCTAACATTTGTATGGAAGGGTGTAGATTACCTCCTCTACTCTCTTGGATACAAATGTTTATGAATGTAAAATACACCGAATTCTATGAATATTCTATTCAACTTCGTGTATCGAATTGTAATTTATTTCGTTTCTCTTGTAAGGGGCTTGTATAAAATTTCAAGATCGTGGCTTTTAGTTTGTTGGTTATTAGTTGATTTAATGAAATTGGTCGAAATCATAGTTTTGTATGGGACGGGGTAGAAGAGCAAGCGTGATTTCAAAACTTTTAAAGCAACTTCATTTGAATTATTTTTATAAGTTTCTATGCAAAATTTGAAATTGATAGCTTTTAAGAGTTAGCTGATAACTTATTTCTTAAAAATGCTCGAAAAAATAATTTTGTATGGGAGGGGGTAGAGGAGGTTGGGGAAGCGTAAAATTTGTGAGGCAATTTTCTTTCTTTTCTCTTGAACGGTGCTAGTACAAAATTTCTAGTTCGTAGCTTAAATTTGTTGATTAATGAAATTGATCGAAATCATACTTTTGTATGGGAGGGGTTAGAAGGCTAGGCGCGATCTCAAAACTTTTGACGAAATTTCGTTTCAACTATAAAACACCTTGTGTACCTTAGACCCCCTTCGGTGCATAACAATTGTGGAACAAATTATTATTTTCTTTATATGTTTATCAAATAGATGTATTTACATGGAAAATTTAAACTTTGTATCTACCAGGGCCGTAAGAAATCACTCAAAATTTTTGACATATTTGCTTACGACCTCTCTCTCTTTACACCCCCAACTTAAAATTTTCACCAAAATTAAAGATTATGTACAATCTACAATCTGACAAAATTTCAAATAGTTGATTGTATCGAATTCGCCAATCCTTCCTTAACTGCTCCGTACACTTTGCAAAGAATTTTTCGCTTAAACGTGTCGATTAAATTCTCCGACACCCGAGTCAAGGTCCACGTGTCGCATCCATATAGCAGCACAGGACGAGTTAATATCTTGTAGATGCGTAGTTTATTACTTCGATGAATCGTCCTTATGTGGACGACCGCATAAAATGCTTTGTTAGCTGCCGTGATTCTTCTTTGTATTTCATGTCGTTCATTGCCGTGCTTTGTGAGAAAGGCTCCCAGGTATACGAATTCATCCACCTGCTCGAATTTGTATTCACTCATAGTAATATTCTGTCTCTCTTGGAAAGTCCTTCGTGTCTGAGTCATGTATTTAGTTTTCGCTTCATTGACCATGAGCCCTATTTCACCCGCTGCCGACTTCAACTGCTGGAATACCTCGTTAACGCAAAGTATCGATCGGGCCAGAATATCCACGTCGTCTGCGTACGCCACCAAATGCGCGGATTTTACGAGTAGCGTACCTCTGGTGTCCACTGAAGTAACTGAAGTTGCCTTCCTGACGACATACTCGAGCACCAAGTTAAAGAGCATGGCGGCGAGACCATCTCCTTGTTTGAGACCTGACTCCATTGGGAAGCTTTGAGTTAACTGGTTTTGGATTTCTACTTGGCACTCATTGTTTTCCATCGTGACTTTTATTAACCGAACTAGTTTTGGTGGTGGAACACCTAGTTCAATCGTTATTCTATGCTTGACAAAAATCGATGAACAGGTGGTGCACATTAAAATCATACTCCCAGAATTTTGCTAGCATCTGTTTTACTGAGAATAGCTGGTTCGTTGTCGATCGACCGGATGTGAAGCCACCTTGATATTTCCCTGATGATGTTAGCGTATTCACTGAGTCTTCGTTCGAATATTTTTGTTAAAATTTTAAAACACGTACGCAACAATGATATTCCTCTGCAATTTTCACAACGCAGACGGTCACCCTTTTCGTATGCCAGACATTTAATACTTTTCCGCTAATCATCGCGTAATTTTTCAGTTCTCCAGATTTAAAAAATTTATATATTCAACTGGTGAGCTCTGTTCCACCTTCTTTCAAGAGTTCTGCAGGGATTTCGTCAATTCCGGGCACCTTGCTCGATCTTAAATTATGTAGGGCTGTCTCTACTTCATATATAGGTTGGAGCAATGGGAAATTGATCTCCATCTGGATCTTCAGGAATTATAAAAAGTTCAGTCTGTGATGTCGTTCCATTTAACAATATTCGGAAGTACTGAACCCATCGTGCATTGATTTCGGTAGCGTCGCTTATGATGTTGCCTTCTTCATTCTTACAGAGGGTAGTTTTTACCCTTGTTAGCTATGCGACAGCGGTATTTAGCTCAAACAAGAAACTAAGTAGTACGAGTCACAGTTCGCGCAACGTAGAGTCCTAACATCTAGAATGCTGGAGGTAGCCTTTTTTTCGATGAGAACGTGGTCAATCAACGCTCACGTCATTTTATGAATCTGTCAATGCGGGAAGCAGGTGGAGCTTATGACTAGGTTCTTACTGCTGGCGAAGTCAATAAGTCTTTGGCCATTGTTGTTTGTTTCATTATGGAGGCTATGCCGTCCTGTTACGCCCCTATGAAATAGTTCGTTACCAATTTATTAGAACTTTGATGTCATTGGAGGGCAAACCGTCAAAAGTGCTGTCAAGTCGGGGATATAATTCGTCTGTAATAACATCATCTTTCTCCTCTGACCGCTTTTAAGGATGAAAAAAAAACAGCAATAAGGTAAATGTCCCAATTATGAATAATGTAACTTTTTCTGGAGATTATTTTGAGTTATATAGCGTTGGAACTCTCTGAAATTGATTTTACTGCAATTATATGGTAGAATAAATTGTTGTAAATATAAATTCAAATTGAATTTCACTTTTTGCAAAAAACGGGTCTTATTTTACCATTTGTATAAAGTCTTTGAAATGTCCCAGTAATGAATAGCTATATCCATTGCTCTAGTTATGAATATATTGCTGTACCAGTTATGAATATAAAAATAAGCTCGATTGATTGAAGGGTACATTTTTATTGTGTTAAAATAAAAACAAATAAATTCTTTTAAAGCATATAACATTTTATATATTATATATGTATAAATAAAAAAAAATGTTTCTAACTCTAATGATGAACTTATAAAACTATCAAAAAAAATAATCATTTTCATTTTGCTGGTAGTGTAAATAAATTTCATTGATAATTGAAGGAATTACATTGGCTTTCTGTATTTTCTAATTTCTGGAACTAAGAAACATTCTCGTTGGTTGAAAGATTGTGTTTTCTTCGGCCAAAATAAAGTGGTTTTGAACGGCGTTGAGATACCTGGTGGTATATTTTCATCTTCTAGAAAAGTGACTGATTTAGGTGATGTACAGCTAATATCAATTGGACCTATCTGCGAAGCGCCTTGTTCAGGTGCACTTATTTCGAATGGAATAGGCTGGACTGTTGTCGTTTCCAAATCCATGTTTGTCAATTCTGTCAATTGGACTTCATTATTTTTTTCGAGTTCCATTTCTATCCACGTAGAATTACTAAGAAGAAGCTCGTTTTCTTTTTCAATAACCAATGATGTTCCAGATAGTAAGGCTGATGTCTCTATAGTTGGCGTTGAGCATGGTTGTGGCGAAATAAATTGATTAGTGTCGGCATTTTCGATCTGTATATGCCGAGGAGTTGAAGTTTCTCTGGAATTTCTGCTTCAAAAAGTGCCACGAAGCTAGATTTATCATGGAATTCACGACTATGATGCGTAGTTATGGTTTCGGAAGCTTTAACTCCTTTTATAATTTTGCTGTAATTAATACCATTTGCGTTTAACGGATACAGGCGACAAGCACGAAATCCATTTTGGAGAGTCTGTACTTTGACAGATTTTAATACAGAATCAAGTAACTTTGGAAAATCAAATTTTGTAAGACGCATCAGTTCATTTTCTACTCTCCATTTGTGAACGGCTTCTCTCCACGTGCTTTTTAGTGGGTGGAAAACTGCCACGCCTGTAGAATATGGGTTGCATTTGGAAGAAGCGCAATGAGAACAATTCTTTTCTCTGCACAAAACTTACTCAATTCCAATGTCATGTGGCTAGTATGACCATCTACAAATAATATAATGGGGAATTCTATACCCTTGCTGATAACCGAAGGATAGAATACGTTAGAAATATATTCATAAAATGTTTCCCCCGTCATCCACCCATTGTCAGACATTCCAAGTCGCCAGTTTGTTGGTGTGCTATTAACTATACCTCGGGGAATTCTCTTATATGCAAGTAATACCATCGGGGGTGGCATTTCTTCTGAAGCACTGCCAGCTAATAAAACTGTTACACACTCCTTGTCGTCATTACTACTAAAGTTGTATACAGCCTTCTCACCTTTTTACGAACAAGAACTCTTTTTTCTTTAGGTGATAAAAAAAACGGTTTTTCGTCGATATTAAATATTCTGCTTGGATATTCCAATACTGGTGATAAACCATTTGAAGAAATGTATGATTCTATTTCGTCAAACCATTTCCGAATACTATTTTCAGTTACCGAGGCTCGTGCAGTGGTTAAGTTTTGCGACACACGTGATGCAATTTTGGATGGCGTCTTAAAAAAGCGTTAAACCAATGTCGCCCTAAATAAATATATCACAAAAAATTAAATGAAGTGGTTCCGTTTCTAACGAAATTAATAAATACCCACTAGGCTTATGGTAGAATCTTTAAAGATTGTTTTTCTTTTCAGCTTTTTAAAGTTGAACACTTTCCAGAAGCTGTTCTTTTGTCACTGGAAATTCTGCATCTCCTAAATGTAAGAACCATCGTTCAAATGTGTTTCCTCTTCCGTTGACAAAATAGTCATTGGACCCATTTTCCTGGCCAGTGGCCTTTCCCCTTTACTTTTGTAGTAAAGAGTCGTAAATGGTATTCCGTGAGCCTTACTCGCTTGACAAATGGACGATCCATTTTTTACTGCTTTTAAAGCATCAAGCAAATCATTTTCCGCGTATTTAAATTTCGGCGCCATTATTTAAGAACCTAAGGTATAAAAATATGTTACACAGAATTTCAAATGATATGTGATGCATGAAACAAAGCACATTTAGCTAGTGATGAATAGTACCTATGACCTAATAATGAATATATGTGCAAGTTAGCAATTGAAGTTCCTGGCACGATATTAAAGAAGAAAATAGTATATTCAACATTGCTCATTCTAAGCCTTATAGAATACCCCTTATTTTCTTAATCAGATATTTTAAAACCCGTCTAAGAAATTTAATATTATCTTTGACTTGCGATTTACCTAGTAATGAATAATTGCATTCATCACTGGCTCAAACGATATAAACTATGTCCCAGTCATGAATAACTAGAAATTAAGCTATAAAATATGAAAAAATATATACCTAGTCGTGCCATAAGTTCTGTCACACGTATATGGGCAATTTTTGTATAAATGAAAAAGAGTTTTTGACAAAGGAAAATATATTTTATTTTGGCATACTAATGGAAGTAAAATAAGCAACAAATTATTCAAAGTGGCCGCCTTTAGCCTTAACACAGCTCTTTAATCTGTTGGGCCAGTCATCGATAGCAGTACGCACTGTTTCTAGCGGAAAATTAGCTACTGCTTCTGTCAAAGATCGCTTAAGGCTCTCGATATTTGGGTGTCGTCTCGTGCACACCATGGACTCTAACTCCGCCCACAGTTTGTAGTCCAGGGGATTCAAATCTGGGCTCCCAGAAGGCCATTCCGTCGCCCTTATAAACTGTGGAATATTGGTTTCCAACCACGCTTGTGTGGTTCGAGCTTTGTGGGCTGGCGCAGAATCTTGCTGGAAAACCCAATGTCGATTGTTGAATAGCGTAGAGTTCAGCGGCTTCACACATCTCTTCAGGATGTCCGTTTGATAATTTTTCGCTGCAGTTTTTACGCCTTTTTCGCAAAAATGAAGCTCGGTGACCCCTTCGTAGCTGACACCCCACCATACCATGACTGATGCTGGATGATGTCCTCGCTGTACCCTAGTGGCAACTTCTCGGGCTTCTGCGGAGCTGTGGGCATACACCTTATCATTTTGGCGGTTGAAATGTTCCTCCACCGTAAAAATTTTTTCATCGGTAAATAAAATTTCTCGATGTTTGTTGTTGCCGTACCGCCGAAGGAGCTCTTTCGATCTGGTGCTCCTAATTTGCTTCAACTGCTCAGTCAGCAAATGTCCCGTTGATCGTCGAAAGGCACTCATCCCGAGGTCAGATTTTATAATGCGAGACATACTTCGGGTGGAGATGTTCATCTCTCGAGCCATGATTCGTTGTTTACGAAGCGGATTTCGACGAATTCGACTCTCGACCGTTTTGATGGCAGCAGAAGAACGTACATCACGCGGACGTCCAGAACGAGGTCGATCTTCAATAGTCTGGATCGCGTTATATCTCTGGATCGCACGATACACAAATCTTTGCGTTATTTTTAACGGGCACAACAACTTGAAAATTTCACTCGCGGATTTTCCACACTTATGTAGTGCAATCACTGCAGTTCGGTTTTCTATTACACCCCATTCCATCTTCACACGTTAACCAACACACTTTAAATGACCATCAACTGTCAACAACATTATGACGTTTATAAAACTGGCCGATATTGAAATGTCACTCATAAAATAAAGTTGTTGCCAATGTGAGAAATTATGTGACAGAACTTATGGCAGGACTAGGTATTTACATAAATTTATGAATTCCTTGAAATTTAAATTATCAGTCGCAACAGTATTTTGTCTCTGAAGCCACAGTTTTAATACTGTGCTCAAAGATTTCGATTTCACTTCCTCTTAACACAATGAACAGTCAACAACTGATGTTGCTTAATGTCTTGCACTTCCGTTAAGCTTAATCATTTTCCGAGCAATAATGTTACTACGGTAAATCGGAAAAATAGCGACTATTTAGAAAACTTTCGTCAGTTTGATTTTTAATTGATGGTTTTAATAAGAATTGAACTATTTGCTTAAAATTCAAAATAAACTGACATATTATTCATTATTGGGACATTATTCATTACTGGGCCGTTTACCTTATGTGTAAACATATACTGGAGCGATTTAGCTAGGTCGAAAATGATTTGCTCTAGCTTTGAAATAATCGCTCAAGCTAGGGAGCTCTAACGTGAAATTTTTAATGAAGTGTAACCAATTTTCAAATTTTTGCTCTAGATGTACTGTAGATAGAGTGCGCTCTAACTAGATTTTACTCTAACGTGGAGTTGATCTTTTATGATGCAAGTAGCAAGTTTTGGAACTTAGCGTCTCATATATAAACATACATGTATATATAAATAGAAAAAGTACTTTACTTTTCAGTTTTGGTATCATTGGAATCGAGCTATGGAGAACGACAATTGTGTTAATTTTTTTGAATATTCTTTTTTGGTGCCTCCTGGAGTGTATTAAAAATGAGATAATTGTGTTTCATAACAAAAAAAAACTGTAACCGTTTTTCCCACAAAAAATATCCATAAAAATAGATCTAAAATTCATCCGCAGGTTTTTGTCAAATTCTGTGTTGGTCCCTGCTGCTTTTATACACAAGAACCAACTTCTCCAACTTCTAAGGCCCGAGAATCCTGTGTTGGTCCCTGAAGTAGGCGACCTGCTGCATTTTGTTATTTTAGAAAGACGTGAGTACCTATGTAATTTGTATATTTTACGACTATTAAGCGTGATATTCAAGAACTACATATTTTTTAACTGACATCAACTGACCCTATTTTCATCTCTTAACCATAGATATGTGCTACTTAACGATTTCAAAAGATCTTTGTGTCATCTCGAAAACATCTATTTCAACATATTTCGTTGTGTGTATTGAATTTCAAAAGCAACCCGAACTATTGATCTTCATTATCAAAGTAGCAGCATGACAAATCCACCAGACAATATGGAATTTGGTTTCAGATCGGTTATTTTCTTATTATTTTGTCCAGCACACACACATCATACTCATTAAATCCGAGTTGCAAGTGTAGATATTTCGGTTAATGGCATTCTCTTGCACTTAGCTCACTTAACATAGTCGGGTCAATTTAACAAAACAATTTCCGATAGTTTTCCAACGCATTTTACTTCGTCGAGAAGAACCGGACTTTGTTGACTTCTTCACGCTGTTGTGGGACAACATATGGAGGTTGAGAAAACAAATATTTATTCGTTGCTACGGAGTTATTCCAGGTCCGATATTTTGTTTGACACTCGAGTGCCGATAGTTATTGAATGTTTGCTAGGAATACATAAAATACCTGTAACAAATAAACTGAAATATATGAGGCGAGAAATTTTCCCACCGATGATTTGAATTCTAAACAGTGAAATAGAATTGAAACGTTCAACAATGTTTCATGTCGTTTAGAAAAAGTTAATGTGGTCAAGATAATAAGAGACTCGTTTTTATTGGCAAGAAACACATGCAATAGAATTTTAAAACGTGCTAGGTTCGAGCATGACCAAAAACTTCGGCTTGAGATTTTTGAAAAGCCCAAGAATTTCAGATCTTTTTGAGTATTTGTGGAATCGGTCAACAATAATTTTATATCAAGCTCAACACCCCATGTTCGTGATCGCGACCGCACTGATGACGATCCTATGGAAAAAGCAAAACCTTTCGGCAACGAGTTTCACAGTCAAGTCAGAGTCCTCGTCAACTTCCACCCTCCGATTTTACGCTGCCACCTCTTCGTTTCCGGACTAGGGTTATTTTCAAGATCCTGCCAGAGCTCAATGCTAACAAGTCTGCAGGTTCAGATGGCACTCCCCCATTGTGCTTGAGAAATGTGCTTCATCTCTGGCTAAGCCCCTTCGCAATCTATGGTTATTAAAATAAACTTAAGGGGTCACCCTTTAATGCGCAATGCACAGTATATTCGACATGGGTAAGGGAAGCAAGTGGAAGTAGGGAAATTAGAAGGGAAACACAGGAGCGAAGAGTTTGAAGTTGCGAATGTTCATTCCCAAGAAAGAATGTAAAGCGAGCCCCGCTAACTATCGCCATTACCTCAGTGCTTCCAAAGGTATTGGAAACTGCTATTAATCGCAGAGTAGTGAACTACCTTGTGGAAAAAAAACCTGATCCACGATCGCCAATATAATTTCCGTTTCAGGACGTTCAACGAGAGATCTCCTAGTGCATCTAATTGAACGTTGAAGGGCCAGTACTTGCGCTTGACATTGCGAAAGCGATTGATAGAGTTTGGCATAAATGTCTCATAGCTAAGCTTAAAGCCTTTGGCTTTAACTAGTCTCTCCTTAAATAGATTGAGAGCCCCCTCTTTGAGCGCTTCACACGAGTTGTACTAGAAGGAGTTACTTCTGCTCCCTTTTCTATTGATTCCATCATCCCTCAAGGCTCAGTCTTATCACCCACCTTCTTTTTAGTAAAATAATAAAATTAAAAGATCTTTTGTTGTTAACTTTCAATACTATCCATAGTTTCGCTGATAACAGCGCGCTTGACACCATCTACCAATTTGGCTCCCTTGCGGAGGCTCATCCGACTTCAGTGTCCTTATGTCGTAATTCAATAGGATCATTAAACTCTGACCTCAACTTAATCCTGGAATGAGGAAGGCAAAACAGAGTAGAGTTTAATACCTCAAAAACCCAGTCCTGTCATCTATCTTTAAACCATAGTGTAGGCCGCTATAATGTCCTTAAATGCCGTACTTTCTGCAGACATGAACGTTACTTGGTGTAAAATTTACACATGATTTTTATACTCTAAATGAAATCTGAGAGTATTATAAGTTTCCTCTAAATGTTGTAACGCTAAGAAATAAGGCTCGGAGAAAAAATGAATGATGCAAAAGTTAATATTATCACTCAAAAATCTCAAAACCGGATGACCGTCTGTCCGTCCGTCCGTTCGCTCTCTAGCTCGAGAACGCGTTGAGCTAGAAAGCTCAAATTTTGTACACGTCGTTTTTGACGAAAAAGTAAGGTCGAGTTCGCGAACCGGCCAAATTTCTCCACCCCTTCTACCCCCTCCCATACAAAAAGACTCATTTTCAATCATTTACAATAATCAAGTTTCCTTGGAAACTAACAAAGCTAATGATTTGGAATATATTATTATACTCTAGATGAAATCTGAGAGTATAGTGTGTTTGCCTTACCGTTTGTAACGCTAAGAAATAACGCTCGCACAGAGCCGCCAAGGGTATAGAAATATTTGTTGTCGCTCAAAAACCTCGATTCCGTGTGACCGTCTGTCTGTCTGTCTGTCTGTCTGTCTGTCTGTCTGTCCGTCTGTCCGTCTGTGCGTCTGTCTACAGCATAACTCTCGAAAGCTTTGAGCTATAGTGCTAAAAATTTTTGTGTGACATTTTTAGCAAAAAAGTAACTTTAAGTTCGTGAATGGGCCACATCCTCCCACTCCTTCTACCCCCTCCCATACAAATTTCATAAAATTTCGAAAAATTAATAAATTGATTTTCTTTGAAACTATTTGAGCTATCGACTTGAAGTTTAGGTCAAAGTATTATGACTTAGATGTCATTAATACCACGGAATATTGACCCGATCCCTTTACTCCTTCTACCCCCTCCCATACAAATGGTCAATTTTGAAAAATACATATTTTCGATTTTCATTGAAACTAGTAAAGCTGAAAAAACGAAATTTTGTCAGAATTAATTCTACTATAATTGCAATTTATTTTAAAAATAATTATTAACTTCACCTTACTCCTTCTACCCCCTCCCATACGAATTTCACGAAATTTTTAAATTTAAATTAAATTATTTTTCTTCGAAACTGTTAAAGCTATCAACTTGATATTTTGTATAAAGTATACAAACAGAAATATTAATAATGCCGAAAAAAGTTGTTTTGATCTGTACACTCCTTCTACCCCCTCCCATACAAATGCATAATTTTTGTTAAATGTATTTCATCGATTTCCATTCAAACTAGAAAAAGTACAAACTTCAAATTTTGCCAGAATTCATTTTTTAATAATTGAAATAAGTGATAGAAAAAAATTATCAGCTCCACTTCACTCCTTCTACCACCTCCCACACAAATATCTCTATTATAAATTCAAGAAAAGCATTTCTCGTTCAAATATATGAGAGCTATCGACTTTGAAATTGAATCAAAGCATGGTGATAAGGATGATGATAAGCAGTTTCAAAATCATCTTTAACGCTCCACTTCCTCTGCCACCTCCCATACAAATGCCTCAATTTAAGGGAAACTATGACCAATTTCTTTAAAAATAATGAAAACTAAAAACTTTAAATTCAGCAAAAAAAATTGTGCATGCAATGTCCGGTGTCATATACGAAAATACAAACCTCCCCCTCTACTTCTACCACCTCCCATGCAAAAGTTTCTATTCACTATTCGAAAGAATTTGAGATGACATATTCTCCGGTATATTAAAGTCATTTCCATCTCATCTAGAGTATCATATGATTGGGCTTTAAGCCCAATCATAATTCTGTTATGTTTTTTATCATAAATTTGCTATACAGTATAAAAATTATTTGAATTCCCCCACTCCTTCCACCATCTCCCATACAAGCTGCACTTTTTCATGAAACACTCTAAACCGATTTTCTCAGTACGTATAACATATGTATATCGATCTGAAATTTTGTACTAAATTCTTAATTAGTATTATCATTAAAATCAGAAAAAATGATAACTAATTAGCTTTACTGCTTCTAGCCCCTCCAACATAATATGCCACAATTTCCCACCCTTCACAAAAAATCGATTTCCTTGAAAAGTACGAATGTTGCTAATCTGAAATTTAAGAGATGCCAATTTTATGTTATTTATAGTTTTTTTCTGAAAAAATATCACTTAAATCCCTCCACTCCTTCTACCACTTC
Organism: Chorisops tibialis; assembly: GCA_963669355.1. Lineage (NCBI taxonomy): Eukaryota > Metazoa > Arthropoda > Insecta > Diptera > Stratiomyidae > Chorisops > Chorisops tibialis. The sequence goes on from OY770263.1 coordinate 215,389,507, forward strand.
CCATACAAACTACACAATTTCACTAAATCTAACACACTAATTTTCTCAGTACCTATTCAAATTTGGAGCTAACATTTTGTACAAAGCATTTTTATAGCTACTCTAGCATGATGGGAATAAAATTAATTCAATGCTATCACCCTTCTACCACACTCCATACAAAATTTTTTAGTACCACAAAAATTTCGATTTCATCTAGAGTATCGTAAGATTGGGCTTTACGCGCAATCGTAGCCCTGTTATGTTTTTTTTAAGGCACCGAGTATAATTTAGGTCACCCTTTAATGCATTGCACAGTTAAGTCGGGATTAAAATTTGGTGTATTACGGAAATTCGGATGGAGGGAGACGGAATTGACGATGAACATTATTCTTGAAGGACTGGAGGTTACACCCGTTCGAAAAAACGTTAGCCGGCAATGCGTTCTAGAGTCTGGATTTTCGGGAAATGAATGAACACCTCAATTTCACTGTACGGGAAGATAAAAGTTTGACTGTATACTGGTGTGCAATTTCCGCTCGACGAGTATGTCGTGGAAAAGTGTAAAGTGGAGGAATAAGTGCGCATAGTTCTGAACTGCATTTACTATGGAAGTAGCGATAGTAAATGCTGAGTACTCCGACATTTCTGCGATGCTCGAGGGAGTCAATAGAAGCCGTAATGGTGTCATCTCCAATTAGTCGGAACGCATGTTTTTGGATTCGATCGAGCAGCGCAAGGTTAGTTTTGGGAGCCCCAGCATAAAGATACGAGTTGTACTCTAAGCGAGGTCGAACGTAGGTCTTGTAGATGGATGGTAGCTAAGTCATGAGGCGTATTTTTTGACTCCAATTGGGATGGTTATTAAACTTTACACCTAAAAGGATAAAATCTTCGGAAGAGGAAAGTTGTACGCCATTAAAGTTTACATTAGAAGACGACGCTGGAACATCACGTTTAAGGAAAAGATGCGGCATTGAACTCTACTATATTTTTCCTGCCCCATTCCAGGATTAAATCGAGATCGAGTTCAGCGAACAGAATAACTCTCTGCAATTGGAAGTAATAGAATGCTTGTATGATTCCGCAGCAGAGTCAAATTCGTAGTTGTTATCTAAAATACTGTCATCTTCAAAACTATAGATCGAAGACAATAGATCGTTAATAAATACTAAGAACTGAGTCGGCGATAAGACAGAACCCTGAGGGACACCGAAAATTATTGGGAAGGAGGAAGAAGTAACGTCATCTAATACTACTCGCATAGTGCATTTGGACAAGAAACTCTTAATCCATTGCATGAGGTTATCATCAAGACCAATGGCCGTGAGCTTAACAAGAAGACATTCATGCCAAACTCTGTCAAAAGCTTTTGCAATGTCAAGCGCAAGAACTTGACCTTTGCCGTATTTATGCAAGCAACAGTTCCAGCGTTCCGTCAGAGATACCAAGAGATCTCCCGCCGATCTTCCAGAACGGAAACCATATTTAACGATTTTGCAGTTGACAGCAGTTTCCATCACTTTCTAGAGCACTGAAGTAATGGCTGTTGGGCGGGAGTTAGCGGGGTTCGTTTTGCTTCCTTTCTTCGGAATTGGCTGAACATTCGCGACTTTCTACAATTGTGGAAAGCACCCAGAAGAGTAGGATAGATGTAAAAGATCGCGAAGAGGTTTAGCCAGAGAAGAGGATCATATTTTAAGGGTAACGGGGGGAATGCCATCAGGGCCACCGGACTTGTGAACATTGAGCTTTTGCAGAATCCTGGATAGGAGACGAGTGCGAAAATATAGCGGAGGCAGCGAAAAACCAGATGGTGCTGCGAAAGGAGGGGTTCGGTTTGAAGATGGTAGTGTGAAGTTTCTTGCGAAACTAGCTGCCAATATGTTAGCTTTCTCAACAGAATCAATTATGGTACGGTCACCATCTACGAGTTGTGGTGTTGATGAAGAGATGAAATTATTGTTAACCGTTATGGTCAGAACGTAGTTCCTTCCTGCAGTTACTATGGAAATATCTATAGTAAATGCAGAGTACTCCGATATTTCGACGATGCTCAAGGGAGTCTATTGGGGCCGACATGAGACTATTTCCAATTAATCGGAATGCATTTTTATACTCTAGATGGAATCTGAGAGTATTATAAGTTTGCTCTAAGGTTTGTAACGCCAAGAAATAAGGCTTGGAGAAAAAAATGAATGATACAGAAGTTCATAAAATCACTCAAAAATCTCAAAACCGGATGTCCGTCCGTCCGTCTGTCCGTCCGTCCGTCCGTCCGTCTGTCCGTCCGTCTGTTCGCTCTCTAGCTTGAGAACGCGTTGAGCTAGAAAGTTCAAATTTTGTATACGTCGTTTTTGACAAAAAAGTAAGGTCAAGTTCGTGAACGGGCCAAATCGCTCCACCCCTTCTACCCCCTCCCATACAAAATGACACAATTGCGCAATTTGACAATTAACGGATTTGCTCGAGAAGTATAAAAGCTATTGGCCTGAAATTTGGAATATATTACTTTTATGATAATATCAATCTACCGTATAAAAATTATGCATGTCCTCCTCCTCCTTCTACCACCTCCCATACAAACTGTACTTTTCATGAATTACTATAAGCCAATTTACTCAGTGTGTATAAAATTTAGCGGGCTGACATTGTGCACCATATATTTATTTAAAATTGTTAGTAAGGCCAAAAAAAATTAGACGATTAGCTTCACCCCTTCTACCCCCTCCCATACGAAATGACCCAATTTCGCAATTTGACAATAAATGGATTTAATCGAAAAGTATAAAAGCTATTAGTCTGAATTTTGGGATATATTACTTTAATAATTATATAAATCTACTGTAGAAAAATTTATCTGCGTCCTCCCTCTCCTTCCACCCCCTCCCATACAAACTACACTTTTTCACGAAATGCTCTAAGACAATTTTCTCAGAAGATATAACATTTATAGAGCTCACATTTTGTAATAAATACTTAATTAGTATTATCACTAAGATCAGAAAAAAACATTTGATTAGCTTCACCCCTTCTACCCCCTCTCATACAATATGACACAGTTTCCCAACTTCACAAAAAATCTATTTTCTTGAAAAGTATAAATGTTACTCATCTAAAATTTAAGAGATGTCAATTTTATGATATTCTTAGTTATTTCTGAAAAAATCACTAAAATCCCCCTACTCTTTCTACCACCTCCCATACAAACTGCACATTTTCACTAAATCTAACACATTAATTTTCTCAGCTCCTATTCAATTGTTGGAGTAAGCATTTTGTATAAAACATTTTTATAGCTACTTTAGCATGATGGGGAAAAAATTAGTTCAATGCTATCACCCCTTCTAACACTCCCCATACAAAATTTCTTGGGATCACAATAAATTCTATTTCATCTAGAGTATCGTAAGATTGCGCTTTACGCGCAATCGTAGCCCTGTTATGTTTTTAAATACGATCAAATAAAGCTAAGTGTGATTTTGGGACCCCAGGCCAAACATGTGAGTTATACTCAAGACGTGGACGGATATAAATTGTTGTTAAATTTTACATCTAGTAACGTAAAGTCTGCAGAATTTAAGGACATATTAGCAACCGATGTCAGAACGTAATATTTAAGAGATAGATGACAGGACTACGTTTTTGAGGCATTAAACTCTACTCTGTTTTTCTGCACCATTCCAGGATTAAACTGAGGTTAGAGTTCAATGATTGTATCGACTCATTACGACATAAGACCACCGATGTTGGACGAGCTTCCGCAGGAGAGTTAAAGTGGTAGATGTTATCTACACTCCTGTCATCTGCGAAACAGTGAATAGGTTTGAGAGTAGACGAAAGGAGGTAGTTTATGATGACTAAAAAGAGGAGATAAAATTAAGTCCTAAGGGACGCCGGAATCAGGCTGCAGAAGTTACTCCGTCCAGTACGACTCAAATAGAGCGCTCGGGAAATCTCAATCCATTGACGAAACGTATTAAAACCAAAGGCCTTTAGCTTGGCTAAGAGACATTTGTGCAAACTCTGTCAAATGCTTCGGCGATGTCCAAAGCAAGAACTTGACCTTCACCAAATTTGTGGATGCAGGAATTCTAACGCTCGGTAAGATAGACCAGGAGATCGCCTGTAGAACGAACCCGAGTGAAATTCATATTGACGATCATGAATGAGATTTTTATCCACAAGAAAGTTTACTGTCTTGCGATTGACAGCAGTTTCCGTTACTTTTGAAATGGTAATAGCTATGGGGCGGTAATTAGTGGGGTTCGCTTTGCTTCCTTTCTTCGGAATCGGCTGAACACTCGCGATCTTCTAGATCTGAGGAAAGTTATTTCTGAAAAAATCACTAAACTCCTACCACCTCCCATATACTAATTTTCTCATTTACTATTCCATTTTTGAACTTTAAATCATGTGTAAAACATTTTTATCGCTACGAAAAAAAAAAACAATTCAATAATGTCACCCCTTTTACCACTCCGATACAAAATATTTTAAGATCACAAAAATTTCTATTTCATCTGGAGTATCGTAGTCCTGTTGTGTTTTTTTTTTTTGACATTTCGCTAGTAAAGTTTAATACTTTCTTACTTTCAATTTCGTATCCTTAGAGATAATCGAGATATTAATTTTGAAGTGCTTTTTGTCACCCCCTGACTCTCTTCCCAACTAGCACATGCTCTTTTCAAAGTGGATTAGGGTCGAGGTATCTGGTCCTAATATATGAATTTTTTCTGATTAGGAGCTCTGAAGATTTATTTAATTCGTTTTTAACCCCCTCACCCCTTCTCCTTTTTGGACCTTCATGGATACAAAATTTAAATTATTCACAACAAGCACATGCATCCGTGCTTCGCACGCGTATTTTGTACGACAAGGGAGGACATTTTATAAGGTTCACATTATTTTTATTGCTGAATAAAGTCAAAACATCTTCTTGTATTTGGACTCATGTCATAGCGACATAGAGTTGACCATGTGACAATACATTGTCATTTTGGGGAAATTCGTATACGGAATGCACTAAAAAAATATTTAAAAAAAGTTTCTCGGCCGAAAATCGAACCCGCATGGCAGGCGAGCATTCCACCACACAACGAACGATGCTGATGAAATTTTCTCGCCAAAATTTAGCCAAAATTTTTGAATCAAGGACTGGGTAAGCATTACATTATATTCAAATGGATTCAGTTTTATACATCAAGTCGCTAGTTTCGAACTAAAAAAATCGATTTCATTTTGAACTCATGCAAGGAATAAAAATTATTTGAAATTGTATTTTTACTTTAGCCAAATCGTAAAAAAATATTCGTAAAAAAAAAATGTTGGCCGGGAATCAAGCCGGGTGCCGTCAACGTGGCAGACGGGTTTTTCCATTAAACCACCAATACAGAAGAAACTATCTCGGCAAAACTTAGTAATCTACTTAATGTGAGTCACTTGACTTCAAATATATGCACAGTTTTTCCTTATTATTTATATAGAAGTTAATCCCACAAACCCAAATTTGGACTCCAATCATACCCATAATTGGGTAGTGTAGCAGTCAACGTGTTCAGGTAAGTATATAATCAAATTTCTCTGGATTTGAAAATTTAATAGTATCCGTAGCTGAAGGTTGGGAGGTTTGAAAGTGCTGTAAATAAGCTTACCCGCAAGTCAATATTCTTTAAATCCAATGCTTTTCTTGACGACCGATTTTTCTTGATTTCACCATTGGTTAATATTTTTGCGAAATTTTATACCAATATCAACGAGTTTATCCTTCTACTTCTACACTGGCAATACAGCCCAAAGCGGGCTTTAGCCCTCCTGACCTTCAGGTTCCTTAACATTTTTTCATTATTTATTGTGAATGGATTATTAGCCCTTCGCACAAGCCTCTATCTAGGTATTTTTAATTTTCCGTAGATTAGGGGAGACCAAGATCAACCCGAGCAGGCAGCGTGCTGGAGTTATTCGTCGGTCGGGATTTGAACTCACGACCTTCACATTGTAGACCAACACGCTACCCCTACCCGCTAGGCAAAACACCTATCTACAGAAATATATCCGCCAATTTCTAATACAAACTATGAACCATTTTGCTAATTAATTTTCTTAAATCCCATTTTACACGATCGAATTTCTGAAACATTTCGCACCGCTCTTTTGACAATTTGATGGTTTCTGCGATGCAATTAAAACGCGAACGGAAATTCGATCGTCTAAAACTTTAGAAAAAAATATGAAAGTGTTTGCATTTTAAATTTTACTGAATTTACACATAACCTGTTCATTGTTCACTTTGTTTTTTATTCTCAAGTAATGTTTTCTGCTCGAAATGGCTATTTACAGAGTTTCTTCGATGAAATAATTGTCCATCTGGGTAGATACGCGTATGCTTGCTTATGTTATGATATAAGCATTGCGAGATATTGTGATTATGCTGATATGACGCGAAAGATAAAGCGAAATCCGCAATGTGTGGAGATTTTATCAGCAGTCGAGAAAATATTGGTTGGGCATAACTTGGTGATAAGAACTGAATTATTGATGTTTATTCAAAAATGGGGCTAAATTTTTATATAGTCTAATAAATATCATAATCTTGATATGTATTAAGTTTGCATAGGTCTGTAAATTTGAGAATGTGGTAGTCTCGAAGTAAGAAATAATATGTTTACATTGACAAAAACGAAAAATTCTGTGAAATATCCAGCGAAAAAACTGGTAATGCATTACATGTGGAAGGATTGGGTAAGCATTACTTGAAATGTCAGAAGAACGCAGTAATGTGTTCTTATGGATTAAGAGCTTCTGCAATTTGGAAATGCCATATTATCTTGCTTGGAATGAGGAAATCAAGGAAACGTAATGAAGAACGGTGAATTAAGACTGCGCAATAACCAAGCCCGGTTGAGAAAGAATAAGGGAGCATAGAGTTAACATGAATGGCCAACAATACCAGTGCGTCTCAGGAAGTACGCAAAAAATATGACATAGTTGGACTCGCAGCACCGCTACGAGAATTCCAGCAGCTGAAAACTCCCGCCCTTTTGTTACTAGGGTGTTATAAATATATAGGTAGGGCTGGACCTCCAGATCGGAGGTTTGGCGAGACGCCGACAGCGCGTCACTGGAAAAAAGCACAGTCCAGAAACCTGAAGAACAGTCTCGGAAAGGGTGGACGGTAACGACCACGCAAATGACGCCATAGACGGTCCCAAGCCCGAGTTGAGAAAGGAGGAGGGAACATGGAGTTAACCTGAATGGCCAGTAACACCAGTGCGTCTCAGGAAGTAGGCAAAAAGTATGACATAGTTGGACTTGCAGCATAGCTGTGAGAACTCCAGCATGTCATATTTAGCTCAAAACTCCCACCCTTTTTCTACTAGGGTGTAACAAATAAGTAGGACCGGTCCTCCAGGTCGGGGGTTGGGCGAGGCGCCGACAACGCATCACCGGAAAAAGAACACTGTCCAGAAACCTGAAGAACAGCCTCGGAAAGGATGGACTCAACGGCAACGACCCCGCAAACGAAAAATGGACTACTCTATTGGATCTTGGAATGTTCGATCCTTATTTAGGACAGGAGCTCTGAAAGAGTTTCTCGAAGAAGTGGCAAAACACAACATCAACATAACTGCCATCCAAGAAACGAAATGGCTCGGTCGCGAAATCATGGACATGAGATCACACACAATCTATCCAAGTGGAAAATTTTCGGGAAGCAGAGAGTTTGGAGTCGCTTTTGTCGTTGACAAAAAATTTAAACAGCAGGTCACGAGCTTCAAACCAATAAGTGAAAGATTGTGTGCAATCCGAATAAAGACTAAATTTTTCAACACTTGGTTGATCAACGTTCACGCACCAACAGAAGACAAGGACGATGTAACTAAAGACGAATTTTATGCCACCCTAGAGACAATCTATGACTCACTGCCCTCGAATGACCTAAAAATTGTCTTAGGGGATTTTAATGCAAAAGTCGGAAAGGAGGAGGCTCATAGAGGAACAACAGGAGGGCACAGTCTCCATGACATAACCAACGACAATGGCCAACGTCTTATTGATTTCGCAAGCAGCAAAAATATCATAGTAAGCTCTACGTGCTTCCCACATCGCGATATTCACAAACGAACGTGGGCATCACCAGATGGTCACACCTTCAACCAAATAGACCACGTTCTTATTGAGAAAAGGGCTGCTTCCAGCATACTTGATGTACGAACTCTCCGCGGTGCGAATTGTGACTCTGATCACTATCTAGTCAGAGCTAAGTATCGATGCAAAATAGCTTGTCGTGGGTATTCGAAAACGAGTAGAGCTCGCAAATTCAATGTCGACAAGCTTAACGACGAAACGGTGGCGCAGGCTTACATGCTAGCATGTAATAAACACCTGACACCAATATATGAAAATATCCAAAATATGCCAGTGGATAATGCGTGGATGAAAATACGAGACGGCATCAAATCCTCCGCGGAAGAGGTATTAGGATATCAAGCACGGCGAAAAAGTAATGATTGGTTCGACCAAGAATGTCGCGACGCAATAGATAGAAAGAACGAAGCTTAAAAAATTTTTACTGAACGACCAACACGAGCCAAAAAAGAAAGATATGACGAGCTTAGGCGATATGCGAAAAAGACCTGCAGACGAAAACAAAGGAAGTACCATAATGACAAGATACAAAAAACGGACGACGACATGAGAAAAAATAATACGCGGGACGCATACGCCATAGTAAAAGACTTGAAAAAGGGATATAAACCAAAAACCAGTCTCTGCAAAGACGCAGAGGGCAATATCATCAGCGACACAGAAGAAATCAAAAGGAGATGGGCTTCATACTTCGAACATCTTTTGAATCCCATCCCAGTAGCACCGATAACGACAGACAACATTTCAATTCAAGCCTCAACTGACGAAGATGAACCATCATCGACACCATCCACGCTTCCTGAAATCAAAGCAGCCCTATGTGACCAAAAACGAAACAAAGCGCCGGGAATTGACGAAATACCAGTTGAACTTCTGAAAAACGGTGGAAACTGTGTCGCTGAAATACTGCACAGCATGATATGCAAAATTTGGACAGAGGAAATCATACCCGACGACTGTCGAAAAAGCATTATATGTCCAATTTACAAGAAAGGAGACAAACTCTGCTGTGAGAACTATAGAGGTATATCATTGTTGTGTACGTCCTATAAAATACTGACAAAAATAATTGAACGTCGTCTTAAGCCCTATACTAATTAAATAATTGGCGAATACCAAGGCGGATTCAGAACCGGACGATCTACAACAGACCAGATGTCGGTGAAACAGGTGCTTGAGAAATGCTGGGAATATAACACAGACGTGCACCAAATATTCGTAGATTTTAAACAAGCATACGACAGTATCGACAGGAGCGTACTGTACCAAATCATGCTTGACTTTGGAATTCCTCCAAAATTAGTCCGACTAACAAGACTCACAATGACGAACACTGAATCCCAAGTGAGAATACAAACCGATTCCACAACCAGCTTTCGAACGGAATGTGGTTTAAAGCAGGGAGATGGTCTAGCCCCTATGCTTTTCAACTTGGCACTAGAGTATGTCATCCGAAAAATCCCAGTCGACACCAACGGGACACTACTATTCAAGTCCACCCAACTAGTAGCATACGCTGACGACATTAACATTCTAGCAAGATCCTTCCCTAGTGCTAAGGAGGTATTTGTCAATCTTGACTCCGCCGCAAAAGAAGTCGGTTTGCGCATTAATGAAAGCAAAACAAAAGTAATGACGCAAACAAGAAGGAGAACGCCAATCAGACAAAACATAACAATTGCGGAATATAATTTGGAGAGTGTGGACAACTTCATATATCTTGGGGCTAATCTAGCAAAGGACGGTAATGAAACAGACGAAATCAAACGACGGATAATACTTGTGTTTATGCTGGACAAGGGCTTCTCCTTGTCCTGATGTACTAATGAAAAGAAATTCTGAAATACTGAACACATTTATTGCTTAACGCTGAGTTTATATAATAACAAAATGCTTACGTTAATGGGACAATAAAAATGCTTACGCTAATGGGAAAGACGAAAGTGCAGATTATACATATTTTGGCTGCATACATAACAGGCTAGCCATGTGTGCATGAAATGTGAAACATCAAATAAAGTGCAATTCGTGGGAATTATAAATTTATGAAAAATGCCTGTGCAGTAATATGATAGTAAAAAATGTGCAATTATGACGAGTACAGTATGAGAAAAATAGAATTAACATTATGAGAAAATAGAATTAACATTATGAGAAAATAGAATTAGACATTCTCCCCCTCGTTGAAGTTACATACACTTCAACTTTATACTGCTTGAAATGTAAAGTCCGGGTTCGTTGAAATTCTGGCTCTGGGTGCTGGAGTTGGTGATATAATCTTCGCCTTGAATTTGGTCCATGCAATGTACCCCGCTAGTCCTAATATCAGGAAGAATGTCACATACGCAATCGAAAATTGATGAATCTCTTGTACTGTGTTCTCAAGAGGTTTAGTTTGGTTAAATTTCAGCTGCTGGATTTGGCTCTGCAGACTAGCGATGTTCTGTGCCTCTGATTGATAGTTTGAGATGGTGTGTGCCAAGTCCTTGAAGATTGTCGTAGAGAAATTTAGGGTTCTATTCGCAGATGGTATGAACGAAACTTTCATTTGAGTAGCAACTACGTTCTGGGAAGATATAGTCATTCGATCATCTTTGATTATGCAGCTGTTATCGATGGTGAGGATTCCAGAGTCAATTAAGGTGGCTTGGGTCAATTTTTCGCTGCAAACGATGTTGATAATGCTTGTTTTACTGACCGAGTAGATCCATTGGTTGGGACTATGAAGCGGGGTCCATTTTTGAAGTTCATCAGTGATGATGACGCTGCATCCGCTTGTAGAAAATTCGACATGATTGAGTAGATTTATTTCACATCGGCTTTGGTTCGAACCTCTGTGGTAAATAGGATGTGACTGCCTGCAAAAGAATTCTCCATTGAAAAGTTGCGTACACTTACTGAAGTCCGCCAGAGTGATAGGTAAGTATTGATCTCTGTGTGGATCAATAATCAGTATATCTGTGGTTTGAGTAACGCGGGCGTTGCCCCTTTTCAAGGTCATGGGTACAGGAACTACTTGGAACGTATCAAATCTTTCATCAGTGAGTAATGGTATTCTGATTTCAGCAATTATATAGTCCGATGTAGCTCGACCTTGTAATGACATCAAACGAAATAGCTGTAGGATGTCTGTGCGACCTTCGTAATCCGGTAATCTACGTGACAGTGGCAAATGCGGTCGAATCTTATTCATTCCTGCATCCAGTTGCTCAGGTGTTACAAGTAAGGGGCTGATTCGTCCGTGCTGTATATTCATTAAAACGTCCAGGAGAGTGCTTTGAACATTTTGATAGTTCTGTAGGATTAAAGTAAGATGAATCGAAGTCCATGTAATTGACCGCTGCAAACGTTCGACCAATACTTCAGACGTGAGCTCAGTAACTAATGAGCCCATTTCATTATCCAGATGTGCAAACTGCCTCTGTATTTTATCATCTGTACTCTTGAGAACATTTGCAGTGGATTCGATGATGAGAGTTTGTGCTTGTATCATATCCTTGAGATGTGCATCGTTATGTTGCATGGCTTCAATTGTGCGGCTTAGTTCTTCTGCGTAATCTTGATCCAGAAGACCGAAAAGAGAGCTGGATATACTTCCGATAATTTCGAGAGGGGCTCGCCTTTTACGAGCCTTTGTTTCTCTGGTAATGAGGAGCTTGTTTAACTCTTGAATTTGCCCGAATTGATGTTGCAACTGCTCTAAGATGGCTGAGCAGTATCCGCCGCCAGTATGTCGTCATATTGTAATATACGATGATTTTCCATTCGTCTGATATCAGGTTGGTGGTTCCTATATTCTCAAAGTAAAGCCCAGGTGGAGACGGGAAAGATGTAATTTGAATAGATTCTGAAAATGCTGGTAAAATGAGTGTCAGAAGTAATAGGCTGAGTGCGTTGATAGCCCCCCCTTTTCGACGTCTTTTTTTTGGTGCATTTTCCGATGTGGTGACTGGTTTGGTGTTTTCAGAGATAGCACTGTCCCTTTGGTGGCTTCTTTTTGAGGCCGGTTCTGGATAGGTGCCTGCAGAGATAGCATCTTTTTGGTTTTCAGGCACCACTTCTGGATGAATTGGTAGTGGACACAGACGATGTATAGGTCTTCGAAAAACGCCTGTTGCAGTTTTGACGTCAGCCACTCGTACTAGTCCATCGTCTCCTTTAACGGCTTGAAGAATTCGCCCCATGTGCCACTTCAGAGGTGGTAGTGAATCATCCTTGATTAGCACTAGGGTCCCTGGATTGATGTTAGCGGATTTCTGAGTCCATTTTACCCTCTGCTGAAGTTCGCACAAGTATTCTTTGGTCCAACGTTTCCAAAACTCTGTTTTTATATATTGGACCAATCTCCAGCGTGTCAAAAGACTCGGACGATCCGTTGATATTGTGGCTTCTGGTAAGCTTGTGAGTGCTTCACCAATTAAAAAATGCCCTGGTGTGAGGGCCGTTAAATCGTTGGGATCTGATGATAGTGGTGTTAATGGTCTTGAATTTAGTATAGCTTCGATCTCCACTATGGCCGTTTCCAGTTCTTCGTAGGTTAGTGACACAGGATGTATTGTTTTGAACAGCAACTGCTTAGCAGATTTGACTGCGGCTTCCCAAAGTCCGCCAAAATGTGGTGCTCGTGGTGGGATGAAATGGAAATCAGTTCCCCTTGAGAGACATAGCGATGCAATCTTCTCTTGTACTTCCTTCGTCTGCAGCATATCTTTTAATTCTTCTAGCCGGTTATACGCCCCGAGGAAATTAGTTGCATTGTCGCAATAAATGCTTCTAGAATTTCCTCTCCGGCCAAAGAAACGTTTTAGGGCACCCAGGAAGCTGTCCGTCGAGAGATCTGAAACAACCTCGAGGTGAACCGCCTTAGTAGAAAAACAGCAAAATACCGCTATGTACGATTTTTGTGGTCTCTTACCACGAATTTTAAAATGAGTCCAAATTGGTCCACAGAAATCGACTCCAGAGTGCAGGAATGGACGGCCTTCCTGAATCCTTGGAGCAGGTAGGTTGCCCATTAGTTGAGTACCTAATGTTGGTTTGGCTTTAAAACATCTTATGCAGTGCTGTACTACTGATCGCGTCAGCAATTTCCCTTTTAGTGGCCAGAAACGTTGTCGAATTATCGACAGCAGTGCTTGTGGTCCGGCGTGAAAATTTGTTTTATGAGCCTCGGTTACTAATAATCGTGTTAAAGCGTGATCCCTCGGTAGCAGCATTGGATGTTTAGTATCGTATGGAATATTTGCTGCTTGAAGCCTTCCCCCCACTCGTAGTATGTTGTCTTTGTCTACAAATGGGGTTAAGCTTGCTAATCGATTATGCTTATTTAGTTGTTTTCCTGCCTTCAGTGTCCTTTGTTCTTCTCCGAAGCCTTGGGACTGTATGTGTCGAATGGTGATTTTTAATGCTGCATTAGTCTCCATAGCAGTAAGTGATCCTGCAGAACGATTAGTTCTGCAGTGCAGGTTTTTTACGAACCTTGCAACATATGCCACTACACGAATTAAGTGCTTGAAGGAATTTCGATGATTGATAACATCAATGAAATGAGCTCGCTTGTGAGCTGTTGCCACTAATGATGATGCCTTTAGCTCTATTTTGGTGTCTTCTGTTGAAGCATCTTCTGATGGCCACTCAAATGGAGATTTTCGTAAGTAGTCTGGTCCATTAAACCATAATTGCGAGGTTAGCAGAATGCTCGGCGACACCCCTCTGGACACTAGATCGGCTGGGTTGAGGTTGGTATTGACATGTTTCCAGTGTTGTATAGAACTTGAATTTTGAATACTGGATATTCTGTTCGCCACAAAAGTTTTATACGATGAGGATTCTGCTCTTATCCAACCTAGGACTATTTTAGAATCACACCAATAAAATATTTGGTCATCGTTGAGTTCTAGTATGTGCTTCACTCGATTGGTCATGTGAGCTAACATTCGTGCTGCACATAGTTCTAAACGTGGCAAAGTAACCGTTTTTACTGGTGCAACTCTGGAAGCAGCACATAGTAGCCTGACAGTTGTATTCCCCTTTGTGTCAATAGAGCGTAGATAGATAGCCACCCCATAAGCCTTTTCTGAAGCGTCGCTGAAGCCGTGAATCTGGTATAGTGCCTTTGATGTTGCAATACATGCTTGTCTTGGTATCGTCAGTTTGTTCAGCAATGGGAGATCATCTCGAAATTTCAACCAACGTGTATGAAGTTCTTCTGGGAGTGCTGCGTCCCAATCAAGCTTGAGCTTCCATAGTTGTTGGAAGAATATTTTGCAATGCACTATAACCGGATTGATTAAGCCCAGTGGGTCAAATATGTGAGCGATGTCTGCTAGTATTGAACGTTTTGTAATCCGTTTTAACGTTGGCCAGTTTGTTTGGATTAAAAACTGGTCTGCCTTGGGCATCCATGTAACTCCTAGTGTTTTGATACCTTCTTCACCTTTGTCATTCAAATCTAGCTTGAATTCAATATCTGCATCAGGTATTGTTGCTAAGAGCATGGGATTGTTGGAACACCACTTCCGAAGATTAAAACCTGCACCTTTCAGAAGGCCTCTTAGCTGTGCCTGCATTTGCAATGCTTCGTTCAAATTGTTGCTCCCTGTCATGATATCGTCTACGTAGAAATCTCGTCTTGCCACCTTAGATCCTAACGGGTAGACACTTGCATTCTCTTCTGATAGTTTTTGTAAGCACTTGGTTGCCAAGAAAGAGGCTGGAGTGGTCCCATATGTTAAAGTCTTGAGTCTGTAGAATTCCATGTCCTTGGTCACTTCGTTGCGATAGACTATCAGCTGATATTCTTGATCTCTTGTGTCTATCAATATTTGCCGGTACATCTTCTCGATGTCTGCGGTAAAGACGTATTTATGTAGACGAAAGCGAGTAAGAATCGAGAATAAATCGTCTTGGATTGTTGGACCTTTAAATAATATCTCATTGAGCGATATATTTGTGGATGTCTTGCATGATGCGTCGAATACCACCCTAAGTTTAGTTGTAGTACTGGATGGCTTTAGCACACAGTGATGAGGAATAAAATAGTGCGACCGTTGTATCTCACTCTCTTGTATTCTCTCCATGTGCTTTAGTTTTAGATATTCGTCCATGAAGGCGACATATTGAGATTTAAGAAGAGAATCTTTGTTCATTCTTTTCTCTAATGAAATGAATCGACGGACTGCAGTCTCCTTTGACTGGCCTAAGACCGTTGGATCTTTCTTAAATGGAAGTCTCACTACGAATCGACCTGAGTGGTCACGAGTCGTAGACTTTTCAAAATATTTTTCGCAGAGACTCTCCGCTTGAGTTCGTGGTTGGACTGGTGTACTAACCTGTTCTAGCTCCCATAAGCGCTGAATATCGAATGTTGTCTCATCTATAGTGGCTACTCCGCAGAACGCCTTAGGGGATGTATGGTCCGAGCTTCTTCCTAGTACCACCCACCCAAATATTGTATTTTGAAGAGTGGGTAGGGTTTTGTCTAGCTGAATCTGACCAACGGACATCAAAGCTGAGAAGTGCTCAGCGCCAATAAGTAGGTCAATCTTCTTCGGCTTATAAAAATCTGGATCAGCAAGTTTTATGTTGGATGGTAAGTTCCAGTGCTTGATGTCTACAAAACGAGCTGGCTGGTTGTTGGTTATCTTTGGTAGAACAACTGCTTCAATGTCCACAGAGAAATTATTCAATCTTGACTGAATTTTGGTGTATAGCCGCTGCTGCGCTCTGTATTCACGGCTTCCGATACCAGCAACGATGGTGTTGCAGCTAGTATGTGTTAGTTGAAGCCGTTTTGCCAATTCAGCTGAGATAAAATTTAGCTGGGATCCGGAATCCAAGACTGCTCGACATTCGATGGGATTATTATGTTTGTCCATTATATGTATTACTACAGTTGCTAGAAATACATAACTGGACCGATTGTTTATGATGGCTTCAGATGTGAGAGCAGCTGATGATGTGCTGCTTGTTGATGCTTCGGGCCTTCTGGCTTGGGTCACGTATCGAGCTGCTGTTGTCTCCTCATGAAGCAGTGTATTATGCCTTTTCGAGCACTTCTTACAGCTTCCCAATTGACATTGACTCACAAAATGGCCGCATTGCAAGCAGTTCATGCAAAGCTTGTGAGTTCTCACTGCTTGGCAACGGCTGTTTACATCCATCTTGAGAAATTTTGGACACGTGTATATTGCGTGAACAAGATTACAAAGCGGACAAGCAGTGGTTCCAGATGTTACCAGTGACGACCCTTTCGAACGATTTTCTGCTTGAGGTCGCTGTCCAGAGGTTCTGCCAAGAGTCTGAAGAGATTGAAATCGTGCATCTAGGAAATTTAGTAGCTCCTGGATGCCTTGTATTTGTTTCGGGTATTCCAACGCTTGCTCGTACAAACCATGAGTGTTTCTATCCATTTTCTTAACCGTGATGTGAGCCAGAAATGCATCCCATGAATTGGTGGAAACTCCAAGATTTTCCAATCCCAAAATACATTCTTTGGTCACATCATGGAGAGATTTGATGCTGGAAGCGGAGTCAAGCTGACATGCTGATTGACCCAGAAGCCGATTAAGGATAGAAGTTACTAATAACCGCTGGTTATCGTAACGATCCACTAATGTGTCCCAGGCGGAGCTATAACTGGACTCCGATACCGGGAAGTGTTGGATTAACCGTTTGGCTTCACCTGATAGGTTGGCCATTAGGTAAAACATTTTTTCGGTTTTGCTCATCGGCTGCTCGTGAATTAGCCGACGATATAGCTCGGAAAAGGATCTCCATTCCAAATAGTTACCATCAAAGGTGGGCAGCTTAATGTGTGGCAGCTTCAATGTTGATGGTCCACTGGATCCGCCTGGTGATGGAGGCGATGCGCTATGAAGCAACTCCTTCAATCTGATGATGATGTCTTGTGTTGACTCCTCGATGTCACAGATGGTGTTGATGTCGTAGTCGTATCGCTCTGGTTCGCTGCAAACTGCCCATATGGACTGGTTGATGGCCGAGATTTCATCCCAGTATTTAGTCACCGCCTCGATTTTTACCTGATAGTAAATTGATGAGTTCGGCGAATGCAGTCTTCTTTCTATGTCGTTAATCAGGCGCTGCAGTACACTGATTAACGCTCGCTGTCGTCTGAAGAGGGCGGCCAGCTCCGAATTCTCCGGGAAAGACATCTTGCTCGGAGCCTTCTTTGACGTAGAAGGCTGAGCGGGAGGCACTTTGTCGTCTGTCTTCGCTGCTGCGTTTTCGACGCTAGGTGGAGCACCATTTTTTAGTGCCAGCTGCTCCAAAATGTCTTCCTTCAGCTTCGCGAATCCATTGCTGACCTTTTCATAATAGCGGCTTGTGATGTATTCAGACTCGTTGGGTCCGAATCTAAGTACCGCTTGATGACCTCTATCGAAATTCGCCCATAGTTGCTCCAAGTTTTCGAGCTTCGCCCTCAAGTAGTCCAGTGTCTTGCGGTGCAGCGAGTCCTTCCGATAATTGATGATCAGTCGCTCAATTTCCTTTCCCTCCGTCACCTGTGATAAGATCAATTCCTCCATTTGAACTGTGGAAAAAGTTTATTATTTAAATTATGTTAAGATCACGAGTTCGATATCTCGCCGGGGCCTCCAAATGTTTATGCTGGACAAGGGCTTCTCCTTGTCCTGATGTACTAATGAAAAGAAATTCTGAAATACTGAACACATTTATTGCTTAACGCTGAGTTTATATAATAACAAAATGCTTACGTTAATGGGACAATAAAAATGCTTACGCTAATGGGAAAGACGAAAGTGCAGATTATACATATTTTGGCTGCATACATAACAGGCTAGCCATGTGTGCATGAAATGTGAAACATCAAATAAAGTGCAATTCGTGGGAATTATAAATTTATGAAAAATGCCTGTGCAGTAATATGATAGTAAAAAATGTGCAATTATGACGAGTACAGTATGAGAAAAATAGAATTAACATTATGAGAAAATAGAATTAACATTATGAGAAAATAGAATTAGACAACTTGCAAATAAGACGTATTATTCGGTACTTCCAATAATGAAATCCAAGAAAGTGCACAGGAACAATAAGCTGCGGATTTATAAAACTATTATACGACCTGTGCTCTGTTATGGCAGCGAGACGTGGACATTAACGCGAACTTCCGAAAAAGCAGTTAACACATTCGAAAGAAAGGTCCTCCGAAGAATTTTGGGACCTGTGAAGGAAGGAACGGAATGGCGAATAAGATACAACCATGAGTTGTATCAACTCTACGACGAGCCAGAAGCTTCAACGTTCATCAAGTTACGTAAACTGCAGTGGGCTGGCCATGTAGAGCGAATGGAAGACAGAAGAATCCCCAAACGTGCTCTTAAAGGCCAAGCGAGTGGTAACCGGCCAGTAGGCAAACCACGCAAGCGATGGGAAGACTCGGTTGATGAAGACAGCAAAGCCATTCTAAAAATTAGCAGCTGGAGGACGCGGTCTTTGGATCGAGACGATTGGAGGCGACGACTTCAGGAGGCCAGGGCCCGATTTGGGCTGTCGCGCCATTGATGATGATGATGATGAAATGAAAAATGGACTACTCTTTTGGATCTTGGAATGTTCGATCCTTATTTAGAACAGGAGTTCTGAAAGAGTTTCTCAAAGAAGTGGTAAAACATAACATCAACATAACTACACTCCAAGAAACGAAATGGCTCGGTAACGAAACCATGGACATGAGATCACACGCAATCTATCCAAGTGAAAAATTATCGGGAAGCAGAGAGTTTGGAGTCGTTTTTGTCAATAAATTTAAACACCAGGTCACGAGTTTCAAACCAGTAAATGAAAGATTGCGTGGAATCCGAATAAAAAGACAAGGACGATATAATTAAAGACGAATTTCATGTCACCCTAGAGACAACCTATGGTTCACTGCCCTCGAATGACCTGAAAATTATCTTAGGGGATTTTAATGCAAAAGTCGGAAAGGAGGAGGCTCATAGAGGAACAACAGGAAGGCAGAGTCTCCATAACATAACCAACGATAATGGCCTCTTATTGATTTCGCAAGCAACAAAACTATCATTGTAAACTCTACGTGCTTCCCACATCGCGATATTCACAAACGAACGTGGGCATCACCATATGATCACACCTTTAATCAAATAGACCACGTTCTATTTGAGAAAAGGGCTGTTTCCAGTATACTTGACGTACGAACCCTCCGCGGTGCAAAGTGTGATTCTGATCACTATCCAGGCAAAGCTAAGTATCGATGCCGAATAGCTTGTTCAATGTCGATAAGCTTAAATACGAAACGGTGGCGCTGACGTACATGCCCGCAGAATATACAGAATAGATATTAGGATATCAAGCCCGGCGAAAAAATAATGATTGGTTCGACCAAGAATGTCGCGATGCAATAGATAAAAAAAGAGGCTTAAACAATTTTTAACGAACGACAAACACAAGTAAAAAAGGATAGATATGTCGAGCTTAGGCGATATGCAAAAAAGACCTGCAGGCAAAAACAAAGGAAGTACCATAAAGACAAGATGAAAAAAAATGGACGACAATGTAAGACAAAATAAAACGCGGAACGCATACGCAATAGTGAAAGACCTAAAATATATAAGCCAAAAACCAGTCTCCGCAAAGACGCAGAGTGTAACATCATCAGCGACTCACAAGAAATCAAAAGGAGATGGGCTTCCTACTTCGAACATCTTCTCAATCCCTCTCCATTAGCACCGATCATGACAGACATCTCAATTGAACTTTCAACAGACGAAGAAGAATCTTCATCGACACTACCCACGCTTGCCGAAATCCAAGCAGTCCTATGTGACCAAAAACTAAATAGAGTGCCGAGAATTGACGAAATACCAATTGAACTTCTGAAAAACGGTGGAAACTGTGTCGCTGAAATACTACACAGCATAATATGCAAAATTTGGACAGAGGAAATCATACCCGACGATTGGTGAAAAACCGTAATATGTCCTATTTACTAGAAAGGAGACAAACTCTATTGTGCAAATTACAGAGGAATATTATTGTTGAGTACGTCCTATGAAACACTGACAAAAGTTATTGAGCGTCGTCTTAAGCTTTATGCTATTAAAAAAAAATATGTTTTTAATGTTTCTAATCATGCATCCATTAATTCTATTTATGTTTCCTCTTTTGATGTTCTAAAGGTTATTAACTCACTTGATCCCAAAATCAACGGCGGCTGCGATGGCATTCCTAACTTTTTTGTTAAAGCACTATCGGACGTTCTCGCTTTTCCCCTTTCGATTATTTTTAATAAATCACTTTCCGAAGGTACTTTTCCAGAAGTCTGGAAACTGGCTAATGTTATCCCTATTTTCAAGAAAGGTGACCCCGAAGATATCTTGAATTATCGCCCTGTTTCCATTCTTACTAGCTTTAGCAAAATTCTTGAACGTCTCGTTCACAATGTAATGTGTGACAAACTTGGCCATTTGATTTCGCCCTGTTAACATGGTTTCGTTAAAGGAAAATCTACAACTACCAATTTGTGCGAGTTTACAAACTTTATAGCCAAATCTTTAGAACTCCATCAGTCTGTTCACACTGTTTACACAGATTTTGCAAAGGCATTCGACACAGTTAATCCCAAGATTCTAATTGGGAAACTTAAAATATATGGCGTCTCTGGAAATTTACTTGACTGGATTTCTTCCTATTTATCTACTCGTAGTATGCGTGGAACTTTTAAAGGACATAAATCTTATGTATTTCCCGTGTGGTCTGGTGTTCCACAGGGCTCTATTCTTGGTCCACTATTATTTTTATTTTTTATAAATGACCTACCCCAGTTCTTATCTTCTCCTTGTCTCCTGTATGCGGATGACCTCAAAATCTTTCGAGTGATTAATTCTCCCTGTGATCGTGATATTTTTAAATTGAACCGTGATCGACTATATCAGTGGTGTTTGTCGAATGACCTAGACTTAAACATTAAAAAATGCTTCTCAATGTCATATTCACTTAAAACTGTTCCTCCCGAGTTACTTTATTTAATCGATGGCACTAGGCTTTCGGAAGTAACGATTATGAAAGATCTCGGTGGACTTTTGATGTGAAGTTGAGTTTCATTACACATTTTGAAAATATTATCAATCATGCCTATAGACTTGCCGGATTCGTCCTCCTTATTTCTTCTACTTTTGCTTGTTCTAGTACTGCTGTCCTGCATTTTATCTCTCTAGTACGTAGTATTCTTAATTACTGCTCTGTTGTTTGGAGCCCTCACCATAAGTGTTACTCAGATGCTATTGAATCAGTTCAACGAAACTTTACGCTTTCTGTATTCTTTCGTTCTAAAATACCGTATGCTAACTACTCTACGAGGCTTATGGTACTTCATCTCCATCCTTTAGACATACGCAGAAGTTACATTGATGAGTACAAGGTTGTAAATGGTATTATAAGGACTGATCTTGTTGACGAACTTAATTTCAGAATGGAAGTTGTTAGTACTAGAAATGCCGATATTTTACTTTATTATTTTTTAATAATAAAGTATTGTGATCGACACAGAAAAAAAAAAAAAAATTGCTACCCTGAAATTTTGTTTTTTCGCGTTTCATGACTAAATTAGCCTAAAAAAGCAAAAAAAAAAAATCCGTCCCGCCGTACGCCGTACGCCGTACGCCGTACATATGGACTCGTACCTCCAAAACCGTTAAAGGTAGAATGTTGGTTTTTGGGTGGATTGTTAATTTGGTAAGTGAGCTCCATTATCCAAATTTTGGGGAGTGTGGGGTGGAAGGGGGAGGCGGGGGGATGGAAAAAGTCGAAAAATACACTTGCTAATATCTTCACCACGAATGCAGATAGAAAAATGAAAATCAGCATACATATAGAGAAGGTTGTGGGACATACTCCAAAAATAATTTAATTTTTTTATCCATTGGCTTCCGAAAAGGGGGGGCTAAAAACAAATTGTCGGCCGAATCTTTTTTTGAAATGGTTATATCTTCGAAACTACTTACCATAAAAATATCATATTTTGGGACAATTAAGATGGCGTATAGATCCATCAGAATAAGCTTAGAAATAGGCTAATTATTGTAAGGGGGAGGGTCAGGGGGGGTGCAAAGAAAAACACTTAAGAATTAATATCTCAACTATCTCTTAAGCTATGTAATTGAAATTTAAAACATATACTAAGCTATACTAGCGAAATATAAAAAAAATATAAAATTTGGTCATAATAGTAGTGGGGGGAAATGGGGAGCATTTCAAAAATGGTGCACTTTTCAAAATTAGAAATCGTTATATCTCAAAATTGAGTGCAGATATCGAATCAAAAATTCGTCAGATTATAGAACTATATAATTTATAATTTTGATAAAAATTTTAAGTTAGGGGGTGTAAAGGGAGGGAGGTGGTAAGCAAAAATGTCGAAAATTTTGAGTGATTTTTTTAGGACTCTGGTCAAAGATAGAAACTTTAACTTTTGCATGTGGATACATCTATTTTATATACACAGAAAAAAAATAATAATTTGATCCACAATTGTTACGAACCGACCAGCACGGTCTAAGGGGCACAAGGTGTTTCATGTGCAGCGAAAAAAACACGAAAACTGAAAATTTTTGGATGTAATTTTAAGGTAGAAACTTGAAAATTTGGGAAATACATTTAAAAAAAATCCCGAAACGTATAAGATATTAACTGGTCGAATACCTTTGAAACTTCTACCCCCTCCCATACAAAATTATTTTTTCGACCATTTTTAAGAAATTAATTATCACCTAACTATTAAAAGCTATCAATTTAAAATTTTGCATAAGAACTTATAAAAATATTTAAAATAAAATTATTTTAAAAGTTTCAAAATAGCACTTGCCCTTCTACCCCCTCCCATACAAAAGTATGATTTCGACCAATTTCATTAAATCAACTAATAAACAACAAATTAAAACCTACGAACTTGAAATTTTGTACGAGCACCTTACTAGAGAAAGAAAAGAAAATTGCATCACAAATTTTGCAATTCCCCTACCTCTTCTACCCCCTCCCATACAAAATTATTTTTTCGAGCATTTTTAAGAAATCGGTTATCAGCTAACTCTTAAAAGCTATCCATTTCAATTTTTGCCGGAAAACTTATAAAAATAATTGAAATGAAATTTTGTTAAAAGTTTTTCAATCACGCTTGCCCTTCTACCCCCTCCCATACAAAAGTATCATTTCTACCTATTTCATTGAACCAACTAATAACCAACAAGTTAAAAGCTGCGAACTTGAAATTTTGTACGAGAAGACTACAACAGAAAGGAAATAAAATTGCGTCACAATCTTTACGATTCCCCTACCTTCTCTACCCCCTCCTATACAAATGTTGGTTTCGTGAATGTAAAATACACAGAATCTTATTCTATGCAACTTCGTCTATGAAACTGACATTCTATACAGAGAATATTGGACGTCAATTAAAAAACTATTAACATCCACCGACCCTTACTATCAACCCTCATCCCTCCCCTCAAAAAACTCAAACTTGCATAAATAAACGAACGAAATATTGGTTATATATACTGAAGCTTTTGAACGTTTCCGCAAAGTGTTGACAACTGTCCTGCCCAAGAACCCCCTTTCACTTAGTCTTCCCTAACCACTCTAACCTGCATATTGACTTTCCACGCATCCGCAACTTGTCCCAAGAATAATAAAGTTTCGCCCGACTTGTTGGCAGTTTATTTTATCCTTCACGCGCTTTACTAGACGTTTATTTTCACTCTCCTGTAGCTAGACTTCAGCGAAATCATGACAAACTACAACTTGGATCTTTGTCTATTTCTTTTAATGCTTTTAAAACTAAACTTAAGAAATTCTTGTGATATTTCTTATCGCTTGCTATTGTGTAATTGAAATATAAATTTTGTTCAATGGCTAAATAAATATAAATAAATAATTGGCGAATATCAAGGTGGATTCAGAGCCGGACGATCTACAACAGACCAGATATTCTCGGTGAAACAGATGCTTAAGAAATGTTGGGTATATTCCCAGACATCCCAGACACCACAACATCGAACGTAGTATACAAAATGTTTCACGCTGAATTTAAAGTTTGTAGCTTTCATAATTTTGGAGGAAATTGAAAAAAAAATTCTGCATTTAGGAGGTTTTTGATGATTTTGAATCTGCTTATCAACATCCTAGTCACATTACTTTGTTACAATTTTAAAGTCGATAACTCTCATATGTTCGAAGGAGAAATACTTTTCTTTAATTTCCATTTTTTTAGCATTTATTGCAATATTGAAGGGACAAATTCTGGCAAAATTGCAAGTTAGTACTTTTTCTAGTTTCAATGAAAATCGGTTAAATGTATTTACCAAAATTGGCATTTGTATGGGAGGGGGGTTTGAAGGAGTATTCGAATCAAAACCAAATTTTTCGACATGAATGATATTTGTAATATTATACTTTTCTCAAAATTTTAAGTTGATAGCTTTGACGGTTTTGAAGAAAAATAATTTAATTGAAATTCCAAATTTTTTGGAATTTGTATGGGAGCGGGTAACGGGAGTGAGGTGAAGTTGATAATTTTTTCAAAATTGGTTGCAATTGGAATAAAATTAATTATGACAAAAATTGGTTCTTTTAACTTTGCTAGTAGCAATGAAATCTGAATAAATAAATATTTGAAATTTGTGCGTTTGTATGGGAAGGGGTAGAAGAAGTAAGGGGATCAGATCAATCTTTTTTGACGTTAATAATATTCAAATTATTATACTATGATCTAATTTTCAAGTCAATAGCTGAAATGGTTTCGGAGAAAAGTCAATTTCCTTAAATTTCATGAATTTTGTATGGGAAGGGGTAGAAGAAATTTGGGGATGTGGCCCGTTCACGAATTTAAAGTTCCTTTTTTGGTAAAAATGACTTATGACAAATTTCAGCACGATAGGTCAAAGCTTTCGAGAGTTATTTTGTAGACAGACGGAGAGATGGACAAACGGACAGACAGACGGTCACTTGGAATCGAGGCTTTAGAGCGACAACAAATATTTCTGTACCCTTGGCGACTCTGTGCGAGCATTATTTCTAAAAGTTACAAATGATAAGGCAAACACAATATACTCTCAGATTTCATCCTGAGTATAATTAGCAGCTGGAGGACGCGATCTTTGGATCCAGACGATTGGACTTCAGGAGGCCAGGGCATGATTTAGGCTGTCGCGCCATTGATGATGACAAAATAAGTCATTTTCAGAATCTCAACTAGGACTATAATTTTTAATTTAAAAAAAAGCAATTTTGAAAATTTATTATTCTTGTTATCCATAATGAATGTAATGCTTTTTCAATTATCATTGCCAGATTGGATCACATAACAAATGCGAAAGTAAAACTTTCGCGATAGAGACAAAAGAACCCCATGATAGGACTTTTTATACTCTAGATGAAATCTGAGAGTATATTGTGTTTGCCTTACCGTTTGTAACGCTAAGAAATAACGCTCGCACAGAGCCGCCAAGGGTACAGAAATATTTGTTGTCGCTCAAAAACCTCGATTCCGAGTGACCGTCTGTCTGTCTGTCCGTCTGTGCGTCTGTCTACAGCATAACTCTCGAAAGCTTTGAGCTATAGAGCTAAAAATTTTTATGTGTCATTTTTAGCAAAAAAGTAACTTTAAGTTCGTGAATGGGCTACATCCCCCCACTCCTTCTACCCCCTCCCATACAAATTTCATGAAATTTCGAAATATTAAGAAATTGATTTTTCTTTGAAACTATTTAAGCTATCGACTTGAAATTTAGGTCAAAGTATTACGATGTAGATGTCATTAATATCACGGAATATTGACTCGATCCCCTTACTCCTTCTACCACCTCCCATACAAATGGACAATTTTGAAAAATACATATTTTCGATTTTCGTTAAAACTAGTAAAGCTGGAAAGACGAAATTTTGGCAGAATGAATTCCACTATAATTGCAATTTATTTTAAAAATAATTATCAACTTCACCTCACTCCTTCTACCCCCTCCCATACAAATTTCACGAAATTTTGAAATTTAAATTAAATTATTTTTCATCGAAACTGTTAAGGGTAGCAACTTCATATTTTGTATAAAGTATACAAATAGAATTAATAATAATGCAAAAAAAAAATTATTTTGATCGGTACACTCCTTCTACTCCATCCCATACAAATGCATAATTTTTGTTTAATGCATTTTATCGATTTTCATTCAAACTAGAAAAAGTACTAACTTCAAATTTTGCCAGAGTTTGTTTCTTAATAATTGAAATAAGTGTAGAAAAAATTATCAGCTCCGATTCACTCCTTCTACCACCTCCCATACAAATATCTGTATTATAAATTCAAGAAAAGCATTTCTCCTTCAAGTATACATATGAGAGCTATCGACTTTGAAATTGAATCAAACCATGGTGATAAGGATGATGATAAGCAGTTTCAAAATCATCTTAAACGCTCCACTTCCTCTGCCACCTCCCATACAAATGCCCCAATTTCAGGAAAACTATGAATAATTTCTTTAAAATAATGAAAACTAAAAACTTTAAATTCAGCAAAATACATTTTGCATGCTATGTTCGGTATCGTATACGAAAAATACAAAACTCCCCCTCTACTTTCACCACCTCCCATACAAAAGTCTCTATTCAGTATTCGAGAGAATTTGAGATGACATATTTTCCGATATATTAAAGTCATTTCCATCTCATCTAGAGTATCATATGATTGGGCTTTAAGCCCAATCATAATTCTGTTATGTTTTCTTTGAAGCAGTTGTTCGAAAGGAGCTGGTAAGATGAATCCAGACGTGCGACTTTTTTCGCTTCCAGTCCTTGCGTTAAAAATGGCCTCTTCTAGGTAATAGCACCTTATGGCCAATACCAATACATTTCCAAGACGAAATACTTTCAGTGGTCTTTAGCTCTGTATCGTATTTGTTCCAAGACCTTAACATCATATCAATGAACAGAAAACACAATATAATAATTAATAAAGGGTGGTCCAACCATAATGCACGATGTTAATTGTGAGTCGCACCTTAACGTCAAGTTTTTCGCCCAACTTAATTTGACATTTCTTTGTTTCAGTGTTTGACAAATTCAACCATGGAGATGTACACAATTGAGCAGCGCGTTAAGGTTGTTGAACCACAATCGGGAGAATTGTGCGCAAATTTCAGCAAACCCTGTCTGTAGGAAACGTGAACTCACCTGTGCATGCTCGCCCAGTTCGTTCTCCGGAAAACATTGCTGTTGTTTGCGATAGTGAAAATGAGGACGGCCGCAGTTACCGTGAAAACTTTTTGTTTTATTTACAATTAACATCGTGCGTTTTGGTTGGACCACCCTTTACTACCAAGTTCCCTTTATTATTTCTTAGCACACAGTAACAAAATGAAACCATTTTATAAAACGTCGTTCATTCTAGGCTACAAACTGAAATTGAAAGTGTCCGCGTGAATCGTTGAATATAAAAGGGAGTGCAAAAAGGCTGCTCGTAAGACTGGCTATTCATTTATACAGTGGGCCGAGACCATATGGACCAGACCACACAACTGCTTCTAAAGTTAAGTGGTATTAACTTAAAGTTATCCTTGATTTAAAGAAACATAGTCTAACGATGCCGAAAATTTGGCTCCATAGTGAAAAGTTCAGATCACGTTTCCAACAAAACTTACCTGCGATCCAAAAACGTGTTGCATTTTATAGTGCTTTACTCGACAGTCAACGTTATATATATGTATGTACTCATGCAATTCTGTTTCCTTTTGAAAATTTGTTTGGGAGATTTGCAACAATGCGAGCCGGCGCCAAGTGTTTACACCGAACCCCAATGGCATACTTCGCCATATGAGCAAATAAGACTGCGGCTACATACATGGTCATGGGTTGCAATTGCAATGCACGATACCACGGTAGCATGCCAGAGTACCTGCCAGACCCCAGGTGAATGTAGATTACTATACTTGAAAGCTTACCAGGTAGTACGACATGGTCCGATATTTCATCTGCACATATGCGATGCTTAGCATACGCTGGAACGTGTAACTATTTGTTAGGAGGCTTTGTTCTTCTCGCGCCGATTGCTGGTGCCTGTTGAAAAGGCTTGCAGCTTATACGTCCATGGCATCTTTAGAACTGGCTGTCGTATAAAATGCAATTTTTTACATCGAAGAGGAAAATTCTACTGTCATGTCTGGCATGCGATAAGGATCTGAAACACTGGAGTGTTATTTGCGATTGTTTGCATTTTATCCAAGTTCCAAGAGCTCACTCACTCCTACTTTTGGCCCGCTATCAAATTGTTTGCACTTCTTATCAATCACTGCACGTCTGTTTAACAATCACTCGAAATCGCACACAAGATCTTTGGCGGGAAGACTAACACCTAGCTAAAAGAGTCGCAGCCATTTATTGTTATTGCTTTTTAGTAATCAATAAATTTGCTTCAATACTTTTTTTGGATTTTACTTGAGTGTCTATTTATTATTTATTAAGAAGAATCCCGTACAGAAAGCAATGGTAAGAAGGAGGCACTATAATAGTGTCCGACCGAAATGTCATAGTCGATAATTCTCGAACTCGCCTTCCAGCATCTAGCGAATTTACCATTCGTGGTAAGTTTAGTGATTTTTATAATAATTTTGTCCATTTAAGCTTTAGCAATATATAATTGCACTAAAAAATTAATATATCAGGGACATGACTAAGTTTTCGCTGTTTTTTCGTGAAAATAAATGCTTCATTTAAAAAAAAATAATAACATCTCATTATCGTATGGAAACCTCCCGTTGATACCAAGGAAACACTATGCTTCGAATCAACACAGCTCGTAGCATATGCCGATGACATAAATATCCTTGCAAGATCTCTCCAGAGTGATAAGGCGGTATTTGTAAACCTTAACTCGGTAGCAAGGAAAGTTGGACTACGAATTAACGAAAACAAAACAAAAGTTATGACACAAACTAGGAAAAAAACGCCAATCAGACAAAATATTGCAGTAGGAGACTACAACCTAGAAAACGTAGACAACTTTATATACCTATATAGAAGCGAACTTATCAAAGGATGTAAGCGAACCCATCGAAATGAAGAGAAGGATAATGGTTTGGTGAATCTTTTCACAGTGCATTTCGAATTGAAAGAAAAGATTTCCGGATTCTACACTGTTACGCTTTATTATTCGTGACGTTTCGGTCTCTGCTGAGACCTTTATCAATCTCCTTGAAACGTCACGAATAATAAAGCGTAACAGTGTAGAATCCGGAAATCTTTTCTTTCAACAGAAGGATAATGTTGGCAAATAAGACGTACAATTCGGTACTTCCAATAATTAAAAAAAAAACAGGACTACGAAAGATAAATTTTTTGATTTCAAGAAATATTGTAGGGGAAGTGGTAGGGTGTAGCCTAGTAGGTAGCGTATTGGTCTTGTAATGCGAAGGTCGTGAGTTCAAATTCCGGTCGGCGCAATACATAATTTCAGCACATTGTCTGCTTGGATATACCTTGGTTACCTCAATCTACGAAAATGAAAAAATTCGTAGAAGGAGGGTTGTGCGAAGGGCTAACAACCCTTCCACAATAAGTAATGAAAAATGTTAAGGAACCTGAATGTCAGGAGGCCAAGGTCCGATTTGGGCTGTAGCGCCATTGTAGAAGAAGAAGTGGTACAGGGGTTGACGACATTTCTCATCACGCTAAAGTTTCCATCAAAATGTTTTATATTTTTTTATATTTTTATTTTTATTTTTATATTTTATTATTGGAGTTTGACACAGTGCTCGGTGCCGGACGTGCTTTACGCCGTCTCACCTTTTTGTTTTTTTTTTGTTGTTTTTGAAATAATTTTATTGCTCGTTTCTGTTTTCCTGTCGCGAGTGTTCTAATAAAAATTTTATATTGTGACCTTTTCGAGGGAGTCACACCGCCGACGGGGTCTTCGATGTGTTAGTTCTCCCGTACATAGGCCTAGTACTTGTGCGGGCCTTGCAATTGCGGACCCCGGACCGTTAATTATTTTTCGTTTGTGTTGTTGATGTTATGCTGCTTGGTTTTTTTTTATTTTTGCTAGGCAATGTTTACACCTCCATTTCGTGTTGCCATATTTTCGTTTCTTTTTTATTTTTTTTTTTTATCTGTATAATTTTTATTATTGTAAATCAATTTTTTTTATTTTTAATATTTATTTTTTTTACACTTTGACGAATCCTTAGCCATTAGTTTTTCTTGTTTTTATTTCCGCGTTGTTACATTTTTAGTTTCTTGCTTCCTTTAAATTTACTGTTTTTGTCTGTTTTCTTTTTTTTACATTGTTTTTATTTTTGTTCTCTGTTTATTTTTAACTTTTTAACTTTCCAATTTTTAATTCAAGTCCTTTTATTTTCTCCTTTTTTTTACATTTATTTTTCGTACACTCTTTTTTTTAATGGCTACTTTCACGTTTGACCAGGTCAACGTTCGAGGATTGAGTTCTGCTTACCTCTCCCTGTACATTCACGCCCAAACTTCAAAACCAGACGTATTAGCACTTGGCGAGTGCAAGGTGCTACCTGGAAGTGAGCAGTTTTATTCTGTTCCCGGTTATCACCTTATCCCAGCATTTTTTCGCCAACGGGGGGATCGCTCTTTACATCCGTGATGATGTGCCCTTCCAATTGGTTCCACATTTGGGTACCTGCTCCAATCCGGAATTTAATTTTATCTGGATAAAACTTTTAGTCCAAGGGCATATCTTGTATTTTTGTTATATTTATAGAAGCCCGGCACTGAATGCAGCTAAAACAGCTAGTGAACTGGATGGGTTGTCTGAATCCATCCAGTCCATTTACTCTGCACACCCTGACGCTGAAATTGTTATCGCGGGCGATTTCAATGTTCACAACACTGCCTGGCTGAAATATTCCTCCTGCACGGACCAAGAGGGACGTGATACTGAGCTCTTTGCCTCGTTAAACGGTTTAACACAGCTGGTAAATCAGCCTACTCGTTTACCAGAAGTTGCAGGTCAGTTCTCCAATCTTCTTGATCTATTTCTCACCAACCAACCTGAGAAATATTCTCTCTCTGTAATATCCCCATCGCCAATTGGGAATACGGATCACTTCTTGATCCGTGCACAATTTCCTGTTGCAGCACATAAACCGCTGCCAGTTAAGGCACTCCGTCGAAATGTTTGGCATTTTAAAAGAGCCAATTGGGGGGCGCTGAACGAGATCTTCAATGCCTTCAATTGGAAATTGTGCTTCGGTTCTAATGACTGCGATGAAGCCTGTAAACTTGTCACCGAGACCATCCTGAAACGTATGAAGCTCTATATACCTTCTAGTCAAAAGAGAATCCGGCCGTCGAAGGATTCTTGGTTCACTAAAGAATGACTCGCGGCAATTCAGGCTAAGAAACAATCGTTTGAAAATTTTCAAAATTTTCCAACTCCAGCTAACAGAGAGCTTTATAATGCATCAAGAAATTCTTGCAAATCCACCCTTAAACGTGTTAAATTTGATCACGACCAAAAACTTCGGCGGAAGATTCTTCAGAGTCCAAAAGGCTCAAGATCTTTCTGGTCTTTTGTCAAAACGGTCAACAATAATTTCATCTCTTCATCAACACCACCACTTGTCGATGGCGACCGTACCGTTATTCATCCGGTTGAGAAAGCGAACCTATTGGCAGTAAGTTTCGCAAGAAACTCCACGCTACCACCTTCAAACCAAGCCCCTCCTATCGTAACACCATCAGGTTTTTCGCTGCCGCCGCTACATTTCCGCACGCGTCTCATATTCAGGATCCTGCAAAAGCTCAATGTTCACAAGTCCGCTGGCCCTGATGGCATTCCTCCCATTACCCTTAAAATGTGCTCCTCTTCTCTGGCTAAACCCCTTCGCAATCTTTTTCATCTATCTTACTCTTCTGGGTGCTTTCCACGATTGTGGAAAGTCGCGAATGTTCAGCCAATTCCCAAGAAAGGAAGCAAAGCGAACCCCGCTAACTACCGCCCGATAGCCATCACTTCAGTGCTCTCGAAAGTGATGGAAACTGCTGTCAATCACAAAATCATGCACTATCTCGAGGATAAACAGCTTATCCACGATCGCCAATACGGTTTCCGTTCTGGAAGGTCGACGGGAGATCTTTTGGTCTACCTGACGGAACGTTGGAACTCTTGCTTGCACAAATACGGCGAAGGTCAAGTTCTTGCTCTTGACATTGCAAAAGCTTTTGACAGAGTTTTGAATGTCTCCTTGTTAAGCTAAAGGCCATTGGTCTCGATGCTACCCTCATTCGATGGATTGAGAGTTTCCTGTCCGAACGCACTATACGAGTCGTATTAGATGGCGTTACTTCTTCTTCTTTCCCAACTAATTCTGGTGTCCCTCAGGGTTCTGTTCTTTCACCTACTCTGTTCTTAGTATTCATTAACGACCTTTTGTCTTCTACTCTCAATCCAATCTATAGTTTTGCAGATGACAGTACTTTAGATAACACCTTTGAATTTAACTCTGCTGCGGATTCTCACAAGCTATCTATTGCTTCCAAACGCAGGGAGCTATTCAGTTCGCTGGACTCCGACCTCGACTTAATCCTGGATTGGGGCAGGAAAAATAGAGTAGAGTTCAACGCTGCCAAAACACAGTCCTGTCATCTTTCCCTCAAACGTGATGTTCCAGCGTCGTCGACTAATTTAGCCTTTAATGGCGTACCAATTAGCTCTTCAGATGAATTTATCGTATTAGGCGTAAAAGTTAATAGCCATCTAGATTGGAGCAAACATATTTTTGATGTTGCCCTGGATACCTCCAAACGCCTAGGTATCCTTCGTAAATGCAAAAAATATTTTACGCCTCACGACTTAGCTACCATCTATAAGGCTTACGTTCGACCTCGCCTAGAGTACAATTCGCATTTATGGGCTGGAGCACCCAAAACACACCTTGCGCTGCTCGATCGAATACAAAAACATGCGTTCCGATTAATTGGAGACGACACCATTACGATTTCTATTGACTCCCTCGAGCATCGTAGGAACGTTGCAGTACTCAGCATTTACTACCGCTACTTTCATGGTAAATGTAGTGCGGAACTTAGATCACTTATTCCTCCACTTTACAGTTTTCCCCGAAATACTCGTCAAGCTAAACGCGCGCACGAGTTTACCATCAACCCTATTCCTACTCGTACAGTGAAATATAGGCAGTCATTCATCCCCCGAACGTCCAGACTTTGGAACGCATTGCCTGCTAGCATATTTCCAAGCAGGTATAACCTTCAGCGCTTCAAAAATAATGTCCATCGGCACTTCCGTCTCTCTCCCCAAAAATTCCCATAACACTCACCAAGTTTCATCCACTTCCTATACCGTCATAACTGTGCAATTACATTAAAGGGTGACCCCCTAAGTTATAATCGGTGCTATAAAAAAAAAAAAAAAATTCAAAATTTAGAATTCAAAAATGTAATAGGTACTGAGAAAATTAGTGTATTAGATTTAGTGAAATTGTGCCATTTTGTATGGGAGTGGGTAGAAGGGGTGAAGCTAATCATCTAATTTTTTTAGTCTTACTCATCAAATTCCTGTTAAGACCCCCTATAGGGGCATAGGACAGAAACAACTCTCTTCCACAAGGCGCGATCCTGAGCATCGGCTTTAAGCTGTTGCCAGGACTTGTTTATTCCTCTGGCCTCCTGCTCAACTGCTCTTAGTCTTACTAATAATTCTAAATAAATATTTTTTACACAATTTCAGCTCGCTAAATTTTATACGCACTGAGTAAATTTGTTTAGAGCACTTCATGAAAAAGTGCAGTTTGTATGGGAGGCGTTGGAAGAAGCGAGAGAACACGCATAATTTTTATACGGTAGTTTAAAGTCATCATAATATGCTCCCAATTTGAGTTCAATAACTTGTATACTTTTCGAGCAAATCCGCTTAATATCAAATTGCGCAATTGTGTCATTTTGGATGGGAGGGGTGGAAGGGGTGGACCGATTTGGCACGTTAACGAACACCTTACTTTTTTGTCAAAAACAATGTGTACAAATTTGAACTATCAGCTCAACGCGTTCTCAAGCTAGAGAGCGCAAGGACGGACGGACGGACATCCGGTTTTGAGATTTTTGAGTGATAATATTAACTTCTGTATCATTAATTTTTTCCGAGCCTTATTTCTTAGCGTTACAAACTTTAGAGCAAACTTATAATACTCTCAGATTTCATCTAGAGTATAACAAGAACATACACAGGAAGACTGAACTAAAAATATACAAAACAATAATAAGACCAGTGTCATGCTATGGCAGCAAAACGTGGACGTTAACTCAGGCATCCGAAAAATTACTTAACGCCTTGAAAGAAAGATCCTCAGGAGAATCCTCGGACCTATGAGGGAAGATTCTATCTGGAGAATGCGATGCAATAGAAGTGTCAACCGTCATAAAATTTAAGAAGCTAAAATGGGCTGGTCATGTGGAGCGGATGGATGACGGAAGAATTCCCAAACGCATACTAAAAGGAAAAGTCAATGGACAAAGACCCACGGAAATGCTGGGAATTCTATTGATGCAGACACCAAATCACTGAACATTCCAAGTTCAAAAGATCTATTTTTCGATTGCGGGGTCGTTACCGTTGAGTCCGTCCTTTCCGAGGCTGTTCTTCAGGTTTCAAGACAGGGTTTTCTTCCGGTGATGCATTTTCGGTAACCTCCGACCTGGAGGGCCAATCCCACTTATTTATTACACCCTGTTAGAAAAGGGGTGGGAGTTTTCAGCTAAATATGACATGCTGGAGTTCTCGCAGCGGTGCTGCGAGTCGAACTATGTCATATTTTTTGCCTACTTCCTGAGACGTATTTGTATTGCTGGCCATTCAGGTTAACTCTATGCTCCTTCCTCCTTTCTCAACCGAGCTTGAGACCGGCTATGACGGAGTATTAAATACTTTCGCCTAAAACTGAATGATGACAGTAACGATTGACAGTGGCGACACAAAGATTCAGAATGAGTTAATTTCCGCTAACCTGAAAAAGGAGTTACTAAATACAAACGGTACCTCTTTTTCTCTTTCGAGTTTGGCCACGAAGCCGTTATTCGAGCTGTCACTCGGCGACATCTAAAAAGTCGATGACTAACAGCTCGTACTAAAAAGATGATTGAAGCTTGCCATTTCACTGAAAATGACTTGAAACCTAATTCTCGGGAGTTAATACTTGGCCAAAAACTGCGAAAAACAAGTTCGATCGCAGAAAATAAGGTGAAAACAATCGTTGATTTGAAATTGCCCGATTGGTGCTGGAACCTCGTGTTAAAACTCTAAAAAGATTGGTTCAGTTCCTATACAGTAGAGTTACTCTATGGAGAAGAAAGAACTCTTTCAGATGCCTTGTTTTTGCTTCTTCAAAGAGTAACTCTACTATACAGTAACTCTACCTCAAATTAGCTTCCGTTTAGTTAATTTTCATATAGATTGTAGATTATTGGACTGCGAAACTGGAAAGTTCAGTTTAAATCAAGCTTAGCTAATCCTTAGATTAAACCGTCACAGGTCCTAAGTATATTGTAGATTACAGAAATTAGTGTCCGTTTGAAAAACTTATCATAACAAAAGTCGAAACTTTTGCGAATTTAGTTACAAACGTAAATTTCATCTTTGCCAAACTATTAGCAAAACGCATTTGTTTATAAGATATGGGAGAGTTGAATTCTATCTTGGAAAACAATTTTAAGATATCCAGCTCGTTTAGACCGTAGCAATGTAGCACTAGTGTTACGTAAGTCGTTACGTAGCACTAATCCAGTCGCGTTTAGTTCGTTTAATAATAAATAAACTGCCAACAAGTCGGGCGAAACTTTATTATTCTTGGGAGAAGTCGAGGATGAGTGGAAAGTCAATATGCAGGTTAGAGTGGTTAGGTAACGCTAAGTGAAAGGGAGCTGTTGTTAATTTAACAATATTTCATTCGTTTCCGCAAGTTTCGGTTTTTATGAGAGGAGGAGGAGGGGTAAAAAATAAAATTCGGTGTATTCTACATTTACGAAACCGAACATTTGTATGGGAGGAGGTAGAGAAGGTAGGGGAATCGTAAAATTTGATATATACTTTTATTTCGATTCTCTTGTAAGGTGCTTGTATAAAATTTCAAGTTCGTAGCTTTTAGTGCGTTGGTTATTAGTTGATTTAATGAAATTGGTAGAAATCATTGTTTTGTATGGGAGGAGGTAGAAGGGCAAGCGCGATTTCAAAATTTTTAAGGCAACTTCATTTGAATTATTTTTATAAGTTTTTATGCAAAATTTGAAATTGATAGCTTTTAAGAGTTAGCTGATTTCTTAAAAATGCTCGCAAAAAAATTTTGTATGGGAGGAGGTAGAGGAGGTAAGGGAATCGTAAAACTTGTGATGCGATTTTCTTTCTTTTCTGTTGTAAGGTGCTCGTACAAAATTTCAAGTTCGTAGCTTTTAATTTGTTGGTTATTAGTTGATTTAATGAAATTGGTCGAAAACATACTTTTGTATGGGAGGGGGTAGAAGGGCAAGCGCGATTTCAAAACTTTTAACGTAATTTTATTTCAATTACTTTTGTAAGTTTTTATGCAAAATTTTAAATTGATACCTTTTAACAGTTAGGTGATAATTGATTTCTTAAAAATGGTCGAAAAAATAATTTTGTATGGGAGGGAGTAGAAGTCTTAAGGGTTTTCGACCAGTTAATATTTCGTATATTTAGGGATTTTTTTTAAATGCATTTCGCAAATTTTCAAGTTTCTACCTTAAAATTTCACTCAAAAATTTTCAGTTTATGTGTTTTTTTCAATGCACATGAAACACCTTGTGCACGTTAGACCGGGGGGGGGGTCGGTTTATAACAATTGTGGATCAAGTTATTATTATTTTTGTATGTACATCAAATAGAGGTATTCACATGCAAAATTTCAACTTTGTATCTTTCACCAGAGCCCTAAAAATATCACTCAAAGTTTTCGACATTTTTGCTTATCACCTCCCTCCCCTTACACCTCCCAACTTAAAATTTTTATTAAAATTAACCATTATGTAGTTCTACAATCTGACAAATTTTCGATTTGATATCTGCACTTTTTTTTGAGATATTGAGATTTGTAATTTTGAAAAGAGCGCCATTTTTGAAATGCTCCCCATTTCCTCCCCACCACTATTATTTCAACATGTTATATTTTTTTTGTATTTCCTAGTATAGCTTAATATACGTTTCAAGTTTCAATTACATAGCTTCAGAGATAGTTGAGATATTAATTTTTAAGTGTTTTTCTTTGCACCCCCCCTGACCCTCCCTCTTACAATAATTAGCCAATTTCTAAGCTGATTCCGATGGAACTATATGCCACCTTGACGGTCTCAAAATATGAATATTTTACGATAAGTAATTTCGAAGATATAATCATTTGAAAAAACAATTCGGCCGACAATTTGTTTTTAGCCCCCCCTTTTCGGACGCCAATGGATAAAAAAATTGAATTATTTTTAAAGTTTGTCCCACAACCTTCTCTATATCTGTACTGATTTTCAACTTTCTATCTACATTCGTGGTGGAGATATTAGCAAGTGTAGTTTTCGACTTTTTCCCTCCCCCGCCTCCCCCTTCCACCCAACACCCACAAAAATTTAGAAAATACTGCTCATTTACCCAATCAACAATCCACCCGAAAACGAACATTCTACCTTTAACGGCCTCGGAGATATGAGTCCATATGTACGGCGTACGGCGGGACGGATTTTTTTTTTTGCATTTTTAGGCTAATTTAGTCATGAAACGCGAAAAAAAAAATTTCAGGGTAGCAAATTTTTGTTTTTTTCTTGTGTAGATCACAATACTTTATTATTAAAATAATAAAGTAAAATGAGAAGTGATTTGGTAAGCTTGAACAACTACCTTTTAAATAAAAGTACGAAACGCAGGAGAAAGTTTAAAACTAAAATTAGGTAAATTTACAAGGTCTTTAGTTCTACAAAATGAAGAACTTATTTTGATTTTCGCAGGTTAATGACGAAGCATTACAATCGAATATCTGCGATCTATTTGTCTGTCGTTTTAAAAGCCATAAGTAAAGCCTATAACGAAAAGTTCTGTCCCATCGTGTGTAGATAACGGTTCTTTCTTCACCAAGAAAGACAAAAATTTGTTCACGTGATTCTCAGAATTTCCTGACTCATTTATACATATACATAGGATTGAATCTGCTTGACTGATCAATTTAGTGAAAATGCAGCGTTCTAGTGATTCGTTTCGTAAACAAGTTGTGCGAGAATGACAAAAAAATCAACAAGTATCGCTTTCAATATTGGGAAAAAAGTATAAAATTACAACAAGGACTGTACAAAGGTATATCAAACAGTTCAAGGAAGAGCTGAGTGTATTTGAGAAAGCGAGGTCAGGTCGTCCAAAAGGTCCTGTAAAAACGGAGTCTCGAAAAAAGGATCCTTTACGCTTTAAAGAGAAATCCGTCGATGTCTACAAGGGATAAAAGGCTAAAGATCTTAGAACCAGCCATCAAATGGTGCAAAGAGCAAAACAACGGAGTGGTTTGAAGACTTTCAAAAAGCAAAAAGCACCGAAAAGAAGTTCTGACCAGAAAAAACGAGCAACTAGGCGCTCAAGAAATCTCTACCGAAAATTGCTGACGAAAAAAATGTGCGTTTTAATGGACGACGAAACATATTGCAAAATGGACATTTTTTCTCTACCGGGTCCCCAGTTTTTTACTGCAAATGACAGAAGAAATGTTAGTGAATCGGATAAAACAGTTTGCGTTGAAAAATTTGGAAAAAAAAATTATGGTTTGGCAAGCTCTTTGTGAATGTGGGATGAAGTCAACAACGTTTTTTATAATAGGAACCATAAACGCCGAAATCTACCGTAAAGAATGCTTGCAGAAAAGATTATTGCCCATGATTAAAAGGCACAAGACTCCAGTTCTATTTTGGCCCGACTTGGCAACTAGTCACTATGCTTCAGCAACGGTAAACTGGTTAAATTCCAAAGGCATTGCATATGTACAAAAAGCAGACTGAATACGCCGACACATCGTCCAATGGAAAAATATTGGGCAATTATGACGGGAAAATTAAAAAAAGGAGGAAGTGTAAAAACCATGGATGAATTCAAAAAGCGTTGGGCATTAGCATCGAAAGCAGCCACAAAAAAGTTTGTGCAGCGCTTGATGAAAAACATGAGAAGAAGGATCAGAAAATTCACCAGAAAAAGTATTAAACAAGTTCGTAATTAGGAATTCATAACTAGTAGGATATAAAGTAAATACAAATACACTAGTGCTAAACAGCACCGTATAAACGAAGTCATCGTCGAGGGAGGTGTGGGACAAGTTTAAACGTAAACTTAAATAAACTGCCAACAAGTCGGGCGAAACTTTATTATTCTTGGGACAAGTTGCGTATGTGTGGAAAGTCAAAATGCAGGTTAGAGTGGTTAGGGAAGACTAAGTGAAAGGGGGTTCTTGGGCAGGGCAATTGTCAATTTAACACTTTGCGGAAACGTTCAAAAGCTCCAGTATATATAATCAATATTTCGTTCGTTTATTTATGCAAGTTTGAGTTTTTATGAGTGGGTGGATATTAATAGTTTTTTAATTGATTGCTTGAATTACGTCCAATATTCTCTGTATAGAATGTCAGTTTCAGAGACGAAGTTGCATAGAATTTTCATAGGATTCGGTGTATTTTACATTCACGAAACCAAACATTTGTATGGGAAGGAGTAGAGGAGGTAGGGGAATCGTAAAATTTGTGACGCAATTTTATTTCCTTTCTCTTGTAGTGTGCTCGTACAAAATTTCAAGTTCGTAGCTTTTAATTTGTTGGTTATTGGTTGATTCAATAAAATAGGTCGAAATGATACTTTTGTATGGGAGGGGGTAGAAGGGCAAGCGCGAGTCCAAAACTTTTAAAATAGTATCATTTCAATTATTTTTATAATTTTTTGTGCAAAATTTGAAATTGGTAGCTTTTAAGAATTAGCTGATAACTGATTTCCTAAATATGGTCGAAAAAATAATTTTGTATGGGAGGGGGTAGAAGAGGTAGAGGAATCGCAAAATTTGTGACGCAGTTTTCTTTTTTTTCTCTTTTAAGGTGCTCGTACAAAATTTCAAGGTCGTTGCTTTTAATTTGTTGGTTAGCAGTTGTTTTATTGAAATTGGTCGAAATCGTACTTTTGTATGGGAGGGGGTAGAACGGCAAGTGTGATATCAAAAATTTTGACGCAGTTCTATTTCAACTATTTTTAAATGATTTTGTGCAAAATTTCAAATTGATAGCTTTTACCAATTAGGTGATAATTAATTTCTTAAAAATGGTCGAAAAAATCATTTTGTATGGGAGGGAGTAGAAGCTTTCAAGGTTTTCAACCAGTTAGTATTTCATTCTTTTAAAGATTTTTTTTAAATGAATTTCGCAAGTTTTCAAGCTTCTACCTTCAAATTTCATTCAAAAATTTTCAGTTTATGTGGTTTTTTCATTGCACATGAAACACCTTGTGCACGGTAGACCAGGAGGGTCGGTGCATAACAATTGTGGAATTTTTATTATTTTTTCTGTATGTACAACAAATAGATGTATCCACATGGAAAATTTAAATTTTTTATCTTTCACCAGAGCCCTTAAAAATTCACTCAAAATTTTCGACATTTTTGGTTACCACCTCCCTCCCCTTATACCTCCCAACGTAAAATTTTTACCAAATTTAAAAACTACCTAGTTCTACAATTTGACAAAATTTTAATTTGATATCTGTACTCAATTTTGAATTATAACGGTTTAAAATTTTGGAAAGTGCATCATTTTTGAAATGCTCCCCATTTCCCCCCACTACTATTTTTTCCAAATTTTATATTTTTTTCGTATTTCTCTAGTATAGCTTAATATAGGTTCTAAGATTCAATTACATAGCTTAATAAATAGCCGAGATAATAATTTTTAAGTGTTTTTCTTTGCACGCCTCCTGACCCTCCCCCTTACAATAATTAGCTTTTATCTAAACTGATTCTAGTGGACCTATATGCCAGCTTAATGGTCTCAAAATATCAATTTTTTATGGTAAGTATTTTCGAAGATATAATCATTTGAAAAAAAAATTCGGCCGAGAATTGGTTCCTAGCCCCCCCTTTTCGCACCCCAATGGATAAAAAAATTAAATTATTTTTAAAAATTGTCCCACAAACCCTTCTATATGTATGTTGAATTTTAGCTTCCTAGCTGTTACCATGGTTGAGATATTTGAATTCGTATTTTTCGGTTTTAACGCTCCCCCCGCCTCCCCCTGACCCCGTACACCCCCCAAAATGAGTATCCGCCTGAGATCCGCAACTATCTACAATCCCCCCAAAAATGAACTTCCTATCTTAAAGGGTTTGGGAGTTAATGTGCGCTGAGCGTACACGTCGGCGTACGGCGGACGGCGTACGGCGGACGGCGGACGGCGTACAGACAGACGGATTTTTTTTTTTGCATTTTTAGGCTAATTTAGTCATGAAACGCGAAAAAACAAAATTTCAGGGTAGCAAATTTTTTTTTTTTCCCAAGTCGATCACAATACTTTATTATTAAAATAATAAAGTAAAATTATCATATCTCCGCGGTGGTATAGGATAAAAATTCGAAATTCAATATTTTTTTCATACTGTGAAATATGGAAAACTTTTTAAAAATATCGGACGCTGCATACATTATCATGTTTGGCACACTGCACTGAAAGACAGCCAAAACCGAGGTCGAATGTAGACCGGTCTTTGGTTTACATCATCTTTATATTTGCAAACAAGCTAATTAAAAATCTGTCTTGAACTGACACCAATAAAATGTTTATAATAGGTTTAAACGTTAAAAGCAGAGATCGAAATCGAATCAGCCTCCACATGTGTTCGACAGGAAATAACAACAACCATGTGTTCCAAACAATCAACGATACAAAGTTAGAACTGAACGGTAGCAACGATAAACAAATACTTTTCTCCTTTGTATTTTTTTGCTGCAACTCGTTTGCAAATTTCAACATCTGTAATACACAGTGGGAAATTCTTGTAAATGTACTTGAGATTGGCAAATGTTCAGTTCACCCTCCAGTCGGGTTCTACACTCGCCAACAGCACTTCAAAAAGGAAATGCAACAATAAAGGCGTCTTTAGCGAACAAGAAGAAGAGATGTGACGAGACTTCTTGTCTCAGTGCCACTACATAAATCGATTGATTGGCGCCCAAATACAACGCGTTGGACACGACAATGGAAAGCGACTAAGGAGACACAGATGAAACATTTGACGTAAGAAAGCGAAGGCAATAGTGCGTGGGAGCACCTCCTTTTAGCCAAGTCTGGCTCAGGTATAACAGTCCTTGTTGAAACGATCCGCCAACACAATATCATCGTCATCTTGACAAAATAGTAAAAAAAGAAACAGGTAAAGTTTACATCATCAAATCGCCGACAGTAGTTTGACTGCAAGGCTTCTTTGATGTTCGTAGAGCCGAAGGTCGAGGATTCGATTTTATTTTTAAGAGAACTTTCTTAAGTTACTATACCTGGAAGGAAATCGCCCGATGCGATACGCCAACATGCTGTATTCCAATTCCGAGCATCATGTCCTGCATCTGCACCAGTACAGCACTAATGCTCGAACAAAACAAGATTTCACTCACTCGCAGTAAGTAAATAGTGTGGGCACAATACTGAACTTTTTTCCTTTTTGTATGTGATCACTGTTTTTATGCCAATACTGCACTTTCAGAGGTGAACTTCCCAGCCAAGGTAAATCAAAGCCATTTAGAGTGTGATACGCTTAGTGATAAACACGCGATAAATTCGTATGTGCTCGGCGTCAGAGAGAACAAGTGAATTCACGTTACGAATAACGTGTGGGCGACGCGACTCTAATATGTTATATAGGTAGGCAGTTAGATTGAATGGAACAACGCGAAGGTTTATAGCGAAACCGGTAAAGTACAAAGGTAAACAGAGAATCACCCGCCGGACGATCTTTACACGCCGATTACATTCACTCGTAGTGAGGAGAGGACTGTGGGCACCGTTGAAACACTGTTGTGAATTTTGCTTGTGGTTTCCCCATTTGTTTGGGGCGCCGGAGCATTGCAACTTGTGTTCATTGCGCATCACACAAAGCTTTTTGCGGACTTGCTCTGAAAGCATTTAGCAAAGTGCTAAGCTATCCAAACAGGGACGAACAAAAGTTTGTATAAATTATGGGTAAAGAAACGTAATAAAGCGATAATCACTTTTTTTTCAAGCACACCATACTGTTATACGAGTACCTCATCCACAAACCAACAAGTGTTAAGCACCCCATACATGCCTAGCAAACATTTTCATTCAAATTCGGATCGATATCGATCCGTACAGACGAGCTTTCTTCGATATAGAATTCGAAAAACGGACCGTTGGTCTCTGTGACCATACAATCTATCGCAAATCACCGAGGCGGAATCGGAATGCTTAGACGGACCGAAATCGGATTGTGCGAATTTTTTTTCGTAACATTCTCGATATATGAATACGTTTGTAGAAATTTCTTATCAATAAGAGTCATCGACCAAGCCCGCATTGGATAATTTCGCACTTTTAGCCGTTAAAATTAATGAACACCTAAATTGTGCACAGCACATCTTTGATGTTGCCCTCGACTCCTCTAAGTGTCTAGGTTTCCTACGAAACCGCTAAAAATAATTCAAGACCAACGACCTAGAAGCAATCATCTATAAATGACGCTAAGGCTAGCCTTCCAACGGACTCTAGCGATAATACACTCTTTGCGGGTGATGCTAATGCTATTGCAAATAAGCTTAATGTTATGCATGATGACATTAAAGCAACAAAATTGATTTCGGACAGCTCGGACAGAACTCTATCTGTCATATCTTCTCGATTGTTGGAATCGAAAACCGTTTGTTCGATAGCTCATGTCTCTTGCCAGACGGTTGAACCTTCTATTGTTCCGAATGCGCTAGTCTCTACACTCTTAATAAGGAAGAGCAATAGCGATAACGAGGAAAATTCTTCATGCTCTACTAGTTTCCAGACGGACTCCAACATGCTACGTTTACCAGCTACAAATGCACCTAACTCCGAGTCGCACTGTACAATGCACATTAAAGGCTGTAGAAAGGCCTAAAGTACTTTTTGTGTCACGGCTGAACCCAGTTACATCTGAGATAGATGTCCTTAACAACATCATGAGTATTCTGAATTGCGGTAAAATTAGCGTTTCTCAAAAACGCTATCTCATGTAAAAAATTAGTGTCAGCTAATCTCCGTGGACCTGCTCTGGTGTCTTCATTTAGAGTCGTATTGCCGAGTTCTTGCTTCGATATAGTTTCTACATCCAACTGTTGGCCGACTTCAGCTATAGTAAGGGAGTACATTCCAAAGAGTCGACATATTTCTACACTACATCGGTTTGTCACTCAGTCAAAAAACGGAATAGCTCTATCTC
Organism: Chorisops tibialis; assembly: GCA_963669355.1. NCBI lineage: Eukaryota > Metazoa > Arthropoda > Insecta > Diptera > Stratiomyidae > Chorisops > Chorisops tibialis. Next base: position 215,434,140 of record OY770263.1, read on the forward strand.
AATATATTATGCCAACGTAAGTGGTATGCGAACCAAAACACGACAACTTCACATCGCTGCTGTCATTTGCCTCACTGAAACTTGGCTCTGTGGTAGTTTCCTTGATGCTGAACTACTCGACTCGGAATACCAAATTTTTCGCCATGATCGCCATCTTGAGCTTTTGGATGCCAATGTGGGTGGTGGAGTGCTTTGTGCGGTTCGAAGCCAATCTCCGACTGAAGTTGTGGACATCACTGAAGCTTCTGAAATTCAGATTTTATGTGTCGTTCTCTCACTTACGGACAAACAAATATATATCGTTACGTTATATATACCACCCTTATCACCATATGTTGTATACGAGGTAGCCTACAATGCGATTGAGTATGTCAGCAATCTTAAGCTACTAATTACTTTATTATTTTAATAAGATACCTTACACACTTTTACCAACTTTGGATATATTTCTTTTGTTAATAAACTATCCAAAACGAAGGATTTTATGATGGAACGGTATCCAAGTTTATTCATTTTGTCAAAAATACACAACACCTTTAAGCAGCCGTATAAAACAAACTATTTGTCTGATTGAATTCACATTTGGCATGTACTTTTGCAACAAGTGTACCAACATAACAAAATAGTAATTTCATTTGTAGCAGTGTTATCCATAGCCTGGGCCGCGAACCTTTCAGCTTGCCCTCGTACATTTAATCATTTTATTATGCTGTGCACACATACAAACTAGTTAACAAATTTTATTGCTATTTACAAAACTAATGACTTTGAATAACAACAGTAAAAAGTATACAATAAGAAAAATCTTAATATGATTGGAATTGTTCAATTTTCTGAATAGGAATTTTCTTTAATGTCATCATTTTTATTTATTGTTACTGCAGTAGGCTCATCATCGGAAGAATCCCTAGGAATATAAAATTCGATTTCAGAAGACAGTAAAAACAATTAATATTATCCTATTTATTCAGGGCCGGATTAAGCCTTAAGCACATCAACATTTTTCTGAGCCGCCCACCCACAGGAAAATGTTGACCTCTTATGAACAGTAAAATAATAAAACGTTCGGATCTTTGCTAAGACCTTTACCAAACTGAACAGTTTGATAAAAGAAACCGAAGCGTCACGATTAATAAATATTGTCCCGCAATCCCTTAATTCGAAATGCATTGCGAAAACGTTCATCAAACCACTACTAATATAACTCCTTGAATACTAACTTTTCTTCAGAAACGTCACTGAGATCGCCATATTCCAATGGTTCAGTACAAAGAAAACAAATATTTCGCATCTCACTGAAACACTCCTTACAGTATTTTCCTTTGCATCCTGGTCGTTGACACTGAATGACTTCTTCAAGCCTATTTAAATAAATTATCAGCTTTCCTGCATATATTAAACAACGATTCACGTCATACTTAGTTAAAGGAGAAGCACAGAGCATACATCTTATTACTGTACTTTTTCCTAGGATTTTTCTCATAATCCAACATCTGTTCTAATAAATAAAATTATCTATAAAAAAACAACAACATTATGCATAAATAACCGATCTGTTTTGGAACGTAGCCAGTCAAGAAATGACACATCATCCTTTTTATTGTTTTTGACAAATTTCAGGCGTGCTTTTCTTCGAGCAAATTTTATAAAGCTAGCTGAAAACGAATGGGTATACTCCAAGGAGGATATATAAAAGGAGTACCTGATAGTTTGTCTCATGTGGGAATATTTTTTGATTCGGAAATTTTCGAAAATTGTGTCCAAGCTTAACTTGGCTTCAAACTTTTACAAAAAAAATACCATAATTTGTATTCTCTCTTAGTTGCTAATATTCAGTCAGCAATAAACTAATTTTCAGTGCATTGAAGGTTGCTGTTTCATTTCAGAAAATTTTATTTTTTCAATTTTTATTAGTTTTGGTTTGTGTTTAAGCTAAGCACTTTAGCAATGGACAATTTAACGCGGAACAGAGATAGTTACTTTGGGTTTAAGTATATCAAACAAGGATAGCGAAACAATTTTTTTCGAAAATTTGACAACTGTTTCGAACAATTTATCGTGGGAAAGAGTTAGTTGCAATATTTTTAAGTGTGGCAGACAAAGATAGCGAAACGATTTTTTTTTTTTAAATTTCGAGCATTTCGGTAGTAAGGGAGGGAAATACATTCATTCCCATTTTGCTTACAAGGCAAAGCATGCTCATAGTCACTCCTTTTTATATATCCTCCTTGGTATACTCTTATTTTCAATTTTGTCTTAACATACAGTGTGTTCAAGAAGAACGTGTCGCAAGTAATTCCTTCCTCAAACATTTATGTGTTATGGAAAATTGTGTATGACATACCATTGCCAATTTCGCGTTATATTCATTTGGTCAGTACAGTTTGATCTTTCGTAAAGATAACAAGATAAGAAATGATTGCTCTTTATAAAAAATGTTTTGAAATTGTTTTTCTGGTTACCCATCCTAAAGGACCCGGAATGAGTATGAGGCAGGCCGCAAAATATACCAAAACGAAGCACTGGTTTTGGCATATTTTGGCATATTTTGTAAAGAAGTGAATTACGAGTTATAAAGAGCATGGTGATGTCGATGATGAGCCATGTAGAGGCCTTAAAAGAGGTACATCAGAAAAGGACGATAAATTGATCGCTCAGCTGTTCAATAAAAACACATTAACTCTGCAAGAGGCGAAGGAAAAACTAATTAAAAAAGGAGTTCGGGGGTTCATAAATACAATTAGAAGCAGGCTCAAAATCAGGCATCAAAAACAGGAGCACAAACCCCAAACCGCTAATGACAGAAAAACAAGTGTAAAAAATATTGAGTTGGGCACGGGAGAATTTGGAACGCGATTTGAGCATGCTTTTTTTTTAGGCACGTTCTTCTTGAACACACTGTAGTTTTCAATTTTGTTTGAATAAAAGCGTTTGTATACAAGCGATTGCATTGATATCGGAAACACATAAAAAAACACAAAAGAATTATGATTGGGCGTAAAGCCCAATCATATGATACTCTAGATGAAATGAGAAAGAGTTCAATGTACCGGAAAATATGTCACCTCCAATTCTTTTAAATAATTAATAGTGACTTTTGTATGGGAGGTGGTAGAAGGAGAGGAGGAAGGTTTGTAATTTTTGGATATGACACCTAATGTGGTATGCAAGATATTTCGTGCTGAATTTAAGGTTTGTAGCTTTCATTATTTTCAATTGGACATACGTTTTCCTGAAATTGAGGCATTTGTATGGGTGGTGGCAGAGGAAGTGGAGCGTTTAAGATGATTTTGAAACTGCTTATCATCATCCTTATCACCACACTTTGATTCAATTTCAAATTCGATAGTTCTAATATATTCGAAGGAGAAATGCTTTATAATACAGATATTTATATGGGAGGGGGTAGAAGAGTGAAGAGGAGCTGATAATTTTTTTTAGCATTTATTGCAATTATTAAAAAACAAATTCTGGCAAAATTTTAAGTTTATACTTTTTCTAGTTTTAATGGAAATCGATATAATGCACTTAACAAAAATTATACATTTGTATGGGAGGGGGTAGAAGGAGTGTATGGATCACAATACATTTTTTTTTCGTTATTGATATTTCTATTTCTATACTTTATGCAAAATATCAAGTTGATAGCTTTAACAGTTTCGAAGGAAAATAATTTAATTTAAATATCAAAATTTCATGAAATTTGTATGGGAGGAGGTAGAAGGAGTAAAGTGAAGTTGATAATTTTTCCAATTCTGATTGGACTTATAATAAAATTAATTTTGGCAAAAATTGGTTTTTATAACTTTGCTAGTTTCAATGAAAATCGAAAAACTGCATTTTTCAAAATTATGCATTTGTATGGGAGGGGGTAGAAGGAGTGACGGGATCGGATCAATATTCCGTCATATTAATGGCATCTAAATCGTAATACTTTGACCCAAATTTCAAATCGATAGCTCAAATAGTTTCAAAGAAAAATCAATTTCTGGCCATTTCGGAATTTTGTGAAATTTATATGGGAGGGGGTAGAAGGAGTGAGGGGATGTGGCCCATTCACGAACTTAAAGTTTCTTTTTTGCTAAAAATGACACATAACAAATTTCAGCACGATAGCTCAAAGCGTTCGAGAGTTATGCTGTAGACAGACGGACAGACGGACAGACAGCAATTCGGAATCGAAGTTTTTGAGCGACAACAAATATTTCTGTACCCTTGGCCGAACTGAAGGAATTATCCTGTCAAGAGGAAAGGAAGAAGGAAATTAACTACTAGGAGGATTATCAATCCAACATATCCTATTCAGCTGAAATTGTCTATCCGTGTTTGTGCGGTTAAGTACACAGGCCTGGTTCTCTAGGTTGAAGGTCGGGCTGTGGGCTAGCAACCTGTGCCCACAACGGTTATGGAACCTAAAGCTTCGCCTCGGATTGGAAGGATTTAACGGAAAGCACCCGGCAAACGAAAAATTAAATACTATTTTGGAAACTGGAATGTACAATCCTTTTTCAAACCTGAATCACTAAAATCAATCCTGGAATAAGTTGATAAATTCAACATTAATGTTGTCGCACTCCAGGAAACTAAATGGCTTGGCAGAGAAGTAACGGACATGAGGTCGAACACAATCATTAAAAGTGGAAAAATATCGGGAAGCCATGAGTGGAGTAGCTTTTGTAACCAAGCAAAAAGTCGTACCCACGAAGCACTTTAATAACCATCGAGAGTAGGGTATTTCTCGATGGTGCAAATCTTGACCGAATCACTAACCTACTAGTACATCTACTGCTTTTGTTTGGTATACCGAAACGTGCCTCATGCCTGACGTACTAAAATACCCGCCGTAGGATAGTCTAGGCCATGTACGATAGGTACGGCGCTAAAAATAAAAGTGTACTGTTTATATGTGTGAGTAGGTTACGCTGGCTGCTTACTGTAGATAGCCGAAATACCTGCGACATTAATGGCTTTTGTGCATAGCCTATTCTTAACAAATTAACCGATGTAGGATGGCTACGATTCTGCTGGTTTCGCCGGCCATGTAACTACCCTAAGTGGCTGCCCACGCTTTTTGCTGGGAAAGCATTTAAACAGCATATCACAGACTTCAAACCCATCAACGAAACATAAAAGAATTACGATTGGGCGTAAAACCCAATCGTATGATACTCTAGATGAAATGAGAAAGAGTTCAATGTACCGGAAAATATGTCACCTCCAATTCTTTTAAATAATTAATAGTGACTTTTGTATGGGAGGTGGTAGAAGAAGAGGGGGAAGGTTTGTAATTTTTGGATATGACACCTAATGTGGTATGCAAAATATTTCGTGCTGAATTTAAGGTTTGTAGCTTTTATTATATTCAATTGGACATAGTTTTCCTGAAATTTAGGCATTTGTATGGGAGGTGGCAAAGGAAGTGGAGCGTTTAAGATGATTTTGAAACTGCTTATCATCATCCTAGTCACCACGCTTTGATTCAATTTCAAATTCGCTAGTTCTAATATATTCGATGGAGAAATGCTTTTCTTGAATTTATAATACAGATATTTGTATGGGAGGGGGTAGAAGGAGTGAATAGGAGCTGATAATTTTTTTTAGCATTTATTGCAACTATTGAAAAACAAATTCTGGCAAAATTTGAAGTTTACACTTTTTCTAGTTTTAATGAAAATATTTGTATGGGAGGGGGCAGAAGGAGTGAAGAGGAGCTGATAATTTTTTTAGCATTTATTGCAACTATTGAAAAACAAATTCTGGCAAAATTTGAAGTTTACACTTTTTCTAGTTTTAATGAAAATCGATATAATGCACTTAACAAAAATTATACATTTGTATGGGAGGGGGTAGAAGGAGTCTACGGATCAAAACACATTTTTTTCCCGTTATTGATATTTCTATTTGTATACTTTATGCAAAATATTAAGTAGATAGCTTTAATAGTTTCGAAGAAAAATAATTTATTTTAAATTTCAAAATTTCGTAAAATTTGTATGGGAGGGGGTAGAAGGAGTAAGGTGAAGTTGATAATTTTTTCAATTCTGATTGGAATTATAATAAAATTAATTGTGGCAAAAATTCGTTTTTATAACTTTGCTAGTTTCAATGAAAATCGAGAAACTGCATTTTGCAAAACTGTGCATTTGTATGGGAGGGGGTAGAAGGTGTGACGGGATCGGATCAATATTCCGTTATATTAATGACATTTATACCATAATAGTTTGACCAAAATTTCAAATCGATAGCTTAAATAGTTTCAAAGAAAAATCAATTTCTGAAAATTGTAGAATTTCGTGAAATTTGTATGGGAGGGGGTAGAAGGAGTGGGGGGATGTGGCCCGTTCACGAACTTAAAGTTTCTTTTTTGCTAAAAATGACACATAACAAATTTCAGCACGATAGCTCAAAGCGTTCGAGAGTTATGCTGTAGACAGACGGACAGACGGACAGACAGCAACTCGGAATCGAAGTTTTTGAGCGACAACAAATATTTCTGTACCCTTGGCGGCTCTGTGCGAGCATTATTTCTTAGCGTTACAAACGGTAAGGCAAACACAATATACTCTCTGATTTCATCTAGAGTATAAAAATTTTGTGCACTTCGCATATATACAACTTTTTTAAACATCTGGCTCATTACTGTTCACGTCCCAACGGAAGACGAGGACGAGGCAACTAAGGATGAGTCTTACAGTCACCTTGAAATAACTTATGAGTTATTGCCCTCAAATGACATGAAGATTTGTTAAGTGATTACATCGCGAAGGTTGGGGAGGAGATACATAGAGGAACAACCGGAATGCACAGTCTCCACGATATTAGCAATGACAACGGCCAACGTCTAGTTGACTTCGCCTGCAGTAGAAACATTATAGTAAGCTCAACATGCTTCCCGCATCGGAGCATCCACAAAAGAACTTGGGCATCTCCGATAGAAGGACGTATAATCAGATAGACGCTTTTATTGACAAAAGGGCAGCCTCCAGCATCCTAGATATAAGAACCTTCAGAGGTGCTAGCTGCGACTCTGACCACTATTTGGTCAAGGCCATATTCCGAATAGCAAACAGCGGATCTGCAAGGCACCAACCGATACTTAAATTCGACATCGAGAAGCTGAAGGACAAATTCATTGCAACCGCATCACACACATCAGCTTTAGAGAGACATTTTGGCTAATATTCAACCACCATGAAATGCCAATAGAGCAGTTATGGCCCTCCATCAAAAATGGCATTAAGTCCGTCGCAAAGGAGGTTATAAGCCACCAGGCCTGCCGAAACAAAAATGATTGATTCGATGATGAATGCCGAGATGCATAAAACAAAAACAATGCAGCTTACAAATAATTTACTGAACGACCAACGATAGACAAGAAAGACATATTTGACGATTTGCGAACAAAACCTGCAGAAAAAAGAGAAGGAAGTACCTCAATGATGTATTATGCAAAATGGATGAAGATTCCAAATCCAACAACACGAAAGCGCCTTACGCTCTGACTAAAAAGCAAAAACGAAGATTTCAACCGAAAACAAGCCTTTGTAAGGAGACAGCAGGAGGCATATACAGTGCCGGAAAAAAGTTTGGAAACATGGTCTCTCAACCCACAATCATAGCTCTGAAACAGAATTCCTGGTACTTACACCTATGAAACTTTGCATAGAATAGCTGTATCCCATTTCTTTTTAATCTTTAAAGGGATATTTAATTGCGGAAAAAAGTATGGAAACAAAACGGTTTTTGTTGTCAAAAAGTTAATTAGAATCGTTTACTTTGAAATTGAATGTCATTAGTAGTTATTTTTTGCGCGACTGAATTAAATTTAACTCCAATTAAAGTTTTTTTATAAAACATAATTAAAAATGCCGAAGTGTAAGTTGTACTCAATGGATTTGAAGGAGAAAATCGTTTCCATGTACAATAACGGAACAAAACAAATTCAAATTTCACAAAAACTTGATATACCAAGAGGAACAATTTCGAAAATTATTAAAAACTTTCATCAGCAAGGGACAGTCGAGTGTGCTCCAAAGTCAAGGAGGCCTAGAAAAACAACAGCAACCACCGATCGCATAGTTCAAAGGATGTCTAAACAAAAACCAGGACAAACGGCCACTGAGATCAACGCCGAGTTAAAGAACAGAGGTATTTCAGATGTGACAGATCGGACAATTAGAAATAGATTGATGGAAAGTGGCCTTTTTGGAAGATCTCCACTGAAGAAACCACTCTTATCAAAAGCCAATATTGCAAGAAGACTAACATTTGCAAAAGAACGCATTCTTTGGACTCCCAGCAAATGGAATACAGTTCTGTGGAGTGATGAATGGAAATTTCAACTATTTAGAAGCAATGGAAAACATTACGTTAGAAGACCACGGGGTGAAAGGTACAATGCAAGGTATCAATTACCAACAGTTAAACATGGCGGAGGATCGGTAACGGTTTGGACATGTTTTTCACGTTCTGGAGTTGGCCCAATTTTTCGGATAGATAGGATAATGGATCGGTATCGGTATTTGGAAATATTGCAAAACAATATGCTTCCATATGCTGAAGAAGAAATGCCGTTACGTTGGATTTTCCAACAAGATAACGATCCAAAGCATTCTTCGCGTTTAGTTAAGGATTGGTTCCAACAGGAAAAAGTGAGTGTTATGGAATGGCCTTCACAATCCCCAGATCTGAATCCAATCGAACACCTATGGGAACATGTAAAGCGTAAAATTCGACACGCAAAAATGTCTAATAGGAATGCACTGTACGATGAAATCATTAGAGAATGGCAAAATATCCCGGTTTCATTTTGCGAAAAGTTGGTGGACTCAATGGAGAGGAGATACAAGGCTGTACTAAAAGCAAAAGGGAGAAGCACTAAATACTAAGAAAAACATGTTATTTCCTTTAAATAAACTCGAATTATATGAAAAAGATATGTGTTTCCATACTTTTTTCCACGAATAATACCAGATAAAATCGAAACTGTCGTCACAATTTTTTTTAGCGTTGTTATAAATAAATTTCGCTTTGAAGATTTATAAGAAATGCGGCACTGCAATTCTATGCAAAGTTTCATAGGTGTGTGCATAAGGAATTTTGTTTCAGAGCTATGATTGTGGGTTGAGAGACCATGTTTCCAAACTTTTTTCCGGTTTCTTTTCAAATCATAGGTTATTTTGACACTGAAAGCTGTTTCCCGCTCGAAATCTTGACAGAAAGACAGTATCATACCTCCGCAGAACGAAATGAGTCGCTTTACACTTGGCAGTTTGGGCTTTAGAGCAGTTTGAATTGGACAACGATTTTGGGCGAAAAATCATATTTTCTGACGAGGCGCATTTTCATCTCGGAGGCTACGTTAACAAACAAAATTGCCGCATCTGGACATTGGACAATTTTTCTTCGAAAATGAGGCTGGGAACAACGTTTCGGTCAACGGTGAACGTTACAGAGCCATGTTATCAGACTTTTTTTTACTGAAATTGAAGACATGGATTGAGACGATCTCTGGTTCATGCAGGATGGCGCGCCATGCCACACAGCCCATCCCACAATCGATCTTTTACGCACCAAATTCCCAAATCGTGTTATCAGCCGTCTTGACGATGTCAATTTGCCGCCTCGGAGCTGCGATTTGACCCCTTTGGACTTTTTTTTTCTGGGGAACCGTGAAGGACCGATGTTATACCAACAATCCAGAAACGATTCAGGCACTTAAGGCCAAAATCATTTAAGCAATCCGTGAGCTACAGCCCGAAACCATCGGCATGGTCTTGGAAAATTGGAGTGACAGAATGCGCTACTGCGAAGCCAGCTGAGGCAGCCACTTGAACGAAGTTGGGTCTCATCATTAATGGGAATGTTTGTCCTTACTAATGAAGCCATAATACATGGAAAAAAATTTAATTTTGTTCATTTCATTGCATTTTTAAAAAGAAACTTGTATTTGGCCTACACTTTAGAGTCTCGGATTGAACCCTATGCCGAAAACATAATTAGAGAAAAGATTCAAGATTCAACTACGGATGAAATATTCACAGTGAAACAAGTGCTACAAAAATGCTGGGAATATAACATCGACGTGCACCAGATATTCATAGACATTAAGCAAGCATACGACAGTATCGATAGGATTGTACTGCACAACATAATGCTGGAATTAGGAATACCAACGAAACTTGTTCGACTGACAAGGCTTACACTTATGAACTCAACATGCCAAGTAATGATCCAGAACGACTTGGCAACAAGCTTTCAAACACTCTCCGGGCTGAAGCAAGGAGACCTTGTACCTACACTTTTTAATCTGGCTTTGGAATACGTCATAAGAAAAATCCCAGTTGAAACAAGAGGGACGCTACTGTTTAAATCATCGCAGAAACTAGCTTACGCAGACGACATAAACATAATGGCGCAATCGCCACTTTGCGCCAAGTAAGTTTCTTTAATCTGGACACGACAGGACGGGAAGTAGGGCTACACATAAACGAAAACAAAACCAAAGTTATGTTGCAATCACAAAGAAATACGCCAATGAGACAAAATCTAACGATAACAGACCATAACATAGAAAACGTGGACAACTTCATATATCTAGGTTCCAATCTCCCCAACGGCATGGAAATAAAAAAAACCCCCATAATGGTAACAAACAAGACATACTAAAGGGTGTCCCATTAAGACCGCCTATTTTGATTTTAGCCCCATATTTTTGTGTCGGTCGTGTGAACTTTGAGGCTTAGTGATGGAGAATTACACGGACGCACAACGTATACAAATTGTGAAAACCAACTACCGAAATGGTGAGGGTTTTGCGGAGACGTTGTGGCTATTCCGCCCACCATAATGCACCTTCTCGCCGTACAGTGGTCTGATTAATCCAGAAATTTGAGACAAATGGGTCAGTTTTAACCCAGAAAACACCTTTCCGTGCTCGTGAAGCTCGGTCTAATGAAAGCATTGCAGCTGTGTTGACCAAAATCCTTCCACCTCGATTCGCCATCGTTCTCAACAATTAAGACTTTCACGAAGCAGTTTACAGCGAATTTTAACTAAACATCTGCATTTGCACGCATACCAGATTCAGTTGACACAACTGTTGAAGTCAGCAGACCATGAGCAGCGCAGAGCTTTCACACATTGGATATTAGACCAACAAATAGTGAAAGATGATTTTCAAAGACAATCAGCTTCTCTGATGAAGCAAATTTCGAACTTGATGGCTACGTCAACAAGCAGAATTGTCGCATTTAGCTGATCCAAGAGTGATCCTTGAACGTCCCATGCATCCACCGCGAGTCACCGTCGCAATTTAGAGTGATTGGACCGTTCTTCTTCGATAATGCGGACAGCAATGCAGTCATCGTCAACGGCATTAGTTTCCACTGAGATAAAACTCTTCTTTTGGCCTTAAATTGATGAAATGGAGCTCAAAAAAGAATACTGAATTGAAAGTCGAAATTTGTCGCGCCATTAATGAAACTGGGACGTTACTGTGCGAAAATGTCATCAGTCACGAGCCGGCCATTTGTCGGATATTCTGTTCCATACATAACCTCCATGTTTACACTCTTTATTAAATTAAAAACATTACAGCTTTTTGAATAAACACTGCATTGTTTTCAAATTTCAAAATAGGCGGAGTTAATAGAACAACCTTTACTCGATACTTCCAATAATAAAATATAAAGAGCATAGAAAAACGAAGCTGCGAATCTACAAACCTTCGAGAGGAAAGCGTTACGACGTGTGAGAGAACAAGGCGAATGGAGAATTCGAAACAATTAGGAATTGTATACCATTTTTGAGGATCCTACTCTCATCAAATTTCACTGGGCTGGTCACGTACAGCGAATGGAGGACAGAAGAATACCCAAAAGGAAAGAGCCAATCGGAAAACCAAGAAAACGCTGGGAGGATTCAATCGACGAAGACAGCAAATCGCTATTGAAATTTTCAACATAGAGGACGCGGACCGAGAAAATTGGAGACGAAGCATACAGAAGGCCAAGGCCCAACTTGGGCTGCAGCGCCATTGATGATGATGCTGTTGATCGCATTGGAATAAAAATAAAAGTGAACAAGCCGACAGAAGTTTTTTCAACGTTTGAAAGCATTGAGAGTTGAAGAATCTCCTATAATTTTTATACTCTAGATGAAATCTGAGAGTATTATAAGTTTGCTCTAAAGTTTGTAACGCTAAGAAATAAGGCTCGGAGAGAAAATTAAATGATTGATACAGAAGTTCATCTGACCATTCAAAAATCTCAAAACTGGATGTCCGTCCGTCCATGCGCTCTCTAGTTTGAGAACGCGTTGAGCTAAATAGTTCAAATTTTGTACAAGTTATTTTTAACAAAAAAGTAAGGTCAAGTTCGTGAATGGCCCAAACCGCTCCACCCCTTCTACCCCCTCCCATACAAAATGACCACATTGCGCAATTTGACAATAAACGGATTTCCTCGAAAAGTCTGAAAGTTAAAGATCTGAAATTTGGAATACATAACTTTTATGATGATTTCAATCTACTGTATAAAAATTGTTTGCGTTCTCCCTCTCCTTCCACCCCCTCCCATACAAACTGCACTTTTTCATGAACTGCTCTTAACCAATTTACTCAGTACATATAAAATTTATCGAGCTCAAATTGTGCACTAATAATTTATTCAGAATTTTTAGTAAAACTAAAGAAAACTAGACTATTAACTTCACCCCTTCTACCCCCTCCCATACAAAATGACGCAATTTTTCAATTCGACAGTAAATGGATTTGCTCAAAAAGCACAGATGCTGTTGGCCTGAAATTTAGAATATATCACTTTTATGATGATTTCAATCTACCATACCTTCCACCACCTCCCATACAAACTGTACTTTTTCATGGAATACTCTAAACCAATTTACTCAGTGCGTATAAAATTTATCGAGCTGAAATTGTGCACTAAATATGTATTTAGAATTATTAGTAAGGCCAAAAAAAATAAATTATAAGCTTTACCCCTTCTACCTGACACAATTTCACAAATTTACAAAAAGTGGATTTTCCTGAAAAATATGAATGCTACTGCTAAAATTTAAAACATATCAAGAGCATAATGTTTATAGTTATTTCTGAAAAAGTATTTAATAACTCGCCCCTCCTTCTACCACCTTCCATGCAAACTGGGCAATTTCATTGAATATAATACACTAATTTTCTCAGTACCTATTTAATTTTTGAATCCTAAATTTTGTATAAAACATTTTGATAGTATCTTTAGCGTGATGAGAAAAAATTAGTTCTATGCCGTCAACCCCAGTACCACTTCCCCTACAAAATTTCTCCAAATCAAAATATTTCTTTTTCATCTAGAGTATCGCATGATTGGGGCTTACGTCCTATCGTAGTCCTGTTATGTTTTTAATTGAGATCATATTCAAATCTAAAAAATAGAGTTAAGTTTTCATCTAGAAAATCGCATATTGGAATTTAGCCACTCTCGGTGCTTTGGTATATATACAAAGTTTTCCATTTCAGTACGAACTTACTTCTTCGCATTAAAATGTGACTATGCAACCAAACTGCTCTTTCTTTTGAACGTGCTGGATAAAAGCTTCTCATAACGATTTGTCTAAATCTTAATCCATAAGGTTCGAAAATTAAAAGAGCCCAGCACATTATTAACATCACTCCTACGTCATGAAGAAATTTGCAATTATTACATTCTCTTTCAAAATCAGGCATTTTCAAATATTATCAAATAAACAAAACTCACCTATTTGAAAGTAGCGGTCAAATTTCGGTGGCCTTGGATCCGGCAAACAAGGTATTGGATCTATATCAAACTTTTCTGCCATCGGCGAGAAGGCATTTATAATTCCTTCGTAAATATCGGCTATAAAACCGCTCCCACTAACATTAACACTGATTATATCGGGAGCTGCAAATTTCAAATAAATTCTAAAACGATTAAATTTCCAAATCATATTCACTGACCTTCAATTCCAGCCATTTTCCGACCATGCGATCGTATTTTCCATAGCACCCAATACAATGAATAATCAACTACACAAGTTGTAAATATTTGTACCGTTGTTATGATAAGAAACATGGCCGATCTTGCCAATTTCAGTTTTTCAGCTCGTACTAAACAGCATGATGTTATCTAATTTAAATAACATTTTAACATTATAGATTATCTAAAATCTGAAGAAAAAACGTTTACAGGGATATATCGCTTTCCTTCTTTTCTAGTCAACGGGAGCACACATTCCTTTCCCAGTTTTCGTCTCTTCTCTTCGACTACTACAAAGTCCTTGGTTATGTACTTATTATCGAAACGATCGTGATGTAAATATTTGCTTTTATACACCAAGGCCCTGAAAATAAAACAGGATTGTTTTAAAACAAATAAAATATTATTTTTCCCTCATTTCTACTTTAATAAAATTCGTAAGAAAAACAAGCTTGCTAGCATTTCCATCCAACCCATAATGAAAAATACGCCTCGCGAACGTTTTCGAATATCTGCGAGAATTTCTGCTCCGACTTGTGTTAAATTTTTGGATGCATGCGTCTCAAAGCGAAACTTGTGATCGAATTTGACCGAAACATAAAATATATTCTTAATTTCATCTACAAATATCTTCAACTCTGAAAAATAAAACCAAATTATAATGCAATGCAAATCAATATCGCTAAAAAGTGTAAAGTATCTAAGTGGTATTTAGAAGTTTACGAGAAAAACTGTTCCTTAATTTTATAATTGTAGTGCAGATAAAAACAGCATATTAAATAAACATGCCTGCATTTATATTTAATTTAGTGGCAACATAGGTTAGTGAAAACAAAGTGTCGTTAACTTAATTTCGATAAAACAAAAAAAAATGGAATAGTTTCGAAAGCATGCAACTCATATATAAAAGTCGCTTTGTCCATAATTTAAAGTGTTGATAAAATCAGACTCAGGCTAGTCAGGAAAATATCGCTCATTTGATACGTCGTACCTCGGTTCATGACAGCATTTAAAAAAAAAATTAAACATGATTGAATATAAATGGACAAAGCGAGTTTTGCCTTTAATAGTCTCAAGTACTCCTTGTAACGGTTCCGACAATAGCATCACTAACAAAATCAACTAAGACACAAATGTAGTCTATAAATTTCACTGCATAGCAAATTGCTTTAACGACGTAAGTAGCATTGCAAAGGAATGCCATTGGGCCAAGTCGGCTTCTGGAAAATGATATAAAAGATTTAATTACAACTTATTTTATATTAAAATTTAAATAAATTATTTTATACAAATTAAGTATTAAGTAAGTAAATTACCTGCATTCCTTTTCAGCTTCTTCAAATAAGTCAATGCATCGCTGGAAAGGTGTTCCGATTTGTTTATTGCAAATATTTACAATATTTGCTAGCCACTCAAAAGCATTCTTTATCGCCTTTACTATAATTAAAGAATTCTGTGAATGATAGCTTACATGATTGCATATTTTTTTTTTTGGTAAAAAATGCTCACATAAATCTACAATTAACTCTTTCACCATTTTTAATATTTTCGCAATTTTCTCTACAGTTTTCTTCATTGCTCTGATGGCTAATTTAACTGCATTCTTAATTGCATACAAGGGTCTCTTAATTATCTCGAGCATTCCTTCCAATGCTTCTTTCAGTTGCTCCTAGTAAGATATTTATTCACGTACTAATTAACATAAGTTTAAAACAGTGTTACTAAATCGTACTTGGCCACAAGATAAACTAGTCGAGAGTATATCAATATTGGTAACGATGTTTCTTGTCGGTCCTGTTACAGTTAAAACAAAAGTATAAGCTATTAGGGCGGAACGCCCTTTGACACTAAAAAAATTTGGTAAAATTAAGACAACTATACACCTGAAACGATTATAAACATCTTTTAAACATAGATGGAACAATACTCTAATCAGTTATACAATTACCTAACATTTCGACTAAATGCTAAACCACAAGTAAGAACTACAGCCAAAACTATGCCCATATTTGTTGATTTGGTTAGCGAAAAGTTAAGTTGCGTAGCAAAGAACAAAAACCACATGTAAGTTAAAAGTACGCCGCCCACATAACCAACTACGGCGCCAATCACCAGTTTTCGAACTTTATAATTGCGTCTAAAATGTATAAAAAAAATTAGTAAATTAAAAATAAACTTAAAATGTCACATACCTTTTTATAACAGAAGGTAATGAATTATTTCTATGTTTCTTTGGTGGTGTTCGAGCCTTCCAGCGTGCTATTTTCGAAAAAAACATTATGTACCACTATTTATAAATATACGGCAATTGTCATAGCTTCTAAAAACTTAAAATCGACTGCCTACTACATTGAAAGATTATTAATACTCCTATACTATTTCCATCCCTCACTGCAAAATAATTGATGGGCTAAGAACGAAAAGGGTACAAGCGCAAATCCAAATTTTTCCTTGATAATGCTTGAATTACATTTTTAAAAGTGCCTCCAAGTATGTACGAAACACAAACAACCAATTAACTTACTTATACTACCTACTGCTACTAACAGTTAATTGGTGGTTTGTGTTTCGTACATAGTTGGAGACATTTCTAAAAATGAAATTCCAGCACTATCAAGGAAAAATCTGGATTTGCACTTGTACCCCGTTGGTTCTCAGCATATAAATTACGACTCTTCCATATCTTCGTCTTTAGTGTTAATTTTACACGTTAGATACACAGCTTTGTGGTTGAATCATCTCATAAATAGTATTATCCACGTTTTTATTTGAAAACTAGCGAATGCCCGCGACTTTGTCCGCGGAAGAATCGCAAAATAAGCAATTTTTGAGAATGTAGTTAGTAATACTTACATAATGTGAGATATATAATCTGTTTAGTTTAATGACTCTTTAAACACAATGGTTTGTATTTTGTTGGAATCAAAACTATAAATTATTTAGAATGAAACCACGATACTCGCATTTGTATGGGACAGGCTCGTGATCAAATCAATCCTGTGATTTGAGATCATATAAGTATGGAAGAGCGTTAAGGACATGTGAATAGTTGTAGCTTGAGTTAATTAAAAAAAAAGACAAAACAAAATAACATTAAGCTCAAAACCATAACAGGACTACGATTGTGCGTAAAGCCCAATCATACGATACTATAGATGAAATCGAAATTTTTGTGATTTTAAGAAATTTTGTATGGAGTGTGGTAGAAAGGGTGACAGTATTGAACTAATTTATTTCACATCATGCAAGAGTAGCTATAAAAATGTTTTGTACTAAATTTAAATTTGAAAAGTTGAATAGGCACTGAGAAACTTAGTTCATTGAATTTAATGAAATTGTGGAGTTTGTAGTATGGGAGGTGGTAGAAGGAGTGGGGGGTTTTTGGTGATTTTTCGACAAACAACTATAATAATAATGAAATTTATATATTTTAAATATTAGATCAGTAACGTTCACACTTTTGAAGCAAATCGAATTTTTGAAAAGTTTTGGAATAGTGTCACATTGTATGGGAGGGGTTAGAAGGAGTGAAGCTAATCGGTTAATTTTTTGCCGATATTAATAATAATGCTTATTAAGGATTTGATACAAAATTTTAGCTCGATGAAAGTTATACGTTTCATGAAAAAGTGCAGTTTGTATGGGAGGTGGTGGAAGGAGTGAAGGGTTCTTAGTAGTTTCTTGACAAACTACTACAATCATCATGTAGTTGATATATTTTAAATTTCAGATCAGTAACATTCACCCTTTCCAAGAAATTCGAATTTTTGAAAAGTCGTGGAATCGTGTTACATTGTACGGGTGGGGGTAGAAGGAGTGAAGCTAATCGATTAATTTTTTCCCCGATATTTATAATAATGCCAATTAAGGATTCGGTACAAAATTTTAGCTCGATGGAAGTTATACGTACTGAGAAAATTGTTGTATAGTATTTAATGAAAAAGTTTAGTTTGTATGGGAGGTGATGGAAGGAGTGGGGGAATTCAAACAATTTGTAAACTAAAAGATTGCATTTGTAATAGAATTAATATATTTTAAACTTCAAATTAATAGTTCTTATAGATTCGAAAAAAAATCAATTATTACATATTTCTGAAAATGTGTCACTTTGTATGGGAGGGGGTAAAAGGCGTGAGGGAAGTAACATGAAACCAAAAGCAGATTATATCTCGCAGCATACCTAATAAACAGTGAAATTTTCGTTACAATCGGTTCAGCCGTTTTTGCGTGAAAGCCGGACAGACAGAGAAGAATTTTAAAAACACGTGTTTCTGCTTAGTTATTGCTGAAATAAAGCAAGAAACTAACTTATAGCCATTTCTAAACAAATAACAGACAGACACTACAATTATATTTATATGTATAGATGTATAGATAGGGAAACGAATACATTCGGTTCTAAATTGCGTAATACGGCGCAGTTGATTCAGCCTTCGTCGTGCAATAAATTACAAAATTTTGTTACCTAACATAAGAACGCTTAAAACTAGTCAAAAGTGCACATTTAAACTTTAGAAGCATAAAATTCAGTAACAGAAACAGTCAAGTATAGAAGAGCCTTTAAGGGCGAAATAAGGAAGAGCTATGGGATGTCCAATAGTGGAAACGTAAAAAATATGGAGCCCTCCCACATGTATCTATAATGGACCCAAATTTTTAGTAAGGTTCCTAAAAATGGCTCCCTCGAGCTTCTCTTTTGTATGTTTTGCAAATGCAGGTTTTTATTGATTTCCGTTAACCATGGGACTAAAAATTATAAATAAATACTTATATTCAAGAAAAAATAATTCATTGAGGCGAAAAATATATGCCTAAGTACCAGGGTCCATTAATGATACACTTGAGTTACAGCAGAACCTTAGTTACCAATAGAAACAACTTAAAAACATAACAGAATTATGATTGGGCGTAAAGCCCAATCATATGATACTCTAGATGAAATACTCACTTATGTACCTTTTGTTTGGGAGGAGGTAAAAGCAGAGGGGGGAGTTTCGTAATTTTCGTATATAACACCGAACGTACTATACAAAATGTTTCATGCTGAATTTAAAGTTTATTGCTTTCATAATTTTCGAGGAAATTGAGCAATTTTTGTCTGAATTTTTGGTATTTGTATGGGAGGTGGTAGAGAAAGTGGGAGATTTTGAATCTGCTTATCAACATCCTAATCACATTGCTTTGTTATAATTTTAATGTTGATAGGTCTCATATGTTCGAAGGAGAAAAACTTTTCTTGAACTTATAATATAAAAATTTGTATGGGAGGTGATAGAAGGAGTGGGGTGAAGGCGATATTTTTTTTACCTTTTATTACAATTATTGAGGAACAAATTCTGGCAAAAGTTCAAGTTTCTACTTCTTTTAGTTTCTATGAAAATCGGTTAAATGCATTTACCAAAATTCTGCATTTGTATGGGAGGGGGTAGAAGGAATATACGAATCAAAACCAAATTTTTTGATATCAATCACATTTAATATAGTATACTTTTCTCAAATTTTAAAGTTGATAGCTTTGACGGTTTTGAAGAAAACTAATTTAATTGAAATTCCGAAATTTCGTAAAATTTGTATGGGAGGGGGTTGAAGGAGTGAGGTAAAGTTGATAGTTTTTCCAAAATTAGTTGCAATTATAATAAAATTAATTATGATAAAAATTGGTTCATTTGGCATTGCTAGTTGCAATGCAAACCGAATAAATGCATTTTTGAAAATTTTGCATTTGTATGGGAGGTGGTAGAAGGAGTAAGGAGATCGGATCAATACTTCTTGAGATTAATGATATTTATATCATTATACTATGACCTAATTTTCAAGTCAATAGCTGAAATAGTTTCGGAGAAAAATCAATTTCTTTAAATTTCGAAATTTCATGAAATTTGTATGGGAGGGGGTAGATGGAGTGAGGGGATGTGGCCCATTCACGAACCTAAAGTTACTTTTTTGCTAAAAATGACATAAAACAAATTTCAGCACGATAGGTCAAAGCTATCGCGAGTTATGTTGTAGACAGACGGACAGACAGCAACTCGGAATCGCGATTTTTGAGTGACAACAAATATTTCTGTACCCTTGGCGGCTCTGTGCGAGCATTGTTTCTTAGTGTTACACGGTAAGGCAAACACAATATACTCTCAGATTTCATCTAGAGTATAAAAAAATACATATACGTTACTAACACAGTAAAGACCGAATTTGGGCCGCGTGGTCCAACTTAGCAACAGCTGGAATTTGTCTAGTAGTGGACCACCCCTGAACTACACACTAACTTGAAGTTTCCAGTTTCATAATGCTATTTATAACTAATTTATAATCATTCTCATTATCTCAGATGATAAAAATAATAATAATACCAAACAGTAAAAAATAAAAATATAATCTAAAAAACTTACCTGTTAAAAAATTATGAAGAAACACATCAAAATAGCAAAGTTGGAAGTGTAGATACATAATGTGCACTAATCAAAACAGAAAGTAGAAATACGATAGGATATTAGTGCTGGTGAGCTCAAGGCTACTCCTATTTGAGTTTTTAATTGGCTGGGAGGGGTTGAAATTTTAAATTTTTTGTGTTTTTCTGCGAAAATCTTTACAAGAATGGATCTTCTACTTTTACAATGGTGCTACAGCCCAAATCGGACCTTGGCCTCCTGACATTCAGGTTCCTTAACATTTTTCATTACTTATTATGAAAGGGTTGTTAGACCTTCGCACACCTCTCTTTCTACGAATTTTTCATTTTCGCAAATTGTAGTTGCTTCACAAAAAATAACTAAAAACCCTCCACTCCTTGCACCACCTCCTATACAAACTGCACTTTTTCATGAAATATTCTAAACCAGTACGTATAGCTTTGATCGAGCTAAAATTTTGTACTAAATCTTTAATTAGCAAAATTATTATTATCGGGAAAAATTAACCGATTAGCTTTACTCCTTCTACCCCCTCCCATACAATGTGGCACAATTTCACGACTTTGCAAAAACTAGATTTTCTTGAAAAGTGTGAATCTAACTGATCTAAAATTTAAAACACATCAATTGCATGGTGATTATAGTTGTATCTAGAAAAATTACCAAAAACCCCCCACTCCTTCTACCACCTCCCATACAAATTTCACAATGTCACTAAATCCAATGCACTAAGTTACTCAAGTTACCTATTTAGTTTTTCAAGCTTAAATTTGGTGCAAAATATTTTTATAGCTACTCTAGCATGGTGTGAAAAAAATTAATTTAGTACTGTCATCCCTTCTATCACTCCCCACACAAAAATTCTTAAGATTACAAAAATTTCGATTTCATCGGTAGTATCATATAATGGGGCTTTACGCATAATCGAAGTCCTGTTATGTTTTTAAGCTTAATGTCATTTTATTTGGGCTTTTTTCAATTAACACAAGCTACAACTATTCACATGTCCTTAACACGTATACATATGATCTCGAATCACGGGTTTGATTTGATCACGAGCCTGTCCCATTCAAATGCGAGTATCATGGTTTCATTCTTAATAATTTATGGTTCTGACTCCAACAAAATACAAAACATTGTGTTCAAAGAGCCATTAAAGTAAGCGGATTATATATCCCATATAATGTATTACTAACTACATTCTCAAAAATTGCTTATTAATGCGATTTTTATGCGGACGAAGTCGCGGGCGTTTGCTAGTTAATAATATATATAATATAATAATAATAATTTATTCGATAATATACAATAAGATTACAACTGTCGCACGTGCTCTCACAAATACACACCCAAAGTAAACGGGAATGTTTTAGAGAACTTTGTGTGGTAACCGCAGAGGTGGTACTCCAAGCTAAGCGGCTTGAGGAAAATAAATCACCAGGGTTAAATGGTATACCAAATAGAGTGTTTAAACTAGGTATACTTCCAAAACTAGTTCATACAAGCCATTGTGCATGCTTGACTCTTTGGGGGAAATCCTAGAACGGCTGATTTTTCACAGATTAGAACAACACCTACAAGGATTGGAAACATTTCAAAAAATCAATATGGATTCCGCAAAGGGCGCTCTACAGTCGACGCCATAAAAAACGTAATAGACATTGCTGACAAGGCTATTGAAAGCAGCATATGGAAGAATGAATCTAAAGAATACTGCGATATTATAACTCTAGATGTGAAAAATGCGTTCCACTTGGTGACTTGGTCGCATATCATGAATGCTCTGCTAAGATTGGAAACTCCATCATATCTCCTACGAATGGTCACGAGCTATCTCGCAGATAGAATATTATTATTATTATATTTATTATATGATACCGAAGGAGTGAAGAAGTGTGACATGCGGAGTCCCATAGGGCTCAGTGCAAGGACCCGTATTATGGAATTTAGGTTATGTTAACAGTACCAAGAGGAGTACAAATAATCGGCTACACGGATGATATAGAAGTTACTGTGGAGCGAAAGACTTTCAGAGTATAAACAGCGTTAGCACCAACGTGATTTTTGACATTAAGAACTGTTTGAGAGCATCTTATCTAGAACGAGTTGCACAAAAAACAGAAGTAATTCTTATTACAAGCAGAAAACAAAGAGAGCATACGAGGGGAGGTCGAAAATTTCGCGAAATGATAAAACAAGTTATTATTTTTAAAATTAAAAATTAAACAAGTTATTATTTTTCCTTTTTAATACATTCTCCCTTAAGCCTAATACATTTATCACATCTCTCATAAAATTTATTAATAATAATAAAAAAAAACGTTTTATCAAGGCCTTCAAAATACGCTGAAATTGTCGACTTCACCTCTTCATCGTTGGTAAATTTTCTTCCCCGAAGTTCTTTCTTCAGTTTTGGGAGCAAATAGTTATCGGAAGGGGTCAGATCTGGACTATAAGGGTGCGGTTCAATATTCTGTAGCCACATTTCTATAGGGCAGCCATTGCCGTGAAAAAGCAACACACCTCAAATCTACTTTCCTCTTATTTTTTCTTTGATGACATCCTTTAATTTTTGTAGCAGGTTGGCATAATATCCCCCTGCGATATTTTGTCCTTTTTCTTTATAGTCGATCATCAAAACCGGCGGATTGTGAGACCTTGAACTTCTTGGGGGGTGAAGCGCCTTTACGGAGCCACTGCATTGACTCCTGCTTTTATTTAGACTCGACGCGTTGCTTTTTCTGAAACGCTGAGAGCATTTTCGGGACCCATCTTGCGCTGACCTTAGACGTGCCGAGATGATCGCGGAGGCTATTTTAAACGGTTGTACCTGATACTCCAACTAGTTTTGCATTTGTTTCTTCTTTAAACGAGCATCTCCGAGAACAAGTTTCTCCAGTTTTTCAACGATTTATGAGGAAGTGGCTTCAATCGGCCGATCCGAGAGTTTATCATCTTCAATTGACTCTCTGCTTTGCCTGAATAAACTATACCATTTATAAATCATCGTTTTTCCAGGGCAAGAGTTCCCGTAAACGGATAACATTTCTTCTAAAATAATTTGTGGCGTTTTTCCTTACTTGGTAAGGAACTTTATAACAGCACGAAACTCAATTTGGTCCATAGTTTACGTTTTTTTTCCGATTGACTTGTTGATTTGTCGATAATTAAAATGTTAGTGATTCGATTTGACAGAAACTTTGTATTTATATTGAGTGTTAAAATACCTCCAGGTAAAAATATTTCGCCCTTCCTCGACGGTGGTCCCCTTCATTCCACGAAATTTTTGACCTCCCCTCGTATAATAATATAGATGGATATGAAATCGTATCCAAACCCAACCCTCCATTAAATACTTGGGCTCTTTGATTGACTCAAGATTATCCTTCAAGACGAACATTGGAACAGCCTGCGTAAAAGCAGGACGAGTGTGATCCGCCCCATGCAGAACAATAGCAAACATTGGAGGACCCAGCCAAAATAGGAGGATACTTCTCTCAAGAGTAACGCTACGTATAATAATGTATGCTGCACCACTACGATGCAAAACTTACGCGAATTTCTTAAAAAAAGTTCAATCAGTGCCTTAAGGATTTGCACTGGATTTCGCGAAATCCCGCATGACACCGCGAATGTGATAGAAGGTTTACTGCCGTCATACAAGATGCAATGCAAATGTCCCATTCATACAAGTGCAAATATCCCATCATTTTAAAAATATAATTTATACCACTTCAAAGTTCTGTCCCATTTCGGCAACAGTCATCTATTTGTATGACTGTTACCGAATACTTGCACCACTTCACCATTTTGTACTATTTTTATATTTTAACGAGAGTCGTGCGAATTAGGCATAGACTTAGACATTTAAGTATATGACTAGTCCCGCACTTCAGGACTTTCGATGTTTTATCACGCGTTAAAAAAACACACACACACAGATACGCAGAAACAAGCACGCTACGTCCGCTGATAATGCGAAAGGTAAAGGCAGACCCCAAATTGGAAGCAGTTGAAAAGGCGATATCGAGGATCAGAAGAACAAAAAAAACAGATCTCCTAATTCAACTTAAGGAGACGGGAGCCGAACTAAAAGCGTCGTTAGCGAAGCCTTAGCACAGCAAGCGATAATTGACAATAAAGACGTTGATTAAGTCACCACAAAACATAACATAAGCGAAGCAATCAAAGCCCAGTTTGGAGGCGAAGGAGTTTCGCAGGCAGACATCGGCGAAACCCAAACAGCAACAGTCAGAATTTGCGAACGCGATCTCTATTGTTAATAATTATTTTAATTTCGCCAAAGCTGATTTTGAAACTTTAAATCTTGACATATCCAATTGCGATTGGCCTATGTTGAATGAATCTGATGTTGGCAAAGCCACTTCTAATTTTTACACTATTTTAAATGGATGTGTTACTGTGTTGTTTCCCTTTAGTTTGTTTGAAACCTACCAGGCGATTTCTCTGGTTTGACGATGATTTAATTAATTTGAAAAATCGAAAAAATAAAGCTTGGAAAACTTCCTCGCTCTCAAGGAGTGATACGGACTACATAATTTATATAAACTTATGTAATTGTTTTATAAGTCAGTCACGAGCTGCATATACCTTTTTACTGTTAAAAACTCTTTTGAAGATAAGCTCCGCCTGCTTGGTTTTACTTTATTATTTTAATAATAAAGTATTGTGATCGACTTGGAAAAAAAAAATGTTTTTTCGCGTTTCATGACTAAATTAGCCGAAAAATGCAAAAAAAACATAACAGAATTATGATTGGGCTTAAAGCCCAATCATATGATACTCTAGATGAGATGGAAATGACTTTGATATACCGGCAAATATGTCATCTCAAATTCTTTCGAATAGTGACAAGAGACTTTGCATGGGAGGTGGTAGAAGTAGAGGGGGAGGTTTGTATTTCTCCTATGTGACACCGAAAATGGCGTGTAAAGTGTTTCGTGCTGAATTTAAAATTTTTAGTTTTCATTATTTTTAAAGAAATTGGACATAGTTTTCCAGATATTGGGGCATTTGTATGGGAGGTGGCAGAGGAAGTGGAACGTTTTAGATGATTTTGAAACTGCTTGTCATCACCCTTATCACTATGCTTTGATTCAATTTCAAAGTCGGCGGCTCTCATACATATATTCGAAGGAGAAATGCTTTTCTTGAATTTATAATACAGATATTTATATGGGAGGGGGTAGAAGGAGGGAAGCTAAGCTGATAATTTTTTCCAACATTTATTGCAACTATTAAAAAACAAATTCTGGCAAAATTTTAAGTTTGTAATTTTTATAGTTTTAATGGAAATCGATATAATGCATTTAACAAAAATTATGCATTTGTATGGGAGGGGGTAGAAGTAGTGTAAGGATGAAAATAATTTTTTTTCCTATTATTGATATTTCTATTTTAATACTTTATGCGAAATATCAAATTGATAACTTTAACAGTTTCGAAGAAAAATAATTTAATTTAAATTTCAAAATTTCGTGAAATTTGTTTTTCAAAGCTGATTGGAATTCTAATAAAATTAATTCTGGCAAAAATTCGTTTTCATAACTTTACTAGTTTCGATGAAAATCGAAAAACTGCATTTTTCAAAATTATGCATTTGTATGGGAGGGGGTAGAAGGAGTGATGGGATCGGATCAATATTCAGTCATATTAATGGTATCTATATAGTAATACTTCAACCCAAATTTCAAATCGATAGCTTAAATAGTTTCTAAGAAAAATCAATTTCTGAAAATTTCTAAATTTCGTGAAATTTGCATGGGAGGGGGTAGAAGGGGTGGGGGGATGTGGCCCGTTCACAAAATGAAAGTTTTTTTTTTTTGCTAAAAATGACACACAACAAATTTCAGCACGATAGCTCAAAGCGTTCGAGAGTTATGCTGTAGACAGACGGACAGACAGCAACTCGGAATCGAAGTTTTTGAGCAACAACAAATATTTATGTACCCTTGGCGGCTCTGTGCGAGCATTATTTCTTAGCGTTACAAACGGTAAGGCAAACACAATATACTCTCAGATTTCATCTAGAGTATAAAAATCCGTCTGTACGCCGTCCGCCGTACGCCGACGTGTACGCTCAGCGCACATTAACTCCCAAACTCTTCAAGATAGTTCATTTTTGGAAGGATTGTAGATAGTTGCAGATCTCAGGCGGATACCCATTTTCGGGGGTGTACGAGTTCAGGGGGAGGCGGGGGGAGCGCTTAAGCCAAAAAATACGAATTCAAATATCTCAACCATGGTAACAGCTAGGAAACTAAAACTCAACACACATATAGAGATGTTTGTGGGACAACTTTTAAAAATAATTTAATTTTTTTATCCATTGGGGTGCGAAAAGGGGGAGCCAAGGAGGATATATAAAAGGAGTACCTGATAGTCTGTCTCATGTGGGAATATTTTTTGATTCGGAAATTTTCGAAAATTGTGTCCAAGCTTAACTTGGCTTCAAACTTTTACAAAAAAAATACAATAATTTGTATTCTTTCTTGGTTGCTAATATTCAGTCAGCAATAAAGTAATTTTCAATACAATGGTATTTGCTGTTTCATTTCAGAAATTTTTATTTTTTCAATTTTTATTAGTTTTGGTTTGTGTTTAAGCTAAATACTTTAGCAACGGACAATTTAACGCGGGACAGAGATAGTTACTTTGGGTTTAAGTATGTCAAGCAAGGATAGCGAAACAATTTTTTCGAAAATTTGACAACTGTTTCGAACAATTTATCGTGGGAAAGAGCTAGTTGCAATATTTTTAAGTGTGGCAGACAAAGATAGCGAAACGATTTTTTTCGAAAAATTTCGAGCATTTCGGTAGTAAGGGAGGGAAATACATTCATTCCCATTTTGCTTACAAGGCAAAGCATGCTCATAGTCACTCCTTTTTATATATCCTCCTTGGGGGGAGCTAAAAACAAATTGTCGGCCGAATTGTTTTTTCAAATGATTATATCTTCGAAATTACTTATCATAAAAAATTCATACTTTAAGACCGTTAGTGTGGAATATAGTTCCTTTGGAATCATCTTAGAGAGTGGTTAATTATTGTAAGGGGGAGGGTCAGGGGGGGTGCAAAAAAAAACACTTAAAAATGAATATCTCAACTATCTCTTAAGCTATGTAATTGAAACTTAAAACTTATGTAAAGCTATACTAGGCAAATACAAAAAAAAATATAACATGATGGAATAATAGTAGTGGGGGGAAATGGGGAGCATTTCAAAAATCGCGCACTTTTCAAAATTACGAATCCGTATATCTCAAAAAAGGGTACAGATATCAAATCGAAAATTTGTCAGATTGTAGAACTACGTAATGTTTAATTTTGGTAAAAATTTTAAGTTGGGAGGTGAAAGGGGAGGGAGATGATAAGCAAAAATGTCGAAAATTTTGAGTGTTTTTTTTTTAGGACTCTGTTGAAAAATACAAAGTTCAAATTTTGCATGTGAATACGTCTATTTGATGTACATAGAAAAATAATAATAACTTGATCCATAATTGTTATAAACCGACCCCCCCGGTCTAACGTGCACAAGGTGTTTCATGTGCATTGAAAAAAACACATAAACTGAAAATTTTTGAGTGAAATTTTAAGGTAGAAACTTGAAAATTTGCAAAATGCATTTAAAAAAAATCCCTAAATATACGAAATATTAACTGGTCGAAAACCTTTAAAACTTCTACCCCCTCCCATACAAAATTATTTTTTCGACCATTTTAAGAAAATCAATTATCACCTAACTTTTAAAAGCTATCAATTTGCAATTTTGCATAAGAACTTACAAAAATAATTGAAATGAAATTACGTTAAAAGTTTTGAAATCGCGCTTGCCCTTCTACCCCCTCCCATACAAAAGTATGATTTCGACCAATTTCATTAAATCACTAATAATCAACAAATCAAAAGCTACGAACTTGAAATTTTGTACGAGCATCTTACAATAGAAAAGAAAGAAAATTGCATTACAAGTCTTACGATTCCCCTCCTTCCTCTACCCCCTCCCATACAAAATTATTTTTTCCAGCATTTTTAAGAAATAAGTTGTCAGCTAACTCTTAAAAGCTATCAATTTCAAATTTTGCAGAAAAACTTATAAAAGTAATTCAAATGAAGTTGCTTTAAAAGTTTTGAAATCGCGCTTGCGCTTCTACCCCCTCCCATACAAAACCATGATTTCGACCAATTTCATTAAATCAACTAATAACCAACAAAGTAGAAGTTACGAACTTGAAATTCTATACAAGCACCTTTCAAGAGACGCAAAATAAAACTACATATCAAATTTTACGATTCCCCTACCTTCTCTACCCCCTCCCATACAAATGTTCGGTTTCGTGAATGTAAAATACACCGAATTTTATGAAAATTCTATGCAACTTCGTCTATGAAACACATTCTATACAGAGAATATTGGACGTGATTCAAGCAATTAATTAAAAAGCTATTGACATCCACCCACCCTTACTATTACCCCTGCTCCTCCCCTCGTAAAAACCCAAATTTGCAGAAACGAATGAAATATTGTTAAATTGACAACAGCCCTGCCCAAGAACTCCCTTTCACTTAGCCTTCCCTAACCACTCTAACCTGCATATTGACTTTCCACTCATCCGCAACTTGTCCCAAGAATAATAAAGTTTCGCCCGACTTCTTGGCAGTTTATTTTTGATATTTTCGACCTTTGGATTAAGTCGAATCTTAGTGATCGCATTTAGAAAATATACTTTCGCGGAGCCTTATCTTCTGAAATATTTAATACTTCAGGCGTTCCGCAAGGTAGCCATCTTGGATGCTCTTTACTTCGTTCTGACAAAGTACGTGATTTGGGCGTACTATTCAACTGTTATTTTACCTTTGATAATCATGTGAATCACATTGCTTGTAAAGCGAACGATCCTAAGATTTGTTAGGAGACAATCGAAAGAATTTAATGATTTTTTTACAACGAAAATGGTATATTGTGTATTTGTCCGATCTATCTTAGAATATGCTAGTCCTATCTGGTTGCCATTTTATTCCATTCACATAGAATCGAAGCAGTTCAGCGTCGGTTCTTAAGGTTTGTACTTCAGGACCTCCCTGGTCCGATCCACTCAGGTTACCGCCAGATGTTAATAGTTTAAATCTGCTGTCTATGGATCCCCTTGGAATAAGGCGGATATATGCCAGAATCGTTTTTGGTTTTAAAGTCATTTCAAGTATAATTGACTCTGACAAATTGCTGCCTATAATTAAATTCAATGTTCTATGTCGTCCTTTGCGAAATTATGAGCTTTGTAGAATTCCACAGCATCGCACGAAATTCGGGTTTTATGAACGGGTTTCATACATGTTAAGAAATTTCAATAACTACTTCTCGCCATTGGATTTTCACATGAGTGTTCCACAAGTAAAAAATCAGCTTTCTTTAGATTAATTATGTTTAATTCTGTAAAAAGTTTAAATATTTATGTATCTAATTCTTTTTCAATTTGATTTTGATTGTTTTTATTGTTTCCAACTGTTCATTATTTCTTATGTACATAAATGTAATCAATTTCTTGATGAAACAAATTATTAATTTTATTATTACTAACAACTACCAGTACTTTATGAATCACTTGGAACTTACATTTGACCACACTTTACGACTTACTACCTTCTCCTTTTTTGATATTATTGCGAGAATTCTTTTTCGAATCATACTCAAAAGTCTTTTGGAATTCATTCCGAGTAGAGATACTCGATACACACTCTCCTAATAGAGACAATGCATGTACAGCGATTGCGCTGGAAATTTTGACCGAAATTTGAATTTTCTTAATTCTTTTTCTTTTATAAAGAAAACATAATTATAATGAATTGTTATTTACGAAAGTCATATTTATTTTCGATTGTAATGAGTAACGTTAAGTTTTTGCTCATGTCCATACATTTGAAAACAGTGAAACTCAAGCAAAACCAATTGTCGGCCGAATTTTTTTTTTCAAATGATTATATCTTCGAAATTACTTACCATAAAAAATTGATATTTTGAGACCATTAAGGTGGCATACAGATCCAGAATCAGTTTTGATAGAAGCTAATTATTGTAAGTGGGAGGGCCAGGGGGGTGCAAAGAAAAACACTTAAAAATCAATATCTCGGCTATTTATTAAGCTATGTAATTGAATCTTAGAACCTATATTAAACTATACTAGAGAAATACGAGAAAAATATAACATTCGGACAAAATAGTAGTGGGGGGAAATGGGGAGCATTTCAAAAATGGTGCACCTTCCAGTATTTCAAAACTGAGTGCAGATATCAAATTCAAGTTTTGTCAAATTGTAGAACTACATACGTACTTTTTAAATTTGGTAAAAATTTTACGTCGAGAGGTGTAAGGGGAGGGAGGTGGTAACCAAAAATGTCGAAAATTTTCAGTGATTTTTTAAGGGCTCTGGTGAAAGATACAAAGTTTAAATTTTCCATGTGGATACATCTATTTGTTGTATATACAGAAAAAATAATAAGAATTCCACAATTGTTATGCACCGACCCCTCTGATCTAACGTACACAAGGTGTTTCATGTGCAATGAAAATAACATATAAACTGAATTTTGCACAAAATCGTTTGAAAATAGTTGAAACGGAACTGCGTCAAAATTTTTGAGATCGCACTTGCCGTTCTACCCCACCCATACAAAAGTATGATTTCGACCAATTTCAATAAAACAACTGCTAACCAACAAATTAAAAGCTACGAACTTGAAATTTTGTACGAGCCCCTTACAAGAGAGATGAAATAAGATGTATTACAAACTTTACATTTCCCTTATCTCCTCTACCCCCTCCCATACAAATTATTGGTTTCGTGGATGAAATTTTATGAAAATTCTACGCAACTTCGTCTATGAAACTTACATTCTATGCCGAGAATATATGACGTAATTGAAGCAATTAATTGAAAAATTATTGACATTCAGCCACCCTTAATATCACCCCTCCCCCCTCCCTCATAAAAACCCAAACTTACATAAACGAATGAAATATTGATTACATATGCTGGAGCTATTAATCGTATTCGCAATTAAGTGTTAAATTGACAGCAACGCTGCCCTAAAGGGGGTCACTTGTGAATGGGGGTTCCACTTGCGAAAGGGGGTTCTACTTACTCTTCCTTAACCACTCTAACTTGTATATTGACTTTCCATGCATCTTCAACTTGTCCCAAAAATAATAAAGTTGCGCCCGACTTGTTGGCAGTTTATTTCTATTTATACGAGTAGCATACCGACAACAAGGAAAACCCCTTTATTTAATGCAGTAAACTTTTATCTACATACAAATTTAAAAACACATCGTTAAGACTTATCGATACAGTCATCATCAGAAATATTTCGTTGCACTGGGAAAATCCCTAAAAGGAATGAGTCAAAATAATAGTCGGTTATTCGAACGAGTTTGTTTTGCAATACTGCTAAGTTAGCGCAAAACTATACTTTCAGTTCACACACTTCGCATTCTGTCCATAACAAAATTTGTTGTCATACAACCCGCCCCATGAATGATTCCGATTAATTTATAAAATTTAAATATCATGTGTATCGGTTTGTTCGAAGCCAAGAGATGAGCCGAGTAGATTCACTGTAGGATTATTGAAGCTATGAATAAAATATGAATTTAATCAGAAGAGAGTATTTAACAGAGAGCGAAACAAATCTTACGAAAAAGAAGCGCGCAATATAGTAACGATTCGCGCAGATCACATTGTGAATTTCAGTTCAGTCATATACTTCACCTCGGCGACCTCGGTTGCGATATAATCGAGAGTACAAGTCAAAATGTGTAAGATAGTAATAATTTGCGGATTAACGCTGTTGAATGTAGTTTTCGCGATCACTAAGTGCATTCCGAGCAGTAGCAATGTTTACATCGAATGTAAAAATATCGCATCCATGCAGGCATTGTCAGAAGAAATGGAGCCATCCTGGAAAGACATAAGAATTAGTAATAACCTGGGTGCAACGTTTCTAAATACCGGTAAGACATTGTACATACATCGTTGCAGCATCGCAACACTATAGCATACCTACTTGACTTCTTTCCGCCAGAACATGTTTCCCGGCACCTAAATACGGTAACAGCTCTGGACTTATCGAAGGCCGGTCAGTTGATAATGAGCGATGCTGGATTCAAAGAATTTCGAGCGCTGCAGTCATTGAACTTATCCGGGACGCAATTAGAAACTATAAAAGTGAGTTGGTTCACGGATTCGCCAGTTTTACAAACGCTCGATGTGAGCAGGAACGGGCTCACATTTCTGAATCGACCGGAATTGCTAAGCTTAAATAATTTAAAAAAATTGAATATTGCTAAGAATGATATTAAAAGCATTCAGCCGCATTCATTTTCGCACATGTCGCAACTAGAATATCTCAATGTGAGTTTCAATGGCCTGAAAATTATTGATCTTGGTGATATTCCGCATATTAAGACATTGGACTTGAGCGACAACGAAATTGCTGTGGTACGAATAATTTGTTTTTTGCAATTTTTTCACTTATCTTATCTGTTGTTTATTTACAGGTTCCATCAAATGCTTTCGTTGGTTTGCCAGAGTTGCATACACTTATCATTAAGTACAACTCTATAAGGAAAGTCGAAGATCGAGCCTTCATTGGTTTGAATCGACTCAAAGTTCTTGATCTGACGGGAAATCGGATTGAGGTCATTTATCGAAGCTCATTCACCGACATGTCCAGAACGAGGCTTGATATATTAGATTTAAGTCAGAACGATATTCGAGAAATTTCAGCGAATAGCTTCGAACAGTTAATGTACCTGCAAAATCTTAACCTGTCTGGGAATTCGATAGCCGATTTGGGTGATAGTTCATTCTCAGGACTTCGGTTTCTAAGGCGATTATATCTCTGCAACAACGATATCTTTCAAATTACGGAGAAACTATTCGAGCCGTTAGTATCGTTGGAATTGCTTGATCTGTCCGGTAATAATATTCAAACCTTAAGTCACAAAGCATTCGGAACATCCGGACTGAAATTAAAGAAACTATTTCTAGCCACGAATAATATAGTCACACTACCAGGTGACCTATTTCAAGCGACACCAAATATCGACTATCTAAGTATTTCATTTAATGAAATCACTTCACTCGATCCAAATCTATTTCGACCGCTCACAAAACTAAAAAAATTTCATATGGGTCACAATTTAGTGGAAGAGATTCCGTCTCAAGTTGCTGACGATCTAAATTTAATAACAGAGCTCTTAATCGATCACAATAAATTAACATTCTTTCCGGAAATCAATAATACATTTCCGAGGCTTATTAAGGTTGCTATCGAAGGAAATCCATGGCAGTGTCCTTGTCTGGACGAGCTTATTGATTTTTTGGTCGCAAGACGAATAGATTTTTATCGAAAATTTTATTATGATGGTCAGAAAGCTGTTTGCATCGTAACTAGGACGACGTCTTGCGTCAAAAATATTAATGTTGTCCGACAAGAGGGTATTGTCAGTCTTTACGAGGACGAAACGCCTTAGATTTGTGGTGGTTTAATTTTTTCACAATATTTGACTCTATTGTTCAATAGTTGTGATTTGAAGAATACACTAAATTATCACATGTATATAAACATTTAGATTTATTTGAATTAAAATTAGATGTCAAATAGACATCACATGAATGAAATAAATTGTTTTCTTAATGCTTTTCTATACCTGTCTTCTTCTTCTTTTCTGTTTTTTCCAAATCTTACACTTTTAAAGTTTAAATATCCACTTTCGGCTAGTCTTAAGCGTTTCTTCATAACGTACAAAAGTTTTGTAATTTAATTCACGGCGAAAGCTGAAGTAAGTGCTAGATTTCAAATAAAAACGTGGACACTTCTGCTTTCGTTATAATTCAAAATACAAAAACTCGGTACCTAATGTAAGAACGCGTAAGACCAGCTGAAAGTACAAAATTAAACATTAGAACTGTAATATGTTGCGAAAATACTAAAGAAGGAGACAGGTATAAAAGAGCCATAAGAACTATTTAATATACAATACTTATTCATTAAGGAGCGTAAAATAAAAAAAAAATTACGAATAGCAAAATAGTTCTGGAAGTGGTGAATTGGGAGAAAAAAAACCGTCCGAAAACCTGGCCGGAAACAATTGACTCCGAAAATTGCCCTTAAATGGTCGTAAAATCTAATTGGTTGCGGAATGTAAAGCATCGACCTTCTCTTCTTGCTATTTCCAAGAACTATAAAATTTCTTTTATAGCCGAAAAACTTTAAAAATGAAAATCGTCGCTTTTTATAAAAAAAAAAAATAGCTGTTGCTAAAATATATTATATTATCTATACTTAGAAACGTTGAAAATTTTAAATCGCTTAACCAGTTCTCTTTGCTGTTATAAAAAAAAAGTTTCTCACAAAATAAAATTTTTTTTTTGTATGAAAATTGCATTTTTATTCATTTCTTTGCTTTTATTCTAAATTACTTTCAGTGGACCCTTTTAGTATGAATCAATCAACCAACTTCCTGTTGAGACTCCTATAGGGGCATAGGATGGCCTAGTGGGTATCATGTTGATCTACAATGCTAAGGTCGTGAGTTCAAATCCCGATCGACTCATGATTCTACCGCACCGCCTACGTGGGTATATCCGGGTCACCGTAACTACAAGCATGACAATTTGTCGATAGAGGGTTGTGCGAAAAGCTAAAAACCCTTCGACAATAACAAATGAAAATGTTAAGGAACCTGTGGGTTAGGAGACCAAGTCCCGATTTGCTACAGTGCCATTGAAGAAGAAGGAGCATAGGATAGAAATAGTTATCTTCCATAAAACGCAATTCTAAGCATCGGCTTTTAATTTTCGCCAGGACTTGTTTATTCGTTTGGCCTCCTGTTTGCTTCCATGATCCACATGGTCGATCAACCTGACGTCTTCCTTGAGGTTTACATTCCAGAGAGCTTGTCTGGAGATGTTTTGCTCAGCTTTCCTCAAAGATGACCGATTCACTGCTACTTCCGTCTTTGAAACTTAATGCCTATTTTAGTCCATCCAGTTGTACTCCAAAGTTCGTCGGTCAAGATGAGATCTGATCAGAACAACACTAAAAAAATTTGGTTCACGAAAGTTTGAAGTAACAACACGAATTTGTAGCATCTGTCAAGCACTCGTACCACGTGCGAAGGCAGATCTCTGTTATTTATACGAGCCTCAATATTCTTCTATCTTTCCTTCCATCCAGCCGGATACCTTCAATCATTCCACACCTCAAGGGAGGAGTATATCGGCTTTTGTTGGGTTCATCTATACTTAACACTTACTTACGATGACGCTACAGTCCAAATCGGACCTTGGCTTTCTGAATGGTTTGCCTCCATCCATCTCGCTTCAGTAACCGCGTCCTCCAGTTAGAAAATCTTAGCAGAGATTTGCTATCTGCGTTAATCGAATCCACGCAGCGCTTCCGTGGCTTACCGACCGGTCTTCGTTCATTGACTTTCCCTTTTAGTGTGCGATTAGGAATTCTTACGTCATCTATCCGCTACACATGACCAGCCCATTGTAACTTTTTAAATCTTATGAGGATTGACACTTCTGAATTGTCGAAGATGACATACAATTCTCTTTTGTATCGTATTCTCCAGATCGAGTCTTCCCTCACAGGTCCGAGGATTCTTCTGAGGACCTTTCTTTCAAAGACGTTAAGTACTTTTTCCAACGCCTGATTAATTTCCACGTTTCGCTGCCATAGCATAGCACAGGTCATATGATGGTTTTTTATAGCTTAAGTTTTGTTTTCCTGTGCACGCTCTTGTTTTTGATTATTGGAAGTATCGAATAATAAGTCTTGTTGGCCATCATTATCCTTCTTTTGATTTCGATGGGTTCGCTTCCATCCTTTGATAGGTTCGCTCCTAGGCATATGAAGTTGCCTATGTTTTCTAGGTTATAGTTTCTTACCGTAATTTTTTGTCTGATTGGCGTCTTTTTCCTAGTTTGTGTCATAATTTATGTTTTGTTTTCATTAATACGTAGTCCAACTTCCCTTGCTACCGAGTCAAGGTTTACAATCTATCTATATATATATCTATATATCGTCGGCATATGATACGAGCTATGTGGATTCGAAGCATAGTGTCTCTACCCCAAAATTCCCATAACACTACCAAATTTCATCCACTACCTATACCGAAACGACATAACTGTGTAATGCATTAAAGGGTGACCCCCTAAGCTATAATCGGTGCCATAAAAAAAACAAAAAGTGTTCCCTGGGTGTCAACGGGAATTGTGCGCCTTAGTATTCTCCAATTACTTTGTCAGAATAGGGCTTAATTATCTTTTCCAAAATTTTCGTCACGATCTTATAAGACGCACGCAACTGATATTCCTCGGTAGTTTTCGCAGCAGAGTTTGTCACCTTTTTTATAAATTGGACATATGATGCTCTTGCGCCAATCTATGTGTTTCCTGAGTCCATGTGTGCGTGACTAATCTATGTAGGAGCTAGGCTGTAGCCTAGTAGGTAGCGTGTTGGTCTTGTAGTGCGAAGGTCCTGAGTTCAAATCCCGGTCGGCGCAATATATAATTCTAGCGCATTGCCTGCTTGGATATACCTTGGTTACTTCAATCTACGAAAATGAAAAATTCATAGATAGAGGGTTGTGCGAAGGGCTAACAACCCCTCCACAATAAGTAATGAAAAATGTTTAGGCACCTGAATGTCAGGAGGCCAACGTTCGATTTGGGCTGTAGTGACATTGTAGAAGAGAATCTATGTAGGAGATCTTTCAGATGCTCAGCTGGAATTTGATCAGTGCCCGGCGCTTTGTTTTTTGGGTGGTTCTTCAGGGCTGTTTTTACTTCTTCGAGTGTGGGAGGACTCAAAACGGATCCTTCATCAGCTGTTACATCAGTTATACCTGTTATTGTCTGCTGCTGCTGTTCGTACGGATGATGGGCTCGGACTAAGAAGGTATTCAAAGTATTGCGCCCATCTTAATTTTATATCTTCCGCATTACTTATAATATTCCCTTCTGCATCCTTGCAGAGGGTCGTTTTTGGTTGGTATCCCTCTTTCATCCTCTTAACAAGGGAATACGCGGCTCTTGTGTTGTGTAATTTTGTCCATCTATACTTCAAGATTTCTTTCCCATCATACACCGAATGGCTGAATCTATCTCTAACTCTCTTCCTTATCTGGGTGATCGTTCCTAATAGAGGATCATTGCGGAAGGATGTTTGGTAATTATTCTGTTTCTGGAATATCTTCATCTGACAAAATATTTAAAAATTCAGGTAAGTATCGCCGCAAGTGTTATTCACACATAATAAGGCGGGTCCGTTGAAAGGTGGTTGGCGGTGAAATTCCTGCTCTTCAACTGTCTCATAATTTCAAATCAATCAATCAATCAAATTCCTGTCAAATAGGGAACTTATATCCCCAAGATAAGCCGCAGATTCTGCCTTATTGTTCAGATCTACTATAGCCCTTCTTTTGTTCCGGTTGCTGAGCTGCGGTAGTTCCGTTTTAAGTCGGGAGTTCTTTGATTGACATCAGGTTAATAGATGATTGCTAATTTGGCTTTTTCTGAATTTAAACCTTGTCCCAAGTGTCTTGCGACATCCAGTACTTCTCAGTTTATTCAGCACTTGCTGGGAATTTGTATCTGGTTCGCCTCCCACTTGGCTTCCAGTGTGTGCATTTTATCTTCCCGCAATGATGATGGCTTATGGCGTAGAATAGTGGCATACTCGCGTTTTTTGTTGGGATCTCCAAGCTTCTTCATCTGAAGAATTCCAGGCCATCGGACAATCTTAAGCAATCTTATCAAGATAGCTCCCCACATCAGCTCCACGCTTTGTACACTCATCGAGGAGACAACTTTTCCATCGGCGACTTATGACGAAATTGTATGGCCAAATGGACGATTTGAGTAACACCATTAACGGAAGCCCAAGATGTTGGTGACCGTTTGCCGAATACCACAAAACTTTACAAATAATTCGCCATAATCGGGTCTCTTAATCCAAGGTCGTAATGCATCGACCCAAAGATCACTGTGCTTACCATTGACGAGATGAAATATCTTGGAACACGAAAATTTTGAAAAAAAACTTAATCTTTTGGAAGTGCTTCAACTGATTCACGATTGTATGATGTAACGGTAAATTAAAAAAATATGAACGCAGCATACAGGATTCCTTTGCATTCCTGTAACTTCCGTATCGGCAGAAAGGTCATTCAGTAAACTCAAGTTAATTAAAATGTTTTAAGGTATTACACACGAAGTGTTCAGCTACAAAATAATGAAAAATTTATCGACGATTTCGGAAATTGGAAAGTAAGATTACTTTGAAATATTGTTACATGCCATCACTATGCCGCTCATCAATTGTTCATGATCTTCAAATATCAACTACTCTCACACATTTAACTACTATCGACTGTCTTCGATTGTGGAAACATTTCAGAGAATCAATATGATATACATTGCTGAAAAGGCTATTGAAGGCAGTAGATGAAAGAAGGGATCTAAAGAATACTGCGATATAATAACACTAGACGTGAAAAAATGCGTGACATGGCCTCATATCACGAATGCTCTACTAAAATTAGAAACTCCAACATGCCTCCTACGAATGGTCAGGACCGAGATAGAGTATTACTATATGATACCGAAGAAGGTGTGAAGTATAAAATAACATGCGGAGTCCCACAGAGCTCAGTACTAGGACGCGTATTATGGAATGTACAATATGATGACATCTAACGACTTCCACTACCAAGAGGTGTAAAAATAATCAGCTAGGCAAATGATATATATGGTAGCGAAAGACTCACAGAGTATCAAAAACATAAGGCCCAACTTGATTTCTGACATTAAGAACTGGCTTAGAGCATCTAATCAAAAAAACAAAACACAGAAGTAGTTCTTTCGGGATTTATGATTGACGCAAGATTATCCTTTAAGACGAACATCGAAACTGCCTGCGCAAAAGCAGGACGAGTGAACTCCGCCCTGTGCAGAACAATGGCGAACATTGGAGGACCTAACCAAAACAGGAGAATACTTCTCGCAAGAGTGACACAAAGTATTATACTGTATGCTGCACCGATATGGAGTGCAGCACTACAATACAAAACTTACGCAAATATGTTAAAAAAAAGTCCATAAAATAAGTGCGATAAGGGTTTGCAGTGGATTTCGCATAATCTCATGACGCCGCGAATGTCATAGCTAGTTTACTGCCGCCAGATATACTACCTGGTGAAGTACAACAAATATATTACAAAAAGAATACAATGAACCTATGCTTAATAGTGGAAGAGAAAAAAGAAGAGCAACGGGTGAGTACCATTGCCTGGCAACTGTAATGAAACACCGTAAACAAAGGCCGTTGGACGTATAGACTCATAAGAGACATAGATAAGTGGGTCGGACGGAAGCATGGTGAAGTAGATTACTACATGACCCAATTTCTGCCAGGACATGGCTGTTACAGAAGCTATTTGCACAAATATGGCCATAACTACTCGGCGTCATGTCCAAGCTGTACAGATACAATAGAAAATGCAGAGCATGTATTCTTTCACTGCCCAATTTACGAAATGGACAGAAGGAGAGTAGAGGACGTCGTGGGAGAAAATATTAGCCCAACAACATTGTCCTACATATGCTGAGCAACAACGAAATCTGGAACGCGGTGACTGAGATGTGCGTGACAGTTCTCATCGAGCTAAGGAGACTCGAAAGACTATGTAGGGAGCTATCTGAGACAGAAGTGCCTACAGTAACTACAACAGTTGACAGTTAAATAAAATAGGCAGTGACATAAGACATTACATGTGACAGTAAATTCACGTATGAGCTTCATGCTCCTATCTCCTCCTGACGCACTACTTAACGGTAATTCCGGGGGTTAGTTGGTTAGGCTAGTGGTTTTTAACGGGTTCAAGTCCCGCACTTTAAGGTTTTCGATGCTTTTCCCCGCATTAAAAAAAAGACACAGTCACGCATTAATAAACACGCTATGGGCTTAAGAGCGATTAGACACCTTCGAAGTGGTCATACGGGACCTAAACGAGGCGATTGCTTGTAATAGCAGAGGATAAGGTACCGATATCAAACCACCAGTTCGGATTGAGGAAATTGCATTCCACTGCATCCCATAAAAGCAGTATTCGATACAGCAGCTGAGGAGAGAGGAGAAAGATGGCGACGGGGCACAACAAAATATTGTGCAGTAGTGACACTGGACATTAAAAATGCCTTTGACTCTGCAGATTGGTCAGTTACAAAGAGATCGTTAGCCAAAATGGATACACCATACCACTTGTTGAGAATAATTTCAAACTACTTCACCAACAGGAAATTGAGGTACCAAACTGATGAGGGGGTAAAGTACTACCACGTCACCGCGGGAGTCCCACAAGGATCGGTACGGGGCCCTTTCCTGTGGAGTATCATGTACGATGGAGTTCTTTGACTATCGTTGCCGCAAGTAGTAAAATTAATCGGGTTAACTGACGACATCGCCGTTGTTACTGTGGCTAACCACATCCACGAAATAGAATCAGAAATAAACGAAGCAATAACAAAAATTAAAGACTGGCTAGAGTCCGCCGGTTCAGATCTAGCTGACCACAAAACGAAGGCTGTTCTAATAAGTCGAAAGGAAATTGAATACGCAAACATTCATGTCGGCAGTCAAACAATACAACAGATACAAGGAAGCAATTAAATATCTAGGAGTTATGATCGATAATAGATTAAAATTTAATGTTCACGCAAACTTCGGTACCAAAAAGGCGTCACAAATGCAGGCAACCC
This sequence comes from Chorisops tibialis, assembly GCA_963669355.1. Lineage (NCBI taxonomy): Eukaryota > Metazoa > Arthropoda > Insecta > Diptera > Stratiomyidae > Chorisops > Chorisops tibialis. The sequence goes on from OY770263.1 coordinate 215,475,402, forward strand.
TTTCCCGAATACTGTCAAACATCGGTGGACCTGGATATGCTAAAAGGATTCTACTTTTCATAGTCAGCTGTGAATCATATATACCAATGGCACGGGCTATTGATATCTAATGAATATTCCACACCTCCCAGGCGTAACCAGAAAGAAAAAACGAGAACAGCGGAGAATCTTCTAGAACGGATGTGCTCTGTATGAAAGGGGCGAGCGTTCGTGAAAGGTACAGTCGAAATGTGAAAAGCAATTAAGTTGTGTGATCGACAGCGCGATTAGTGCGAATATTAAAAGCGAAATATTGTAAACAAAGTGTTAAAGTGATTTTAGAAAGGCGAATAAATAAAGTTGATGTTTATTTTATTTAAAGTGAACTGGTTTTATTTTCACTTTAAATCCAGCGAACCTGTGCGCACTTCAATATAAAGCCGCACTAAACAGTATTGTGAAAAGCTATTGCATTTAAGACGCGAAATAAAATGCTTTATGAATATATTTTCTTATTACTTAAATTTTTTTATTACAATCGTATTAACATTACAGACGTCTTACATAAATTTCTCAACAAATGAGTAACAAATATTCAATTTTAGACTTAAAAATTAAAAAAAAAAAATAAACAATGAACAATAATTGTCTTCAGGTAACAAATGTATGATAATGTAATTTTTTTATTTGAACATATTCTTCAGTGCGGCCTTTTGATGATTTCGATATTCCATCAACAGATCTCTTGCTCGATTAAATTCTTCTATGATCTGTTTATTGTCGGGAACTAATTTATTCGCTTGTCGAAAGTCTTCAATTGCATTTTCATAATTCTTCATTCCTAGATGGGCTTGGCCTCTCCGATAGTACGCTTTGCCACGTGTGGGAGAAAGTTTTATTGCCTGTAATATAATTTTATTTTGAATGAAAACCGATAGGCAATATAGTAGACTTACTTCGTCGCAAGCTTTTTTTGCATTCATATATGCGTTCATTCTCAATTCGGTGGCAGCAATATTTAAATGATTTGATACACAAAAGTCGGCGAGTAAAGGTCCCTTTTCAATTTTTTCCAGAAAACATTTGTAATACCGATGCGCTTTTTTATATTTTCGTAATGCCTCGACATATCTTTCAAGTCCAAAGAAATAATTTCCAGAACTTCGAATTGAATTTAAAATATCGCACATTGCCTCTTCCTGAAATGAAGACGTAACAATAATGTAAATTTAAAATCGAAATGCAAATTATTTCATTTTACCGTATATGAGATTCCTCTGTTCTCCCAGTCCTCTGGAAACGGTGGTAAAATATCAGGTGTTTCGTCGCGATCACAATATCCCCAATTGTCTTCAATGGTCAGTTCTCCACAATTGTAAATTATGATATCCTTTAAATATTAAACAATTAGGAATATTTGCGAGATAAAATAAGATCAGCAATTAGCTAACTTTAGAAGGGACACCTTCAGTTGAAGTGTACTGTTCCATTTCCGATACAATTCCAAATCCGCGAAGAACACGGCCCACGGCCACATTAGTGCCGTCCAAGTGAGTACAATTGCTCGATGCAATGAAAAATTGCGAGTTATTTGTATGCGGTTTTCCATAGTTAGCCATACTTATGACTCCTTCGACATTCTATCAATTCACATACAATGGTAAAATTAGTTTAAATCAATTGATTTCGAACACTTACCCTTAAAGCAAAACTTTCATCGATAAAAGTTGGACCGTAAATGCTTTCACCACCGGATCCATCATTATTAACAACATCTCCACCCTGTGACATGAACAATCGTTGGACCCTGTGAAACCGAGTGCCTTTATAGTGTAACGGTTTACCATAAGTACCGATTCCTCTTTCACCAGTACAGAGCGCTCGGAAATTTTCCGCAGTTCGGGGCAATACATCTTTTCTCAATTCAATTATCATACGCCCAACTAGTAATAAAAATATGAATAAGTCTTTCCTTTGATTTATTCAATGTTCAAACAAGAGACATAAAACCACACGTGACACAAACAAACTAAAAACATATACATAACCGAGATTTAAAAAATAAATAAATAATTAATAAGAGTTGTTGACACGCAATGTATTTCCGTGATCTATAAATGCAATTTGGTTCGTTGAACGTGGCATAGACCTAAATCAACTTTGACCGGCGGGATAACATTGACCGGATTTCTACAAAACCTTTCAAAAGCTCTTGGAGACATCTTCTTTGGAGACATCTTGTTTGGAGTATCTTTGACTGTTTTTGTTTTAATTTGGTATGTCCATTAAGAGATGACTGAAGTCAGTAAAATCAATTCACATCTCGCAATTTAAAAAGATTTGTGTGCAAGTATTTCAGTTGTTTTTATCCCTCAAAACTTCCATTGTTACTTCATTATTTTACTAATAAAGTCCTAGCAACCAGCAGTCCCTACATGTCTGAATGAGTCTATACAATACCTTATTATGCATTAGTCACCAATGATCTCTAGACTGATCTGATCCTCTCTTTTAAGATTGCTTCTAAAGATGTGAGAGAAAAGCACTTTAATAGCGTCTTAGGATCCCAGGTTGAAATCTGCTTCTCGACTTGAAAAAAATCACTTGCTTATTCGTTACACACTTATGAGCTCTGAGTCGCACTTTTTGTTCAATACAAAAAATACGCTTTAAAGTCGCTTCTATTAAAACTGAAACGGAGAACTAACTTCAGTAGACATGCACTGTTAAAATGTATATGAAATATTAGCAGTTCGAAGCGCTTCCTCGCAAGCGCCTTTTTCCCGCTAGGCTGGTACAGTAAAACAGTGAACGCGAGGAAAAAATATTTACGTTAGTAAGATCCGCCAGCATATACTTTGACAGTGTGTTATATTGCATATATGTACATCCTATCGAGCGGGGAAAATTAGAAGACTTTGAAAGTGAGGAGAACAATTCTTCAGTATTTAAAATCTTATTTGCGCTTAGGAATGTAAAATCAAGACGTTTTTATTAGTTGGAGAAAAATAAATTTGAGAACGACGTCAATAATTGTAGCAGATGAATAAAACGATAGGGATCATGTCAAACAAACCAATTAATGCTACTACAACCGTATTTCGTTTATGATTTTGAAGCGCTTTATTTTCAGCTGGGTATATACTTTTATCTGTCATGGATTCATATTTCTACATATTTATAACAACGGTAGGCGGTACCACTGAATGGCGTTTGTGGTTTATGTTTCTGTCTCGCTTCGGTTTAAAGTTCTTGTATGTTTGTCGGATGTCGTGATCTGATTGGAGTACGGCATGAGTTTGCAATTACCCTTTTTTCCTCTCTTTCACCATGTTTCTGTATTTCAACGGAAATCCGGAATCGGAACAGGTAGAGACCTGTGGTTTGATAAATGTTTTTACAGTGCATTTCCAATTGAAAGAAAAGATTTCCGAATTCTACACTGTTACGCCTTATTATTCGTGACATTTCGGTATCTGCTCAGACCTTTATGAAACTAAAGTATATATAATATACAGGGTGTTTGGTACTCCGTGTGCCACCTTGTAAGGGGTTATTCCTAGATATATTTTGAGAAAAACTGTTCTACGGAGATGGTCAATTTTCAACATCCGCGGAGATACAGAGTGATCAAGAAAAGTGTTTCGGACCTGTACCCTCACTCACTCAAAACGCTATATCTTGAAAACTAATAATCGCAATTCAAAGTGTTATAGCTTGTTTTTTAGGGAATCGAATTATCTTTCATTTGGTGTAATAATACGCATTGTGGTTGTACCCAATCCTGATGTATTTGACTCAGAACACAAATTTTTGAAATTTTGACCCTCAAAATTCTGGGATCAATGTAGTTTTTCTCAAAAAACCCCTTATAAAAATGTCATTTTAATGTTGTTTTTTTATGTGCCATATTATTGCCTACAAATGATGCACACAGACTTATGACTTAGGTTTTCCTGTTTTCCAGGTAATGAGCGAAAATACATATGGCTTAAAAATTAAATGTGCTATAAAGCAACCCTCGTTCTAACAAAACTGCCTGTAATGTTGTTAAACTGAAATATTCTTATTGTCCTTTAATTACTATTTAAACTATCGAGGAATGTCCTTTAATTAGTATTTAAATTATCGAGGAAATGAATTAAATTAAAATGAGTTTCAACACAACTAGGTGCAACACTTTGCCTTTTTTAATAGGGTACCTAACAAAATGAAAAGCGTATAAAAGCAAATCTTACTTCAGATTTTTATAAGTTTTAGTTACATTGTTAAAAGTACAAGGTGTTACTAAAATTAAGAAAATAATTTCGAAATGCCTGAGTTCACGAATGATGGATATGCAGACATCATTTTTATTTATGGGGAGTGTCAGGGAAATACACGAGCGGCGCGATGTTTGTATCATCAGAGATTTCCTAATCGTCGGATATCTTTCAACAGAAGTAGTAACGTTGCAGGATCTAAGCACCAGAATCGATGCGGCAGCAACAGAAGTAAGGAAGCAGTTGCGGAGTATGAACACAAAGAGAACACTGACAAAACGAGCTTTAGCGTGCATTCAAAATGAAGGTGGCCATTTTGAACATTTATTGTAATTAAGGAAATTTGAAATAAGCCATAAAAACTATTCTTAAGTTTTTTTAGTTCAAGCGGAGAGTGTTGATCTGTAGTATATGAATTATGAAGTTAGTAATGCCATGTGAGATCTCGATTAAGTTTCAATTATACATGTATATTAAAAGAATTGTACTAGATCTGACATCTAGCATTTTTAGAAAATAAACGCCACTTGTTCTTCGACAGTCATAGTGTTCACATATTACATGGCGCAGCTGGTGAAAAAAAAACATAATAAAGCAAATTTCAATTATATTGAGTCTTTAAAGTGTTCGGGAAAGTGCATTAAAATTTATTACCCAAAGTAAATATCGTATGGGAAAATTTAAAAGTGAGGCTAAGCTTGAAGCGATTCGGAAAACAAACAGGCCACGTGGAATACCGAAAAAGGTAGCTACAAATGCAAATACACATAAAATGGATTACGTGAAAAGAATCGAAGAACTAAGTCTTGATGGAAATTTGGCGGAAAACTGGAGAATGTTCGAGCAAAATTTTAAAATATTCGCTGTGGCGATTGAACTAAAAACAAAGGATGAGGAAGTGCAGGTGGCCGTCTTTCAATGCAATTGGACCCGCAGCCATTGAGGTTTTCAATACATTACCACTTTCCGAGCCGGAAAGGAAAAAATTCGATGCTGTCATAAATGCACTTAAGCAATTTTGCTCGCCGAAAAAAAAATGAAGTTTACGAGAGCTTCGTATTCGGCAACAGAAGTCAAAATGAAGGTGAAACATTTGACAGTTTTTTGATGTCGATCAAAAAATTAGTACAAAGTTGTGGGTACACGGACGAATCGCGTATGATCAGAGACAGCATTGTCTTGGGAGTTTTCGACAAGAGCCTCCAAAAAAGACTGTTAGAGACTCAGGGGCTCTCAATGGACAAAGCCATAGAAATGGCCCGAGCAGATGAGACATCGCGCACACAAGCGTCTGCACTACAGGAAACAACAACCGAGGTATATTCATTGAATAAAAAGTTTTTTCCTAATAAGTCTAATCAAAAATTAGTAAACGGTAAAAAAAATCAGAGAAATATTAATAGTTCTAGTAGTAAACACAACTTTGTAGCTAATTGTAATTATTGCGGTAAAAATCATTTATTTGGAAACTGCCCCGCATACAATGAAAAATGTAAAAAATGTGGGCGTAAAAACCATTTTGCTAGTGTTTGTAAATCGAAACATGTTAATACTGTGAATAAGCAGTCAAGTAGTGAAGATCTGTCAGACTCATTCTTTATTGATTCAGTTGCAAATTTCAAAAGAGCTAATAGTAAGAGATGTGCGTGGTTTGAGTTAATTCGTATAGGAAACCAAATTTTTAAAATTAAGTTGGACACGGGAGCTGAGGTTAATGTTCTCCCAGTAGAAATTCTTAAAAAGTTGGGTAACGTGAAGGTAAACAACACAAGCGTACATTTAACCGCATATGGTGGAAGTGAACTTAAATTATTAGGCGAAGTTGTTCTGCAATGCTGCATCAAAAATGAGGTTAGTTATCAAAAATTTATCATAGTTGACGGTGATACTATGCCCATTTTGGGATTGGCCGGGTGTATAAATCTGAAATTAATTAAGAGACTAGATACCATTGCTTGTGACGGTAAAAACGAAATTTTAAAGAAATACAAGGACTGTTTTGAAGGATTGGGTTGTTTTTCAAACAATTTCGTAATACATTTGAAAAAAGGTGTCACACCTGTCATTAAGTCTTGCCGAAGAATCCCAATTTCTCTACGGGAACCCTTAAAACTTGAGCTTGATCGTATGTCAAATTTAGAAATAATAGAAAAGGTCAACGGGGCCACAGAATCAATCATCAAATTCCTGTTAAGACCCCCTATAGGGGCATAGGACAGAAACAACTCTCTTGCACAAGGCGCGATCCTGAGCATCGTCTTTAAGCTGTTGCCAGGACTTGTTTATAGTGCTTCATTTCACGGTCGATCACTGACTGGCGGTGCAAGGACCGAGTAACCCCAGCTCTTCCCCCGTCATTCTATGTTCGAACGTTCCAGAAGCCAATCATAGTCCGTTTTCGAATGCCAAAAGTCGTTACCGTAGGATCAGTCCGTATCCGAGGCGATGTATCCGTTTCTCGTATCATTTAGGTCTTAAGATCACGGGTGATAAGCCCATGATCCAGTGAGTGTCCATTTGCCATTTTAGGGCAAGCAGGACTGGCTGTGGGTGAATTCTACAGCCCCCATCCCAGAGGGAGATAGTTAGCTCAGGTCCGTGGAGTCGCTAACTCCAAAGATAGTTGCAGGAATTGGTAAAACCTCATACTACAACTACCCCCTTGCGGGGGCCACAGAATGGGTATCCAATATTGTTATTGTAGAGAAAACCAATGGTAAATTGAGGATTTGCCTCGATCCGCAAGATTTAAATAAAAGCATTAAGGGAAATAGCCATCCAATCCCTACCTTTGAAGAAGTGCTACCAAATCTAACCAATAAGAAATATTTCAGTGTCCTTGACCTTAAAGATGGCTTCTTTCAAATAAAATTATCTGCAGAGTCAAGTAGTCTCTGCTCATTCAATACCCCTTACGGATGTTATAAATTTTTGGACTACCGTTTGGTGTAAAGATTGCACCAGAAACTTTTCAAAAGTTGAACGAAACAAATTTCAAAGATATTGATGGAGTCACAATTTATATTGATGATATTCTGATAGCAGCGGATACGATTGAGAAACATGATGGAATTCTCAAGGAAGTGTTGGAAAGAGCGAAGCAGTTGAATATAAAATTTAACAAAGAAAAATTTCAATATTGCGTTAAAGAAGTTTGTTTTCTTGGTCATATTATTTCAGCAGACGGCATATCTTTCGATAAGAGAAGGTTGCAAGGAATTCAAGATATTGGCATACCTGAATCGAAAAAGGATGTCCAGAAACTACTAGGTATGATCAATTATATGCGGAGCAGTATTCCGAATTTAGCAGAAATATCGACACCCTTACGGGAACTCGTAAAGAAAAATATAATTTTTCAATGGCAACCAGTGCATACTGATTGTCTAAATAAAATTAAAGACATGATCATGAATGCGCCGATCCTTAGGTATTTTAATTCGAAACTGCCAATGATAATCCAAGCAGACAGCAGCCAAAATGGCATAGGCTGCTGCATAATGCAAGATAATAAGCCTATTTCTTTTACATCTAAGAGTCTTTCGGATACTGAACGCAGATATGCTCAGATTGAGAAGGAAATGTTATCAATCTGCTATGCATGCAATAAGTTCCACAATTGGATATACGGCAATGAAGTTATTATTCAAACTGATCACAAACCCTTGCTCGGTATTATGCAAAAAGATCTCAATAAAATTTCTTCAGCTAAACTACAAAGAATGAAAATTAAACTGTTAAAATATAATGTGAAATTAGAGTATTTGCCAGGTAGTAAGATGAAAATCGCAGACCTTTTGTCGAGATACTATAATAAAAACGATAACAAGGAAATTAATGTCAGCGAAGAAAAACTTCAACTTTTTAAAAATGAAATTGAAATGGATCCGGTGATGTCAGAATTGAAAAAGATTATTGAAACTGGTTGGCCAAAAAATAAAAACAAGGTACCGATTAATATTAAACAGTTCTGGAAGTTTAAAAATGAGTTAGTCATCGAAAGTGGTATAATATTTTTGAATCAAAAAATTTTAGTTCCAAGTAGTCTGCGCAACTATACCTAGTCGTGCCATAAGTTCTGTCACACGTATATGGGCAATTTTTGTATAAATGAAAAAGAGTTTTTGACAAAGGAAAATATATTTTATTTTGGCATACTAATGGAAGTAAAATAAGCAACAAATTATTCAAAGTGGCCGCCTTTAGCCTTAACACAGCTCTTTAATCTGTTGGGCCAGTCATCGATAGCAGTACGCACTGTTTCTAGCGGAAAATTAGCTACTGCTTCTGTCAAAGATCGCTTAAGGCTCTCGATATTTGGGTGTCGTCTCGTGCACAGCATGGACTCTAACTCCGCCCACAGTTTGTAGTCCAGGGGATTCAAATCTGGGCTCCCAGAAGGCCATTCCGTCGCCCTTATAAACTGTGGAATATTGGTTTCCAACCACGCTTGTGTGGTTCGAGCTTTGTGGGCTGGCGCAGAATCTTGCTGGAAAAGCCAATGTCGATTGTTGAATAGCGTAGAGTTCAGCGGCTTCACACATCCCTCCAGGATGTCCGTTTGATAATTTTTCGCTGCAGTTTTTACGCCTTTTTCGCAAAAATGAAGCTCGGTGACCTCTTCGTAGCTGACACCCCACCATACCATGACTGATGCTGGATGATGTCCTCGCTGTACCCTAGTGGCAACTTCTCGGGCTTCTATGGAGCTGTGGGCATACACCTTATCATTTTGGCGGTTGAAATCTTCCTCCACCGTAAAAATTTTTTCATCGGTAAATAAAATTTCTCGATGTTTGTTGTTGCCGTACCGCCGAAGGAGCTCTTTCGATCTGGTGCTCCTAATTTGCTTCAACTGCTCAGTCAGCAAATGTCCCGTTGATCGTCGAAAGGCACTCATCCCGAGGTCAGATTTTATGATGCGAGACATACTTCGGGTGGAGATGTTCATCTCTCGAGCCATGATTCGTTGTTTACGAAGCGGATTTCGACGAATTCGACTCTCGACCGCTTTGATGGCAGCAGAAGAACGTACATCACGCGGACGTCCAGAACGAGGTCGATCTTCAATAGTCTGGATCGCGTTATATCTCTGGATCGCACGATACACAAATCTTTGCGTTATTTTTAACGGGCACAACAACTTGAAAATTTCACTCGCGGATTTTCCACACTTATGTAGTGCAATCACTGCAGTTCGGTTTTCTATTACACCACATTCCATGTTCACACGTTAACGAACACACTTTAAATGACCATCAACTGTCAACAACATTATGACGTTTATAAAACTGGCCGATATTGAAATGTCACTCATAAAATAAAGTTGTTGCCAATGTGAGAAATTATGTGACAGAACTTATGGCAGGACTAGGTATACTTTCAGTATTGCACAGAGCCCATTTAGGAATAGAACGAACAAAAAATAGAGCCAGAGAAGTAGTGTATTGGCCAGGTATGAATATTGAAATTGAAGACATGATAGCAAACTGCAAAATATGCCAAAAATTGATATACCACTTTATCCTTTTATGAAAATTGGGATGGATATATTTGAATTCAAGGGAAAGGATTTTTTAGTCATTATAGATTATTATTCTAAGTATTTAGATATTTTGAAATTGTTGAAGAACGTTTTCTCTGTTCATGGCATCCCAAAAGAAATAGTATCAGATAATGTCCCATTTAATAGTTCTGTTTTTAAAGAGTTTGGTAAGACATTTGATATAAAAATTACAACATCAAGTCCTATATATCCCCGGTCCAATGGACAATCTGAAAGAGCAGTACAGGTAGCTAAGAATATCATGAAGAAATCAGCTGATGGCGATATTTGGCTATCATTACTCGAATACAGAAATACACCGTTGAAAGATATAGATCAGTCCCCTAATAAACTTCTGATGTCAAGAACAACACGTTCGTTACTTCCAACTAAAGAAACACAGTATTACGCAGTGGTATCTCCAGATTTGTCAGGCAATTTCAGTTATAAGAGAAATAAAAATAGTAAATACTATAACAAAGGAACAAAAGAAAAAAATAAATTTGAGCTAGGTGAGAAAGTAATGTACAGAAATGGGAAAACATGGACCGAAGCTATTATTATCAAACAAGATATTGCACCTAGGTCACATTGGATTAAATTGATTGTGTCTGGTAAAACCATTAGAAGAAACTCGTATTATTTACGTTCTTTAAAAAAAAATTACTAAATAAATATTACAGTATTAATTATGATTTGATAATATTAAATTACAAAAGAAAAATATTTTATTTATAATAATAATAACGATAATGAATATGAATTATATGTAAGTTATAAATATAAAAAAAAAATTAATAATAGATTTCATTACAATTTATGATAAATCATATCTTTTTAGGATTATTTAAGTTTAACGATATAATTTAATATGCTTATATAATTTTCAAATTTATTTCATTTACTTTAAAGAAACATAAAATTTAGATTTAGAATTTCAAGTAAAGAGGAAGATGTAGTATATGAATTATGAAGTTAGTAATGCCATGTGAGATCTCGATTAAATTTCAATTATACATGTATATTAAAAGAATTGTACTAGATCTGACATCTAGCATTTTTAGAAAATAAACGCCACTTGTTCTTCGACAGTCACAGTGTTCACATATTATATGATTAACATATTCCTGTTGTTTTGATAAAAGTGCTAAATTATTGGAATAATAGTTTTTGCTAAACTATGAAACTTATGCAATGCAAGTGTATACATATTTTGTAGGCAATAATATGGCACATAAAAAACCAACGTTAAAATGACATTTTTATAATGCGTTTTTTTGAGAAAAACTACATTGATCCCAGAATTTTGAGGGTCAAAGTATCAAAAATTTGTGTACTGAGTCAAATACCTCAGGATTGGGTACAATAACAATGCGGATTATTACACCAAATGAAAGGTAATTCGATTCCCTAAAAAACAAGCTATAACACTTTGAATTGCTATTATTAGTTTTCAAGATATAGCGTTTTGAGTGAGTGAGGGTACAGGTCCGAAACCCTTTTCTTGATCACCCTGTATCTCGGCGGATATTAAAATTGACCATCTCCGTTGAACAATTTTTTTCTCAAAATATATCTAGGAATAACCCCTTACAAGGGGTATATAATATATAAAATAATAGTCTTCTGTAATTGTCGGTCAGTTTGATAAAGGTCTCAGCAGAGACCGAAACGTCACGAATAATAAAGCGTAACAGTGTAGAGTCCGGAAATCAAACGCTTCAATATGGTTAAATAGTACTCCTTATTGAACATCTGTCTCTCCGGAACGAATTCATGATGAAACAAACCTCGAATATCGAAAAAAAACAATGAGCATCGTCTTGATTTTTGAGCGGCTTTGGCGTGGTTTTTTCGGTTTCGGCTCATTTTTTTCCTCTATTGCGACGATTGTTGACTGGTTTGCATGTCAAACTCATAGACCCATGTCTCATCACCAGTTATGATGCGCTCCATATATGTGGGATCAGAATTCGCACGATCAAGCACGTCCAAAGTGACTTGTTCACGGTACTTTTTTTAAGAAAATTCAGCTCTATTGGAAAGAGTCGAGAAAGGACACGTTTCATGGCCAAAGTATCCACAAAAATCGAACGAACGGACTCGCAAGAGATGTCGAGCTCTCCTGCTTTCTTCCTAATATTGTCATGACGATTTTCGAGCTTCATTTCCTTAACTTTTTGAATGTTTTCGTCACTGGAAGAGGTCGGAGGTCGTTCAAAACAAAGCATGTCTTCAAAGATCTCTCGACTGTCTTTTAAGGCATATTACCGAATCACAAAGCCTTTTCCAACACTCGCAACGATTCCGCACACAAAATTTGGTTGGAAACACAAAATTTGAGACAAGCTCTTTCTTCCATATTTTTATCCATTGTAAAAATCTTCGTGACTACTGAGGTGTACCCGTTCAACCAGCTGCTGTAAACTAACTGATTAACAGACCGCCCTAATTTTTAAGATAATAATTAAGGGCAGTCCTACATGCTTACTAAAAAAAAACTTCCCCAGACTAATTTGAATTACAAATTCCCGATACTTTATGGTCACAATGTACATTTTTTAAGCAGCGGGGTATCACTATACAGGGTGTTTGGTACTCCGTGTGCCACCTTGTAAGGGGTTATTCCTAGATATATTTTGAGAAAAAAATTGTTCTACTGAGATGGTCAATTTTCAATATCCGCGGAGATACAGGGTGATCAAGAAAAGTGTTTCGGACCTGTACCCTCACTCACTCAAAATGCTATACACTCAAACCTGTATTTGTGCGCTGGATAGGGACCGAATAAAAAAAACGCATAAAAAAATATCGCACAAAACTTCACGAGTAGCTATAAAAAATAGTTTTCGCAATACTTATAAAAATATTTTTTTTTATGCGGTGAATAGAATAAAATAATAAAAAAAGTCTCACATAGAAAAAAACTTAAGAAATTTACGAAATATAACTAGGAATTGCTTTTTTAAACGAAATCAAGACACGAGGCTTTGCAGCTACTTGAAATCTCGCCAAACTTCATGGAATCTGATTTAGAAAACACACATGCGAACATTTTAATTCTTGAATCCACAATATGAGCGCCTTTTCCGTTTTCTCTATCAAAATGTTTCTTGAATACGATGCTCGTTTAGCGCTTTCATTTGTGGCACTATTACTAGATTTATTTTTTTCACCTGCACGTATATATAGTGGATTCACCTAATCCAAACTCTTCACCAAGAGCTGTGGATCCTTCACCTTCCGTTATTCGTTTTCAAATCATAGTCTTAGTTTCTAAGGAAATTACCTTCCTCTTCGCTTTGTTTTTGCCCTGATTCATTTTTAAGGATTATGTCTTAACATAAAATAAAAATCCTAAAAATTTATATCTAAATAGAAAAAATAATAAATTTACCTTCAATCGCACAAAAAAAACGCATAAAAAAAATCGCACAAATAAAAAATCGCACAAAAACAGGTTTGAGTGTATCTTGAAAACTAATAATCGGAATTCAAAGTGTTATAGCTTGTTTTTTAGGGAATCGAATTACCTATCATTGGTGTAATAGTCCGCATTGTAACTGTACCCAATCCTGTATTTTACAGGTATTTGCTTCAGAACACAAATTTTTGATACTTTGGCCCTCAAAATTCTGGGATCAATGTAGTTTTTCTCAAAAAAACGCATTACAAAAATGTCATTTTAATGTTGTTTTTTTATGTGCCATATTATTGCCTACAAAAGATGCACACATACTTATGACTTAGGTTTTTCCCGTTTTCCAAGTAATAAGCGAAAATACATACGGCTTAAAAATAAAATATGCTATAAAGGCATTTCGAAATTATTTTCTAAATTTTAGTGACACCTTGTACTTTTAACAATGTAACTAAAACTGATAAAAATATGAAGTAAGATTTGCTTTTATACGTTTTTCATTTTGTTGGGTACCCCATTAAAAAAGGCAAAGTGCTGCACCTAATTGTGTTGAAACTCATTTTAATTTAATTCATTTCCTCGATAATTTAAATACTAATCAAAGGACATTCCTCGATAATTAAATAGTAATTAAAGGACACAAAGAATATTTCAGTTTAACAACATTTCAGGTAGTGTTTTTAGAACGAGGGTTGCTTTATAGCATATTTCATTTTTAAGCCATATGTATTTTCGCTTATTACCTGGAAAACCGGAAAACCTAAGTCATAAGTATGTGTGCATCTTTTGTAGGCAATAATATGACACATAAAAAAACAACATTAAAATGACATTTTTATAATGCGTTTTTTTGAGAAAAACTATATTGATCACAGAATTTTGAGGGTCAAAGTTTCAAAAATTTGTGTTCTGAAGCAAATACCTCAGGACTGGGTACAGTTATAATGCGGACTATTACACCAAATGAAAGGTAATTTGGTTCCCTAAAAAACAAGCTATAACACTTTCAATTGCGATTATTAGTTTTCAAGATATAGCGTTTTGAGTGATTGAGGGTACAGGTCCGAAACACTTTTCTTGATCACCCTGTATCTCCGCGGATATTGAAAATTGACCATCTCCGTAGAACAATTTTTTTTTCAAAATATATCTAGGAATAACCCCTTACAAGGTGGCACACGGAGTACCAAACACCCTGTATACGCGATGATTAAGCTTTTCAAGTTGTTTCCCGGCACCTGCTCCAGTCCAAAGTTTAACTACTCCTGGGTGAACCTTCAGGTCCAAAGGCAAATTATTTTCTTTTGCTATGTTTACAGAAGTCCGACATCGACTGTAGCAAGCAAAGGAACAGAATCAGACAAGTTGTCTGACTCTATTCAAGCACTGTATAATGCCAATCCTGACGTTGAAATCGTTATAGCGGGCGATTGCAATGTTCATAATAGCACCAATACGAACTAACAGGGTCTGGACACTGAGCTCTACGCATTACTAAATGGATTATTGAAGCTGGTAACCGAACCTACTCGATTACCTGAACTAGCAAACCATGCTTCAAATTGCTTGATATTTTTCTAACGAATCATCCCGATAAATATTCGGTTTCTGTGATATCACCATCCCCAACTGGGAATACTGATCACTTCCTAATTTGAGCACAATTTCCGATTACAACTGTAAATACATTAAAAAAAAGTGCCTCGAAGAACTGGTATTACAAAAAAAACAGACTCGGGAGCATTAAACCAGTTTTTTGGAAATTGTGTTTCGAGTCTAATAATTGTGATTCAGCTTATAACCGAAACTATCCTTAAGGGTATGGAACTCTTCATACCCTTTCGGTATAAACGAATCAAACCATCGTCACTAAAGATTGTCCATCCGGAACAATAAAAAATATTTTCAAATTTTTAAGAGCAACCCAATGTTTGCCAACAGATCTTATTACAACGTGTCAAGAAATACCTGCAAGTCCATTTTGAAAAGTGCTAAGTTTCAACACGACCAAAAACTTTGACGGCAAATTCAAGAAATACCAAATGGCTCGAGATCTTTTAAGTCATTTGTTAAAACGGTCAAAATCAACTATGTAAAATCATCTACAACACCTTTTCTAGATGGGGACCGAATTGTAATCCATCCTGTTGAGAAAGCCAATTTTCTTGCAGCAAGTTTGGAAACGAAACTCCAGGCTACCAGCGACAAACTAGGCTCACCCGCTTGTAACACCATCTGGATTTCGTCTAACTGAGATCCATTTTCACACACGAATTATTTCCAGAATTCTTCGTGAGCTCAATGTTCAGAAATCTGCAGGTGCCGATGGTATTTCCCCCTTAGTCCTTAAAAATACGTCCCTGGCTAAACCGCTGCGCGATTTATTCCATCTCTCTTACTCTTGATACGAAATGCGCATATAGATGTTTTTTTTTTTTAATTTCTTATAATTTTTGTTATTCCAAAATTATTATTACTCAATTGGTGCTGACCAACACGCATTTTAGCGTGAAAAAAAAGACCGTTGAGTGCGAATAAAACGCTGTGCGGAAAAAGAATCGGGGCTTGTTTTTGGTTTTTGGTCGGAGAGAGCTCAGTCGCGGAAGATTACGGCTGAATTGAGGGAGCTAAAAATTGGCTGCCCCAACGTTGGACTCCAGGTACCCAACGTTTTTTTTTCTAGGAGTAGCTTTCTTATATTAGGAGTTAAGAAAATAAAAAAAAAACATTTAATATTCAACCACACATAATTTTTTTTCTCATTTTCTTCCATCATATTTTTTTTCTCTACTCAATTTAATTTTACTGTGTTCAGGCAGCATACAGCACGTAAGTTGACTTTGTTTTCCCTGTTGTGTATAAAGTGAAAAATGAAGTGCTAAGTCGCCCGAATGCGGCCTCGAAGTTATCATCCTCCATCAACCTACGCCCCCTTCTCGTATCGTACCGCCTTGAGGCCTCGTATAGCCTAGGTGGCCATGTACGGAGCCCGGGCTAAAGTTTATAGCACACACCGAAATAGCGACAGCACCCTCTAGGATGAGGGACTCCCAGATCGAATTCCCCACACCCACGCTCCTGAGCAACCGGCAGGAAGTGCTGTCCCGACCTGGAGAGCCTCATTAATTTCTGTATGCGGAATGGACATCAGAGATTCATTTCGTATCACTCTTCTGCACACTTTCCGCGCATGTGAAAAGTGGCGAACGTTCAGTCGATTCCCTAGAAAGGAAACAAAGCGTTACTCGCCAACTACCGCCCCATCGCCATTACTTTCGTTCTGTCGAAAGTGTTGGAAACGGCTGTGAATCGCTAAATAGTTCGCTATCTTGAAGATAAAAAACTCATCAATGATCGACAATACGGCTTCTGTTTCGGACGTTCTACAGGTGGCCTCTTGGAACTCTTCCATCCATAATTTTGGCGAAGGTCAAGTTCTGGCACTTGACAATGCTAAAGCGTTTGGCAGAGTTTGGCACAAATGTCTCCTTGTGAAGCTCAAAGCAGTCGCCTTTAATAATAACCTCGTAAAATGGATTGAGAGTTTCTTTTATGAGCGCACCATACAAGTTGTATTGGATGGCATGGCATCTCTTTCTTATTTTTATCAATGACCTTCTGTCGTCAACGTTCAATCCGATACATTGCTTTGCAGATGACAGTACCCTAGATAACATCTATGAATTCGACTCGGTTACTAATGCTCATCATGTCCCGGTAGCATGTAAACGTGCCGAACTATCTGGATCATTGGACTCTGAGCTGAACCTAATCTTGGAATGGAGCAAAATAAATAGAGTAGAGTTCAACACCTGTCATCTTTTCCTTAAACTTCATGTTCCAGCGTCGGTCTGTAATGTATCTTTGGGTGGTGTTCGACTAGACTCTTCCGAATACTTCTCACTCCTTGGCATTAAAGTTAATAACCATCTTAATTGAAACCGGCACAAACTCGACGTAGCAGTTGACGCTTCCAAACGCCTAGGAGTTCTCCGAAGATGTAAAAATATTTTATTCCCAGTGACCTAGCAAATATCTATAAGGCCTACATTAGACCACGCCTCGAGTACAATTCGCATTTATGGGATGGGGCACCCAAAACGCAACTTGCGATGCTCGACCGTGTCTAGAGACAGGCGTTCCGATTAATTGGAGATGAAGCCAAGCTTTCTATAAAATCCCTAGAGCATCGCAGAAATTTCGGAGTACTTAGCATTTACTTCCGCTACTTTCAAAGTAAATGAAGTGAGGAACTTGCTAAACTTATTCCACCTCTGTACACATTTCCTAGAAATACTCGCCTAGCTTCAAGCGCATACGCGTTTACTGGTAAGCTTCCAACTTCCCGTGCAGTGAAATATAGGCAGTCATTCATATCCCGAACTTCTAAGCTATGGAAGACATTGCCAGAAGCTGTATTCCCATTGTCCTACGACCTTCGACGTTTCAAGCTGAACGACCATCGGCATTTTAGGCTTTTCCCTCCTCTTAACACCGTTTAACCTTAACCCCTTTTCTTCCCTTACCGACATGACTGTGTAAATCGCATTAAAGGGTGACCCCATAAATTGTGTTCGGTCACGTGAAAAAAAAAATACTTCAAAGTTTTTCTTATTTACAAAGCATAACGCTTGTATTGCCTTAAAATATATTTTTCGTACAATCCTGGCTTATTCACTGTCATGAAAGCAAAATATCATCGATGGAGCTCGGTTGATGTGAGAATATGATGCTAAATGGATTGCATTAGGATCATTGCAAATTCCAAGAAATAAGTTTACTTCTCTTCTTCTTCAATGGCACTACATCCCAAAATCATGCTTTGGCCTCCTGACCTTCAGATTCCTTAACAATTTATTTGTTACTGTGAAAGTGTTGTTAGCCCTTCGCACAACCCTCTATCTACGAGTTTTCCATTTTCGCAGATTGCTGTGGCCAAGATATACCCAAGCAGCTATACGTCGACCGGGATTCGAACTCCCGACCTTCGCATTCTCAACCAACACACTACATACTAGGCTACACCCTAGTTTAATTCTCTGTAATGAAACTATGATTGCACCATTTGCTGTCCAACCGTTATGTAATCGAATCTAAAAATAAATTTACCACTGTTGAAAAATCTTCGCCATGCCGGCCGCACATTTTAGGTCAATTTTTATTTAGACAACAGACTGCTCATTAAAAACAGAACCTTTGTGAAAAATTTCACCCATTTAACTAAAGCACGAGCCTAAGTGAACTACTTCCCAAGGATAATTAGAATGCATTAATTTTTCGGCAAGCATGTGATGGTGCCGTTATTATTTCCATGGAAAATAAAACGAAATGATATCGAAAACCAAATAATTAAAAAAAAAATCATTAAAATTAGTGATTAGTGTTATATGCGACACCAGCCGAATTCCACCAATTTTAATGCATACTGTTTTTTGTCCAAACCCGTAATGTAAAACTGTCTTCAAGAGATAAGCCGTTAGCTTGGGAGCTAGCTAGCAATCGTAACGCCATAAAACATTAAAAACGCAGGCAAAAAACGTTAAACAACTAAACTGACAAGGTCAACATTTTATAAATAATAAAAAAATTACCTCGTTCTTCGCCGATTCTTATGTCGAAGAAAACAAGTGGATTTCGGGCATCAATGGGTCTTCTTAGCTTATTCATGCTGGGAATTACGTCGAACAGTTGCTTCTGGAACTTAAAACTCCTAACTGAGATTACTTTTTACCGCATTTACGCAGTTTACGACACTACCGGCGAAAACTCAATCCGTGCAAAAATTGGCGCCTGCAAGAGCTTTGACTGACAACTGTAAAACGCCGAAAAATTGCAAATGCAAATGTCACAACAAAATGCAGCTGGGCAATATGTCTTTGTCGTGCCGAACGCCATCTGCGGATGGATACAACGTTATTCTAGTTCCGCTGCAATGCTTTTCCCTGCAGCTTTTCCTGATGCTTTCGTTCTAAAAAATTTTTTTTTTCCATTTTATTATCATAATAAATTCTTGTAAATAAGTAACGACGCGACTTAAATTACTTTAACTGAAAGCTTCTTTGCAAATTTATCGATTTTAAGACAAAGCGTGTTTAAAAAAGCTTGAACTGAAACGTATTATTAAGAAGAATGGTTCTTGTACACGCTATCTAAGAAGAATGGTTCTTGTACCCGCTATATCACTTTTTTTTTTGTGCGATTTTTTATTTGTGCGATTTTTTTTATGCGTTTTTTTTTGTGCGGTTGAAGGTAAATTTATTATTTTTACTATTTAGGTACAAATTTTTAGGGTTTTTATTTTATGTTTATACTCTAGATGAAATCTGAGAGTATTATAAGTTTGCTCTAAAGTTTGTAACGCCAAGAAATAAGGCTCGGAGAAAAAAACGAATGATACAGAACCAGATGTCCGTCCGTCCGTCTGTCCGTCCGTGTCCTCTCTAGCTTGAGAACACCTTGAGCTAGATAGTTCAAATTTTGTAAACGTCGTTTTTGACAAAAGAGTAAGGTCAAGTTCATGAACGGGCCAAATCGCTCCACCCCTTCTACCCCCTCCCATACAAAATGACACAATGGCGCAATTTGACAATAAACAGATTTGCTCGAAAATTATAAAAGCTATTGACCTGAAATTTGGAAGATATTACTTTTATGATAATATCAATCTACGGTATAAAAATTATGCGTGTCCTCCCCCTCCTTCTACCACCTCCCATACA
Organism: Chorisops tibialis; assembly: GCA_963669355.1. NCBI lineage: Eukaryota > Metazoa > Arthropoda > Insecta > Diptera > Stratiomyidae > Chorisops > Chorisops tibialis. The sequence goes on from OY770263.1 coordinate 215,495,328, forward strand.
AACTGTACTTGTCATGAATTACTCTAAGCCAATTTACTCAGTGCGTATAAAATTTAGCGAGCTGAAATTGTGCACTAAATATTTATTTAAAATTGTTAGTAAGGCCAAAAAAAATTAGACGATTAGCTTCAGCCCTTCTACCCCCTCCCATACAAAATGACACAATTTGACAATAAATCGATTTTCTTGAAAAGTGTGAATGATACTAGTCTGAAATTTAAGGGATGTCAATTTTATAATATTCCTAGTTATTTCCTAAAAAATCACTAAAATCCTTCCACTCTCTACCACAGTAGTGGGTATATGGCGTTTCTGGCGCACTTTGACCTCGTTTGACCTTTGACCTTGACCTTTGACCTTTGACCTTTGACCTTGACCTTTGACCTTGACCTTGGGTATAGATTGTGGTGTATGTGTATATATGTGTGTGTGTGTGTGTGTGTATGTGTGGAGATTGTTATTGTTATTAATAGCGTGGTATTATTTCATGACGTCATCATCAATTGGGGTTGCCATAATGTCAAAAAAAATAAAAAAAAAATAAAAAAAAAAAATAAAAAAAAAAAAATAAAAAAAAAAATAAAAAAAAATAAAAAAAAATTATTATAAAAATATATATTTATAATAAAAAATTATAAATTACATTATTTTTGCTTTTCTTTTTATTATTCCACTTTTACTTAATATTATTCCACTGCTTCTTCACTTACGAACAGGAATAAACACGATCGTTTGTTATTGCAATTAGTTTTTTCTTGTGTGGTCAGCATATTTCCGATTGTATGGAAAAAGATCCATTCTGCTTGTTTGTGTGTGGTCAGCATATTTTCGATGATGAAATTGATATTTACATTATCAGGAATAAACACGTTCGTTATCAATTGAAATTTAAGTTTGGTGGTTTTAGGTTTCATATAGGCTAAAGTTAGCGATTGAATTCTGTGTGAGTAAAAGTAGATAAGGGTTTTTTTTATTTTTTTGTTATTATTATAGGTTGTTTATAAATAATTGCTTATAGTTTTGCGGTTCCTTGTTCTTATGGAAAAAAAGATCCATTCTGCTTGGATATACGTTGGTCAGCATATTTTCGATGATGAAATTCATATTTACATTAACAGGAATAAACACGTTCGTTATCAATTGAAATTTAAGTTTTGTGGTTTTAGGTTTCATATAGGCTAAAGTTAGCGATTGAATTCTGTGTGAGTAAAAGTAGATAAGAAAATTTTTTTATGATAGGTTGTTTATAAATAATTGTTTATAGTTTTGCGGTTCTTTGTTCTTATGGAAAAAGATCCATTCTGCTTGTATGTGTGTGTGTGGTCAGCATATTTCTGTATAAATAAGATTTTATTATAGATAAGAGTTTTAGTATAAAAAGAACAGCAACAACCTCATCGGCTATAGTTTGTCTTAGAAATTCGTCAAGTGAAGTTAATCAAGTGATTTTTTATACATATAGTTTGTTGTTAGAAATTTGTCAACGAAAGTTTATCAAGTGTGAAGTTAATCAAGTGATTTTTATATAAAAAAGTAATGGAGTCTGTACTTTGTAAAGTGTGTGGAGTGATTTTCCCGACGGCTGATGGTCTGAAAAGACATGTAGAAAATACTCACAGTAAGTGTTGGCTTAAGCTTTTAATTTTTTCTAGCTTTTACAAAAATGTATATATTTTAAATAGAAAATACTACGATGAACCGCAACGCAATAGGAGGGAGGAAGGAACTATCTTCAATGAAACGATTGGGGGCACCAGTTAAGAACATCATACCACATAAAACGATTAAACTTAGCCCACCTTCATCTTTCAAACTTTGTGATTTGTGTCAGGTGATGGTGAAAATACTAGACTGGAATCACCACATTCGTACAAACACACATAAAAGGAATAATATTCAAAGTTTTGATCAGCATTTCAAGTTAATTAAGAGCACCTACAAGAATAGAATTCAAACGCTTATATACGAAAATAAAAGCGATAATGTATTAATTCCGGAAATATTTTTAAAAAGTCTAGAGGAACCACTAATGGTCATCTTAAAAAAAATATTAGAAACATCATCCGCTATAAAGTTTAATATTGAGCTATTTGCGGATTACATGAAAACCTGTTTGAAAGATGACAAGGAAGAAAGCGAATGTGTGATAAGCATTAAATCGTTTCAACCAAAAATGCAAACCATTCTGGATGAATGTGACTTGCAGTTAGCATTCAAAAATAACGTTGATAGCATTATTAAGAAAATGCAAGAGTTCCAAGAAAGAGATAGTGGATGGACTCTGGTGAAAATAACACACTGCGAAATTTGCGTAAACGAATACAAGCCGTTTAGGGGAACGAAATACGTGCCTTTGCCGCCTTTCATAACAAAGAAACATGCTTGTGTTAATATAAAAAATAATGATGAATTCTGCTTTAAATGGAGTATCATTTCCGCATTGTCGCCGGTGAAGAAAAGTTCAGACAGACCATCGTCATACCACATATACGATATAACACAAAGTGTTATACATCTTTCTAATGGAATAACATTAAAGTTCAACGATCTCGAGTTTCCACTGAACGTGCAGAAAGTGGCAAAGTTTGAGGAATTAAACCCATCAATTAGCGTCAATGTGTTTGGGTATGAAGCAGAAAAAATTGTGGGCCCATATTATCACACAAAAAACGAGAAAAAGTGTCATATAAATTTATTACTGATACAAGGCACTGATGAGCTGAATCACTATGTCTGGATCAAGAACATGTGAAGGTAATAACATTGAGTTTTTTTTCATATTACTTTTTTTAATTTTTTTTGTTTTTCTTTCTGTTTAAGGTTGATCAAGCATCAACAGACTCTACACATGCATAAAATATTCATTTGCAATACATGTCTGCAACATTTCCATAATGAAGAAGCCCAATTACAACACAAAAATGAGTGTGGTAAGGTTGTGTCCAGCATGCCAAGTCTTGAAAAATCAACTTTACAATTTCAACACTATGAGCGCCAATTGGATGTACCATTCGTTATATATGCAGACTTTGAGTGTTTACTTGAAGAGGTTAGTACCTGTTTTGCTAACCCAGAAACATCTTCATCAGCTGTTGTTCAGGAGCACACACCATGTGCCTTTTCGTATTACATTAAGTGTACTTTTAATTCGTCATTAGATAGGTTAAGAGTGTATAAGGGAAAAGAATCCTCTAAAAATTTTTTAGATTCGCTTGTTAGGGATGTGAGGTGGCTCTATTCCAATTATATTATGAAACCGAAACCTATACCTAGACTGACAACACAACAGATGAAAATTCAGACTGAAACGGAACTTTGTTACATGTGTAAGAAACCTCTTCTCGACGATCGAGTAATAGACCACTGCCATTTAACGGGGGAATATAGGGGTCCAGCTCATAATCAATGTAATTTATTATTTAGAGTGCCTAAATTCTTTCCAATCTTTTTTCACAACTTTTCTGGGTATGATTGTCATTTATTCGTAAAAGAACTAGGGAATATAGATGGTGATATAAAAGTAATACCTCAAAATAAAGAACGATACATTTCCGTATCGAAGAGAATTACGGTTAGCGATACCAATACAATAGAATTAAGATTTTTAGATTCAATTAGATTTATGAACAGTAGTTTAGATGAGCTTGTTAGATATTTACCCGAGGCAAAACTGAAGACAATACGTTCAATATACGGTGAAGAAAGCAAATTTAAACTGCTCACAAGAAAGGGTGTATTTCCCTATGAGTATATAAATTCGTGGACTCGTTTGGATGATGTTTGTTTGCCACCAAGGGAAAATTTCGCGAGTAAATTAACAAATAGTGAGTGCAGTGAAATCGATTATGAACACGCACAAAAAGTTTGGAAAGAATTTAATTGTAAGACACTTTGGGATTATTTAGAGTTATATTTGAAAACAGATGTTTTGCTTTTAACGGACGTATTTGAAAATTTTAGAAAAATTTGTAAACAAATCTATGAGCTGGATCCCTGTCAATACTATACTGCTCCGGGGTTAGCGTGGGACGCTATGTTAAAAACCACAAACATTAAACTAGAACTTTTGACTGACATTAACATTTATAATTTTATTAAACGCGGTATTAGAGGGGGTATTACGCAATGTTCGCATCGACACTCTGTGGCCAACAACAAATACATGGACAATTTCGATGAAACGAAACCCTCAAAATACATTACATATTTGGATGCCAATAACTTGTACGGGTGGGCAATGTCTCAACCTCTTCCACATTCTTCATTCGCATGGGTTCAAAATGTCAATGACATTGACATTCGCAATATTCCACTAGATTCCGATATTGGATACATATTAGAGGTCGATTTAGAGTATCCCGATTCAAAACACAATGACCATAACGATTTACCGTTTTGTGCAGAAAACAAAGCAGCACCCGGTTCTAAAACAAACAAGCTTATAACGGATTTAACAAACAAACATAAATATATTATCCACTATCGGAATCTACAACAGTGCCTAGAGAATGGTTTGAAACTTGTTTGCATTCATAGGATTTTACAATTTAAACAGTCTGATTGGCTAAAGAGTTATATCGATTTGAATAATTATCATCGTACAAAAAGCACAAATTCATTTGAAAAAAATTTCTTCAAGCTATTAAACAACGCGGTATACGGGAAAACGATGGAGAATGTGGAAAAAAGGAAAGATGTAAAACTAGTTACAAAATGGGAGAGTAAGGGTAGAAGTTTAGGTGCCCGCGCTCTAATAGCCAAACCAAACTTTCATAGTATAGCTATATTTTCAGAAACTATGGTTGCTATCCAGATGGATAGAGTTAATGTGTGCTATGATAAGCCAATTTATTTAGGTTTTACCGTTCTTGATATTTCCAAGCTAAAGATGTACGACTTCCACTACAACTACATAAAACCCAAATACACGGACAATGTTCTTCTAAACTATATGGATACGGATTCATTTATTTATACAATTCAGACAGACGATTTTTACACAGACATTTTAGACGACATTGACAGACACTTTGATACTTCAGAATATTCGAAAGACAATCCCTATAACATTCCTTTGAAAAATTGCAAAATATTAGGACTAATGAAAGACGAGACGCACGGAAAAATAATAAAGGAATTTATAGGGTTACGATCGAAAATGTATTCTATAAGTATAGATAATAGTAAAACTATAAAAAAGGCCAAAGGTGTTAAAAAGACTGCAACAGACATATTGACAATAGACAATTATAGAGAATGTTTATATAGGGAGAAAATTTTTAGAGGAAATATGTATATATTTAGATCTAAGCTTCATAAAATTTATACAGAATGTATTAATAAGATAACTTTAAGCCATTTAGATGATAAGAGGTTAATTAAGGAAGATAAAATTAGTACATATGCATGGGGACATTATAAAATTTAAATTTAAAATAATAATAAAATATGTATATATTTAGGTCTAAGTTACATAAAATTATTTAGAATTTAAGATAATAATAAAATATGTATATATTTAGGTCTAAGTTATATAAAATTTATACTGCATGTATTAATGAGATAGCTTTAAGCCATTTAGATGATAAGAGAGACATTGTGATATTTAGAATTTAAGATAATAATAAAAATAATTCTTAATATATAACAGCTTTGTTTCAATCACAATTAGAAACCTTTTTTTACATTTTTCAGCACATAAAGCCAATTTCTTATTTTCTATTTTTTAAATTACACTACATTTGAATTGTATTCAACTCTACAATATCGTCAACTTTACATTACACAGCTATACAGCTGTACAACCAACTATACAGCTATACAACCAACTATACAGCTATACAACCAACCAACTATACAGCTATACAACCACACAGCTGTACAACCAACCAACTATACAGCTATACAACCACACAGCTGTACAACCAACTATACAGCTATACAACCAACTATACAGCTATACAACCAACTATACAGCTATACAACCAACCAACTATACAGCTATACAACCACACAGCTGTACAACCAACTATACAGCTATACAGTTATACAACCAACCAACTATACAGCTATACAACCACACAGCTGTACAACCAACCAACTATACAGCTATACAACCACACAGCTGTACAACCAACTATACAGCTATACAACCACACAGCTGTACAACCAACTATACAGCTATACAGCTATACAACCAACCAACTATACAGCTATACAACTATACAGCTATACAACCAACCAACTACACAGCTATACAGCTGTACAACCAACTATACAGCTGTACAACAACTATACAGCTATACAACCACACAGCTGTACAACCTAGCTTTAAATTCGGAATATATTACTTTTATGATAATATCAATCTACCATATACAAATTATGCGTGTCCTCCCCCTCCTTTGTATAGTTGGTTGGTTGTACAGCTGTATAGTTGGTTGGTTGTATAGTTGTTGTACAGCTGTATAGTTGGTTGTACAGCTGTATAGCTGTGTAGTTGGTTGGTTGTATAGTTGTACAGCTGTATAGCTGTGTAGTTGGTTGGTTGTATAGCTGTATAGTTGTTGTACAGCTGTATAGTTGGTTGTACAGCTGTATAGCTGTGTAGTTGGTTGTATAGCTGTATAGCTGTATAGTTGGTTGTACAGCTGTGTGGTTGTATAGCTGTATAGTTGGTTGTACAGCTGTGTGGTTGTATAGCTGTATAGTTGGTTGTACAGCTGTGTGGTTGTATAGCTGTATAGTTGGTTGGTTGTACAGCTGTGTGGTTGTATAGCTGTATAGTTGGTTGGTTGTATAACTGTATAGCTGTATAGTTGGTTGTACAGCTGTGTGGTTGTATAGCTGTATAGTTGGTTGGTTGTATAGCTGTATAGTTGGTTGTATAGCTGTATAGTTGGTTGTATAGCTGTATAGTTGGTTGTACAGCTGTGTGGTTGTATAGCTGTATAGTTGGTTGGTTGTACAGCTGTGTGGTTGTATAGCTGTATAGTTGGTTGGTTGTATAGCTGTATAGTTGGTTGTATAGCTGTATAGTTGGTTGTACAGCTGTATAGCTGTGTAATGTAAAGTTGACGATATTGTAGAGTTGAATACAATTCAAATGTAGTGTAATTTAAAAAATAGAAAATAAGAAATTGGCTTTATGTGCTGAAAAATGTAAAAAAAGGTTTCTAATTGTGATTGAAGCAAAGCTGTTATATATTAAGAATTATTTTTATTATTATCTTAAATTCTAAATATCACAATGTCTCTCTTATCATCTAAATGGCTTAAAGCTATCTCATTAATACATGCAATATAAATTTTATATAACTTAGACCTAAATATATACATATTTTATTATTATTTTAAATTTAAATTTTATAATGTCCCCATGCATATGTACTAATTTTATCTTCCTTAATTAACCTCTTATCATCTAAATGGCTTAAAGTTATCTTATTAATACATTCTGTATAAATTTTATGAAGCTTAGATCTAAATATATACATATTTCCTCTAAAAATTTTCTCCCTATATAAACATTCTCTATAATTGTCTATTGTCAATATGTCTGTTGCAGTCTTTTTAACACCTTTGGCCTTTTTTATAGTTTTACTATTATCTATACTTATAGAATACATTTTCGATCGTAACCCTATAAATTCCTTTATTATTTTTCCGTGCGTCTCGTCTTTCATTAGTCCTAATATTTTGCAATTTTTCAAAGGAATGTTATAGGGATTGTCTTTCGAATATTCTGAAGTATCAAAGTGTCTGTCAATGTCGTCTAAAATGTCTGTGTAAAAATCGTCTGTCTGAATTGTATAAATAAATGAATCCGTATCCATATAGTTTAGAAGAACATTGTCCGTGTATTTGGGTTTTATGTAGTTGTAGTGGAAGTCGTACATCTTTAGCTTGGAAATATCAAGAACGGTAAAACCTAAATAAATTGGCTTATCATAGCACACATTAACTCTATCCATCTGGATAGCAACCATAGTTTCTGAAAATATAGCTATACTATGAAAGTTTGGTTTGGCTATTAGAGCGCGGGCACCTAAACTTCTACCCTTACTCTCCCATTTTGTAACTAGTTTTACATCTTTCCTTTTTTCCACATTCTCCATCGTTTTCCCGTATACCGCGTTGTTTAATAGCTTGAAGAAATTTTTTTCAAATGAATTTGTGCTTTTTGTACGATGATAATTATTCAAATCGATATAACTCTTTAGCCAATCAGACTGTTTAAATTGTAAAATCCTATGAATGCAAACAAGTTTCAAACCATTCTCTAGGCACTGTTGTAGATTCCGATAGTGGATAATATATTTATGTTTGTTTGTTAAATCCGTTATAAGCTTGTTTGTTTTAGAACCGGGTGCTGCTTTGTTTTCTGCACAAAACGGTAAATCGTTATGGTCATTGTGTTTTGAATCGGGATACTCTAAATCGACCTCTAATATGTATCCAATATCGGAATCTAGTGGAATATTGCGAATGTCAATGTCATTGACATTTTGAACCCATGCGAATGAAGAATGTGGAAGAGGTTGAGACATTGCCCACCCGTACAAGTTATTGGCATCCAAATATGTAATGTATTTTGAGGGTTTCGTTTCATCGAAATTGTCCATGTATTTGTTGTTGGCCACAGAGTGTCGATGCGAACATTGCGTAATACCCCCTCTAATACCGCGTTTAATAAAATTATAAATGTTAATGTCAGTCAAAAGTTCTAGTTTAATGTTTGTGGTTTTTAACATAGCGTCCCACGCTAACCCCGGAGCAGTATAGTATTGACAGGGATCCAGCTCATAGATTTGTTTACAAATTTTTCTAAAATTTTCAAATACGTCCGTTAAAAGCAAAACATCTGTTTTCAAATATAACTCTAAATAATCCCAAAGTGTCTTACAATTAAATTCTTTCCAAACTTTTTGTGCGTGTTCATAATCGATTTCACTGCACTCACTATTTGTTAATTTACTCGCGAAATTTTCCCTTGGTGGCAAACAAACATCATCCAAACGAGTCCACGAATTTATATACTCATAGGGAAATACACCCTTTCTTGTGAGCAGTTTAAATTTGCTTTCTTCACCGTATATTGAACGTATTGTCTTCAGTTTTGCCTCGGGTAAATATCTAACAAGCTCATCTAAACTACTGTTCATAAATCTAATTGAATCTAAAAATCTTAATTCTATTGTATTGGTATCGCTAACCGTAATTCTCTTCGATACGGAAATGTATCGTTCTTTATTTTGAGGTATTACTTTTATATCACCATCTATATTCCCTAGTTCTTTTACGAATAAATGACAATCATACCCAGAAAAGTTGTGAAAAAAGATTGGAAAGAATTTAGGCACTCTAAATAATAAATTACATTGATTATGAGCTGGACCCCTATATTCCCCCGTTAAATGGCAGTGGTCTATTACTCGATCGTCGAGAAGAGGTTTCTTACACATGTAACAAAGTTCCGTTTCAGTCTGAATTTTCATCTGTTGTGTTGTCAGTCTAGGTATAGGTTTCGGTTTCATAATATAATTGGAATAGAGCCACCTCACATCCCTAACAAGCGAATCTAAAAAATTTTTAGAGGATTCTTTTCCCTTATACACTCTTAACCTATCTAATGACGAATTAAAAGTACACTTAATGTAATACGAAAAGGCACATGGTGTGTGCTCCTGAACAACAGCTGATGAAGATGTTTCTGGGTTAGCAAAACAGGTACTAACCTCTTCAAGTAAACACTCAAAGTCTGCATATATAACGAATGGTACATCCAATTGGCGCTCATAGTGTTGAAATTGTAAAGTTGATTTTTCAAGACTTGGCATGCTGGACACAACCTTACCACACTCATTTTTGTGTTGTAATTGGGCTTCTTCATTATGGAAATGTTGCAGACATGTATTGCAAATGAATATTTTATGCATGTGTAGAGTCTGTTGATGCTTGATCAACCTTAAACAGAAAGAAAAACAAAAAAAATTAAAAAAAGTAATATGAAAAAAAACTCAATGTTATTACCTTCACATGTTCTTGATCCAGACATAGTGATTCAGCTCATCAGTGCCTTGTATCAGTAATAAATTTATATGACACTTTTTCTCGTTTTTTGTGTGATAATATGGGCCCACAATTTTTTCTGCTTCATACCCAAACACATTGACGCTAATTGATGGGTTTAATTCCTCAAACTTTGCCACTTTCTGCACGTTCAGTGGAAACTCGAGATCGTTGAACTTTAATGTTATTCCATTAGAAAGATGTATAACACTTTGTGTTATATCGTATATGTGGTATGACGATGGTCTGTCTGAACTTTTCTTCACCGGCGACAATGCGGAAATGATACTCCATTTAAAGCAGAATTCATCATTATTTTTTATATTAACACAAGCATGTTTCTTTGTTATGAAAGGCGGCAAAGGCACGTATTTCGTTCCCCTAAACGGCTTGTATTCGTTTACGCAAATTTCGCAGTGTGTTATTTTCACCAGAGTCCATCCACTATCTCTTTCTTGGAACTCTTGCATTTTCTTAATAATGCTATCAACGTTATTTTTGAATGCTAACTGCAAGTCACATTCATCCAGAATGGTTTGCATTTTTGGTTGAAACGATTTAATGCTTATCACACATTCGCTTTCTTCCTTGTCATCTTTCAAACAGGTTTTCATGTAATCCGCAAATAGCTCAATATTAAACTTTATAGCGGATGATGTTTCTAATATTTTTTTTAAGATGACCATTAGTGGTTCCTCTAGACTTTTTAAAAATATTTCCGGAATTAATACATTATCGCTTTTATTTTCGTATATAAGCGTTTGAATTCTATTCTTGTAGGTGCTCTTAATTAACTTGAAATGCTGATCAAAACTTTGAATATTATTCCTTTTATGTGTGTTTGTACGAATGTGGTGATTCCAGTCTAGTATTTTCACCATCACCTGACACAAATCACAAAGTTTGAAAGATGAAGGTGGGCTAAGTTTAATCGTTTTATGTGGTATGATGTTCTTAACTGGTGCCCCCAATCGTTTCATTGAAGATAGTTCCTTCCTCCCTCCTATTGCGTTGCGGTTCATCGTAGTATTTTCTATTTAAAATATATACATTTTTGTAAAAGCTAGAAAAAATTAAAAGCTTAAGCCAACACTTACTGTGAGTATTTTCTACATGTCTTTTCAGACCATCAGCCGTCGGGAAAATCACTCCACACACTTTACAAAGTACAGACTCCATTACTTTTTTATATAAAAATCACTTGATTAACTTCACACTTGATAAACTTTCGTTGACAAATTTCTAACAACAAACTATATGTATAAAAAATCACTTGATTAACTTCACTTGACGAATTTCTAAGACAAACTATAGCCGATGAGGTTGTTGCTGTTCTTTTTATACTAAAACTCTTATCTATAATAAAATCTTATTTATACAGAAATATGCTGACCACACACACACATACAAGCAGAATGGATCTTTTTCCATAAGAACAAAGAACCGCAAAACTATAAACAATTATTTATAAACAACCTATCATAAAAAAATTTTCTTATCTACTTTTACTCACACAGAATTCAATCGCTAACTTTAGCCTATATGAAACCTAAAACCACAAAACTTAAATTTCAATTGATAACGAACGTGTTTATTCCTGTTAATGTAAATATGAATTTCATCATCGAAAATATGCTGACCAACGTATATCCAAGCAGAATGGATCTTTTTTTCCATAAGAACAAGGAACCGCAAAACTATAAGCAATTATTTATAAACAACCTATAATAATAACAAAAAAATAAAAAAAACCCTTATCTACTTTTACTCACACAGAATTCAATCGCTAACTTTAGCCTATATGAAACCTAAAACCACCAAACTTAAATTTCAATTGATAACGAACGTGTTTATTCCTGATAATGTAAATATCAATTTCATCATCGAAAATATGCTGACCACACACAAACAAGCAGAATGGATCTTTTTCCATACAATCGGAAATATGCTGACCACACAAGAAAAAACTAATTGCAATAACAAACGATCGTGTTTATTCCTGTTCGTAAGTGAAGAAGCAGTGGAATAATATTAAGTAAAAGTGGAATAATAAAAAGAAAAGCAAAAATAATGTAATTTATAATTTTTTATTATAAATATATATTTTTATAATAATTTTTTTTTATTTTTTTTTATTTTTTTTTTTATTTTTTTTTTTTTATTTTTTTTTTATTTTTTTTGACATTATGGCAACCCCAATTGATGATGACGTCATGAAATAATACCACGCTATTAATAACAATAACAATCTCCACACATACACACACACACACACACACACATATATACACATACACCACAATCTATACCCAAGGTCAAGGTCAAAGGTCAAGGTCAAAGGTCAAAGGTCAAAGGTCAAGGTCAAAGGTCAAACGAGGTCAAAGTGCGCCAGAAACGCCATATACCCACTACTTACCACCTCCCATACAAACTGCATATTTTCACTAAATCTAACTCACTAATTTTCTCAGTTTCCATTCAATTTTTGGCGTAAGCATTTTGTATAAAACATTTTTATAGCTACTTTAGCATGATGGGGAAAAAATTAGTTCAATGCTATCACCCCGTCTAACACTCCCCATGCAAAATTTCTTGGGATCACAATAAATTCTATTTCATCTAGAGCATCGTAAGATTGCACTTTACATCGTAGCCCTGTTATGTTTAGACATAATCCTTAAAAATGAATCAGGGCAAAAACAAAGCGAAAAGGAAGGCAATTTCCTTAGAAACTAAGACTAAGATTTTAATACGAATAGCAGAAGGTGAAGGATCCACAGCTCTTGGTAAAGAATTTGGATTAGGTGAATCCACTAGAAGAGGCATACGAAAACGTGCAGGTGAAAGAACTAAATCTAGTAATAGTGCCACAAATGAAAGCGCCAAACGAGCATCGTATTCAAGAAACATTTTGATAGAGAAAACGGAAAAGGTGCTCATATTGTGGATTCAAGAATTAACTCAAAAAAGCATCCCCATTGAAAATTGTTCGCATGTGTGTTTTCTAAATCAGATTCCATGAAGTATGGCGAGATTTCAAGTAGCTGCAAAGCCTCGTAACTTGATTTCCTTTAAAAAAGCAATTCCTAGTTATTTCGTAAATTTTTTAAGTTTTTTTCTATGTGAGACTTTTTTTATGCGGTCCCTATTCACCGCATAAAACAAAAATTTTTTAATTGTATTGCAAAAACTATTTTTTATTGCTACTTGTGAAGTTTTGTGCGATATTTTTTTATGCGTTTTTTTTTCATGCGGTCCCTATCCACCGCACAAAAACAGGTTTGAGTGTATTATTAAGAAGAATGGTTCTTGTACCCGCTATCTCACGTTTCTATAGACCTGGTTCTGTTTTTACACGATAGATACGTTCCTGAAAAATACGTGTAAAAAAAGACATTGTCCCTATGGAAGAAAAGAATTTTGGTTCCCGATCTAACGTAATTCTTTGTGAGAGGCTGTCAACAACTTCAATTCACGTTGAAACTTCCCAGCGCGTTCCTCATTAGGGCCATGTTTGACAAAATGATTATCCAATATTGTAGCCAGTTCCTGACGTTCTTTTCTTAAATCTGCATTTAAAATGATAATTTTCTTTATTATCACTACGTTCGGTGGAATTACGAGTCTCAAGGGCAACGTCTTATAATTTCGCTTAAGGCTTAATCGACTAATAAATAATTCACCAACATCTTCAAACGATAGATCATCGAATCCTACTCCACCAATTGTGTGTGCCATTGTAATGATGTTGCGAAATCAAATCCCATTATCCCCAATAGTCGGTCATATTAGGGATCTTTAGTTTTTACATATTGTGGTCAAACCACTTTTCAACACGCATTCAAAGTGGCTGGTTTTAATTCAGTTAACCCCATTCCAACTTGATTGACACAATCCACAATTAAGAATTTCTTCCTCACATCAATGACTGTTAGTGTTTCATCATTGAGTTTGTCCAAAACGTGTTGGAATGTTCGTTTACGTAGTATGTTTTAAATTTGAATTTAGTGTCACCACTACGTATTTATTTCGCTAAAGTACTTTAAAGAATGTCGTTATCTCAGCCGATAAATACCAAATTAAACTACTTTAAGTCGACTTAACAGCGAAATTTGAGTGTTAACACTCTATTAAAATAAAAACATCAAATCTATTCAAATAAACACTACGTTTTTTTTAACTTCAAAATAGGCGGTCTTACTGCAACACCCTGTACGTACAGGTAGAGCAACGGAAAGCTACAGTTTTTATTTATATGCAATCCAAAACTGTCATAACATATCAAAACACTTCACGTGTCTGGATATGTATAAAGCCGCTAAAGGCTTTTGCTAAAGTTACGTATACCCTTATACAAAACGAGACACGTGCAGAAGATCCAGAATCTATTTTTAAACCTGCAAAGGAAAACCCAAGGAACGAACCAAAACAAGTACCAACATTTTACTTTGTGAGAATGCTCGTTACATACCATGTGGTTGCAACATGTCGACATCCTTAGGATACGCAGAAACGTTATCCCCGACCATGCGGCTCATGCGATAAAGTATACATAGGAGAAACGGGACGCACAGTCCAAACAGGGATCAACGAGCACCAACGATGCACACGGAAAAACCAGATACAGTCATCAGCGATCGCGGAACATGCAATGACAGAGGACCATACAATCGATTTCGACAATGTGCAAATTCTGGCCAAGACAAATCAATATTATCAACGAATAGTACGAGAAGCAATAGAAATTTCTAAACATCCACAGAACTTCAACCGAGACACCGGATACAAGTTATCAGCAGTTTGGCTACCTGCCTTAAAATTTGGTAAGAACAAAATCCGTACCCAGAAATCCTTAACTAATTTAACTACCGGATACTAATTAATTAACCTTAATTAACTAATTTAACCTTAATTACCCTTCCCACACTCAATTAGCCCCCCTTTTCTATATAATAATTGTCTTTTGTAATTGTCGATCAGTTTGATAAAGGTCTCAGCAGAGACGGAAACGTCACGAATAATAAAGCGTAACAGTATAGAATCCAGAAATCTTTTCTTTCAATTCGAAATGCACTGTGAAAACATTCACCAAACCAAATATTTTACAAGTTGACAAGCTATATCACAATTTTTAGACTCGAAACACATTTTTCAATTAAAGACCCTGAAAAACTGTTTTAATGCGCCCCAGTCTGCCTTTTTGTAATACCAGATGGTTCTTCGAGGCACTTTGGCTTTTAATGTATTTACCGCTGTAATCGGAAATTGTGCTCAAATCAGGAAGTGATCAATATTCCCAACTGGGGATGATGATATCACAGAAACAGAATATTTGTCGGGATGATTCGTTAGAAAAATGTCAAGCAAGTTTGAAGTATGGTTTGCTATTTCAGGCAATCGAGTTGGTTCGGTTACCAACTGCTCTAGTCCATTTAGTGAAACGAAAAGCTCAGTGTCTTGACCCTGTTGGTCCGTATTGCTAGAATGCTTCAGCCAGGCATTATTATGAACGTTCAAATCGCCCGCTATAACGATTTCAACGTCAGGGTTTGCATCATACAATGCCTGAATAGACTCAGACAACTTATCCAATTCTGTTCTTGTACTTGCTACAGTCAATGTCGGACTTCTGTACATAACAAAAGAAAATAATTTGCCTTTGTACCTGAAGTTTCACCCAGGAGTAGTTAAACTCTGGATTGGAGCAGGTGCCTAGATGGGAAACAACTTGAAAAGCTACATCATCGCGTATATATATAACGATACCCCGCTGCTGGAAAAATGTAGGTATGAGATGGTAATCAGGGATAGTAAGAAAATGCTCACTACCTGGTAGCACTTTGGTCTCACAAAGTGCTAATACATCTGGTCTGGCGATTTGGGTATGGATGTACAGAGATAAATAGGCACCACTCAAACCCCGAACATTCAGTTGCTCAGTGGTAAAATTTACCATAGCAAAGCAAAAAAACTAAAAAAAATTAAAATAAAAAGAAAACAAAATAAAAAAAAGAGACAGAATAAATTAACAAAATTAAATTGACTAGTAGTAGGAACACACAAGATGTCAAAAGCAGAGTGTGTACTACAAAATATAACTTTATTTAATAGTAGTCAATAATATAAAAAAAGGAACGAAGACAAAGTAAAACAAATTTGCTATAAAATTATATGTAAACGAAAAAAAAAAATAATAATATGTAAACAAAACTAAAGATAAAAAAAACAAATGCATACAACCATGTCATATGGCACTCCACAGTTTCAATACAACTACGGGTCGGGGCTTGCAAAAAAGCAATGGGTGCAATGTACCCGCTAGTACTAGGTCTTAACGAGTACATGCATCCACCCATATGCAATCCTGCTTGCCCTAAAAATGGCAAATGGACACTCACTGGATCATGGGCTTAAGACCTAACTGATACGAGAAACGGATACAGCGCCTCGGATACGGACTGATTCTACGGTAACGACCTTTGGCATTCGAAAACGGACTATGATTAGCTTCTGGAACGTTCGAACATTGAATGACGGAGGAAGGGCTGGAGTCACTCGGTCCTTGCACCGCCAATCAGTGATCGACCGTGAAATAGAGCACTATAACATCAAAATCTAGCTAGGGTGTAGCCTAGTAGGTAGCGTGTTGGTCTTGTAATGCGAAGGTCGTGAGTTCAAATCCCGGTCGGCGCAATACATAATTCCAGCACATTGCCTGCTTGGATATACCTTGGTCACCTCGATCTACGAAAGTGAAAAAATTCGTAAAAAGAGGGTTGTGCGAAGAGCTAACAACCCTTCCACAATAAGTGTTGAAAAATGTTAAGGAACCTGAATATCAGGAGGCCAAGGTCCGATTTGGGCTGTAGCGCCATTGTAGAAGTAGAACATCAAAATCTTGGGCATGAGCGAGGCTAGGTGGACAGGATCAGGAGAAGAACGAACCACGAGCGGAAACACCATTCTGTACGTTGGTCCTGAGAGTGAAGCCAAAAATGGCGTGGCGGTCGTCCTCACACCGACAGCGAGAAACAATCTCATCAGCTGGGAACCAATCTCGAATAGGATTATCGTCACCAGGCCCAGTGTCAGAAACGTTACAATTCTACAGTGCTACGCACCAACTAATACCGCAACATCTGGTGACAAAGAGGAGTTTTATAGCCAACTGAGTGCCACCTTCGAGTGTGTTCCAAGAGGTGATATTATTATCATCTCAGGAGATATAAACGCCCAGGTTGGATCTGACAACACTGGACTAGAACACGTCATGGGGAGGCATGGTAACCCTTGGGTCAACGCGTCACGACCTTGGATTAAGAGACCCGAAAACGGCGAATTATTTGTGGAGTTTTGTAGTACTCGGCAAATGGTCATCGGAGGGACCCTTTTTCCACCCAAGAGTCATCAAAAACATCTTGGGTTTCACCTGATGGTGTTACTCAGAACCAGATCGACCATTTGGCTATAAGTCGCCGATGGAGAAGATGTCTCCTTGATGTGCGAGCGAAACGTGGAGCTGACGTGGGGAGCGATCACCTATTGATGGTTGCCTGCTTGAGATTGTGTACAGCAGCTATCCGACGACCACAAATTCTTCAAATGAAGGTTAATGTGGGTAAACTCAGAGATCCCAACAAAAAACGAGAGTACACCCCCATCTACGCGAAAAAACATACACATTGGGCGAATATGAAATACGCACACTAGACGCCAATTGGGAGGCAACCAAAAACACTTTTCTAACTAGTGCTGAAGAATCTGTGGGATATGTGTAAAGCGGTGAGAAACCCTGGATGTCGCAAGACACATGGGATAAGGTTGACAATCGCAAAAAAGCCAAATTGGCAATCATCTCTCAACCCGATGTCAACCAACGAACGCCCGACCTGTGGCAGAATAACCGCGATGCTCATGTACAGCTTAAAAAGGCAGTAAGACGTAAAAAGAGAAAGGTCATTGAAGATCTAGCCGACAAGGCAGAATCTGCGGCATACCTTGGGGATATGGGTTCACTATTCAAAATCATGAAACAGTTGACGAACAGGAATTTCGCCGCCAACCACCTGGTGAGAGATGTCAACGGAACTCTCCGAAATATGAGTGAACACCAGTTGCGGCGATGGAAGGAACACTTCTCTGATATTTTAAACATCTTGTCAGAGGAAGATATTCCGGAAACAGAACAACTACCAAACATCCAACCGCAACAATCCTCTATTAGGGACGATCCCCCAGATAAGGAAGAGATAGTTTCCGCTATTCGGTCAATGGCGGGAAGGGAAAGCTCCAGGCATAGACGCACTACCAACCGAACTTCTCAAAGCGGACCCGGAAATAACAGCCGATATACTCCTCCCACTCTTCACTAAGGTGTGGAATGAGGGAAGATATCCGACTGAATGGAAGGAGGGCGTTATTGTGAAAATTCCGAAGAAGGGCGACCTTCGGGATTGTGGCAATTGGCGTGGTATATATTTACTTACTGCCGTATCAAAAATTATGGCTAAGGTAATTCTCAATAGGATTAGTGATGTCGTCGAGAGCACTCTCGAAGTTTATCAGGCTGGATTCCGAAAAGGGTCGTCTTGTACCGACCACACAAATACCCTACGGATAATATTAGAGCAGTCAGCCGAAATGGGTTCGCCACTACATCTCATGTTTGTGGAGTTCGAAAAGGCTTTCGACAGCGTTAAGCGAGATTACATATGGAATGCTTTTCGTAGGAGAGGTATTCCAGATAAGGTCATAGCTATGATTAAAGAATCCTACGAAGATGCAAGGTGTCGTGTCTTGCATAGAGGAGAGCTGTCCAAGAGCTTCCCTGTGCGAACGGGTGTCAGACAAGGCTGCATATTATCACCAGCCCTGTTTCTGGTGGTACAAAGTGACATCTTGAAAGCTGCACTGGAAGGTGGGGAAGGTCTTCAAAGGATACTATTTAACATCTTAAGTCACCTTGATTATGCTGATGACGTGTGTTTGCTTGCACATAACCGTTCGGACTTAGAGTCAAATGTTCGCTCGTTGCATTCTAAATGCAAAGAGGCGGGACTGAAAATAAATGTGCGTAAAACCAAGTACATGCACATGGGTTCGAACGCAAGCACACCGATTGTTCTTAACGGACAGGATGTGGAAGAGGTGCACGATTTTTGCTATCTTGGAAGCATTGTCAGCATGGACGGCGGAGCCGAAAAGGATGTTGAGGCTCGGCTCAATAAAGCTCGTCAGGCCTTCGGTATCCTTTCCCCTTTCTGGAGGTTAAGAGAGATCTCCCTTCGCACGAAGCTGCGAGTTTTGACGCATGCGTCAAATCCGTGTTGTTATATGGTTGTACTACGTGGAAAGTGACCGTTCGACTTACCAAGAAACTACAGACTTTCGTAAACCAATGCCTCCGGCGCATTTTAGGAATATTCTGGTCAGAAGTAATCTCCAACGACGAACTTTGGAGTACAACTGGCCAGACTAAAATAGGTATTGAGATTCAACGGCGGAAGTGGCAGTGGATTGGTCAGGACTTTGAGGAAACCAGAGCGAAGCATCGCAAAACAGGCTCTGGATTATAATCCTCAAGGAAGACGTCGGGTTGGTCGACCATGCAACACATGGAAGCGAGCAGTTGAGCAGGAGGCCAGAGGAATAAACAAGTCCTGGCAACAGCTTAAGGCCAATGCTCAGGATCGCGCCTTGTGGAAGAGAGTTGTTTCTATCCTATGCCCCTATAGGGGGTCTTAACAGGAATTTGATTGATTGAAATAAAAATAAACAAAACAAGTCCTGGCGATAACTAAAGGTCGATGCTCAGGTTCGCGCCTTGTAGAAGAGAACTGTTTCTGGTCTAAGCCTCTATAGGGGATCTTAACAGGAAATTAATTGATTACTAAAAACAAGCGTACTAAAATTTCGAAAATAATTCGGTCTAATTTTGAAAAATGGCTGCACCAACATTGTGTAGAAATTAAATGCAGAAATCGCAGATTCAAGAGAAATCAAAAAATCCTTCAGCACGAACCGATTCAACGCGATTTGAAAAACTGTGGAACAAAATACCAGGACTGGGAAAAAAAAATCTTTCAAGTTATGTATAGAAGTAGATAAATTTTTATTAAAGTTAAAATATGTGCAAATATAAATTTAATTGACAGTGAAATAATGATAGTAATTTTGTTCATAATTTTCTTTTCATATAAAATATTGATTCTTTCAAGGAGTACATAAGCACATTACAAACAAATTAAATCGGTCGCGACTAACTTAATTAAAAGTACATGGAAATTTCAAAATTAGAACAGATGAAAGAACAATGATAATGCAATTCAAACCATTTTACCCCAGCTTCATCGGTCAGAATGAAATGAATTTGATTTCTCTAAAATAAAATAAAAATACTTGAACTTTATTGATTTTATTAGTTGTCTTCATCTTTGATTATTTCAACTATTTCCCTGTTTAAATCCATTGCCTGTTTTCTAAGTTTTAATACCTAATGAGAGAGAATATTGTTATATGTATTGTTGATTGTATCTTATTATGAAAGATGCACACTTACTTTACTTCTTAGTTCTTTCTCAACTGTAACTAAATTTTGAATTTGTTCGAGAGACTGCTTTGCAGGACTTTGATCAATTAGCCATCGTAAATAGAGTTCTAGAACGGAAATCATTAAAAGTAGTTATCAACCAAAAAAAGAAAAAGTCAAATAGTTTACCACGCCATAGCTCTAAACTAATCGGTGCAACTGAAGGCCAAATTACGTTGGGATTAGGATCGTAAAGCGGATTAAGTAGTGTTTTCAAAACATCTGGTCGATTTATATAAGACCACAAACTTGTAGTGCGCTTATGCACTTCTGCTTCGTAGCGTTCTTTCTCCGAATTGCCAAGGAATGTACCGTACTGACTGCAATAACTATGTTCGAACAGATCAACGAGAAACTTAGTGCTGAACTCAAAGCTACATGGAAATTGACAGTGTAATTGATAGATGCAGTCGAGAAATAGAAGAAACGTTGCGCCAGCGGTCTTAGGTCGATTTTGTGACGTCGTATAGCACGAGTGTTTATGACGAGATGTGAATGGATGACCGGCCTGCACCCATTCTCGTTCTACAAGCGCCTGTATCCTATAATTATAAGTATTAAATATATTTGTTGAATTACAAAACTATTTCACTCACCCTCTAACAGTTCTGCAGTCAGGATTTAATATTATTTGCACTAGTGATGTGACTATCAGTGTAGAATCTAAGCCTTTAGCACCATGAACTAAAACTGGGCTACCTTCCTGATCTAAGCATTGAGCAACAACGCAAGCCGCATTCAACGAATTCAAGACCAGCCCTAGCCAGCCGCAATTTTCTAATCTAGACAGCCACTTTTCCGAAGAACAGTTAGTATCGTTACATGCTAAACACATTTTAAATTGAGTTGAAGATAATAGCCCTAAGAAATAATTTATACCTTCCATTAATTTCGTAAAACTATCTAAAATTGAAGATGGCGAAGACACATTTCCTATCGAACGATTGACTTTTTTCCATTGCGAATAATGTTGATCGGTTTCCGTATGCGATTTTCCTTTTCCCCACGTATCTACTATAAAACCCTTTGTACTACGACCCAGAACGACATTCAGAATAGCCTCATCTGCTCGACATCGTTTTATGCTTTGACCCGAAAGCGGTTGAGAGCTTCGCATGAGAATTGCCTAAAAACAAAGTTAATCAACATTAGATTAGCATGGGGATATTACTGTGAACGCGACATAAAAGTAAACATTTAAAAGTACTGTAAAACTAATAGAACAATAAACCTTCAACAAGAGGCTTCATGCTTACATTTTTGTGAAAAAGACAATGGTGTTGCATGTTAGCCCTAGGCATTTATCAAATATCCGCTGTCATCCACTGTACTCGAAAGTAGTGCGAAATGTCAGCTTATCATCAAATTAATGCGCGTGTATGAACACTATAACAAGCGCTTTGCGACTTGATTGGAATGTCAAGGTCTTCAACCACAATCAAAATTCACGCATTATCGAATTACCATAAAGAGCACTGACAATACGCGATCATAAATTACTTGTGACCGCGAACTACTCGTAGGTACTGAAATGCAGACGAAAAAGCAGACAGGAGATAGCAGGCGAAATGCAGACAGACGAAAACCCGGCGAAAGGCGGGCGAAAAGAACCATATAAAAATGCGGGCATCTGCAACGATAGTCTCAGTCTGAATTTGGAGGCGAAAGTGCGATCGCGTGGAAAGTCGCGATAGTCAATCGGAGATAGAAAAGCGATAATTGGTGAACGGGGAAAGTGTTTTTAAGAGTTAGTGGAAAGCGATAAATAAATATTGCGGTTATTTAAGCCAAAGCGATTTTGTATGATTTACTTGAAATTCAGCGACCCCTTGCGCTCGAAAATTGGTTTTAAAACTACTTCAGTTTATAGGAAACAAAATTTTGATTTTTGAGCGCTCAGGTAACTATCACTTTATTTTTCCGTCTCCAATGGCACTATAGCGCAAATCGAGCATTGGGCTCCTGACCTTCAGATTCGATAACATTTTTTATTTGTTATTGTGAAAGGGTTCGTACAAGCCGCTACTCGCTATCTACGATTTTTCATTTTCGCAGATTGAGGTATCCCAGATATATCCAGACAGTGTGCTAGAATCATACTGTCGACGCACACATACAAGGAAGAGGTCCGTCATTCACCATGCCGCCAACGTTCAGTTCACATCAGTCAGCGGTCGGGTCAACACCGTGAAAAACCATACAGCCCACACAGCCATTTAAACTTAAATAAAAACCAATTTAAAACGTACAGTTGTTATGGTTGAAAGCCTGTGGGAGATTTTTTTTTGACAAATTTCAAATTGTCCCGCGCGGAATTCAAACCTGACACTTCGCCTCACGGAGATTGAACCGGTCGACTGTGGATTCCGCGTGGACTGTCACCCGTGGCCAACTTCAGAGTGACAGGCAGGGCGGAAATCGGTGTGAGAGGAGAAGGAAAACAACGGCGGTGGAAAAGATAGGCTAGAAAACGCGCGAATCGAAAATCGGGAAAAATCAAGTAATTCAAAACGTTTTTTTTTGGAAAAGTCTGCTGGGATCGCGCGTAGTGCGCTTTTGTGTCGCGAGTTTAGCGCCTTTCAATTTTTATGTGCGAATAACCAACAAAAATTTTGGCCGTCATTTGCGAAGCGAAAAATAAGGCGGTCACTTACAATAATCGTGTAATCCCGTAAGTATACTTTCGATCGTATCAAGTTCTCACGAAATCTGATAATATGAGTGTATTTCTTTGCGCTGTCTGAACATTTATAGCCGCAAGAAACCAAAACGTGAATCGATCCCGATTCCGATTCGGATTCGGATTCGTCATCGCGTCGGTAAGCTGAGTTCGGCTCGAACGCTTCCGGAAGTCGCACGCGAAGGTGCCCCACTCTGACAAGGCGCCTTGGTGCTAAGGAGTTCTCTGTTCCCGGCAAAGTTCCATCTGACGTTGGCGATACGGATATTGTCGATTCGTTGATGTAAGACGAAGACAGCAAGGTTCATTTATGCATCACACCACGATTGCGGATGGTCAGCCTAAATTGGATGACGCACAGAGGCGTATTACATCGACATCATCGCATGCAATCATTCTCGGCTTAGCGGCGCGACTTCAGCCATCACATCGGAGGACAGCAGCGTACGACCACGTCCGCTACGCAAATCTACTCTCACATTCGAAGCAGCCTGAACAGTGTTTATTTGTCTTGTAGGATTCCTTGCGATCAGGAAATACTACGGACTACCTGAAAATATCACGTCGCACAACCCAGGACACCACTCAGAAGGTTAGTGTCATCACTCCTAGCACAGCAGCAGGCACAGAAACAGGAACACCACCATAACAATCGTCTATCGAAGCGGCCACTTCAGGTATTGTACCTTATGTAAACGATCAAACGAACCGAATGTCGTCCCGAATAAGATCAACAAGTCCAAACTCTATAAATGTGGGGTCGCAAGATCATTCGTTGGTATGCGTCCTGTTGAATCAACACCAACCCCAATAATTGAATATTCCCAACGTGCAAATACGACGAGAGCGTTCGCGGGAATGCATCATCAACGAGAACGTCGGATAATTTGTCGTATGAATGGAGCCGGTGAGTCAACGATTATCTAAAGACTAAATTTAAACAAAAACAAATTAATAACAAACCCGAACAATTGAATTAATTGAAATCTACCAATAAGTAATAACATACCATTCCCCAACATTAGCAATCGATAGGTTTTCTTTGTTGGCCTCTTGATGATAATTTCTTTTGGTTATCATATTAATAATGAGTCAAACTTTCATAGAGGTTACACATTTTCTTGTAATTTTATTATATATCTTTTCTTCTTTTGGGTTAAACAAAAGAAAACAAAAGCAAAACGAACATCTAGTGGATTTACCCCTCGATGAATGCCCCACCCATATTATTGTGCGCACAAGAGTAGGTAGGGAATAAACCAACACCGGGTTAAACTCCTTAGAATGAATCACACATTACTGTCGGAAAAATTATTAAACAATATAAACAAAACCTAAGTAAGAAAAGAGGATATATATTAAAAAGAAAAAAAAAAAAGAAAATTGAATATAAAAACGGAAAACGAAACTAGTAAAAATAACATAAAACGATTGCATTACTAAAGAGCTAATGTACTCGATACTTCTGGGCTGATTGTAGTCTGTAGTCGTACTCCTATTTTTTTTTACAAGTAAATAATTACTGAATAAGTTTTGATTTTTTTTTAAATATTTGGTTCTTTCCATTCACGTCTCCAATTCAAACTAAATGCATTGGAAATTTTCGGAAATGTAATTCCGATTTTGTTTATTATTTTACATTTTTCTTCTTCCGTGATCGAATATTCGATTTCATTTGGACTCTTTTCAATCTTGTTTGGTCTTAACTTATCAGATAATCAAGTAAGCAAGTATAATAATGCAACATGCTAAAATCTAAGTTGTATGTCTTAATAATATTGAATTTGGATTAAACGGAAATAACGAGTATGAGATTACACCAAATTTTATTGCCAATTCTTAAAATTGCAATTTTATTAGTTTAAATGAGTAACGCTCTATCGATAATATTATAATATTCTCACTATGAATTTTCAGTGAAAGTTCAAAGAACATTATATCGCTAGTGGTAGTAATTTGCCTGAATATTTAATTTAAAAATGATAATTAATTATAGACAATCATTGTAGTGAGTTGATTTGAATAATAAGCTTGAGAGAGTAAGCTGTATGAAAAACAAAAAAAAAGGATATACTTATACTTAAAATGCTTAGAGTTAAACATTGTTTAAAATAAAAATTGAACAAGAAAGAAAAAAAAGGAAGAAATGAAATACTAAATCGTTTTAAATAGAGGGCAACCTCTAACCTCCACGGATCCTCCTCCTCTCTTTTGGGGCCATACCAAGAAGATTTAGTGGAAGATGTATGGCTAAGGTTGGGTGGGCAGGTTGGCGTCAAACCATCTGACGCCGTCGTCGAAACATCTGGTCGGGCCAATATCCGAGACCAGATGAAGTCCCTTTTTTTTCGTGTCTTCCCGACTTGGATAAGTCGACGCGGCGAGCCAACTACTCGCGATTTATTTTTGTTATGACAGGCCAAATGGGTTTCATGACATTCTGGTGTAGCGAACCCCCCCTACACGCCTACCGCAGCTAGACCCGGCATCAAGCTAGCGCGTCGCACCAGCACATGGAATGTCACTGAGATGGATGTAGGTGGTTCTCAGCCCTGTCGATCCCGAACCTTATTTTTCCTTCAGAATTATTTTGACAGTGGTGTCGAAATAATTCTCGTCCTAAGTCTCCGCTACATAACAAAAATGGCGCCCAACGTGGGGCTCGAAAGGATCCTAAACGGAGCCCGAAACAGCCTCACGAGCGTGATACCGATCGCGCGATGCATTGACACACGAGACGGAAAGATTCCGTGTAAAATTCGGTGCATCGAAGGACTCTGACTGTCGCCGGAGACAGTTGTTTTAGCCTGCTCGGCACCTATAGTCCATCGTGTAAGCTTTTGGAGTTCTGCTCGTCTTTTATGGGGACGGAAGTATCGCGGTTGGGGCTGAAATTTTCCCAACGAAGAACTCATTGGCAACCTTGAGGCGCCAATGATGTTCCTTGGGGGAGTTTCTTCAACATCCGAGATGCTTTCGTCGCTGAACTGATGAGAGAAGAATGAAACAGAGTGTGTGTTTCATTGGCAGGCATGAGTACCTTCTTGACAGCGGGACTTGGCTTGTCTTGGCGGCCAAGTTGTCCGACAGAGGGCAAAATACTTGTGTCTGTGAATGGAATATCCATTTCTGTCTATTGTCGGAATTTCCGAAAGTACCTATGATCCTTGAATCCCATCCATGTAGAGTAGCTTTCGTTTCCTATAATAAAAATTAGTCATTTGGATTAATTTCGCGTTTTGATTGTTGTTGAAAAATGGTAACGTAGTTTTCTTAAAGTTTTTTTTTGTCTTGAATATTTTCTGAATCCTTTTCCGCCTGGTCGCGTGTTGACGCGATTGGATGTTTCGACGACACCTGTAAAGGAGAGGAGTGGATTTGTGGAGGTGAAGGGAAGTCTTCAAATTTTTTTTTTGAAAAATAATATACACATTTTTTTTTCTCATTTTTCTTGAATTCGGTTGCATGAACTTTGAACTTTAATTCGACTTTCTTTATTTCGTTGGTACTGATTGGATGGCGCAGGAATACTTTATTTCTGCCTCGTTTTTTTTTGTCGCTGCAAATTTAGTTCGATTTGTCAAGTGCAAAGAGGACCCTTGCAGATAATTATACCTTATTTTATTGTTTGTCACACTCGCGTTGGCATTTCGTCTAGGAGTGTGATAAATTTCATAATTGTCCAAAGACAACAAGATTTTCATCGTCAAGTGTTATAGAGAGTTTTTGAATTTTTTTTGTTACCGATTCAGTTCCAGTTGGAGTTCGATATATCCCAGGTGGAGCTAGAAATAAACTAAAGCAAAAATGTCACTCTTGCGTACACCAGAACAGACGAGGGAGTTGACGTGTGCGGTTTGCCAGGAGGATGTGGCATCGGAAGAAGCTGTTGTAACCAAGTGTTTACATCAGTTCCACGAGACCTGCCTGACCACCTGGGTTACAAGTAGTCATACCTGTCCTACATGCCGACATACCTTAGGTCATTCTGACTATTGGTCTGTCCGAGGCGTGGAGGGCGCGACTGCTCGTCCGGGACCGGTGACAAGGAGCGTAAGCAGGTCACTGGCCCACGTGCCTACAGAAGCTGGAATTTTCCCCTACGGGTTAAATTTGGATGTTCCACAGGAAACAGGTGGACGTGCTCTTTACGCCCCGGACGGAACGATAGTTTCAGGAGACCACCCTCTCCCTCCTAAACGGAATGAGGAGTCGCTCTCAACCAGACATTCGTCCAATGGACAAGACCATATTCCAAGAGTGAACCCACAGAATGAGGCAACAGTAATGGATCGTTCGCGAGTGAGTCCGGGGGTTGACGGGATCACTCACCTCATACGTACTATACTGAGAGAGGAGAGATCTCGTGAATCCTTCGACTTACCGCGGCATCCAAACGAATCGACTGATCAACGACCCCGAAACATTAATCGAACTTCTCGTCAAGAGCAGCGCATGCCACAATCTCATGGTGCGAATCGAGGCCACTGGCAGACGAATTTCAATACCCGGTCAAGACTTACAATTAGTCCCATTCGTTCGTGGGGTTTAAAATATAACGGCGATAATCAAGTTTTACGAGCTCAAGAACTCGTATATAGAGCAGAGGTCCTAGCCACCTATGATTTAGGGAGTCAGATGGACTTTCTAGCCAGGAACTTTCACCTCCTGTTACAAGGTCGTCCCAACAAATGGTTCTGGATTTGGCATCGGTCAAATCCAGTTCTCACTTGGGCCACCTTGCGACCTGCATTCTTACAAGCCTGGGGGGATCGAAGCTCCGACTGGGATATCCGAAGGCAGATGCTAGCGAAAAGGCAGGCCTCTAATGAACCTTATCAAGTATTTGAGCAGGACATGCTGGAACTGCGCACCTTATTGTCAAGTCCCATGGACGAAAGGGAATTCGTTGAGCTGGTGCGTGGTAACCTATTGCCCTTCATTCAACAGCAGCTATGTCTACAACAAATTTGGTCGCTCGACCACCTGCGGCATTTGGTTTGTCGGATAGAGGATGTACGCAAAAATACGCGTATCAGCCTTCCTTCACCAAGCCAGAACAGAACATACACTCAAGGAGGCTACGGGAGAGTCGCGGAACTTGACCGGCCTCTAGTTTCACCGGACGCGAGTTCGGATGTCGACGCCGCAGGCGTGGCAGAGGTTGCTGCGGTTGCTTCTCTAGTGTGTTGGAACTGTGACCAACCCGGTCACGGTTACAGACACTGTGGTGAAGCTCCCAAACGTATCTTCTGTTACGGCTGCGGAGCGAAAGAGGTACTAAGACCGCGATGTCCGACTTGTGTCCGGGGAAACTGGAGTTCGGACAGACGAGCCACGGGTCTCCCTCGTCCGGGTGTTCAGAACCTGCAAACCACCATCGCAACACAATTAAACTCGACTTCGTTCAATCCGTGTAGAGATTCTACCACTACACCTAAGGTAGAAATCTCGAAAAGACCGACAACCACACCAGACTCAACGAACCCTACAACTATTTTACGCAATTCCTCATTACCTGTTCCTGCCAAA
This sequence comes from Chorisops tibialis, assembly GCA_963669355.1. Classification (NCBI taxonomy): domain Eukaryota; kingdom Metazoa; phylum Arthropoda; class Insecta; order Diptera; family Stratiomyidae; genus Chorisops; species Chorisops tibialis. The sequence continues at coordinate 215,524,199 of OY770263.1, forward strand.
ATTGTACCTCGGAAGCCATACCACCTTCGGCTTCGAGACTACATGAAGGCTAGGGACAGAATTTTCAACACTCCCCCTCTGATTTCGCAAATTTCATCTTCTTCCCAATTTCAACCTTCCACTTTCCCAAATCCTAAGAAAGCAATTCTACGTCTGCGCGAGTTTTGGCGTAAAGTTCGGATGAGAAAGAAGGCTTTAGTGTCTTCAATTATACCTGAACCTTACGACATTCGTCCCTATGCTACGGTCTGCATATTCGGTGTCAAGCTTAAGGGCCTACTCGACAGCGGTGCAAGTATTAGTTGCCTAGGATCCAATTCACTAGAACGCCTAGCGCGAGCGCAAGTGAATTGGAAGCCGCTTTGTAGTGAAGTGAAGACAGCTGATGGAGCTTCACAGATAGTGGTCGGTAGTGTGACGACTGAAATTACATTTCGTGACGTCTCAAAACCAATCACCCTCTACATTGTGCCTACTCTCTCGCAAGACTTATATCTTGGAGTAGATTTCTGGCGGGCCTTCCAACTTGCCCCAAGCATCATCAGTTGTGTCGAAGAACTACCCACTTCGCTACAATTTGAAACTGGTACCACGCACACCTTAAGCAGAGAAGATGTTTTAAGGCTCGAGAACGCCAAGTCAAAATTTCCGTCATACGAAGCTCAAGGACTAGGAAAGACTAACGTTCTCGAACACGTCATAGATGTGGGAAATGCAACACCCATCAAACAACGCCACTATCCGGTATCACCTGCGATTCAAAACCTCATGTATGGCGAGGTCGATCGTATGCTGAAAATGGGAGTGATAGAAGTAAGCCATAGTGCGTGGAGTTCGCCGGTCGTATTGGTGAGGAAACCTGGTAAAGTGAGGTTATGTTTGGACTCGAGAAAGGTCAACGAGGTGACGGTGAAGGATGCATATCCTTTACCTCACATCGATGGCATTCTAAGCAGGTTGCCACGAGCCAATTTCATAACTTCACTTGACCTGAAAGACGCCTTTTGGCAGATTCCTCTAGAAACCAAGTCCCGAGAAATGACCGCATTCACAATCCCTGGCCGACCTCTCTATCACTTTACCCGAATGCCGTTTGGTTTGTGCAATGCACCCCAACGTATGTGCCGTTTGATGGATTGTGTTATTCCACCGGAATTGAAGGACCAAGTATTTGTTTACTTGGACGACCTGTTGTTGATTTCGGAAGATTTCAACTCTCACCTTGTTTTGCTCGCAGAAGTTGCCGCGTGCCTTTCAAAGGCAGGGTTAACGATCAACGTAGCAAAGAGTAAGTTTTGTCTGAAGGAAGTGAAATACCTCGGCTACATAGTTGGAGATGGAGGCCTGAAGACTGATCCCGACAAAGTCTCGGCAATTGTCGACTACCCCTCGCCTAAGTCCGTACGTCAAGTCCGACGCTTTCTTGGCATGGCAGGTTGGTATCGACGCTTCATCAACAACTATGCGGCTGTTGTTTCACCGATTTCAGACACGCTGAAGAAGTGTGCTAAGTTCACATGGACTCCGGAGGCAGAAACTGCGTTTCAGTCTGCGAAGTCCATGTTAACTAGAGCGCCCGTGCTAATTAACCCTGATTTTCGGAGGTCATTCACCATCCAGTGCGACGCAAGCAAATCTGGGGTGGGAAGTGTACTTTTCCAGGAGAACGACGACGGGTCGGAATCTCCTGTTGCATATATGTCCCAAAAGCTCAATTCCGCTCAGCGCAACTATAGTGTTACTGAACAGGAATGCTATGCTGCGGTACTGAGCGTGAAAAAGTTTAGAGCGTACGTGGAAGGGACATCGTTTAAGATTGTCACGGACCATGCAAGCCTCAAATGGCTGATGTCTCAAAAGGATCTCAGCGGGCGTTTGGCTCGCTGGAGTCTCAAGCTTCAGGGCTACGACTTCGTGATTGAACACCGTCGTGGGAGCCTGAACGTAGTTCCGGACGCACTCTCTCGCGTATATGAAGAAGGATTAAATGCGCTGATTGACGTTGCCCCTTTAGTGGATTTGGATTCTTCAGAATTCTCTAACACAGAATATGAGGAGCTCAAATCTACTATTGAGGCAAATGCTGATCGGCTTCCCGACATATGCGTGAGGGATGGCTTCGTGTACAAGCGCACAGAGCCCTACAACGGTGACCCAGTTACGGAGGACCGAGCCTGGAAGCTTTGGATCCCATCGAGCCTGACGTCTGCTGTGATCGCTCAGGCCCATGAAGCGGATACCACGGTTCACGGTGGGTTCGCCAAAACGCTAGAGCGCATCAGACGATACTTGTATTGGCCCGGGATGACTACACAAGTCCGCGAACGAGTTCTTTCGTGTGAGACTTGTAAAGAAACGAAGTCTCCGAATCGTCCACTCAGAGCAGCAATGGGAGAGGCCTTCAAGACGCAGAGACCCTTCCAACATCTTTACATTGATGTACTTGGACCATATCCTAGGACCAAGAGCGGTAAAATTGCTATCCTTGTTATCCTGGACCATCTGTCCAAATTTCCCATCCTTCATCCCCTGCGTAAAATTACGGCAGCGGAGATTACGACGTTCTTGGAGCGGGAGGTGTTCCATACGTTTGGTACCCCCGAGACCATCCTATCCGACAACGGGTCGCAGTTCAAGTCAGCGACATTTAACTCTATGCTTTTGAAGTATGGAGTTAAACACCTATATACCCCAAAATATTCGCCTCAAGCGAATGCATCAGAGAGAGTCAACCGATCTGTGTTAGCGGGACTCCGAGCATTCATCATTGAGGATCAAACACGATGGGATGAGAACTTAAGCAAAATTGCCTGTTCTCTTCGGAGTTCAGTTCACCAAGCCACTAAGTTCTCTCCTTATCAGGTTTTATTTGGCACTCATATGATGACGCACGGAAAAGACTATTCTCTGTTGCATCGTTTGAAAGCGCTAGGTGATGCAGACTTGCAACTTCGACCTAGCGAAGGAATCTCGATCGTGAGAGATCTAGCGCAAGCCAACATCCAAAGTGCACACGAGAAGAGTAGCAGGCGTTATAACGTGCGAACGGCTAAAGCTCTGTACAGAGAAGGACAAGAGGTTTATCGAAGAAACTTTACCCTGTCCACAGCCACACAAAACTATAACGCCAAGCTAGCGAAAAAATTCTTGCGGTGCCGGATTAGGAGTGTGCTAGGGAACTCACGATATGAGTTGGAGGATCTTGGAGGCAAGCGTGTGGGCATCTACCACTCCAAGGACATTCGACGCTAGCCTCACTGAACTATCATGAATGCCCGGCTAATTCAGCGTGAGCATGAGACCCTCAACCCCTTTTCAGCTCGATCAGCGTTACTCCTAAAAGGGATAACGGCGACTGATCTGTGGTGTTATGGTTGAAAGCCTGTGGGAGATTTTTTTTTGACAAATTTCAAATTGTCCCGCGCGGAATTCAAACCTGACACTTCGCCTCACGGAGATTGAACCGGTCGACTGTGGATTCCGCGTGGACTGTCACCCGTGGCCAACTTCAGAGTGACAGGCAGGGCGGAAATCGGTGTGAGAGGAGAAGGAAAACAACGGCGGTGGAAAAGATAGGCTAGAAAACGCGCGAATCGAAAATCGGGAAAAATCAAGTAATTCAAAACGTTTTTTTTTGGAAAAGTCTGCTGGGATCGCGCGTAGTGCGCTTTTGTGTCGCGAGTTTAGCGCCTTTCAATTTTTATGTGCGAATAACCAACAAAAATTTTGGCCGTCATTTGCGAAGCGAAAAATAAGGCGGTCACTTACAATAATCGTGTAATCCCGTAAGTATACTTTCGATCGTATCAAGTTCTCACGAAATCTGATAATATGAGTGTATTTCTTTGCGCTGTCTGAACATTTATAGCCGCAAGAAACCAAAACGTGAATCGATCCCGATTCCGATTCGGATTCGGATTCGTCATCGCGTCGGTAAGCTGAGTTCGGCTCGAACGCTTCCGGAAGTCGCACGCGAAGGTGCCCCACTCTGACAAGGCGCCTTGGTGCTAAGGAGTTCTCTGTTCCCGGCAAAGTTCCATCTGACGTTGGCGATACGGATATTGTCGATTCGTTGATGTAAGACGAAGACAGCAAGGTTCATTTATGCATCACACCACGATTGCGGATGGTCAGCCTAAATTGGATGACGCACAGAGGCGTATTACATCGACATCATCGCATGCAATCATTCTCGGCTTAGCGGCGCGACTTCAGCCATCACATCGGAGGACAGCAGCGTACGACCACGTCCGCTACGCAAATCTACTCTCACATTCGAAGCAGCCTGAACAGTGTTTATTTGTCTTGTAGGATTCCTTGCGATCAGGAAATACTACGGACTACCTGAAAATATCACGTCGCACAACCCAGGACACCACTCAGAAGGTTAGTGTCATCACTCCTAGCACAGCAGCAGGCACAGAAACAGGAACCACCTGTGACACCACCATAACAATCGTCTATCGAAGCGGCCACTTCAGGTATTGTACCTTATGTAAACGATCAAACGAACCGAATGTCGTCCCGAATAAGATCAACAAGTCCAAACTCTATAAATGTGGGGTCGCAAGATCATTCGTTGGTATGCGTCCTGTTGAATCAACACCAACCCCAATAATTGAATATTCCCAACGTGCAAATACGACGAGAGCGTTCGCGGGAATGCATCATCAACGAGAACGTCGGATAATTTGTCGTATGAATGGAGCCGGTGAGTCAACGATTATCTAAAGACTAAATTTAAACAAAAACAAATTAATAACAAACCCGAACAATTGAATTAATTGAAATCTACCAATAAGTAATAACATACCATTCCCCAACATTAGCAATCGATAGGTTTTCTTTGTTGGCCTCTTGATGATAATTTCTTTTGGTTATCATATTAATAATGAGTCAAACTTTCATAGAGGTTACACATTTTCTTGTAATTTTATTATATATCTTTTCTTCTTTTGGGTTAAACAAAAGAAAACAAAAGCAAAACGAACATCTAGTGGATTTACCCCTCGATGAATGCCCCACCCATATTATTGTGCGCACAAGAGTAGGTAGGGAATAAACCAACACCGGGTTAAACTCCTTAGAATGAATCACACATTACTGTCGGAAAAATTATTAAACAATATAAACAAAACCTAAGTAAGAAAAGAGGATATATATTAAAAAGAAAAAAAAAAAAGAAAATTGAATATAAAAACGGAAAACGAAACTAGTAAAAATAACATAAAACGATTGCATTACTAAAGAGCTAATGTACTCGATACTTCTGGGCTGATTGTAGTCTGTAGTCGTACTCCTATTTTTTTTTACAAGTAAATAATTACTGAATAAGTTTTGATTTTTTTTTAAATATTTGGTTCTTTCCATTCACGTCTCCAATTCAAACTAAATGCATTGGAAATTTTCGGAAATGTAATTCCGATTTTGTTTATTATTTTACATTTTTCTTCTTCCGTGATCGAATATTCGATTTCATTTGGACTCTTTTCAATCTTGTTTGGTCTTAACTTATCAGATAATCAAGTAAGCAAGTATAATAATGCAACATGCTAAAATCTAAGTTGTATGTCTTAATAATATTGAATTTGGATTAAACGGAAATAACGAGTATGAGATTACACCAAATTTTATTGCCAATTCTTAAAATTGCAATTTTATTAGTTTAAATGAGTAACGCTCTATCGATAATATTATAATATTCTCACTATGAATTTTCAGTGAAAGTTCAAAGAACATTATATCGCTAGTGGTAGTAATTTGCCTGAATATTTAATTTAAAAATGATAATTAATTATAGACAATCATTGTAGTGAGTTGATTTGAATAATAAGCTTGAGAGAGTAAGCTGTATGAAAAACAAAAAAAAAGGATATACTTATACTTAAAATGCTTAGAGTTAAACATTGTTTAAAATAAAAATTGAACAAGAAAGAAAAAAAAGGAAGAAATGAAATACTAAATCGTTTTAAATAGAGGGCAACCTCTAACCTCCACGGATCCTCCTCCTCTCTTTTGGGGCCATACCAAGAAGATTTAGTGGAAGATGTATGGCTAAGGTTGGGTGGGCAGGTTGGCGTCAAACCATCTGACGCCGTCGTCGAAACATCTGGTCGGGCCAATATCCGAGACCAGATGAAGTCCCTTTTTTTTCGTGTCTTCCCGACTTGGATAAGTCGACGCGGCGAGCCAACTACTCGCGATTTATTTTTGTTATGACAGGCCAAATGGGTTTCATGACATTCTGGTGTAGCGAACCCCCCCTACACGCCTACCGCAGCTAGACCCGGCATCAAGCTAGCGCGTCGCACCAGCACATGGAATGTCACTGAGATGGATGTAGGTGGTTCTCAGCCCTGTCGATCCCGAACCTTATTTTTCCTTCAGAATTATTTTGACAGTGGTGTCGAAATAATTCTCGTCCTAAGTCTCCGCTACATAACAAAAATGGCGCCCAACGTGGGGCTCGAAAGGATCCTAAACGGATCCCGAAACAGCCTCACGAGCGTGATACCGATCGCGCGATGCATTGACACACGAGACGGAAAGATTCCGTGTAAAATTCGGTGCATCGAAGGACTCTGACTGTCGCCGGAGACAGTTGTTTTAGCCTGCTCGGCACCTATAGTCCATCGTGTAAGCTTTTGGAGTTCTGCTCGTCTTTTATGGGGACGGAAGTATCGCGGTTGGGGCTGAAATTTTCCCAACGAAGAACTCATTGGCAACCTTGAGGCGCCAATGATGTTCCTTGGGGGAGTTTCTTCAACATCCGAGATGCTTTCGTCGCTGAACTGATGAGAGAAGAATGAAACAGAGTGTGTGTTTCATTGGCAGGCATGAGTACCTTCTTGACAGCGGGACTTGGCTTGTCTTGGCGGCCAAGTTGTCCGACAGAGGGCAAAATACTTGTGTCTGTGAATGGAATATCCATTTCTGTCTATTGTCGGAATTTCCGAAAGTACCTATGATCCTTGAATCCCATCCATGTAGAGTAGCTTTCGTTTCCTATAATAAAAATTAGTCATTTGGATTAATTTCGCGTTTTGATTGTTGTTGAAAAATGGTAACGTAGTTTTCTTAAAGTTTTTTTTTGTCTTGAATATTTTCTGAATCCTTTTCCGCCTGGTCGCGTGTTGACGCGATTGGATGTTTCGACGACACCTGTAAAGGAGAGGAGTGGATTTGTGGAGGTGAAGGGAAGTCTTCAAATTTTTTTTTTGAAAAATAATATACACATTTTTTTTTCTCATTTTTCTTGAATTCGGTTGCATGAACTTTGAACTTTAATTCGACTTTCTTTATTTCGTTGGTACTGATTGGATGGCGCAGGAATACTTTATTTCTGCCTCGTTTTTTTTTGTCGCTGCAAATTTAGTTCGATTTGTCAAGTGCAAAGAGGACCCTTGCAGATAATTATACCTTATTTTATTGTTTGTCACACTCGCGTTGGCATTTCGTCTAGGAGTGTGATAAATTTCATAATTGTCCAAAGACAACAAGATTTTCATCGTCAAGTGTTATAGAGAGTTTTTGAATTTTTTTTGTTACCGATTCAGTTCCAGTTGGAGTTCGATATATCCCAGGTGGAGCTAGAAATAAACTAAAGCAAAAATGTCACTCTTGCGTACACCAGAACAGACGAGGGAGTTGACGTGTGCGGTTTGCCAGGAGGATGTGGCATCGGAAGAAGCTGTTGTAACCAAGTGTTTACATCAGTTCCACGAGACCTGCCTGACCACCTGGGTTACAAGTAGTCATACCTGTCCTACATGCCGACATACCTTAGGTCATTCTGACTATTGGTCTGTCCGAGGCGTGGAGGGCGCGACTGCTCGTCCGGGACCGGTGACAAGGAGCGTAAGCAGGTCACTGGCCCACGTGCCTACAGAAGCTGGAATTTTCCCCTACGGGTTAAATTTGGATGTTCCACAGGAAACAGGTGGACGTGCTCTTTACGCCCCGGACGGAACGATAGTTTCAGGAGACCACCCTCTCCCTCCTAAACGGAATGAGGAGTCGCTCTCAACCAGACATTCGTCCAATGGACAAGACCATATTCCAAGAGTGAACCCACAGAATGAGGCAACAGTAATGGATCGTTCGCGAGTGAGTCCGGGGGTTGACGGGATCACTCACCTCATACGTACTATACTGAGAGAGGAGAGATCTCGTGAATCCTTCGACTTACCGCGGCATCCAAACGAATCGACTGATCAACGACCCCGAAACATTAATCGAACTTCTCGTCAAGAGCAGCGCATGCCACAATCTCATGGTGCGAATCGAGGCCACTGGCAGACGAATTTCAATACCCGGTCAAGACTTACAATTAGTCCCATTCGTTCGTGGGGTTTAAAATATAACGGCGATAATCAAGTTTTACGAGCTCAAGAACTCGTATATAGAGCAGAGGTCCTAGCCACCTATGATTTAGGGAGTCAGATGGACTTTCTAGCCAGGAACTTTCACCTCCTGTTACAAGGTTGTCCCAACAAATGGTTCTGGATTTGGCATCGGTCAAATCCAGTTCTCACTTGGGCCACCTTGCGACCTGCATTCTTACAAGCCTGGGGGGATCGAAGCTCCGACTGGGATATCCGAAGGCAGATGCTAGCGAAAAGGCAGGCCTCTAATGAACCTTATCAAGTATTTGAGCAGGACATGCTGGAACTGCGCACCTTATTGTCAAGTCCCATGGACGAAAGGGAATTCGTTGAGCTGGTGCGTGGTAACCTATTGCCCTTCATTCAACAGCAGCTATGTCTACAACAAATTTGGTCGCTCGACCACCTGCGGCATTTGGTTTGTCGGATAGAGGATGTACGCAAAAATACGCGTATCAGCCTTCCTTCACCAAGCCAGAACAGAACATACACTCAAGGAGGCTACGGGAGAGTCGCGGAACTTGACCGGCCTCTAGTTTCACCGGACGCGAGTTCGGATGTCGACGCCGCAGGCGTGGCAGAGGTTGCTGCGGTTGCTTCTCTAGTGTGTTGGAACTGTGACCAACCCGGTCACGGTTACAGACACTGTGGTGAAGCTCCCAAACGTATCTTCTGTTACGGCTGCGGAGCGAAAGAGGTACTAAGACCGCGATGTCCGACTTGTGTCCGGGGAAACTGGAGTTCGGACAGACGAGCCACGGGTCTCCCTCGTCCGGGTGTTCAGAACCTGCAAACCACCATCGCAACACAATTAAACTCGACTTCGTTCAATCCGTGTAGAGATTCTACCACTACACCTAAGGTAGAAATCTCGAAAAGACCGACAACCACACCAGACTCAACGAACCCTACAACTATTTTACGCAATTCCTCATTACCTGTTCCTGCCAAAATTGTACCTCGGAAGCCATACCACCTTCGGCTTCGAGACTACATGAAGGCTAGGGACAGAATTTTCAACACTCCCCCTCTGATTTCGCAAATTTCATCTTCTTCCCAATTTCAACCTTCCACTTTCCCAAATCCTAAGAAAGCAATTCTACGTCTGCGCGAGTTTTGGCGTAAAGTTCGGATGAGAAAGAAGGCTTTAGTGTCTTCAATTATACCTGAACCTTACGACATTCGTCCCTATGCTACGGTCTGCATATTCGGTGTCAAGCTTAAGGGCCTACTCGACAGCGGTGCAAGTATTAGTTGCCTAGGATCCAATTCACTAGAACGCCTAGCGCGAGCGCAAGTGAATTGGAAGCCGCTTTGTAGTGAAGTGAAGACAGCTGATGGAGCTTCACAGATAGTGGTCGGTAGTGTGACGACTGAAATTACATTTCGTGACGTCTCAAAACCAATCACCCTCTACATTGTGCCTACTCTCTCGCAAGACTTATATCTTGGAGTAGATTTCTGGCGGGCCTTCCAACTTGCCCCAAGCATCATCAGTTGTGTCGAAGAACTACCCACTTCGCTACAATTTGAAACTGGTACCACGCACACCTTAAGCAGAGAAGATGTTTTAAGGCTCGAGAACGCCAAGTCAAAATTTCCGTCATACGAAGCTCAAGGACTAGGAAAGACTAACGTTCTCGAACACGTCATAGATGTGGGAAATGCAACACCCATCAAACAACGCCACTATCCGGTATCACCTGCGATTCAAAACCTCATGTATGGCGAGGTCGATCGTATGCTGAAAATGGGAGTGATAGAAGTAAGCCATAGTGCGTGGAGTTCGCCGGTCGTATTGGTGAGGAAACCTGGTAAAGTGAGGTTATGTTTGGACTCGAGAAAGGTCAACGAGGTGACGGTGAAGGATGCATATCCTTTACCTCACATCGATGGCATTCTAAGCAGGTTGCCACGAGCCAATTTCATAACTTCACTTGACCTGAAAGACGCCTTTTGGCAGATTCCTCTAGAAACCAAGTCCCGAGAAATGACCGCATTCACAATCCCTGGCCGACCTCTCTATCACTTTACCCGAATGCCGTTTGGTTTGTGCAATGCACCCCAACGTATGTGCCGTTTGATGGATTGTGTTATTCCACCGGAATTGAAGGACCAAGTATTTGTTTACTTGGACGACCTGTTGTTGATTTCGGAAGATTTCAACTCTCACCTTGTTTTGCTCGCAGAAGTTGCCGCGTGCCTTTCAAAGGCAGGGTTAACGATCAACGTAGCAAAGAGTAAGTTTTGTCTGAAGGAAGTGAAATACCTCGGCTACATAGTTGGAGATGGAGGCCTGAAGACTGATCCCGACAAAGTCTCGGCAATTGTCGACTACCCCTCGCCTAAGTCCGTACGTCAAGTCCGACGCTTTCTTGGCATGGCAGGTTGGTATCGACGCTTCATCAACAACTATGCGGCTGTTGTTTCACCGATTTCAGACACGCTGAAGAAGTGTGCTAAGTTCACATGGACTCCGGAGGCAGAAACTGCGTTTCAGTCTGCGAAGTCCATGTTAACTAGAGCGCCCGTGCTAATTAACCCTGATTTTCGGAGGTCATTCACCATCCAGTGCGACGCAAGCAAATCTGGGGTGGGAAGTGTACTTTTCCAGGAGAACGACGACGGGTCGGAATCTCCTGTTGCATATATGTCCCAAAAGCTCAATTCCGCTCAGCGCAACTATAGTGTTACTGAACAGGAATGCTATGCTGCGGTACTGAGCGTGAAAAAGTTTAGAGCGTACGTGGAAGGGACATCGTTTAAGATTGTCACGGACCATGCAAGCCTCAAATGGCTGATGTCTCAAAAGGATCTCAGCGGGCGTTTGGCTCGCTGGAGTCTCAAGCTTCAGGGCTACGACTTCGTGATTGAACACCGTCGTGGGAGCCTGAACGTAGTTCCGGACGCACTCTCTCGCGTATATGAAGAAGGATTAAATGCGCTGATTGACGTTGCCCCTTTAGTGGATTTGGATTCTTCAGAATTCTCTAACACAGAATATGAGGAGCTCAAATCTACTATTGAGGCAAATGCTGATCGGCTTCCCGACATATGCGTGAGGGATGGCTTCGTGTACAAGCGCACAGAGCCCTACAACGGTGACCCAGTTACGGAGGACCGAGCCTGGAAGCTTTGGATCCCATCGAGCCTGACGTCTGCTGTGATCGCTCAGGCCCATGAAGCGGATACCACGGTTCACGGTGGGTTCGCCAAAACGCTAGAGCGCATCAGACGATACTTGTATTGGCCCGGGATGACTACACAAGTCCGCGAACGAGTTCTTTCGTGTGAGACTTGTAAAGAAACGAAGTCTCCGAATCGTCCACTCAGAGCAGCAATGGGAGAGGCCTTCAAGACGCAGAGACCCTTCCAACATCTTTACATTGATGTACTTGGACCATATCCTAGGACCAAGAGCGGTAAAATTGCTATCCTTGTTATCCTGGACCATCTGTCCAAATTTCCCATCCTTCATCCCCTGCGTAAAATTACGGCAGCGGAGATTACGACGTTCTTGGAGCGGGAGGTGTTCCATACGTTTGGTACCCCCGAGACCATCCTATCCGACAACGGGTCGCAGTTCAAGTCAGCGACATTTAACTCTATGCTTTTGAAGTATGGAGTTAAACACCTATATACCCCAAAATATTCGCCTCAAGCGAATGCATCAGAGAGAGTCAACCGATCTGTGTTAGCGGGACTCCGAGCATTCATCATTGAGGATCAAACACGATGGGATGAGAACTTAAGCAAAATTGCCTGTTCTCTTCGGAGTTCAGTTCACCAAGCCACTAAGTTCTCTCCTTATCAGGTTTTATTTGGCACTCATATGATGACGCACGGAAAAGACTATTCTCTGTTGCATCGTTTGAAAGCGCTAGGTGATGCAGACTTGCAACTTCGACCTAGCGAAGGAATCTCGATCGTGAGAGATCTAGCGCAAGCCAACATCCAAAGTGCACACGAGAAGAGTAGCAGGCGTTATAACGTGCGAACGGCTAAAGCTCTGTACAGAGAAGGACAAGAGGTTTATCGAAGAAACTTTACCCTGTCCACAGCCACACAAAACTATAACGCCAAGCTAGCGAAAAAATTCTTGCGGTGCCGGATTAGGAGTGTGCTAGGGAACTCACGATATGAGTTGGAGGATCTTGGAGGCAAGCGTGTGGGCATCTACCACTCCAAGGACATTCGACGCTAGCCTCACTGAACTATCATGAATGCCCGGCTAATTCAGCGTGAGCATGAGACCCTCAACCCCTTTTCAGCTCGATCAGCGTTACTCCTAAAAGGGATAACGGCGACTGATCTGTGGTGTTATGGTTGAAAGCCTGTGGGAGATTTTTTTTTGACAAATTTCAAATTGTCCCGCGCGGAATTCAAACCTGACACTTCGCCTCACGGAGATTGAACCGGTCGACTGTGGATTCCGCGTGGACTGTCACCCGTGGCCAACTTCAGAGTGACAGGCAGGGCGGAAATCGGTGTGAGAGGAGAAGGAAAACAACGGCGGTGGAAAAGATAGGCTAGAAAACGCGCGAATCGAAAATCGGGAAAAATCAAGTAATTCAAAACGTTTTTTTTTGGAAAAGTCTGCTGGGATCGCGCGTAGTGCGCTTTTGTGTCGCGAGTTTAGCGCCTTTCAATTTTTATGTGCGAATAACCAACAAAAATTTTGGCCGTCATTTGCGAAGCGAAAAATAAGGCGGTCACTTACAATAATCGTGTAATCCCGTAAGTATACTTTCGATCGTATCAAGTTCTCACGAAATCTGATAATATGAGTGTATTTCTTTGCGCTGTCTGAACATTTATAGCCGCAAGAAACCAAAACGTGAATCGATCCCGATTCCGATTCGGATTCGGATTCGTCATCGCGTCGGTAAGCTGAGTTCGGCTCGAACGCTTCCGGAAGTCGCACGCGAAGGTGCCCCACTCTGACAAGGCGCCTTGGTGCTAAGGAGTTCTCTGTTCCCGGCAAAGTTCCATCTGACGTTGGCGATACGGATATTGTCGATTCGTTGATGTAAGACGAAGACAGCAAGGTTCATTTATGCATCACACCACGATTGCGGATGGTCAGCCTAAATTGGATGACGCACAGAGGCGTATTACATCGACATCATCGCATGCAATCATTCTCGGCTTAGCGGCGCGACTTCAGCCATCACATCGGAGGACAGCAGCGTACGACCACGTCCGCTACGCAAATCTACTCTCACATTCGAAGCAGCCTGAACAGTGTTTATTTGTCTTGTAGGATTCCTTGCGATCAGGAAATACTACGGACTACCTGAAAATATCACGTCGCACAACCCAGGACACCACTCAGAAGGTTAGTGTCATCACTCCTAGCACAGCAGCAGGCACAGAAACAGGAACCACCTGTGACACCACCATAACAATCGTCTATCGAAGCGGCCACTTCAGGTATTGTACCTTATGTAAACGATCAAACGAACCGAATGTCGTCCCGAATAAGATCAACAAGTCCAAACTCTATAAATGTGGGGTCGCAAGATCATTCGTTGGTATGCGTCCTGTTGAATCAACACCAACCCCAATAATTGAATATTCCCAACGTGCAAATACGACGAGAGCGTTCGCGGGAATGCATCATCAACGAGAACGTCGGATAATTTGTCGTATGAATGGAGCCGGTGAGTCAACGATTATCTAAAGACTAAATTTAAACAAAAACAAATTAATAACAAACCCGAACAATTGAATTAATTGAAATCTACCAATAAGTAATAACATACCATTCCCCAACATTAGCAATCGATAGGTTTTCTTTGTTGGCCTCTTGATGATAATTTCTTTTGGTTATCATATTAATAATGAGTCACACTTTCATAGAGGTTACACATTTTCTTGTAATTTTATTATATATCTTTTCTTCTTTTGGGTTAAACAAAAGAAAACAAAAGCAAAACGAACATCTAGTGGATTTACCCCTCGATGAATGCCCCACCCATATTATTGTGCGCACAAGAGTAGGTAGGGAATAAACCAACACCGGGTTAAACTCCTTAGAATGAATCACACATTACTGTCGGAAAAATTATTAAACAATATAAACAAAACCTAAGTAAGAAAAGAGGATATATATTAAAAAGAAAAAAAAAAAAGAAAATTGAATATAAAAACGGAAAACGAAACTAGTAAAAATAACATAAAACGATTGCATTACTAAAGAGCTAATGTACTCGATACTTCTGGGCTGATTGTAGTCTGTAGTCGAACTCCTATTTTTTTTTACAAGTAAATAATTACTGAATAAGTTTTGATTTTTTTTTAAATATTTGGTTCTTTCCATTCACGTCTCCAATTCAAACTAAATGCATTGGAAATTTTCGGAAATGTAATTCCGATTTTGTTTATTATTTTACATTTTTCTTCTTCCGTGATCGAATATTCGATTTCATTTGGACTCTTTTCAATCTTGTTTGGTCTTAACTTATCAGATAATCAAGTAAGCAAGTATAATAATGCAACATGCTAAAATCTAAGTTGTATGTCTTAATAATATTGAATTTGGATTAAACAGAAATAACGAGTATGAGATTACACCAAATTTTATTGCCAATTCTTAAAATTGCAATTTTATTAGTTTAAATGAGTAACGCTCTATCGATAATATTATAATATTCTCACTATGAATTTTCAGTGAAAGTTCAAAGAACATTATATCGCTAGTGGTAGTAATTTGCCTGAATATTTAATTTAAAAATGATAATTAATTATAGACAATCATTGTAGTGAGTTGATTTGAATAATAAGCTTGAGAGAGTAAGCTGTATGAAAAACAAAAAAAAAGGATATACTTATACTTAAAATGCTTAGAGTTAAACATTGTTTAAAATAAAAATTGAACAAGAAAGAAAAAAAAGGAAGAAATGAAATACTAAATCGTTTTAAATAGAGGGCAACCTCTAACCTCCACGGATCCTCCTCCTCTCTTTTGGGGCCATACCAAGAAGATTTAGTGGAAGATGTATGGCTAAGGTTGGGTGGGCAGGTTGGCGTCAAACCATCTGACGCCGTCGTCGAAACATCTGGTCGGGCCAATATCCGAGACCAGATGAAGTCCCTTTTTTTTCGTGTCTTCCCGACTTGGATAAGTCGACGCGGCGAGCCAACTACTCGCGATTTATTTTTGTTATGACAGGCCAAATGGGTTTCATGACATTCTGGTGTAGCGAACCCCCCCTACACGCCTACCGCAGCTAGACCCGGCATCAAGCTAGCGCGTCGCACCAGCACATGGAATGTCACTGAGATGGATGTAGGTGGTTCTCAGCCCTGTCGATCCCGAACCTTATTTTTCCTTCAGAATTATTTTGACAGTGGTGTCGAAATAATTCTCGTCCTAGGTCTCCGCTACATAACACAGTGTTTGTTTTCGTTTGCCCTATTGCCGTCCGCGTCTTAACACATACGTCGACCGGGATTTGAACTCACGACCTTCGCATTAAAGACCAACACGCTAATTAATTGAAACATTTGAATTCAACGGTTCAACTGTTTTTTATGCTGCATAAACATATTGCTTCGCTTTGTCCTTGTATTTCTGTTTAGCTTTTACTTTATTCTATTGTGCCCGCGTAATAAATCTGCACCGAAAAAGTCAGTTTTCTTACTTTGTATTTTTCAATGGTGTAAATTTGTTGGCTTCCGAGTATGTATAATCCCACAATTTTCAAAATGTGTAGAAAAACGAAACACCGAAACAAAACGGATATGAAAAGTAAATCGAACGATTTTGTGGCTGATTAGTAATTCAGCATATTTAACATTCTGCTTGATTGAGTAAAAAGCATCTGCCTATATATCACTGTATGTGATTTTGGTAGCTCTTTTGAGGCATGAAAAACGCATTTTAGTTTAATTCTATTTTAATTCGTTTTATTGTTGTTATTTTTTATACATACTACTATACTGGTAAATTACTTTCATTTATTGCTTTCAGTTCTAAATTTTGATGCAGTGATTTTGTGTTTAAATTTAATTAATTAGTTTTCTTTATGTGTGCATCGGCATTGGTTCCATGATTAAAGGCTAAGTATCAGCTAACGGTCCGGAGTTTAGAGTGTTTTGTTGTTGCCCGTGCTAAGGCCTAGAACTGCACGGGTGTATAGCAGTTTAACGCTGTTGACGCCGAGGTAGCGAAATTGTTTTTGTTGTATTTCTGGTTGTGTATTGTTTTGATTTTAGTGTTACCAAAGCGTTGTTTGTTTTTATTTAATAGCTTAACAATAGTTTGATTGTATGTACTAATCTTTAATTTTTTTTGTCCTAGAAAAATTTTGTAGCATAATTTTTTTCGTGTATTTTTTATATTTATTTTTTCAATTTTATTTATTTATTTAGGTTTTCTTATTAGCCAATTTTTTTTTTTTTTTATTGATGTCCTATTAAAAGTTAAGAGTTTAATTTTGTTGTACATTGTCGTAGGTATTTTAATTTTTCTCTTCTTTTTGTTATCTCTTCTATCCCATTTATGTTTTTTTCTTGTTTGATTAATTTTACCATTTATTTATTTTTTCCCGCTCCATAAAGTCAATGTCTTGTTGACCTCACCATTGATCAAATTAATGTTTGAGGACTGAACTCTGCCTATTTCTCATTGTATATCCATACCCACACTGAAAGACCGGATATTCTAGCACTTGGCGAATACAAGGTGTTACCGAGAAGTGAATAGTTTTATTCTGTTCCCGGATATCACCTTTTTTCCCACATTTTTTCGCCAACGGGGTATCACACTCTACATCCGCGATGATGTGTCTTTCCTATTACTTCCCTATTTGGGGAACTGCTCCAATCCACAATTTAATTATATCTGGATAAAATTGCTGATCCAAAGACATGTTATGTACTTCTGTTATGTGTATAGAAGCCCAGCAATGACTGCAGCGAACACTTTATTAGAACTGGACAGGTGAACCGAATCTATCCAGTCAATAAACACTGCAAACCCTGACGCCGAAAACGTTATCGCGGGCGATTTCAATGTTCATAACATTGACTGGCTTAGACATCCCTCTACTACGGACCAGGAGGGGCGTTATACTGAGCATTTTTCCTCTTTGAATGCTTTAAAAAAGCTGGTAGATGAGCCCACTCGTTTACCAGATATTGCAGGGCATTTTTTCAACCTTCTTGACCTTTTTCTCACCAGCCAGCCAGAGAAATATTCTGTCTCAGTCATATCAGCATCGCCAATTGGAAATACGGATCATTTTTTGATTCGTGCACAATTCCCAGTTGCAGCACTTACACCGCTGACATTCAAGGCACCTCAAAGAATTATTTGGTATTTCAAAAGAGCCATTTGGGGGGCGCTCAATGACTTCTTCAATCCCTTTAATTGGAAATTGTGCTTTGATTCCAATGACTGCGATGAAGCTTGTAGACTTGTCACCGAGATTATCCTGAAAGATATGAAGCTCTACATAACTTTCAGTGTAAAAGAGTCAAACCGTCGACTCTTGGTTCAACAAAAAATGTGCCTCGATGCAATTCAGACCAAGAAGCAAGCATTTCAAACCTTTAAAGGCAATAAAACACCTGCCAACATAGAACTCTTCAATGCATCAAGAATGCCTGCAAATTCATACTCAACCATGTTAAATTTGAGCATGACCAAAAACTTCGACATAAAATCCTTCAGTGCCCTAAAGGCTCGAGATCTTACTGGTCATTCGTCGAAAAGGTCAACAACAATTTCATTTCTTCTTCAATACCATGAAAGGAAGCAAAGCGAACCTCACCAACTACCTCCCGATAGCCATTACTTCAGTGCTCTCGAAAGTAATGGACAATGCTGTCGCTCGCAAAATCGTTGAATATCTCGAGGATAACCAGCTAATCCATGATCGTCATGGGTTCTGTTCTGGAAGGTCGACGGGAGATCTTTTGGTCCTTCTGACAGAACGTTAGAACTCATGCATACATAAATACGGCGAAGGTCAAGTTCTCACACTTGACATTGCAAAAGCTTTTGACAGGGATTGGCATGAATGTCTTATACTTAAGCTTAGGGCCATAGGTCTTAAGGGTAACCATGTTCAATGGATTGATAGTTTTCTTTCTGAACGCACTATACGAGTAGTACTAAATGGCGTGACTTCTTCCTCTTTCGTAATAGATTCCGACGTCCCTCAAGGCTTTGTTTTATCTCCAACTCTTTTCTTAGTTTTCATCAACGACCTTCTGTCGTCCACTCTCAATCCAATCCATAGTTTTGCGGATGATAGTACTCTAGATAATACCTTTGAATTTATTTCTGGTACGGAACCACTCAAACATTCTATTGCTTCCAATCGCATGGAGTTATTACGTTTGCTGAGCTCGGATCTCACCTTAATTCGAGAATGGGGCAGAAAAGATAAAGTAGAGTTCAACGCCTCCAAAACACATCCCTCAAACGTGATGTTCCAGTGTTATCTCGAAATGACCTTTGGTGGCGCACAACTTTGCACCTCGGATAACTTCACACTTCTTGGCGTTAAAATTAATGACCACCTGATTTGGGCCCAGCACATCTTTGATGTTGCCCTCGACGTCTCTAAACCTTTAGGTGACCTCCGAAAGTGCAAGGAGATTTCAGGCCGAACGATCTCGCAACCATCTACAAGGCATACATTAGACCACGTTAAAAGTACTGTTGCGAGCTAGGGGGTTCGCCAGATTTCAAAGAAAACTCAATTCGTTTAAAAATAAAAGGATAATTTATTTAATTTATTTATTCGCACGTTTCACTTTAATTCGCACTTTTAATTTAATTCTTACTATACGGCACCACTGTTATCGCGTTCTTGTATCGGTTCAAGTTCTCTCGCAGATGTTGCTGAACTCACTGACAGCTGGTCTGAGAGCTTCGAGCTTATATACAATTGTTGCCAAGTTCTAGAAGTTGCGATCGTGGATGTTTCCGGGTGTGTGTGTCTAGGCTTGAATGTTGTGGGACTTTGTTTATAGCTTTTTACATGTTGCGGGACTTTTCTGGATGTTTCGGGAAGTTGCCAGATTCATAACAGTACGATTCGTATGTTTCGGCTAGGGCACCCAAATCACACCTCGTTTGTCGACCGTATTCCAAAACATGCGCTCCGACTGATTGCAGACGATACCATCACGTCTTCTATCGATTCTCTCCAGCATCGCAAAAATGTCGGAGTACTCAGCATTTACTATCGCTACTTCCATGGTAAATGCAGTGCGGAACTAAGCACACTAATTCCTCAAGTCTATAATTTTCCCCGAGATACTCGTCAAGCTGAAGGCGCATACAAGTACATCGTTAAACCCTTGCCTTCTCGTACAGTGAAATTTAGGCAGTCGTTTATTTCCCGAACATCAAGACGTTTACTATTACGTGGAAATATGTACTGAAATCAACACTTAGAAAGAGTTACAGAACGAGCATGAAGACCTGTAACAGACTGAATGATATACGGTACACAGCGTTACTCAGCGTTAGTATAATGAAAAAAAAACTACACACACTACAGTCAGAGCTGAGTTCGAAAAACTACAAAGACTGAGCAATGCGAATAGCCTTGGATATAATACTAAACCTCCACCTGCTCCACCTCCTTATTATAAGAGAAGCCATAACAACAGCCATAGAGCACCAAAACTAGCGCTTGTTAAAGTAAGTACAAAAATAATGGGCAATCCAACTCTAAACATGGTGATAACTGAATTTCCAACAGTTTTAATCTTCGTGAAACCTTTCAGAATACACTCACCGTCACTATTCTTTTCCTTTAACATATTTTAACCCTACCTATACTCACTCAACTGCACATTACATTAAATACCATAATGAGCCCCTAAGCTGTAATTTAAATAACCAAAAAATATTTCTAAGAACCGCAAAAGCTTCACCTGCAGGTTCAAATCATATCCTTTGCTAGTTCCTTTGGTTTTCACCCCCACTAAAACCAGCGTCAAAATTGCAGATCTTTCAAACGCAAAATATTAGGGACTTGCTGGCATTTCATTCCCAAGGCGACAAAATTCTGTAATAAACAACGAACGTAGACATTCATTTTCCGACACCGATATAGATTGCCGATGGTTGGATGGGTATAGAAAGGGTATCTGATTGGCGTCATTAGGCTGGACGTCGCCAATCAGATGCGTTGTGTTGTAACAGTCATATATGCATCTATTGTGCTCATCATACCTCCACGTCGTAACCACCGGCTACTGGTCTTGTCCATCTGGACTTGACTTTCTGAACTGATAAGTGCGAGTGCTAATCAAACAGAAAATTCTAGCACTATAATAATATGACCCTCCAAGTTGGGGGTTGAGCGATGTCCCGCCTCGGACTGGATTGATTCAACGGCAACGACCACGCAAGCCAAAAATTATTCCTTCGGATCCTGGAACGTGCGAACCCTGTACCGAGCAGGAGCAGTGTGAGCGCTTCTGAAACAGCCAAGCAAATTAAATATGAACATCATTGCACTCTAATAAACTAAATTGTGAGGTAGCGAGGTTACTGACATGGGATCACTCACAATTTTCAAAAGTGAGAAAAATCGAGAAGCCGGAAGTTTGGAGTTCCATTTGTCGTCGATAAGAAGTTTAAACATCAAGTTACCAACTTCAAATCCGTCAATGAATAATTGTGTGCAATCCGCATTAAAACCAAATTCTTTAATGTTTGGCTTAATAATGTCCATGCCCCAACGGAAGACAAAGACGATGAAGTTAAAGACGATTTCTATAGCACTTTAGAATCAACATTCGACTCCCTTCCGTCGAACGATTTTAACGCGAAAGCGGGCAAAGAAGAGACTTACATAGTGTTCAGTCGTAGCAATAATTCAACTTAGATATTTGCAATTATTTCATAAGAACGGAATGTTCAATTTTAGTAGTAATTGACCTTAGCATAAGTAAAGTTACCTAATAAGAATGGCTTAAATTTTATTGCACATGACGTTTTTTTGTATTACATTCACACCTTACTCATTGTTTACATTTTTGCTTGCACTAATTATTATTACTCAGTATTTACATTTTTGTTAGTAAAGTAGTTTCGTAGAGAAATTAGTATATAAGACTGATTTCATTCAATTAAAATGATGCATACGTAAGTAAAACATTGTTTTAATTTATCTTAAACGAGGTTGACTGGCTTATGCGCCAAGTCAGCAAGTAGCAGCTAGTTACGGCAACAAGAGCCCTAACTAATATTAAATCAATATAATCGATTTGGGTAAAAGAAACCATCTTAACACATAGGGACAATTGGAAGGCACAGTCTCCATGATATTAGTAACGACAACAGCCAGAGGCTGACTGATTTCGCCAACAGTAAAAATCTCATTGTAAGCTCGACATGCTTCCCGCATTGTGACATTCATAAGAGAACGTGGACATCATCCGACGGACGAACATTCAACCAAATAGACCACGTTCTAATAGAGAAAAGGACGGCCTCTTGCATTCTCGACGTGCGTACATGTCGAGGGGATAATTGCGACACAGATCACTATTTGATAAGACTAAGTTCCGATGTCGAATCGCAAACCGAGGACACATAAGAACACTACCGGTTCCTTAATTCGACATTGGAAAACTCAAAGATGAGAAACTCGTAGCGAAATATGTATCATCCCTTGGAGAAGCACTTTGCGACAATGCTGAACAACAACGCCAGCATGCCAATAGAAGAAATGTGGGAAAACATCAAAGATGGCATTACATCTGTCGCAGAGGAGAGGGGATAGGACAACATCCCCGGCGGAAAATAAATGATTGGTTCGACAATAAATAGAGCGAAAAAATCAAGCTTACAATATATGAACGGAAATAATGATCTTAGACGATTTGCAAACAAAATATGCAGACAGAAAAATAGGAAATTAAAAACATAGACGAACTTTTTAAATTACACAATACAATAGCCGCGTATTCCCTAGTTAAAACGTTAAAAGAGGAATACCAACCGAAGACGACCCTCTGCAAGGATTCAAAAAGCAACATCATAAATGCGGAAGATATAAAACTAAGATGGGCACAATACTTTCGACAACTCCTCAATCAGAACCCATCATCCGCCCGAACAGCAGCAGCAGACATAATAGCAGCTATAGTTGATGGGACAGCTGATGAAGGATCCTTTTTGAGTCCTCCCACTCTCGAAGAAGTAAAAACGGCACTGAAGAACCACCCGAACAACAAAGTGCCGGGCACTTATCAAATTCCAGCCGAACTTTTGAAAGCCGGTGACTTCTGCATAGCACATTTCTTACACAGACATATGGACGCAGGAAACACTTCCTGCAGATTGACGCAGGAGTATCATATGCCCAATTTATAAAAAAGGTTACAAACTCTGTTGCGAAAACTACCGATGAATATCTTTGTTGTATACACATGCTCGAAAAAGTCTACGTTCACCTGCTGTCAATCAGTTTTTAACTTTAAAAAATCTAAAACAAACACATATTTTCCAAATTTTGTTTCACATATTTATTAAGTAGTTCTTACGTATTCGACACAAGTAAATTCATTTATTTCGCTTTTACAATTTTCGAGATAACGGCTCTTTTCAGAAAAAACATACTAAAGCGAGGCAGAAAAAGTCTGCGTTCACATGTGATAAAAATAATAAAATAGAAAATAATAAAACATATTTAAATTTGTTAGTAACTGGTGGGATATCCCCGGTTCTTTATTACCTCTCGGAGCCTTTTCGGCATCGAATTGCTTCGCTGTCTCTTCAGCACTTGTTTTCTCCCACTTCTCTGTGAAAACAGTTTTCAACATTTCCTAACTTGTTATTGAGTGTTGTCGATTTTTTTTCTCTAGCGAATCCCATAAGTGTTAGATGGGGTTTAGGTCTGGTGATTGTGGGGGTGTATGTAGCTGTTTTGGGGCATGATAGAGTAACCAGAGCCTCACTATCCCAGCTGTATGCTTCGGATCACAATCATGTTGGAAGCAAAAATCTGAACCTAAGCCGAGTTTAATGGCACTCTGCCTCAAATTATTTTTCAAAATGTTGAGATATCCAAATCTATCCATCGTCGATTCGATAAACTCCAACTTTCCAACGCCAGTACTCGCCATATACCCCCACACCATTACTCCACCACCACCATGTTTCACAGTGGGTAGGAGGTTTTCTTTTTGGAGTGCTGTTCCAGACTTCCTCCATACTAACTTGCATCCTTTTATGTCAAAAATGCAAAATTTACTTTCATCGGAAAATGTTACATTCTTCCAAAACTCTATTGGCTCATTTATGTGCAGCTCGGCAAATGCAATGTGCTTTTGTCGGTTGACCGGTCAAATGTACGGTTTCTTCCGAGCAACTCGCCCGTGGTATCCAGCCTTTTTGAGGGTTTTTCTTGCAGTATCCGGACAAATATTTTTCTGGAATTTTTCCTTGATTTCAGTTGCTATTTGGAATGCAGTCAGCCGTGGATTTTTTTTTTACTAGTGACATGGTATGTCGTTTTTCCCTGCAGGACAACTTTGATGGACGACCGGAACGAGGTTTGGATGTGAGTTCTCCTGTCGATTTTAAATTATTTATAACCCTTTGACCTGACGAATACTGTTTTCCCACTATTTTTGCTGTTTTCCTGTAGCTGTTCCCTTCTTTCCATAATTTTATGATGATTTTTCTTTCACTCACAATGATTTCTTTCCTTTTATCTTCCATTGCGAAAAAAAAAATTATTCACAACACAAACTCTACAGGAAACAGAATAGCTAGTAATTAATAATAAATGCAATAAAACACTAGAAGAGTGTATTTGAAACGACTTATTCCGGGGAATCCCGTAATTCATTAAGTGAACGCAGACTTTTTCTGCCTCGCTTTCGTATGTTTTTTCTGAAAAGAACCGTTATCTCAGAAATTGCAAAAGTGAAATAAATGAACTTACATGTGTCGAATACGTAAAAAGTACTTAATAAATATGTGAAACAAAATCTGGAATATATTAGTTTCTTTTTGATTTTTTAAAGTTACAAACTGATTGACAGCAGATGAACGCAGACTTTTTCTGCCAAGTGTACGTCTTATAAGATCTTGACGAAAATTTTGAAAAAGAAAATGAAGCCCAAAAGAAATTGTTTAATACCAAGGCGGATTTAGAGCTGGACGATCGACCAAGGACCATTCGCAGTTAAAGAAGTGCTGGAAAAGTGCTGGGAATATAATATTGATGTGCACCACATATTTGTTGACTTCGAACAAGCATACGACAGTATCGACAGGCGCGTACTGTATAATCATGTTGGAGTCCCATCGAAATTGGTTCGGCAAAAAAAAAAATTACAACGACCGAGTCTTTGTCACAAGTCAGAGTAGAAAACGATCTGACTTCCAGCTTTAAAACAAACGGTCTTAAACAAGAGGACGGTATATGGTTGATTTATAAGTTGGACGGGGTCAAAGCTTTCTACATACCAAGCTAGGCAGAACTGACGTAGCGGCCATCTTGAATTGAATGACTCCAGTGGGTGTGACGTTATAGATTTTTCCATTTCAAAAGACCACATGTATTATTTTTGTACGAGCTTGTCGTAAAGACACGTTTTACCGAAAACAACACAAAAGCATAATTAAATCAAATTAATCACGGAAATATTACGCGATTGCATACTTTTTCGTAATAACTAAAATTCTACAGTTTTCTGTATGAAAATTACCCGGAGAACTCTGCACAATATGAGTGACAGATTTTCGTCGGTGTGAGAAACCGAAATTTAACTTTGATCACACATTTTTCAATTAAAAATCTATTGCACTGATATCAACGTGTAATAATTACATGCCGAGCACTAGCTGAACTAACTTTAACACTGCAATTAAGAATAAAGGCGATTCTTACGAAGCCCGCCGTGTCTGCTCCATACAAAAGCGAGCGGATTTGTATGGAACTGTCATTTTACTTTATTATTCTAATAATAAAGTATTGTGATCGACACAAGAAAAAAAAAAACTTTGCTACCCTGAAATTTTTTTTTTTTTCGCGTTTCATGACTAAATTAGCCTAAAAATGCAAAAAAAAATAATCCGTCTGTCTGTACGCCGTCCGCCGTACGCCGACGTGTACGCTCAGCGTACATTAACTCCCAAACCCTTCAAGATAGAAAGTTCATTTTTGGAGGGATTATAGGTAGTTGCGGATCTCAGGCGGATACCCATTTTGGGGGGTGTACGAGTTCAGGGGGAGGCAGGGGGAGCGCTTAAACCGAAAAATACGAACTCAAATATCTCAACCATGGTTACAGCTAGGAAACTAAAAATCAACATACATATAGAGGAGTCTGTAGGACAACTTTTAAAAATAATTTAATTTTTTTATCCATTGGGGTGCGAAAAGGGGGGCTAAGAACCAATTGTCGGCCGAATTTTTTTTCCAAATGATTATATCTTCGAAATTACTTCCCATAACAAATTGATATTTTGAGACCATTAAGATGGCATACGGATGTGCTAGAATCAGTTTAGATAAAAGCTAATTATTGTAAGGGGAAGGGTCAGGGGGGGTGCAAAGAAAAACACTTAAAAATTAATATCTCGACCATCTCTTAAGCTATGTAATTGAAACTTGAAACGTGTACTAAGCTTTACTAGCAAAATATGAAAAAAATACAACATGTGGACATAATAGTAGTGGGGGGAAATGGGGAGCATTTCAAAAATGGCTCACTTTCCAAAACTACAAATCACCAAAACTTAAAATTGAATACAGATATAAAATCAAAAATTTGTCAGATTGTAGAGCTATATAGTCTTTAATTTTGGTAAAAAATTTAAGCTGGGGAGTGTAAGGGGAGGGAGGTGGAAAGCGAAAATGTTGAAAATTTTGAGTGATTTTTTTATGGCTTTCGTAAAAGATACAAAGTTTAAATTTTGCACGTCGACATATCTATTTAATGTACACAGAAAAAAAATAATAATTTGTTCCAAAATTGTTATGCACCGAAGTGGAGGTCTAACGTGCACAAAGTATTTCATGTGCAATGAAAAAAACACATAAACTGAAAATTTTTGAATGAAATTTTTAGGTAGAAACTGGAAAATTTGCGAAAGGCATTTAAAAAAAATCTTTAAGAGTTTGAAATATTAACTGGTTGAATATCCTTAAAACTTCTACCCCCTACCATACAAAATTATTTTTTCGACCATCTTTAAGAAATCAATTATCACCTAACTATTAAATGCTATCAATTTGAAATTTTGCAGAAGAACTTAAGAAAATAGTTGAAATAAAATTACGTTAAAAGTTTTGAGATCGCACTTGCCCTTCTACCCCCTCCCACACAAAAGTATGATTTCGACCAATTTCATTAAATCAACTATTAACTAACGAAATAAAAGCTACAAACTTGAAATTTTGTACAAGCACCTTACAAAAGAAACGAAATAAAACTACATCACAAATTTCACGATTCCTCTACCTCCTCTACCCCCTCCCATACAAATGTTTGGTTTCGTGAATTTAAAATACACCGAATCCAATGAAAATTCTATGCAACTTCGTCTATGAAACTGACATTCTATACAAAGAATATTGGATTTGGTTCAAGCAATCAATTAAAAAACTATTAACATCCACCCACCCTTATTATCACCCTCCCCCCTCCCTTCATAAAAACTCAAACTTGTATAAATGAAGGAATGAAATATGGAGCGTTTCCGGAAAGTGTTAAATTGAGAACTGCCCTGCTCAAAAAGCTCCTTTCACTTAGTCTTCCCTAACCACTCTAAGCTGCATATTGACTTTCTACGCATGCGCATTTTGTCCCAAAAATAATAAAGTTTCGCCCGACTTGTTGGCAGTTTATTTGTTATGACTCCAACGTGTTGTTGTTGGATTGACTTACATGGCTTTCTACTTTAGAGGGCTTTGACGGGGCACATATTTATTGATTCACAAATTATTATTAAATTAGCGGGAAACGATAAAATCACGCCCAGAGTGATTCATAGCTCGACCGAAAAATCAAAATTCAGTACTGTTTGTTTTCACTGGCAACAAATGGCCAAACTCTACTTAAGGGATACCACAAAATTTTTTTTCGCCTGTTCCGTATACTGCTGACGGGATATCTAAATCGCACACGCTACTAGTTAATTTATTCTCAATGAAATTCAACGAACGCCTACCATTGTTCTTATCATTGTTGTGAAAAATCTGTCTTGTGTAGAACAATTGTGCTTAAATAATTCAGAGTAATAAATTCCATTGTGATGCGGTATTGCAGTACGATAAAAAACCTAACTTCAATTTTTTATCTCAACCGACACACAGAGAAAATAATTTACAATCAAAAACCACTCACCCCATTTTCATGCTTGTAACTCAAAATGGGAAAACGTCCACCATCTCGGAAGGCAGCCGACTGTGCGATCTGTTCGTCCGTGATCGACTTCGGGACAATTAAGACCGCTCCATACGATGCACAAACGCTGAAGCTCTTGTTTACATTCGACACTCGCCACTCATCGCTGGCCAGTAATTTAGAGAATTCCGATTCTGGACTGAAGACCAAAACGTTTGTGAATAAATCGCGATAAAGGATCATATTTCATATACCTGAATATCGTAAAACCATCCTCGAGAATAGAGTACATAGGCCGATAAAAAAACGGATAGAACTGATCGATCCCTTCGAGCGCGTAAAGCTGCTCAATGGAACTCGCCACGTTCACGAATTCCCTTGGGGCACGAATCTCCAGAGCAATCACCCGCAAGTCCTTGCACTTGAGAATAATCGAACCGCCCGTAAGCACATTGTTCTCGACGGTGGGCTTTCGATCGATGGAATCGATATTTTTGTGAAGTAACTAAAATTTGAAGGAAACAGACACGTTATCTGCCAGCAGGCAGTTGGTTGCTCTGCGTATTTTAAGGCCATACGTACCCAAAGCTCTTGAGTTCCCTCCTGCCGAGCACTCAGGATGAGGTGGTGCCCCGTTATGCATAACGTTCCTTCAACAGTCGTCTTAAGCGGTCCGCGCAGGATTACATTGTCCAGCTTAGGTGTTAGAATCAGCTCGGCAAATTCCATGGCACTGACTGCTGCAATACGCTTGTATTTCTTTCTATCTCAGGGCGAGCGTAGCATGTTTTCAAACAAGCTAATTAGATCTTTGCCCATTGGAGAAGTCTAGTCTGGCAAAATGATTAACAATCGGTTAACTTTGACGGCTGGTGGAGCAGCCAATAATTGACGTTTAACTGATTTTTTCTCCGGCTGGCATCCGAAGTGTTTGGTTAAGTGGATGGCGTGTTTATGTCGCGCTAAATATTAAGAATGCTTCCAAATGTCTTTTGGCGGGCAATAAGGATACTCGTTATATTTTCGAATTTCATAATATGCTTTTCCGCTAAATTTGGGAAAGTTCATACCTGTTTCCAGGATATCACAAGCACAATATATATAATAAATCGTCTCACGATATATTACATACTCCTCTACATATATTAAACATCAAAATCAAGTATTATAGATCACCCTGTCCCATAACCATAACCCATCCGACAGATTATGTGCTAGCGCTATGACATTTGACCTCGCAACAATAACAATTACATGAAAGGATCAGATTACGAGCTGGGTTGTAGAACTCTAAAACCTCTAAGCCCGGTAACCGATCAACTGTCAAGTATATATAATTTTCTGACCCAGCGCCGACCTGAGATTCTCCGGACATGTCACTGTGATAAAAAGGCAGTGAATTTGTCGCTGTTGTGGTTTTGCAATTAGGTGTCAACAACTTTTGATTTAGAGAAATTTTTCAGATTTTACATGCCGACAAGGGCAACATTTGAAAGTGGCACCCTTATATGATGTACAGATGATTCAAAAACCAACGATGTCGTCATCGAGTAATGCTGGAAACAGTCTGAGAAAAGAATCTTCCATATTTCAAGCCAAAGTTTATGCTATCACAAGGTGCGAATGTGCACACTTGGCGAGGGGTACACTTAGTGGATGTTTATTCTCTCCGATAGCTAAGCCACCCTCTCTTTGAATGTAATCAAATCAAAATTGATAAGCGAATTACTCCGATTAGTTCAAGAACTCTTAAGGATACCAAGGAGGTTGACATCCTGGTTAAGATAGGCGCCTACACCAAGATGATAGACTTTTTTTTATAATTTGAGGAACTCGTGAGAGCACTGCGACCTTCCCGGCCTATTGTGATTTTATGGCCCCTTTACCCTACTATAACTCTATAGCTTTGGCCAAGTATCTATAGCTTTGGCTAAGTATCGTTAAGGGAGCCATGCTAGCTAGTTCCTCGGTAGAAAGGAAACCTTTTCCGAGAAGAGTGTGTCTTTTCCTTGCTGCTGCTTCACAGTGACATGTAATGTGCTCTGTCGTTTCTAAGTCTTCGAGACAGAGGCGGCAGATGTCGGTTTAAGCTAAGTCCATATTTTTGAGGTGGTGGTTTACTCTACTGTGCCCCGACATTAGGCGGGTTAGAGTACTAATATCACTCTTGCTGCATTTTAGAATATCCTCCCTGTTTATTGAATGCTAGGGCTTTGAGAACCGCCTGACTATCCGATAGGATATAAATAGATTTGCTGCGATGAGCTCTCCTTGTATTCTCTTGGATGCATAGCTAAATTGCAATTAATTTAGCCCGGAAGATTGTGGCTTCTTTGCCGAGTGGTTTTGAAACCAAGAATTTAGGACCTTTAACTCCGGCTCCAGTCCCCTCAGAGACGCACGAGCCATCTGTATACTAGATGGTTGATTCCTCTTCCATTTCAGATAGCATGGATTGCCAGTCCTTGCGTTCTCTGATTATAACTTTGAAGGTGGTTTCAAAGTTGAATTTTGTCGGCATAGCGTCCGATAGTGTGGAGGTTAGAGCTTCTATTTTTGGGTCTCTAAAATCCCCTGGTTTGTAATTCTCTCTGTACGTAACACCACTTTGGTAGCCTCCTTTTTTATTTGGAGATGTATCGCAGGGATGCTTAGGAACATTTCATTTTTTGTAGCGTAAGCTGTGCTTTTTGTTGTAAAATTCTAGTCCACCATATCGTTGATCCGTATGTGACTATTGGGGGGATGATTGTTCTGTAGCACCAGTAGATCATCTTGGGCTGTAATCCAAAAGCCTTTAGTACTTTGGCATGAGTCCATTCTATATGTTTGTTCCAGTTGAGTTTGCTATCTAGTATAACACCTATATATTTTACCTCATCTTGAAAAGGGTATTGGTGTTTCATTTATTAAAGAAGGTTTGAGGAGGATTTTCCTTCTATTTGTAAATGGTACTATCTCAGTCTTACTTGGATTGATGTTCAACTTCATAGACAGACATCAGTTCATTACCAGTACCTCTAAGGCAGATTGAATCCTTTCCGATATTATTAAATCATATTTGCCTCTAATGATAATGACGAGGTCATCGGCATACCCTATTGCCTCGTATCCTTATTCTATTAGACGGTCCAGCAGCTCATCTACTACAATTGACCAAAGAAGTGGAGATACTACTCCTCCTTGGGGACAGACCCTAAAGGTCTGTGCAGTCAATGTGCTATCACCTAGATACGTGGTTGTCATTCGGCTCTTTGGCATGGTGTGTATCCATTTTATCGTGGCCGTTTTCAAACCTTTTTTCCTAGCTGACGCTATTTTGGCTTCATGGGGAGTATTCTCAAATGCTCCTTCTATATTTAGGAATGCGCAAAGGGCGATTTATTTATAGTCTTTTGCCTTTTCGATTTGTTTTACCAATCCATGAAGGGCTGACTCGGTTGATTTGCCTTTTTGGTAGGCATGTTGATTATTATTAAGACAGACCTTGTTAGACCCTGTTCTTATGTGAATGTGCAATAACTTCTCCATCGTTTTGACGAGGAATGAAGTAAGGCTTATAGGGCGATATGACTTAGCCTGATCAATAGAACGATTTCCTGCCTTCGGTACAAATACCACCCTCGCTTTCCTCCAAATTTTTGGGATGTATCCCCAACCAGCTTTATATGGCTTTAAGGATCCTTATCATTATTATTAGGATTTCTAACCCTTCCTAATCTGCAGTAATGCGGGGAATATTCTATCTACTCCGGCTGATTTCTAGGGCTTAAATGTGTTGATCGCCCATCTGATCTTTTTCAGAGTGAAGATTTTAACAGCAATACTTTTGCTGAACGGAGTTTGACGATACGTCCTTTTCTCTACCTCTAAATCTGCATTGTTGTTAATTATTTTGCAGCTTGGGAAATGTGTTGCCAATAACACTTCAAGAGTTTCCATGCTGCTTTTAGTTGAGGACCCATCTGGTCTCTCTAATAGCTTGATATCTATCGGGGTGTCTTTTTGCTAACACCTTTTGGAGCCTCGAGACCGTTAGAAGATCAACTATCTCTTCACAAAATCTTCTCCATGACTCTCTTTAGAAGTTTTTTATATTCAGTAACGGACTCTCTGTATTCGTCCCAGTTCCCACAGGTTTTTGCTCTATTGAACAATTTCCTAATTTGTTTCCGTTTCGCCGCTAGTTCCTCGTTCCACAAGGTGTTCGTATGGTCCTTTTATTCTGTAGAACAGGATAACTTTGTTCATAATCATTGATAATATTGTTTACGAGTTTATTCGTGATTTTATCAATGCAGTCTGGTATGCTTATTGATTCCTCTTCGATACCTAGTTTGTACTCTAGGACTGACTGGTACAGATTCCATCATCATCATCATCAATGGCGCGACAGCCCAAATCGGGCCCTGGCCTCCTGAAGTCGTCGCCTCCAGTCGTCTCGATCTAAAGACCGCGTCCTCCAGCTGCTAATTTTTAAGATGGCTTTGCTGTCTTCATCAGCCGAGTCTTCCCATCGCTTGCGTGGTTTGCCTACAGGCCGGTTACCACTCGCTTTGCCTTTAAGAGCACGTTTGGGGATTCTTCTGTCTTCCATTCGCTCTACATGGCCAGACCACTGCAGTTTACGTAACTTGATGAACGTTGAAGCTTCTGGCTCGTTGTATCTTATTCGCCATTCCGTTCCTTCCTTCACAGGTCCCAAAATTCTTCGGAGGACCTTTCTTTCGAATGCGTTAACTGCTTTTTCGGAAGTGCCATAACAGAGCACAGGTCGTATAATAATTTTATAAATCCGCAGCTTATTGTTCCTGTGCACTTTCTTGGATTTCATTATTGGAAGTACCGAATAATACGTCTTATTTGCAAGTATTATCCGTTGTTTGATTTCGTCTGTTTCATTACCGTCCTTTGCTAGATTAGCCCCAAGATATATGAAGTTGTCCACACTCTCCAAATTATATTCCGCAATTGTTATATTTGCGTTCTCCTTCTTGTTTGCGTCATTACTTTTGTTTTGCTTTCATTAATGCGCAACCCGACTTTTTTTGCGGCGGAGTCAAGATTGACAAATACCTCCTTAGCACTAGGCAAGGATCTTGCTAGAATGTTAATGTCGTCAGCGTATGCTACTAGTTGGGTGGACTTGAATAGTAGTGTCCCGTTGATGTCGACTGGGATTTTTCGGACGACATACTCTAGTGCCGAGTTACAAAGCATGGAAGCTAGACCATCTCCCTGCTTTAAACCACATTCCGTTCGAAAGCTGGTTGTGGAATCGGTTTGTATTCTCACTTGAGACTCAGTGTTCGTCAAATGACGTTTTAATATCAAAACAGATATGCCTGTGATCTGACAATGAAGCTTCTTTTGATACGTGCCGATTTTCGCACTTGTCAACCAGGCAGGGGCTTGTTATGGTTAGGTGAAATTGTTCCTGCCTAGCTGAATTTATGAATGTCGGTGTGTTGCCTTTATTTATTATATCTAGATTATTAGTAGTAAGGTACTCTAAAAGTGACTCACCTCTTTTGTTGATATTACTACTTCCCCACATAGCGTGGTGCGCGTTAGCGTTGCAGCTCAGAATGTTTTGTATTTTGTGGATTCTGCTGTATTCCACAAGCTCCATGACTGCTTGAGGTGGAGCATCTAGCTCCTCACCAGGAAAGTAGGCCGAGGTAAGTATCACCTCTTGAACCCCTCCTATCTTTGGTATTTTCACCAGTACCGGTACTAAATCTGTTCGGATGAAATGAGGCATATTCAGGTAATTAGTTTCTGGTGATATTAGAATCGCAGGTCTTGGCCTTCTTTTATCGAAAATTAACTTACCCATTTTTTGAGGAATATCAATAATTTTTCCCTTCGCGGCTCTTGGTTCCTGTATTAGGGCTATACGGAATTCCTCTTTTGCGAATCTCCATGTTATTGTATCCATGACCGCTGCTGCACGTTGGAGATTCGCTTGAATAACTCTAAGTATATTTAGAGTTAACTCCATCTAAATTGAGCTGACGCTTGCCGCGTTTGACCTCTTTGACCTTTGGGCGGAGAGTTACGCTTGAAAATTTATAGCAGACTCTGTGCCCTTTTAATTTAAGCTTCTCCTTCGATTGGCCGTCGATGGAGAAGTTTATAATTGTGTTTGTGCCCTCTACTCTCCTGCTAAGCACCTTCCATTTTGAAGCGCACAAACCAGCATCAATGAGGGTAGCTATGTCCTCTGACGAGTCTGTCTCGAGAGGAAAACATCCCGTGATAATTTCTAATCGCGGGATGTTCTCCTCCCGGACTGCCTTGATGTTCGTGGACTCATCCGGCTTGATGCTCCCTGCTGTTTTTTTCAGCCATGCTGCTCATCAAGGCAAACGATCAGCTTCCATCCCGCCTTAAGGCTGAGTCCACCAAATTGTGGATTTATCCCCTCTTTTTCCGCTTAAGATATCTCTACCAAGATCAATTTTTGCATTGCAGCTAGCTGGCCCGATGTAAGAATCTTGTGATGTTCGGTATAATATAATAATACCGATTCTGATCCCCTTAGCCGTGTCTCTGTAGCTAGTACCCGACGTGGAGGGCTAAGTCTCTTCTGCAGGTCTATGCACGATGCTTTTACTTAAGGTCTTAGGCCTTTTGTTATCACTTCCTACAGATGGCGGTGTTGTAGATGAGGTTTTGCCTCTTTTCATTGCCTTATTCTGCGCTGGTAATAACGTCTTTTGCGTTGGCTGGCAAGCAAGATCGTACGCTTCGTTAGCTGTTTTGCCTTGGTTACGTGGGTACGTATACCGTCTTCTGGCAGCCTCGCTTAGCCTTTTTTTATTTTCTTTGAGAGTTAACTGTTTCAGCTCTGCTGATAAAAGTTGCTCATCTACTAAAGGCTCACCGGGGGGTTTTTTATCCGTTTTAATTGGCGGTCATTTGTACTTTATCATGGCCGGAGGATTGTCCTCTGCAGTCACTTCACGTATATTTTGTGGAGGGCTTGTTATTTTGGGTCGCATCTACCCTTTTGGTTACACTTGTTACACTACTTTTCATTTGATTCCTACGAGTAGCGCGAGAAAATAGAGTCACCCCTGGCATAGCTCCACATTACCAGGTGAATGCTAATTGAAACTGGTGGGTGCCTGGTTTCCAGAGTTCGCATATTACCAGTTAGATGCCCACTAACCATGTATCCTTGGCATATGCTAGTTCACTGTAGATTTAGGGATTTTTATTTCCAAGGTTTACTCCTCTAGCGTCGTACTTTAAATTGATGAATCATTAATATATCATTAACAAATTCTTTATCGAATTATTCCAGCAAACAAAATAATTCGTTACAGAATCGTTAATGCATTATATTAACGAGCGATTTTATTGTTAACGAGCGTTTTTAACGATACATTAATGACTCATTAAGCGGACTAAATAGACCTTCGGTAATGAATTACTTTTAACGATTCATTAATGAATTGTAAAACGCTTACAAGAAACGAGTATATAAGCAAGCATATAATCGTTATAAATGAATCATTCATTAATGATTATTATTCTAATTCATTAACGGACATCGCTCAAGATTCGTAAACGATATTGTTTATGAAAAATTAACGATTTATTAATGAACTGGAGTTTTTAAGCCAAACAAGAGAATATCGCAGATGCTTTTTCTATTTCTGTTCTCACTCGAGTACGGTCCTCTGCAAACTAAATCTCATCAAATAAATTCAGGCACTGTCAATGCGTATGGTAAAACTGGCTTTTTTTTAAGTGACACCTTAACTAGAGGGGTTGCCCTTTTGTACTGAAGCACAGCTGCGGTGAGGGGGAAGGATATTGGTTTTTGAGAATTAAGGGGATAGAGACGAAAGTGGCTATGAATATTTCTTTTGAATTTGTTGAATGTTGTAGTCATGCGGGAATACTGAGACGGCCAGCAAGTTACATATTCGAATAGTCCGGTTTAAAAACGAATCACGAAATTTGACAGTGCGACCGAAAATAGGGTTGAGAGAATACTTAAGAGCGATTGGATACTATCCAGATAGGAGAGAGAAGTTTTTGCAACTCCCTTGTATATAGGTATAATAAGACCGAAGTCGTGTGACCCTTATTGTTTATACTTATTGGTTTGCCTAAGATCATCACGCAGCTTGTTTGTCGTGTGTGGCTCGTTTTAGGATCTTTATTTGCGAGCGCTCGTTACATTGTTGGCTGGGATTTTGTTTGCTAGGCACTTGCAAGACACGCGAAAAACGCACTCACAGAGTTTTGCTCGTCTCATAATACCGAAAACTTACTCACTTGGTCGTTTCGACTCTCATAATAGGTCTGTTAAATAGGCACTGAGTTCCAAATTCAAAGTTGATCGATCGTAGCAAAACATCTCCAAATAATCTCTGATTTCTAACACGTCGGGTTGCTCGAGTTCACACCTAAAAAATTTAGGAATTCAAA
Source organism: Chorisops tibialis (assembly GCA_963669355.1). Lineage (NCBI taxonomy): Eukaryota > Metazoa > Arthropoda > Insecta > Diptera > Stratiomyidae > Chorisops > Chorisops tibialis. The sequence goes on from OY770263.1 coordinate 215,560,372, forward strand.
TCTATCTCAGTACAATAAAAATTCAATTCTTATTTCAAGTTTTTCTTAAATTATATTCACTAGGTAAGTTAATAAAAATTACAGTACAAAAAATATATATATTTAGATTGTATATATAAATCTTAATTCGAATATAAATAATTAAATGTATAAAAACTTAATGGGAAAAATAAAAGTTATTTACAATGAAAAAAAAAAAAACTTAAAAATATACTCGTTATAAAAAAATGTACACGAAAATTTATATAATATGTTTATATAAAAAAAACAAAGTTTTCATTTCAGTTTTCTATCAAATACACTTATAATCTAATTAGTTGAATTGAAATTAATTTATTATTTACTCATTTCATTATTTATCCTTTAAATTTTATGATTACAACAAATTATTGCTAAGGCATATTAACAATATGTTTTTCCATTTGTTAGTTTTTCATTATTCTTTATTTTCATTAAATTACACTTACTAATGCTTAAAATTATTTAAATAATAATTATTATATAATTATGTAGAATAAAATACAAACATGTTTTATTTACGCTTAATCGATACACTTAAATTAGCGAAAATACAAAACAAAAAATTAATTGGTGTTTTTGAAGAATGTACAATTATAAACTAAGGATTAAATTGAAATCTTTTTACATCTATATTGTTGCAAATAGGGTTTTTTAAAGGAAACAATAAAAACGATGGGAAGGATTTTATTCGAGCTGAAGAATATAACAATAATGGCATGTTAATTTTATAAATAAATTTATTGATTTCCGATTCGGTGCCTATTGCTCGCGATCAACAATAAAACTGTTAAGCTGTTCAGTAATTTAAAAGAAATTCACAGAATTTTACTGCATTTTAAATGATGGATCGAATTATTGCTTTCCGTTTATGTTTATGAACGTTTTATTTAAAAAAAATTTAAAGTATATACTGCAAGAATTTGGAAGACGACATTTCGAGTTAATTTTATTCATTTTAAATACTAATTCTAAGTAATTGTTTCTTCAATTATTTTCACGTCCTGCAAAAAATAAATGGATTTTCTATTGTTTCGGAATGGATTTGATTTAATACATTTAACGTTATTTAATTGGACCAAAGTTTTGAGTTCATTCAAAAAAAAAAAAAAAAAAACAAAAAAATGTACAATATAATAAATAATAATTTAAATATTTATTATTCGGTGATTGTCTTTATCAGTCATAAACTATCAAACCGAAGCAATAATCCGTTAAATTCTGTGTAATTGTCAAACAAAAACATAAAAAAAAATATTGCGAATATTATTGGTTTATAAGTTTAAATAAATAAATAATTTTATATTAACAAATTGTTTGTTGTGTTTTATTTTCAAAGAGATAATAATTAATCCCCATTTTGAGATTAGACACTAAAACAGAAATAAAATTGATTTTAACAAAAATAAAAAGTAAAGTTAATAAAAAAAGAAACAAAAAAATAAAATGGAATGTAATTGACTTTGTTTTTTTTTATAGTACACAATATTCTTGTAGTATAAAGAATTTCAAATGAATGAAAGTAATGAAAGTTGAAATAAATAGAAATTATTTGAGAAATATAAAATAGAGAGAATTAATCAACAAACAACAATTAATAGTTAAACAAAAAAGAAAAGTTGCCTCTACGATATTGTTTAAAAATTTCTTTTTTTTATGAATATTATAAAATTAACTCAAACAAAACTTTATTAGCCATTTCATATTTCTATTCTTCTCTTTTTTAATATTCTTGTTGTTTAATTTTACTGTGATTAGCAGTAGATTTAACTGTATGTTAAACCATCATCGGTTCATTTCTTCTATGTAGAAAAATCATAAATTTGATGTTGTAACTGAAGTTGTTGCTGGTGCTGTTGTTGTTGTTGGTGCTGCTGCTGCAGTTGTACAGGTAATCCATTTCTCATCACATGCAAATAATTATCTTCACCAATAGGTGCTACACGACTTCCGTACTTCGTTTCGAGATGCAATTGTTGCTTATGCATACGATGCACTTCTTCCAATTCGTAAGCAACTTCGGTCAATTGACGAATCGTCTTACGGGAGACGTTGATGCATTCGAAATTATTTGTATGGCAGGAATTCTGATCCGTGAAACCCTCTAACGATAGTTTATGATTCATAATCAGGGTATGAAGACGTTGTAAGTCGCGCGCAGGATCAAGGGCAGTTGCTAATTCCATTTGGAATGGTTTGTTTGATACTTGACGACATCCGGATGCATTCTCGTCGGTACGACCACAACAGCTCCACATATTATTTATGAAAGCGCATGGATGAAAACATTCTAGCCTAGCTGCATTACTTTGACATATTTTACTGAGCAAGTCCACCCATTCTTTCTCTTCGACACAGTTAGTTGTTTGTACGTAGAGCACTCGATCTTTTCGTATAATCTGAAAATGAATAATGCGGTTGTTAATTCAAATTAAAAACATATGCTTTTATTTAAATGTTAAGTTGGACAAATGGTTGTGTGCAGGTTTAGTCTAGATATTTCTCAATACTAAGAAATGGACCCATCTTCTAGTAACGCCAGCAATATAGTTAAAAAATGCGAAGCCACCGGTATTTTTGTGAGATATTGTTGCATAAGGTGGTAGACCTGACAAGATTTCAATACTTATTAATAGCGATGGGTAAAATAGTTCCTTTTCGTGAATTAGTACAATAGTTCTAACTCACTAAAAGATATTGTTCTTTAATTTAGTTCATTTAGTTTACAGCCGAAACTACGAAATTCGGTTTTCGCAGATATTGCGAGTGAAAATTAAGCAAGTGAAAGGGAAAAATCATATTCTACTCTATTCGAGCGGCCGTTCGTGAGATATATTCAAAAATACAGCAATTACATGCAGATATCTCGAATTCAAAATATAGAGGACGTCCCATTAAGATCGCCTATTTTGAATTTAGCCCCATTTTTTTGTGTCGGTTGTGCAACATTTGTCGGATATTCTGGTCCATATATAACCTAACTCCGCCATAGGCGGTCCCAAGCCCGGTTGAGAAAGGAGGAGGGGAGGATTATTGTAACCGGAATGGCTATAACCGACTAGCGTCTCCGGAAGTAAGAGGGGTAAACATGATGAAAAACCCTGTGTGCTCAGACTTGCAGTTTAGTTGTGAAAACTCAGACACGCAAGAAGAAGAAAAAGATCCGAATCGGAGATTGGCGTATACACAGAAGAAGGATATTAAGATGGAGACCAGTAAAATCTTAATTATGGCATACTGGACAATGAATATATACAAGATAGCATTGGGCTGGTGACTGTGTTATTCTGTTACCTCAGTAAGCAGGAGTGACATCCTGCAGAAATGGCTTTCAGGCTAATACCACAGCTGCCTCCGTCCCGTTAAAACCCTGGCAGGCCTGAAAGTACGCTCGAAGTTCATCATCATTAAGTTGGTAGTGTAGGCTCAGATGTAACATTCCTGACTAACGCCCAGAACCCAGAAAATAGGACACCATTTGCAAGAAGTGCGCGAATAATTCGATCCCCGGAGAAATTGATGAGCAAAGACCAACGCAGTAATTGCCTTCATGTCCTGATGGAAGAATTTCCCCAGCGATAGCAATTGGTGAAGAGGAAGACCGTAAATTTGATGCTCTTGATAGGCTGGGTGAGAAAATCAAGGAGTTGATCGAAATGATGGGTGGTGGAAGGCGAACGATCCATCAACCTATGAGAGACGCGGTGAGTGCAATCGTGGCTATGCATAAACGCGCTACAAAGGACATACGTCGTCAAACGGAGACAGGGAAGTTTGATAAAAGCGCCCAAAAGGACATACGTCCACAATCAGAGGCAGGGAAGACCGATAAAAGTGCTCAAACCTCACCAACATTAGAGTGCATCTATAATGATCGACAACAAAAAAAGGGAGATAAAGGGCACCTGAAACGAGCCACCCCAACAAAAAAACCGAGAAAGGAAAACGCGCTCGCAGATACTCGTAACATACAACAACATGAAGTATCAACAAAGAAACTTAAGGAAAAGGAGCCTAAAGAAATAGGATGGACGAGAGTTATGAAAAAAAAGATAAATAGGCGAGATAAACGTCAAAGTATAAAATCCAAACCTAAAGCGGTTAGACCTGATGCAATAGTCATCACCGAAACAGGAGAGTTTTCATACAGTGACATCCTACGATTGGTGAAAGGACATGAAGCATTGAATAAATATAGTGAAAATGTGTCAAAAATAAGGAAGACGGCAAAAGGACAAATGCTGTTGGAACTTAATAAGCAACGAAGTGAAGGCTCAGAGGAGTTCAAGAAGGAAATAGAAAAGGTCTTGCGACTAAAGCTGAAATTAAAGTTCTTACGCAAGAGACTCAACTACAACTGAAAGATTTAAATGAAATTACGACAAAGGAAGATATCGTAGATGCTATACGCATGCAGATAGAGGGGCTAAGTTCCTTCAACCCTTCTTGGATTAAGTCAGTTAGGAAGGCTTATGCTGGAACACAGACAGCTGTGATTAGGACGCCGACAGAAACTGCGAATAAACTTATCGATAAAGGTAAAATTAAAGTAGGATAGTCGTCTGCCGACTTAGAGAAACGGTGAATGTAACGCGGTGTTACAGGTGCCTATCCTTCTGCCATTTAGCAAAAGCATGCAAAAGCACCGAAGATCGCAGTGCAAGATGCATGAAATGCGGTGAAGCAGGCCATTTTGCGAGAGATTGCAATAGCCTACCATGCTGCATGCTATGCAAGAGCAACGGAAGTGCCGACTCTAACCATCCTACAAGTCGAACATGTCCCGCATATCTAGAAGCACGCAAAATTAAAAAAACATAAAAATAGTTCAGATTAAACTTAATCACTGTGAAGCGGCTCAGGATCTATTAAAGCAGAGAATATACGAAGGGAAATTTGACGTAGCGATCATTAGTGAACAATATCGAAACTTAGGAGATTTAGGATGGATCTCAGACAGAACACAAAAGGCAGCAATCTGGGCCTGTGGAGACAAGACTTTCCAAGCCACACACTGATAACCAGTACTACGTAAGAGCAAAGATTGGCGGAATAAATATATATAGCTGCTATATACCACCGAGTGTTGGCAACGATGAATATGAAAGGATTCGCGATGGACTCACGATCGATGCTAAATCAACAAGCCCAAATATCATTGCTGGTGACTTCAACGCATGGGCCACGGAATGGAGAAGCAAACGCACGAATGGAAGAGGAAATATGCTACTCAAAGCCTTTGCGTCGCTTGACGTCATCGTTTTAAATAGTGGGCGCAAAAACACATTCGAAAAAAACGGAAGAGGCTCCGTAATAGATATTACATTTGCAAGCAGAACATTAATCCAGCACACAGAATGGCGGTTAAGTGATGCATACACGCATAGCGACCATCAGGCAATAATAGTGACAATTGATTCTGGTAGAAGAAATCGTCAAAAGCGCCAGCATGCGAAAGCGCAGACAAAAGGATGGAAAGATAATATACTAGATGACGAAATCTTCAAGATGGTACTGAATGCCGAACATGACCCGCAACAAGGTATAGAAAATCATGCTCAAAGTGTAGTAAACGAACTGAGTAAAGCCTGTGACGCGGCAATGTTGAGAAGAAAAGCTCACAACGTACGGAAACCAAACTACTGGTGGAACGATAACATTGCTCGGCTACGCACTAGATGCCACAAAGCTAGACGACAGCTGCAGCGGAAAAGAACAACCGTGAATAGTAGTACTCTAAACGATATATACAAAGATGCCAGGTCAGACCTTAAAAAGGCAATTAGGCAAAGTAAACAAGAATGTTTCAAAGAGCTTTGTAACAATATGAACGGTAACTTATGGGATGGAGCATATAGGGTAGTGATGTCGAAACTGAAGGGACCAAGGGGACAAGCACCAACGTGTCCTATACTTATGGAGAAAGTGGTCGAATCGCTATTCCCGAAACGCTCCGATAGTAATGCTCCGGCAATAATAGAAAGCTCCACTGAAGTGAATAACGAACCAGCGGTGGTGACTGCGGAGGAGGTACTCCAAGCAGCTAAGCGGCTTGAGAACAATAAATCACCCGGATTAGATGGCATTCCAAATAGAGCGCTTAAACTAGCTATAAAGCTCAATGCAGACGTCTACGCAGAAATGTACACGAAATGCCTAAAGGATGGTATTTTTCCCAAAATATGGAAACGCCAACGTTTAGTTCTACTCCCGAAACCAAATAAACCACCCGGAGAGCCGAGTTTGTACAGGCCGCTGTGCATGCTTGACTCACTGGGGAAACTGCTGGAACGGTTAATTTTTAACAGATTAGAACAACATCTACAAGAGAATGAAAACATTTCAGAAAATTAATATGGATTCCGCAGAGGGCGCTCTACAGTCGACGCAATAAAAAAAGTGATAGACATTGCTGAAAAAGCCATTGAAGGCAGTAGATAGAAGAATGATTCTAAAGAATACTGCGCTATAATAACACTAGACGTCAAAAATGCATTCAAATCGGTGACGTGGCCTCACATAATTAATGCTCTACTAAAATTGGTAACTCTACCATACCTCCTACGAATGGTCAGTAGCTATCTCGCAGATAGAGTATTACTATATGACACCGAAGAAGGAGTGAAGAAGTATAGCATAACATGTGGAGTCCCACAGGGCTCAGTACTAGGACCCGTGTTATGGAATATACAATATGATGGCATCTTACGACTTCCAGTACCAAGAGGTGTACAAATAATTGGCTACGCGGATGATATAGCAATCACTATGGTAGCAAAAGACTTACAGAGCATCAAGAACGTAAGCACCAACGTGATTTCTGACATTAAGAACTGGCTTAGAGCATCTAATCTAGAGCTAGCTGCCCAAAGAACAGAAGTAGTTCTTATTACAAGCAGAAAACAAAAAGAGCATATAACATTAAATATAGATGGACTTGAAATCGTATCCCAACCCTCCATTAAATACTTGGGTTTTATGATTGACGCAAGATTATCCTTCAAGACGAACATCGAGACAGTCTGCGCAAAAGCAGGACGAGTGAACTCCGCCCTATGCAGAACAATGGCGAAAATTGGAGGACCAAGCCACAACAGGAGGATACTTCTTTCAAGAGTGACGCGAAGTATCATAATGTATGCTGCACCGATATGGAGCGAAGCACTACGATACAAATCTTACACGAATATTTAAAAAAAAAGCCCCATAGAGTAAGTGCATTAAGGGTATGCAGTGGATTTCGCACAATATCATATGACGCCGCGAATGTCATAGCTGGTTTACTCCCGCCAGACATACTAACTGCTGAAGCACAACGATTGTATCACAAAAAGAATACGATAAATCGATGCTTAACAGTGGAATAGAAAAAAGAAGAGCAACGGATAAGTACCAATGCCTGGCAACTGCAATGGAACACGGTAAACAAAGGCCGCTGGACGTATAGACTCATAAGAGACGTAGATAAGTGGGTCGGACGGAAGCATGGAGAAGTAGATTACCACATGACCCAATATCTGTCAGGGCATGGCTGTTATAGAAGCTATTTGCACAAATATGGCCATAATTCCTCTGCGTCATGTCCAAATTGTACAGATGCAATAGAAAATGCAGAGCATGTATTTTTTCACTGCCCAGTCTACGAAATGGACAGAAGGAGAGTCGAGGACATCGTTGGCGTAAATATTAACCCCGACAACAGATTTCCACATATGCTGAGCAGCAGCGAAACCTGGAATGCGGTGACTCAGATGTGAAAGTTCTCACCATCTGAAATAGAAGTGTCTACAACAGCTAGAACAGTTGGTAGTTGAATAAGATAGGCAGTGACATATAGAGGGTGACATAAGACACTTTGACAGTAAATTGACGTTTGAGCTTTATACTGCTTCCTCCTCCTAACGAAATACTTGACGGTTGTCCCGGGGAGTAGTGGGTTAGGCGAGGGGTTTTTAGCGGGTTCAAGTCCCGCACTTTAAGGTTTTCGATGCTTTTCCCCGCATTAAAAAATAAATATATAACCTCCATGTCTACACTCTTTATTAAAATAAAAACATAAGAGCTTTTCAAATAAACAATATAAAGATAGACGGACTTAATGGGACACCCTTTATAAGAAATAACTATACCCAACTCGATCCGATTAACAGTTCTCGGTACGTCTAAAAAAAATACTGGGAAATTCGATTTTTCTTAGTAAAAAATACGACGAAACAAAAAGTCACGCTCGACTCAATCTGAGCAGTCGTTTTCGAATTATCCGCAAACAATGCAAAATTAATTTTTTTTACATATTTGATCCAATAAAAATATCGCACTTGACTTGATCCAAGATATCTAAAAAAAAACAATATTCGCTTTTTACATACAGTGACAGACGGAAGTCTACGGCAGCACCTTACATTGAGGTTCTGGTTAATTGGAAGTTTTAATCAAAAATCCATTGATGCAAATTTTTTTAGCAACGTAAATATATTTATAAAAAATCAAAAACAAAAACTTTTCGTAACAAACTTAAAGAGAAAAAACTGAATGGACAAAAGTCTACGGCAGTCAGTGCTAGCTGACTTATACACAAAACATTTCCAACTAAACCTAACGGTATTTCTTCAAAATTTGTTTATTTGATTTTACTGCCATTCAGTACATGTGCAGCTGCAGCTCTATTATAGGTTTATCGCTAGTTTCGAACTGTAAGGACCGCAAAAGCGAAAAGAAATTTCTAGTGATGTCCGAAATTTGATCTTTCAGAATAAAAAAGAAATCGTGCTCGGAAATTGCGAAATTACTGAAACTAAAACGAAGTTCTGTTTATACCATTATCAAAAATTTTGAAAACAGTGGTTGAAAATAAGCCGCGAATTGGTCGACCGAAAAAACTTTCGCGCAGAGACATTAATTCAATTTTAAAACAAGTGAACAAAAATCCAAAAATAAGTGCTCCATATTTGGCGAAACAAGTAGCTGCGGTAAGGAAAAAGGATGTCCATGCAAGAACAATCTCGAGAGCATTAAATTCTAATGGTTTTCAAAGCAGAACTCCACGTAAAAAACCATTAATATCCGCCAAAAACCGGCTTCTGCGCCTAGAGTTCACCAAGGCCCATGTCAACAAGGACAATGGTTTTTGGAAGCGAGTCCTTTTTACCGATGAGTCGAAATACAACATGTTCGGGTGTGATGGTCGCAGTAAAATATGTAGAAAAAAGAATACGGCTTTCGAGACCAAAAATTTGATTCCTACTGTCAAGCACGGTGGAAGGAGCCATAGCTGCATCTGCGGTCGGTAGATTAGCTTTTGTTGAAACTACTATTAACCGCTATGTTTACAAGAACAACATTTAAGGCCATCAGTTGAGAAGTTGTGCCTTGGAGGGAGTTGGATTTTCCAACAGGACACAACAGGATCCGAAGCACACAGCACTTTTCGTCAAGAACTGGTTGTTGTACTACGCTCCCAGGCAGCTGAATACGCCTCCCCAAAGCCCGGATTTAAGCCCAATAGAACATGTATGGGAGCGTCTGGAGCGGAAAATTCGGAAATCTTGCATAAAAAATAAAAAATTGTTGAAGGAAGCGCTCATTACAGAATGGGAGAAAATTACATCCGCAGAAACTAGTAATTTAGTCGCCTCTATGCCCCGAAGACTGCAAGCAGTAATTGATGCTAAAGGGAGTCCAATCAAGTATTAAGCTGGCAAGTAATGTTAAAAATTCCGATACGCCACTGTATATCTCCAGTCAAAAAAGAGTAAGTAAGATGGAAAAATATCACACCGGACTCAACCCGAGCAACCATTCTCTAGATATTTGAAAGAAACTTGAAAATTAGTTTATTTTGCGGATGCATCGAGTCAAACTGAATTTTGCAGTTTCTTGCGAAATTCTCGTGTCAGAAAAAAAAGGAAAAAGTTTGGACATGACTCGATCCGAGCAGCAGTTTTCGAGGTATCTACAAAAAAAATAATTTCATAGACAGCAATGGTACCGAGAGGTCATAAATCGTTGGAATGACTAGTTCGCCCAATAAACAGTTCAATTCAAACTAAATGCATTCTGTTCTCGCTTACACTACTTCGCGATTGTATTGAGCTGATAGTTCGTTCGTGAACTAAACGTATGGTAATTTTTTTTTTTTACAGAATGACCTGTGTTATAGGCAATTTCGGCCTTTGCAATGCACAAACACAGTCATGGAGGGAAGGAATGGGTTGGGGAAGGGGAGTGAGAACGACCGTAGCGAGTGGAGAAGCTGGTATATTGCTCAGTTGTACTGGCTGCTTACTGAGAAATATTTGCAGATGTTATGGGAGACTGAATGAAAGAAAGCGAACAGAAACCATCTACTGAGTATCTAGGCCTTCTTGAAGTGGAACTGTTTCACTTTTACACCGTTTCCACATTTTATTGCGAATAATTTTTTATCACCAGTAGCAACTGAAAAATTTGCGCTGTCTACCGTACATTAGAGCCGTTAGTGTCCCAGTCTAATTAGTTCGTTCTCTTCGCGAGGCGAGATATGATCGTAATGAGCCTGCGAAAACACAATCGATAGCAGGTGCCCTGCTCCTGTGCAGCGCTCGACCGAGAAGCAAAACATTCACACAACAAGGGGAATGATTCGTACGAAAAGAGCAATATAAAAAGGCGAGCGTTTTTGATGAGCATTCAGTCTGGTATGGAGTCGTCGATGAGCCCGTCGATGATTAAAAAGTGAAAGAGTCAAGTTTGGCAAGCGATAAGCTGTGAGCGAGAAAGTCTCAACTGAAAAGTGTAAAACGATTTAGTTGAATTAAATAAAGTTTTGAGGTTAAATCAAAGTGAGCTTGTTAAACTGCTGGTTTCATTTTTACTTGAAATGCAGCAACCCCTTGCACACTTCAATATAATCCACCGAACGAGGGGAAATATGAAGCTGTTGAAATACGTTTTCCGAATTGCAACAACGGGAACTCGATCGATTCACAACTAAAATAATCAGTATTGCGGGCGAGAACAATATCACAACAAACGCACTATCACGTCTCAACATCGTCAACAAGACAACGACGATTAATATACTGACGAACTGGTTCTTGCACGAAAGGAAGACCAGCAGCTTCAGCTGATTCTCGTAGTACTTATGAAACTTGCGAATCGACGACACCGAAGCACTAGTATTTTGCGAAGTGTTCGCTGAGCAAATCCGACCTACGTTCCAGAATCTTTGAAGAAATGAATGTTTGACGCATGACATGTACTTTCGCATCCAGTGCTCGAGTCATGAGAAATAAGATTAGGTAAAAGTATGGCAGAGGGCATCACGCTATAGGCCCGCAATTGTCGGCCGATGCTCAGAATCGCGCCTTGTGGAAGAGAGTTGTTTCTGTCCTATGCCCCTTTCGGGGGTCTTAACAGAAATTCGATTGATTGATTGGTTCACAAGGTGGCCGGAAGCAGTTCCCTTGAATAGCGTTACTGCTAATGTTATTGCGGAGGTGTTCTTCGCAACGTGAAACGCTCGGTTAGGAGCACCTACCATCTTAACTTCAAACCATGGTGCCGAGTTTAAGACTATTGTTTCAATCTTAAACGCATTTGATAGCGTAAAAATATACGAACCGCAGCTTACCACCCGACAGCAAATAGAATGATTAAGCGATGGCCCCGATCGCTCACAGCTTTGATAATGTGCCACAATAACAAAGAGTGGTTTGACATCCTGCCAACAGTATTGCCAGATTTACGAACAAGCATTAAAGAGGACATCGGCGCAACAACAGCTGAACTTGTTTACGTTCTCTGAACTCCCGGAGAATATTTCTTTAACGAAGACATGCCACCGGATCCAAAAATTTTCGTGAGTTTATGCGATCACGAAAAGCTTTCATATGCAAGGATCTCTAGCTGCTCGCACGTCTCCGTTTGAGTCAATCACGTCAAGAAGCCGTTGTCTTCAACCATCGACAGACAAGGAAAATCGAATAGAGAGACTGAAACCAGCATATTGCAAAACGAAATCTGAAACGAAAGCTTAGGATTCGGAATTACTGTCAACTACACCGCAACATCACCTGCAATCATGACAGTGGGGATATCAAATGCCAACATTTTCATTTTAAATTCTTGAAAATCGTTGCCATCATCAACAAGACGTAACGTTGCAATGCGAAATGGTGTGATGATTCAAGTTTTTATCGTATTTTCGTATCAATCGATACGAATCTAGGACAATTTTTATAGACGGAACCGTACTGATTTTGGAGGTGATTTTTGCGTGCAAAACGTAATTTATTGGCACGGACATTTTCAAACGTGCGCAGTCTGTCGAAATTTTGGTTTTTCCAGAACAAACTAGTTTTCAAGATTGAAGTATATTGTTACATGACAACCCTAGTTGCTCGCCGTATGTTTTCAGTTATTCTGAACTAACAACAAATATCATCATCAATAGCGCGATAGCCCAAATCGGACCCTGGTCTCCTGAAGTCGTCGCCTTCAATTATCTCGATCCAAAGACCGCGTCCTCCAGCTGATAATTTTAAAAACGGCTTTGCTGTCTTCATCAACCGAGTCTTCCCATCGCTTGCGTGGTTTGCCTACTGGCCGATTGCCACTCGCTTTGCCTTTAAGAGCATGTTTAGGGATTCTTTTGTCTTCCATTCGTTCTACATGGCCAGACCACTGCAGTTTACAAACCTTTATGAGCATTGAAGCTTCTAGCTCGTCGTAGAGTTGCTACAACTCATGGTTGAATATTATTCGCCATTCCGTTCCTTCCTTCACAGGTCTCTCAATTCTTCGGAGGACCTTTCTTTCAAATGCGGTAACTGTTTTTCGGGAGTTCGCGTTAATGTCCACGTCTCGCTGTCACAACAGAGCACAGATCGTATATTATTTTTATATATACGCAGCTGTCCAGTACACTTTCTTGGATTTAATCATTGCAAGTATCGAATAATACGTCTTATTTGCTAGTATTATCCGTCGGTTGATTTCGTTTGTTTCATTACCGTCCTTTGCTAAATTAGTCCCAAGATATATGAAGTTGTCCACACTCTCCAAATTATATTCCGCAATTGTTATGTTTTGTCTGATAGGCGTTTTCCTTCTTGTTTGCGTCATTACTTTCGTTTTGCTTTCGTTAATACGCAACCCGACTTCTTTTGCGGCGGACTTAACAACAACAACAATTCTGCAGTAATAAAAGAACACCTGTGAGTTTTTTGCCGAGAAAGTAACAACAATTACACGGGCGCACATATTACTCAGCGACTATGATACATAGAAGCTGCTGACAGCAATCGGTCAAAAAGAAAATGATTCGGCGCCCACAGGGAAATAATTCGACCGACAAGAAAATAATTTATAGAAGCAAATGACAATGAACGGACGACGGAAAAATGATTCGGCCGAAAGCGGCCGACAAGAACGATATAAAAAGGGCGAGCGTTGGTATAGGAGTAGTCAGCACAGAGTTGATATTTTGACAGGAGAGTCGAAATAGGGAAGCGAGTAAGGGAGTCGGCAGGCGAGTTTGATCGACGGCCGGGATGAGTAAGCGAGTAAGTCCTGTGATCGACAGGCGTAGTTCAATAAGCGAGTCCTATAATCGCTAAGCAGGAGTAAGTCCTGTGATCGACGGGCAGGAGTAAGTTCTGTGGTTCACAGGCGAAGTTCAGTAAGCGAGTAAGTCCTGTGGTAAACAGGCGGAGTTCAAATTTTTCATCCGCAAAAGGTGTGCACATTTTTTGAGATCGGCGCTCAAAAATGATACGAAAAATAAATATTTCTATACACTAGATAAAATCTAAGGTTATATTGTGTTTGCTCTAACGTTTTTAGCGTTGAGAAATAAGGATCGTACAGTCAGCCTCGATTCCGAGTAACGAGTTTTTGAACGCATTTAGCTATCGAAAACATTTTTACACGAACGGATTACAACCCTCACTACTTCTACCGCCTCCTCGAAATTGGAAGAAACATATTTTTATGAGACTATCAAAGCTATCGAATTGAAAATTTGACTAATGATGAGAATGCCATTACCGTTGAAAAAAGCAAATGTATGTCTCTAAAAAAGTCTGCGTAGCGTATTGGCAATGTGGTAGCTTCACAGCCAATACACTATGGGTTCGATTTTTTTAAGCAGAATTTTTCAGTTGCTACTGATAATGAAAATTTATTCGAAATAAAATGAGCAAACGATGTAAAAGGGAAACAGTTCCACTTGTAGAAGGTATACCTAATAGATGGTTTTTGTTCGATTTCTATCATTCAGACCCCCATAACATTCTACACATCAGTAGCAGCCAGTACAACTGAAAAATATACCAGTTTCACCACTTGTTACGGTCATGCACACTCCCCTCCCTCTACCTTCTCAATCGCATTCCTGCCCTCCATGACTGTGTTTGTACGTTAAGGCTGAAATTGCCTATAACGTAAGTCAGTTTGTAAAAAAAAGTCCTGTGATCGACAGGCGGAATTCAGTAAGCGAATATGTCGTGTGATCGACGGTGATGATTAGCAATCGAGTCGGAAATTGGTAAGCAATAAAGTGTATGCTATGGTGTAGCCTAGTGAGTAGGGTGTTGGTCTACAATTCGAAGGTCGTGAGTTCAAATCTCGGTCGACGCATAATTCCAGCACATTGCCTGCTTTGGATATACCTTGGTCATCTCAATCTACGAAAATGAAAAATTTAAAGATAGAGGGCTATGCGAAGGTCTACCTAAAGATGTGGTAAGCTTTGTCAAAAGTAAATATGGCGACGAAATTTCCACGGAACTTCCGTGCTATCGGCTTACGAAGACTGACGAGGATCTCAGTAATCTGTCGTATGTCTCCTTCAAAATTCGTGTGCCTCATAATATGCTACATAAGGTCTTGATATCTACGTTTTGGCCGAAAGGTCTTGTCGTTAAGGAATTTGACTCGAGATCTCGTAAAAAATTTCGGACACTACCATCGAAGGAAGCTCTCACCTAACACTCAATGCCAACTCGTATGACTCAAACATTTCATCAGTTTCGAATTTATCAAACAATAATAATAAATCGTCTATTTCTATTTTTTATCAGAATGTAAGAGGTCTGAAAACAAAGGTTGTTACATTTCGAAATGCAGTTCTATCCGAAATTTTCGATGTTATTTGTATTTCTGAAACCTGGCTTAACTACTCAATTTTTGATGCCGAACTTTTTCCAGGTTCTTACAATGTGTATCGTCATGATCGCGATCTTGTATGTTCAAATAAATCCGATGGTGGCGGTGTCTTGAAATAACTTGTTCTCCGAGGCTTGTACTGATTTCAATTGCAGTTTTGAATGTATTGCTGTAAAAGTTAAATGTGCAGGACATTTTCTGTACATTTTTACTTGTTATGTCGCTCTTCGAATCTCTGTCATTTTTTATAAATCAGTGTGACACTCGCTCCAAATTCATCATATGTGGTGATTTTAATATGCCATACGTAAGTTGGTATAATAACATTCCTTCTGCCTTGCCTTCGTATTCTCAACACCTTTTCCACCTCGAAGCCTTCATGGAATTTTGTGCTATTACGCAATTAAATTCTACTCTGAATAAGAATGATAGAATTCTAGACCTCATTTTTCCGAATATAAGGTCCGACTTTGTTGGTATTTTTTCTTCTACTATGGAACTTGTACCCGCTGACTCCCATCATCCTCCCATTGAGCTTATGGTTAAAATAAATACACGTAATCGTTCATCGTTTACAAATCGTTCAAAGCGCAATTTCTTTAAGTGTAATTATGATGTAATCTCTTTTGATTTACATGAGCTTAATTTGCTTGAAACCCTGGAATCTGACGCCGTTGTCTCTTCTGTTGACTCTTTTTACGGTTCTTTAAACTCAATCATTTCTGAGCGTGTTCCGTTCTACTCCACGAAACGCAGTTCCTTTCCACAATGGTTCAACAATACCATTATTAAACTATTATTCATAAAAAACAAGGCACGAAGAATTTTTCTCAAGAACCGTAATCCGGCAAATGCATCCCGTTTTGCTGATCTGAGAAGGCAGCTAAAGAAGGAAATAAAGAAAGGTTTTCGTTCATATGTGAACAACCTAAATTTCTGACTTTCTACTGGGAATGTTAAGCCATTTTGCAATTATGCTAATTCATCTCGAGCTACTTCGTCCCACCCTTCCACTATTACACACTTGGATGTTACTGCTTCTACCCCATGTGGCATTGCTGAACTTTTCTGTCAATATTTCCAGTCTGTCTATTCCGCCAGTTCACCATCATCTACGCCTTGTTTCATCGATAATCATGTCAATCTCTTGCCAGAGTTCGAAAGTCACGACGTTCTTGCTGTTATCAACTCTTTAGAAGGTAATGGCACTGCTGGACCAGATGAAATTCCAAACATTTTCGTAATTAATCTTGGACATATCCTTGCTGAACCTTTGGCGAAAATTTTCACTTTGTCCCTCACTGAAGGAATCTTCCCCACTCAATGGAAGGAATCTTACGTTATACCTATCTTTAAGAAGGGTGATAAGGATAAGGTTGAAAATTACCGTCCAATCAGTTTACTTTCTTGCTTTTCAAAAATATTTGAAAAGTTACTACATATACACATTTTTTCAAGAGTCAGCGCCCTAATATTTATCAAGCAGCATGGATTTTTTAAAGGACGTTCCACGACGAATCTGGTTTCCTTCTCTAACTCAGTCTCATGTGCGCTCGAAAATCGTTTCTCTGTTCACACGATTTATACTGACTTTTATAAAGCCTTTGACTGTGTTGATCACTCTATACTGCTTAATAAGCTGCAATCGTTTGGAATTTATGCTGCTTTGTTGCAATGGTTCTCTTCGTACCTAAGTGATCGTAAACAATACGTCATATTTAATGGTGCTCAATCCTATCCTTACTCTGCATCGTCTGGTGTTCCCCAAGGTTCCACCTTGGGCCCCCTACTTTTCGTTTTGTATGTGAATGACCTTCTTGCGGGTTTTCAATCTGATCATTTAATGTATGCTGATGATCTCAAACTATTCAGAGTCGTAAAGTCTATTTCAGACTGTAAAATCCTTCAAGACGACATTAATAAATTAAATGATTGGTGTAAGTTGAATAACCTCCGTTTGAACATACAAAAATGTTTTAAAATGATTTATACAAATAAGGATTGTAGCCTGAACTTTGACTACCATGTAGATAATGCTCTCCTCGTTAAAATCTCACGAATAAAGGATTTAGGAGTAATGTTTGACAGCAGATTAAGGTTTGATCAGCACATAGTCGAAGGCTGCAAACATGCATTTAGATTATGTGGATTTATATTAAGAACTGCTCATACTTTCCATAATATACATGTTTATACAAATTTATTTAATAGTCTGGTTCGGTCTCGTCTAGAGTATTGTTCTGTTGTGTGGAACCCTCACTACCTATATCTTGAGACTACATTGGAATCAGTACAAAGACGTTTTACCAAATCGGTTTTCCGTAAGCTGCATTTATCTGACACTTGCTACGAGAGTCGATTACAATTGCTTGGCCTAACAAGTTTAAAGGACAGGAGGATATATTTGGACATGTTATTTTTATTTAAAGTAAATTTCGTTTTTAACACTAATCTTCAAGATGAACTTCAATTGCGTTCTAATGTAAGTAATACTAGATCACATACTCTATTCGTTGTACCACATGCGCGGCTGAACGTATATTTTCACTCTCCCTTAATTAGGCTGCCTCGAATGTTTAATCAATCTTGCCTTAGTTTTCATGACTTCAGTCTACAATCTTTCAAGGTATATTTAAGATTCAAGTTTTCTATTAAATAACTTTGTATATATATTGAATTTCTATTTAACTATCACAATTCTTTATTTTTTTTTTGCTTTTCAATTTATAATATTGTAATTCACTTATTTTTGTTTTGGACGTCTTGTATAATTGGAATATTTTTTTACTTTCTGTTCATCAAGTCCTTAAATAAATAAATAACAGGCCTTCCATAATAAATAATAAAAAATGTTAAGTAACCTGAAGGTCAGGAGGCCAAGGTCCGGTTTGAGCTGTAGTGCCATTGCAGAAGTAGAAGAAAGTCGTGTGAACGTCAGAGCGATGAAAGCGAGGGCTGAGGCGAAATATTGTGAGCAAAAGACAATTAAATTAAGTTATGCGGTTAAACTAAAGTGAACTAGTTTTATTATTTTTACATGAAATGCAGCGACTCCTAGCGCACTTCAATAATTTAAAAAATTCAGTAAGTTTTTCATTTCAAAATCACACCCACAGTTGGATAATAATATCGGTACTACGCACAGCAGCTGATCAACGCATATACGAGAAAAATTAATTAAACACTTACAGTAGAACGTTGATTATCCATTAACGTCGATTAATCGAAAGTGGTTTATTCGAACGGGTTTGATTAGAATTAGAGTCATTCCATGCACGAAAGAGACACGTTTGGCAGAAATGTCACAATCGGCACCCACGAATTCACCTTTCCCATTTCACCATTGCGTGGAATGGTCAGTTTAGTGGTTTTCTTTTGCCAATTTCATCCACCCTAAGATAAATTGTTCCTTCAGAATTTTTGTTTGTGACTTTTTAGTTAAGTATTAAAAACTGCGCACAGTTCTTAATGTTAAGAACGAAACAAAAAAAAGGTCGGCACTTTTTTTTTAAATTATGCTCCAAATTTGCCAAACTATGGTAAAGCGCCTCTAGTGTCCCATGGAGTAACTATAGTTAAAATCAGTTAGAATAATCTATGCTCTACTGTATTTTTATTTTAACAGTTTAAGAGTGGGATTTGAACTCAGGACAGGTTTCACAGTCGAAGTTTAAACCGAATATTTGGTTATTCAATTCAAAATTCCATTATTCATACTGGAACTGCAAAAATAAAAATTTCAAGTAATAAATGAAAATTTTATTATTAACTCACTTCACTTTCGTTCATTTCCGTTACTCTTACTACGCTACAATAACATAACCGATTATAGCATTTGTTTCAGGAAATGCTTTATTAAAGCCTTTTCACTTTCTTTCTGAATGAAAGAACGTAACAATTTGATTTTTTCCAAAAGAAAATCAGCCTACATCATTTTCTTTCCTGCCTGCGAGACTCCCACAAAAATTTTTTTTAACAATTTAAAAACAATAAATTCCACACAAAATATTGCGTAGGACAATAAAATTTAAATGAATATCAAAAAATTCATTCATTATAAATTTATCTCGCTCGATTAACATATTTCTCACATTTTTATTTTTCATCAGTTACATCTTGCATTAAAATTGTTAACAACGTTTACGTTGTGTATTTGCATAAATCGAAAAAAAAAACTTTCTCTCGCTCTAGCCAAAACAGAGAGAAAAACAAAAACAAAACCTCAATAAAATCGTGTGAAAAAGTGACTTCTATTCATCTTTACGATGCGTTCATTTCACGTGGATAAAACCGAATTCAATTTCGAGGGGGCATTGTTATTTATTTTTATTTTCGCCCTCTTAAAATCCACACAACTCTATAATTTATTATTATTACATTCTTGTGTAGTTCATTCGCATGCTGTGCGCGAGAAACGTGCTACAGCGGTTTATTTTATTTTTTTTTGCTTAATTTACCTGAAAAATGTTCTGCATTTTAAAACTCTGTTCTTGTAATCTTTCGACTGCCAAAATTTCATACAATGGAATATCACAGATTGGTCGTTTGCTCTTCGATTTGGCATAGCTTAATGAATGTGTTGTCAATCGGAAGTATCTTTGCTTGAAATTTCTTCGCCCGAAACGTTTTTGTCGATGAGCGCGTTTTGTCATCATCCTAGAAGAAAATAAATACAGGAATATTATTAGTTTAGTTGATTTTAATGTTTTTAAGTTGAATAATAATAAATTTATAATGATATTATTTGCAATTTCACTTACCACTCTCTTTCGGAAGCATTTAAAAATAAAATAATGCCCATTAATATCATGATATAAACGTAATGATTTAAATGAAAACAAACATAAACAACGTACACACAGATTATCTTATATTTAAGTTAGCTAATGCCATTTAGCAGTGATTGTGCGCCAAATTAGAGCATGATAGTCTTGATAATTGCTATGAAAATTTATTTGGGAGATGGTACAAGGGGTTGATCAAACCCAAGAAAAACTGATGATTTATCATTTCACTCTCAGTCATACATGTAAAATAATTACAAATGGTGTACAGAATTTTTTCGCTTACCCTTCTTTTAATAATACTGGCTCTAAAATAGTTTGATCACTGTTATTAGTTCCAATAGTAGAAATAACTTCTAAGAAATGTTTCACAGCCGCTACATGTTTTTCGGTGCAAAACTTTTTATACAATTGTCCAGTGTACTCTTCCTTGCATGGCTGTTGTGCGGACCGCGAACTGACCAGATTCCCAAGCGATTGAATCGTTTTCGAGATAAGTGTAAGAGTTCGACTGGTTTGGGGATCCTGTTCGAAAGACAATTAGAAGAAAATTCAATGAAATACGAAATGACCGAAAAAATCATAAACTTACCAGTTTTTCCGTGGTGAGATCAAATAATTTTGGTCCGAGAATTGCCGGTGCAAAAAACCGCAAGAAAATAAAGCCAGAGACCACCGAGTATCGAACTTCTTTATTCATTGGGAAATGTTTAGCTGCACATTCCCTGAGATCGTGAAAAATTTGGCATAAAACAGTCGGACAACGGACTGCACTCTTAATTATTGCATCGAATACTCGTTCAACGTAGTCCTGAAGATTTAAAAGATTTGTATCAATGGCACTTTTGTCTCTTACACGAGCCGGATCGATTTCGCACGGCTTCTTTTCGGCAAATATTGCTTCCAAAACCGGACGCAGTGTATTATGTAAGTAGTGTAGTCCGGATAATCGCATCGCTTCGTCCATCATTTTCGATACGAGCGTATTACCGCGAAATATTGTTGTTGCATCAGTTAAATTTGATATTTCATGATCGGCCAGTGCTCTGATCATAGGTCCAATTAAATTTGTGTGGGTAAATAGCCGTACGAGCGGTTGAGCAATGTCAGTTTTATTTGAAACAATTTCGCCTAGTATATAAACACTGCTAGACGTAATCGGTCTCTGGTCAATACTTTCCAGTAAAAGATTCATAAGTCTGTCGTAGGTTGCCAGAGGAAAGACATGATCAGCCGTATAAACTAAATTAAGTCGAAGAGATCCAAGTGAATTATCACAGCTAAGTCTTGTGCCGGGCGGTGTTGCACACGATCGTGCTGGCCTCGATTGACTCGTTCGCGGTTGTAGGTAGTACCATGCGTCCGGCTGTACCGCATTTTGTTGCTGTGTACCACGCATAGGAATTTTTATTTCGCCCAAGAACACTTTGTCGCCCATGCCCGGCGAATCATGCCACACACTGACACAAATTTGGACGAGATCGGCACCTCCGTAAGGTTGGATTCTATAGGTATTATTGGAATCTTGTCTGCACTCATTGTCTATCGTTAAATCGAAGAAAAAGTTCTCATCGAATTCCGGATTGACGGTTTTTTTTCGTACTTTCGTTCTTTTCGAAATTTTCTTATTATTCGAATATTCCGCATTGAAAACAATATAGGGATCGCATGTACCATTTTTTTTCGTCAGATCTGCACATTCGGGCACTTCGATTTTTACATGTGCTGGCGTTTTCTTACTCGAATGTGATTGCCAAGATCCTAAATCACAATCGCTGAGAGTACTACTGAATGTATTGTTAATACTGGTTCTCTCCTCGTAGTCGGATTTACGCTTTAAATGTCCTTTGCTTTCGAACGTTGCAAGTACATGAATCATACCTTGGACTTCTGAATCGGCATCAACTGGCCGTAAGGAAAACCAATGATCCTTATGATTATAAGCTTGGAGCTCTTCCCGACGTATGGCCACTTTACCCACTGGTTTGTCTTGCTTCAGGTGACGATCTCTGTCCCAAACGTATACGGACAGGTATCGAAATTTACGCGGTATTTCAAACTGATATTCTTCGCCGATAAACGGGCTTAAATTACGCTCGATTGTAGGCGTTCGACAAATCTCCTCTTGATCCAAAGCAATCGTACAGTAAACATCTCGCAGACCAGCTGTCCCGCCTGTTCCATTGTTTCGACCAATTAGGTTTTTCACTTCGCCTATTAATTACAAAAGAAAAAAATATGTTTAGTATAACGAAATCGTAATAACATTATTTTATCAATTTTCCTTGAAAAATTGCAAAGGATTTCACCTACTTTATAATATCGCACACAATTTCGCATTCACCATATCTCAAATGACCTACATCTACAACCAACACTCTCTTCCTAATTACCCGAACTATGAATGGGGTACGAAGCTTTCTTTTCTCCCAAGCTATAATCGATGTACATACATACGTTCATAAAAAGATATGAATTTTTAATTTTCATTTTCATTCATTGTTTGGCAGTTTCTCTGATGTGAATGCTTAACTTTTCTATCAAGTATTCGTGTTGTACTTGATTTAATCAATGAATGCAATCATGGAAAAAAATGTTACGGTATGATAAAGAAATCATGAATGGAGATTATGAACGAATCGTGCTTTTGCGTGTACAAGGACAGAACACTCTCAAGAGCCAATAAATGTACGAGACTCTCGAATTAAAATGCTCTTTTCAGGAACATTTTATTTTATCTAATCTCTGATGATACTTTTACGATACGTCGCAATATTTTAAGCTGTTTGATTTTCACAGCGAGATGGTATTAGTTTAAAATTGTTTACTTTTGTTATACTTAGACAATTAGCTTAAGCTTAGAAAAAATGAATGCTGAAGTTATAAAAACGTAGAAATATATTTGCTATTTTTGTTTGTACCTACATACAGTATTTTTAAACTTTTAGAGACATTATAAATACTTACATGACGAATGCCTTAAGGGTTACTTACTTGAGGGTTTTAATACAAAATGGGGTACCGTTTTCTTGGGATCCGCTTAACCGATTTTAATTAAATTTCGAACACTTATTATTTTAGTAAAACTAAGGCGTAAAGCCCAATTGTGTGATACTCTAGATGAAAGGGAATTTTTTTAATTTTAAGAAATTTTGTATGGGAAGTGGTAGAGGGGGTGACGACATTGAATTAATTTTTTCACATCAGTTTTTCAGTTGATATCAAAATGTTTTATACAAAATTTAGAATTCAAAAATTTAATAGGTACTAAGAAAATTAGTGTGTTGGATTTAGTGAAATTGTGCAGTTTGTATGGGAGGTGGTAAAAGGAGGAGCGAGTTCTTAATGACTTTTTCAGAAATAACTATAAACATCATTTTTGACATGTTTTAAATTGCAGATCAGTAGCATTCATTCAGGAAAAGCGATTTTTTGTAAAGTTGTTAAATTGTGTCATATTGTATGACAAGAGGTAGAAGGAGTGTAGTTCGTCTAATTTTTTGGTCTTACTAATAATTTTAAATAAATATTTTATGCACAATTTCCGCTCGATAAATTTTATACGTACTGATTAAATTTGTTTAAAGTATTTGGTGGAAGGAGGGGGAGGAGTCGAATATAAGGTACATTGATCATCATAAAAATGATATGTTCCAAATTTCAGATCAATAGCCTTTATACTTTTCGAGCAAATCATTTATTGTCAAATTGTGTCATGGGAGGGGGTAGAACGGATGGAGCGATTTGGCCCATTCACGAACTTGACCTTACTTTTTTGTCAAAAACGACGTACAAAATTTGAACTTTCTAGGTCAACGCGTTCTCAAGCTAGAGAGGACACGGACGAACGGACGGACATCCGGTTTTCAGATTTTTGAGAGATAACATGAACTTCTGTATCATTAGTTTTTTTCTCCGAGCCTTGTTTCTTAGCGTTACAAACGTTGCGGTAAACTTATAATACTTTTAGATTTCATCTCTAGTATAAAAGCATTTTTTTCATTCCCAAGTATGTAACCTTAGGCGGGTGTAGCCTAGTAGGCAGCGTCTTGCCCTACTATTGGAATGCTCATTTCCTGAATAATGCATCTACTCGTAGCTCCCCTTCCAATACCTCTTCGAGTAACAGATCAGCTGACGGCCCAAGGATCAATAATAACGCCAACTCCTTCTCATTTCGATGCATCAGCCTAAATGAACTTTTCTCTGTTTTTAAGAGTATAAAATCTCTCTCTGTAGGACCTGATAAAATGTATCCTGCTTTCGTTCGAATACTTTTCCCATATATATGGCAATATATTCTCCATATTATGAACTCATGTTTAACTATGAGTTTTTTTCCACTCGCCTGGAAAGTTGCTGCCGTGATACCGATTCCAAAAATTAAAAATCCATCTGGTCCTAATGATTTCCGACCTATCAGCATTCTATGCATCCTCTCTAAAATATTAGAGAAAATCATGTCTATACAAATGCAAGAATATATACTGAGCAACAAAATGCTATTCTCTTTTCAGTCGGGATTCCGGCCTCGACACAGTTGCGAATCTGCACTAGTTAAAGTAACCTCTGATATTAGAGCCGCCTTAGACAAGAATATGATAACCTACCTTGTTCTCTTAGACTTCTCTAAGGCTTTTGACATGGTGGACCACAACAGGCTTCTGGACAAGCTCTCGTTAATCTTCAATTTCTCTACTAATGCGGTCAAACTAATTGGTAGCTACTTAACCAACAGGCATCAGCAAGTTAGAATTGATCATGTTCTATCCTCGTCTTTACCCCTTGTTTGTGGTGTTCCCCAAGGGTCAGTCTTAAGCCCACTGCTTTTTAGCATTTACATTAATGATCTACCAGATATACTACACGATTGCAGTCTTCATTTGTACGCGGATGATGCGCAGATCTACCTAAGTAGGCCTATTGGATTAGTTGAGGACTGTGTTGAACGCGTAAATCGGGATATTGCTCGCATATTAAGCTGGTCCCAACTTAACCATCTTACGCTCAACGAGCAAAAATCTCAATGTAATATATTTTATGCCGGACTAGATAATCCTAACACTTGGGACCTTCCCCACCCTATAGTCAACGGTACACCCCTCGTATTCCAAACCCATGTAACGGATTTAGGAGTAATCCTGGATTCGGCCATGTCCGGTTATAAGCAAGTCGATTCTATCCTAAAAAAGGTATATGGTAGTCTGAGAAGACTATGGGTGTTTGCTAGTGTCCTTCCTATGCATACCAGATTGAAGCTCGTTAAATCCCTTATTATACCTTTTCTTTTCTTATGGTAGTCTAGTATTTCCTAAACATGATGTCAACTGCCAACACAGGGTAAATGTGGCCTTCAACGATTGTATCCGCTATGTATTTGGACTAAGGCGTTTTGATCATATATCGCAATATCAGATGAGCATTCTAGGCTGCACATTACCCTCTTTCCTTAAGCGCAGAGCACTAATTTTCCTACACAATATTTTACAGCATAGGGAGCCACTGTATTTATGTGAGTTTCTAATACCTCTAAAAACCAACAGACATCGTAAACTTCTTGCTCCGCGTTTCTTTAAGACGGTCGGTGAGGGTTCCTTTTTCGTCCAGACCATAAGAATCTGGAATAATCTTCCCCCTCATATTCAGCGTGTTGATGATCCGGGTACGTTCAGGCGATTTGTGTATTCCCTCGAGTTTTAATCTATTTTTCATAATTTGATTTTAATATTTCCTATAATCATACTTTTGGCGTTTTCTTCTTTTTCTTCTTCTTCTTAATATTTTCTTAATATCTTCTTAACATTTCCTTAATTAATTAATTAATAATTGCGAATTTGTAATGATTTGTTTTATATTATTATCTTAGTTATTTTCCTCATTATATTTATATTTATATATTTTTATACTCTTTCAATATATAACTCAATGTATTTAGTTATAATTTAATTAATTTGAATTCTATTAGCTCTGAGTTTTCACCACATATTATTGTACTTATAAAAGATTTATAATCTTGTAGTATTTACCAAATAAATGAAATATCAAATATCAAAAAATTGGAAGGTCGTGAGTTCCAGCACACTACCTGCTTAGATGTACTTTGGATACCGCAATCCCCCGAAATTCGTAGATAGAGTACTAATGAAAAAATGTTAAGGAACTTGAAGGTCAGGGGGGCAATGTCCGTTTTGGGATGTAGTGCTATTGTATCTCCTTCATAAGAAAGCACTATCGTAGGTGGCTCATTTTTACCAACTTCTTGTCTTGTCTGAGCGACCATATCTGTTGGCATATCTGTTGGCTATAAAATAAGAAATAAAGTAAGAAATAAGTGAAATAACGAACACATAGTATTCGAAATAAAGCCATTAGAGAACAAAGCTAAACTTGAAATGTGCAAAATAGTTCCTTTTGTAAACTAGTTCATTAGTTGTAGTTTACTAAAGGGAATAGTTTATTTAGATCAGCCGATACAGAAGAACCTATAGCTGCTAAATTACGTTTTACGTAAATATCTCGAATAAAAATAAAGAACCTAACTTGATCCGAGCATTCGTTTCCAATTATCAGCAAAACAATAAAAACGATTTTGCAGATATCCTGATTTAAAATAATAATGGAAGAAGAGAAAAATTCCCTACAGCAGATTGAACAACCAATTATGCAGCAAAGTGTAGCGGAAAGTTATAGACCTTTAGACCCAATGATGCAGCTGATCCAACAACTGATGGCGAAAATGGATCAACAGAACAATAAAATGGAGCAGCAAAATCAACAGGCCAAAGAGCTGAAGGAAGACCTCAATCTACAAGCGAGAGTTGAATGAAGAAATAAGCCTAAAGACACGCTCTCGGTAAGCAAATTGAAGAGCAGTTGGACGCGAAACTTCTAGAAAAACGAACAGTTCTAGAACAAAAGATTAATGAAAATACTGCAAAGATCGAGGAGATCTTTAGTGAGGTAGTCCGGCTAAAAAGGGACTTTGAACTGGTGAAAACGACAGGCGTCGTTAAATCCGAGAGTGTGGTCCAGAAAAATCTTAAGACTCCGGTGTTCGATGGTCAAACACCATGGACCATCTAAAAGACTCAATTTGAGGCGGCGGTCACCATCAACCATAGGACGGATTACAGCAATGGCCTTGTTAATGGCGTTAAGTTGATCTGAGGCCGAAATCTTGAAGACCACCACGGCTAAATAAGAAAGCGGCTTCCAGTTCCAGGTGCAGATCTCGGCCCTTCGATACGGTGATGGTCTCCACCGTGCGCGAAATTTATAAAACGCAACTTCGCAACAGTATACAGGAACCCGGCGAAACTCTACAACAACTTGCACAGGATGTTGAAAGTTGCGTTACTGTCCTTCTCCAGCTTGGATCCGGAAACCTGACCTCTGATCTTTGAAGTTTCTAAGTAATTGTCCCAAAGTAATTTGCGGGTCCAAAAAATTACTGCAACCAAGAAATACCTGAGCCAGAGGTTGAAACAAAGCACAAGTTACCGAAGGAGCGTACTACGTTGTTGGAAGTGTGGAGGAATGAATTGCTCAGGAAGTGTCACCAAACAAGTTTCGCCGAATGATTGGCGAATCTGGAGAGTTACTGTCGGAAACATGCAAATATGGTGGCGGAAAGAAGAGTCTAATAAGCAGACCGCTAGCTACAAAACTCCCCGATGTTTGAATTGCAGACAGACAGGGCATTTACGACGTAACTGCTGTAGGTGAAGTAAATCGTCAATTTCTTGTCTTGTAAATCGTCAATTTTGCAAACCAATTGGTGAGATCGGGAAAACATGGCTAGGGCGGATGGAAACCCTAGCTAGCGAGGCAGAATTTCAGACGCGGATAACAATGAGCACATCTATTGAAATGACTGATAAGAAATCGGAAGATACTTCACGGACCGTAATCTGCAAAAATAACATGAGAAGACTTCAGTGGAAGCCTGAACAGAAATATGGCTATCGAATGTATCAAGCATCGACAACATGTACGATGCAACGAAGTTTCCGAGAAGGCAATTTGGTACGGCTTTGTAATCATCGATACTAGAAGGGGAGATCACTTTAGCAGAATTGGGAAGAATCATACCAATTCATCACTGGAATAAATGATGCAGAATACTAGAAGTCTAGCGTAAAGATGAAAGGAGTATCGAAATACCACATTAACGACAGTGATAATTCTGTTCCGGACGAACAAGAATTAAGGAGGGAGTAATGTTACA
The DNA here is from genome assembly GCA_963669355.1 of Chorisops tibialis. Classification (NCBI taxonomy): domain Eukaryota; kingdom Metazoa; phylum Arthropoda; class Insecta; order Diptera; family Stratiomyidae; genus Chorisops; species Chorisops tibialis. The sequence continues at coordinate 215,588,548 of OY770263.1, forward strand.
TGTCAACATTAGATCTTCAACCACTCGATAACAACGAATGAAAGAACACCTGCAAGTTTTTTTCCACGAACGAAAGCAGCAACAATTACACGCACGCACAAATTCCGATCAAGTTACATGCCGACATACATTGGACTACTTATCGACAGTTGGCATGGGTCAGCGAACACGCCGTACAGACGGCGGCCGGTATGGACGACGATAGTCGGCATGAGCGAATACGTTGTATCGACGATGGTTGGCATGAGTCAGCAAACACGTTGGAATCTGCTGAATAGAGTTGGGAAGCTCTTTTACATACCTGAGAATTTTTCACTGCACTTTTAAAAGAGCAATCGTATATTGCGATTGAAAATTGAAAAGAGCTGCGATTAGAAGAGCAGAGCTAATGCATAATGCTTACTTTCTATCGCCAATAAAATTGCCGCAATGATCATCGCTACGAATCTCAGTGTTTTTGTTCACACTCGCACATTAATCGCGCAACTCACACGTCCCACCTCACCCCAACCAGATCGTAGCTCTGACCAAAGCTCGCCAAGCAAATCGTCGCTTAGCCACGAAAGCACACCTCATTTCATTGACCACTTCACCCCACCAATCAGATCAAAGCTCGCACCTCACTGACCTACATAGAGCAGCTCTAAGTTCACCGATCTCCTCATAGCTCGTAAAGTCGCAAATCTGCTCATCTCCTCATTTGCCCATTTATTACTATAGCTGCCCAGTGTACAGCTAAATCTTTGTACATTGAGCAACTAGCGCCGTGCAGGAGCAGTGATATTACTGAGCATTGAGCAGATATCGATAGCAGTGAGCAGATATCGATATCACTAAACAGTGAGCAGATATCAATATCAGTAAGCAGTTAGCAGATATCACTGAGCACGAGTAGTAAACAGATATCATTGAGCAGGTGCCTGGTGCAAGGGGAAATGTTCACTATGTGCACTGAGCTGGTTGTTACTGAGCTTGATATTGGGTCTGCCTGATTGTTAGATGCAGGATTTTGCAGAAAACTGCAGTTTTATCTGTTTTTTATTGAATGGAGTTTTTTTTTCAAGTAAGTAATTACTATGAATTTATCGGACTTGATTTGATGTCAGTTTTCTGTGCTTTTTCGTTTTTCTGTTTCAATTTGAATCATTGCTAAATTTAAAAAAAAAAATTAAATAGCAGCTCTTTTCGAAGATATTTATCACAGCAATAGCAGTTTTTGCCATCCCTGCTCACTAGCATGGAGAATAGCGGTAAATAAATCACTGCTATTAGAAGAGCTGCTCTTTTTCACAGATATTGAAAAAGACTAATCGCAGTTGATCAGTTGTATAAAAAAGTCGAGCGTTCGTGGAGAGAAGTCGATCGAGGTCAGGTCATTGCGTTGTAAAGTCGCGAGTGATAATAATTCTGTTGTGTTTTTCAACTGCGATTTACCATCATTTCTAGGAGCGTGACTTTTTCTTCTGGAGATTCCACTGTAAGAGCAAATATTTTTTTAAAAAGCTTGGAATCAAAACTTAAATAAATTCACATGATTTTCAAAATTGATATGCTAAAAGTGCAATTATGGCGATCGCATTTTATCAGATAAAAATATCAGTGTTTCAAACTTATTGAATCACAATATTTTAAAGGGGGTATCAACAAGAGGTGTAGGGTTGGAAAGGCCTATTTTTTGACTGGTCGCTTGACAGTTGTCAAATGTTGACATTTGTCATCTATAAAAGCGGGAAATTTCCCATTGAAAGAAACCATGAAAGAAAAAATATAAATCGTTGAATTTTATAACAAAAACTTGCGTTTAATCGCAATTACGATGCGCGAAATTCGAGCAAATTTTGATCGTAATCATGTGCCATCTGAGACGTGTGTGCGCAACCTAATCAAAAAATTCCAAGAGACTGGCTCAGTGCAAGATGTGAAGATACTGAAACGACGTCGCCCCGTACATTCGACCGAAAATATCGCCGCAGTGAAGAAAAGTGTTGAAACCGACCCAAAAACCTCAGTTCGTCACCGTGCTCAAGAACTGGACTTCTCCACGTCCACACTACAGCGAATATTGACGAAAGATTTGGCTCTGGATGCGTACAAATTCCAATTGACTTAAGAATTGGCGGTCCACTAGCAGCGTCGTACGTTCTCTGAATGGGTCTTGGAAAACATAAATGATGATGGCAATTATTGAAAAAACATAGTGTTAGTAGTAGCTACTCTATGAAGCTCTTGCCATGGAGAACAGTGAAGTTTAGGCAGTCCTTCATCTCTCGGACGACAGTGTTGTGAAATTCATTACCAGGCAATCTGTTTCCAACGGGATACAACCTCCAACAATTTAAGAACAATGTTCACCGCTACTTCAAAATCTCCCTTACTGTGTTTCCCTACTAATTTTCCTGTAAACCACTTGTTTCCCCGTACCCATGTCGACTTAACTGTGCATCGAGCATTAAAGGGTGGCCCCCTAAGTTATTTTCGACGGCCGTAAAAAAAAATAGGGCCACACTTTTTCGAAAATGACGACGGAAGAGCCGTTTTAGTCAATGGAGTGCGCTACAAAAGCATGATAAACAATTTTTTGTGGCCGGAGATGGAGTATATGGACACGGACGACGACTACTTTCAACAGGATGGTGCTACGTGCCATACAAGTTCCGAAACAATCGAGTTATTGCGCACTAAGTTCTCAGGTCGCGTAATTTCGCGTTTTGGAAACACAAATTGGCCACCAAGATCTTGCGATTTAACACCGTTAGACTTCTTCCTTTGGTGTTATGTTGAGGGTAAGGTCTACGCTAACCATCCGCAAAAAATTCCTACTCTCAAAGCAAATACTGAAGCCGCCATCGCCGAAATAGAACCCCGAGCGAAAGAGTGATCGAAAATTTCGAGAAAAGGATAAAGGCCTCCAAGCAAAGCCGAGTCGGCCGTTTGGCAGATATTGTGTACCATACATATTTCCATGTATCTACTTCATAATGCAGTAAACATTTAAGAGACATCCAAACGATTGTTCGTTTTATTCAAAAATCAAATCCTACACCTCTTGTTGATACACCCTTTATTACTAGAATAATAAAGTTAAATGAATTTTAATATCTTGTGCTAATCTATTCTCTATCGAAAAGAAAATCATGGTCACAAAGAAATTAATACCAGAACTGACCGTGAATTATATATTAAGTATTTTGAAATACACACTGATAGAAGATTTTGATAATTACTTATACATATTAAATAAACTTATGAAATCGATATTCTTGGGAAAATAGCCTGCATTACCAAATTTATAAATCGATTGGTTTATTAAAATTGAAGGGATTCGATTCAATGTAAATTTATACGAATTTGACCCCTCAAAGACACCGGATATCCTTGGGTCAATTCAAGATACCTCCTACCAAGAGTATGATACATCAAAAAATCCTCATAATGCCCTACCGCTAATGGTGTTGAGCGTAAAAGTTATTCACATGCATATTTCATTAATTGTATCGCCTGATTAGAATGATTAGATTCTGTTGACTTCCTACGAAACTGCCGTCACATAACATTTATGACTGCAAATCTGCACACTGGAAATGGCACAATTGCACAATAGTACTGAGAAAAATACGAACTTCTTCACATCTGGAAAATTCCAAGGAAACCTCATTCCGACATCCGGTCTGAATTTTTTTTTTCTTTACTACCTTAGCGCAATCCAAACAAGCAAACGGTCTATTCCAAAGTTCTAGCAGGCAAACCAGGAGCATCGTCATTGTGTAGATCCAGCCTACGTAAGCAATCGCGCTCATTATGTATATTTTCATTTACAAAAACAATTCACCTTCCCGTGCGTTGTATCTAAGAAGAGAAGTGTGATGGGATGGCGTGTGAAGTAATAGAAGATCTAATTATTCGCAGATTTCGTTTTTATAGCGATCGGATAATAAATTAGAACATTTTCGTATTTATGTATATCGAAAAATTTCTGAACAGGAAGTGGCTACTTGAGAAGATGATTGTGTCGTGTAGAATGGGCGCAGACCGAGAACAGGTTGGACCGGAAGTAAGTACTTCTAAATCGCCTCGACGACATGTGCGTAAGGAGTAACTTCGTATCCAATGTTTTTCTTTTTGTTTTTCTTCGCCAAACCACAACAAACGTAAGTAAAAATTTCACAAAAGTCGCCATACAACAAATGGAGCGATACTTCCGCTCTAACCTCTTAGAGCTCCGAATACTTGGAAATCGGGGGCACCTTATAACATATGCGCCCGCTGCTTCAATGTAAAATCAATGGGATCCGATTATCACTTTTTAATTTCGTTTGGTGGGCTCTTTCTTTCAGGGCTGCACGCTAATCAATAATTCAAGCGTCGTATTCTGTGTTAAAAGCGTCGAATGCAAAATACCATTTACGAACGCCGCCGACGACGACGACGTGTTTATCGCGGTCGATAAAAATTGTTTTCAATGATTTTTTTTTTAATTTATGTTTTGCTTCGGCATAAAACGACGCACGTAAATTGAAAATATTAGCCTCTAGGTAACTGAATCGAAGCACGAGATTGTCTGATTTGAAATGGATAGCGACCAAAGATTTTTACATTTGTTATTTATCTTGGGTTTTGTACTATTGAAGAAAACCTGTTTTTCTTTGAAATTTGTTAAGCTATCACGTTGAAAATTTTTTTAAAATTATTCTGTATGTGGGAGTTTCATCTTCCTCCAAAAAATTTTGGATTCGCTCACAGATTCTACCTCCTCTCATACAAATATCACTTCGTATTTCGAAAGTCATTTTATCAATTTCCCCTGATAATCAAACTGTACGGCATGAAAATAAGCAGTGACACCATTCGTGTTGATTCTTATGTAAAGTGACCTCCTGAATCCGAATGTGACTCCCGTTTTTCCTCCACCTATTTTTATCAAATTTCCATAATTTAAAGGGATGAAAAGGACTATTTTAGCCTTTAAATTCCTTTTGAGGGGCTAGAGAGGAGAAAAGATCTACTAAAACATGAACATTTCTAACAAGGAAGTAGATTTGCCCCCTTCAATTTAAAAAATCCAGCGTTCAACTTTTGTTGGATAAAACTAATCTTAAATAAGCACATCATATTTTTCTGCTATGTACCTAGTCGTGCCATAAGTTCTGTCACACGTATATGGGCAATTTTTGTATAAATGAAAAAGAGTTTTTGACAAAGGAAAATATATTTTATTTTGGCATACTAATGGAAGTAAAATAAGCAACAAATTATTCAAAGTGGCCGCCTTTAACCTTAACACAGCTCTTTAATCTGTTGGGCCAGTCATCGATGGCAGTACGCACTGTTTCTAGCGGAAAATTAGCTACTGCTTCTGTCAAAGATCGCTTAAGGCTCTCGATATTTGGGTGTCGTCTCGTGCACACCATGGACTCTAACTCCGCCCACAGTTTGTAGTCCAGGGGATTCAAATCTGGGCTCCCAGAAGGCCATTCCGTCGCCCTTATAAACTGTGGAATATTGGTTTCCAACCACGCTTGTGTGGTTCGAGCTTTGTGGGCTGGCGCAGAATCTTGCTGGAAAACCCAATGTCGATTGTTGAATAGCGTAGAGTTCAGCGGCTTCACACATCCCTCCAGGATGTCCGTTTGATAATTTTTCGCTGCAGTTTTTACGCCTTTTTCGCAAAAATGAAGCTCGGTGACCCCTTCGTAGCTGACACCCCACCATACCATGACTGATGCTGGATGATGTCCTCGCTGTACCCTAGTGGCAACTTCTCGGGCTTCTGCGGAGCTGTGGGCATACACCTTATCATTTTGGCGGTTGAAATGTTCCTCCATCGTAAAAATTTTTTCATCGGTAAATAAAATTTCTCGATGTTTGTTGTTGCCGTACCGCCGAAGGAGCTCTTTCGATCTGGTGCTCCTAATTTGCTTCAACTGCTCAGTCAGCAAATGTCCCGTTGATCGTCGAAAGGCACTCATCCCGAGGTCAGATTTTATGATGCGAGACATACTTCGGGTGGAGATGTTCATCTCTCGAGCCATGATTCGTTGTTTACGAAGCGGATTTCGACGAATTCGACTCTCGACCGCTTTGATGGCAGCAGAAGAACGTACATCACGCGGACGTCCAGAACGAGGTCGATCTTCAATAGTCTGGATCGCGTTATATCTCTGGATCGCACGATACACAAATCTTTGCGTTATTTTTAACGGGCACAACAACTTGAAAATTTCACTCGCGGATTTTCCACACTTATGTAGTGCAATCACTGTAGTTCGGTTTTCTATTACACCCCATTCCATCTTCACACGTTAACGAACACACTTTAAATAACCATCAACTGTCAACAACATTATGACGTTTATAAAACTGGCCGATATTGAAATGTCACTCATAAAATAAAGTTGTTGCCAATGTGAGAAATTATGTGACAGAACTTATGGCAGGACTAGGTATATAGAAGTCCGGAGCTTACGTCAGACGACACCAACCATGAATTGGATAAGCTGTCTGACTCAATCCAACAGATATATGCTGTTAAGCCTGATGCTGAAATCGTTATCGCGGGCGATTTTAACGTTCATAATACTGCTTGGCTTCAATACTCTAACCGCACGGACCAGCAGGGACGAAATACTGAGATTTTCGCTTCCATCAACGGCCTCGAACAACTGGTGAGCGAACCTACTCGGCTGCCTGATATCTCTGACCATTACGCAAGTCTCCTTGATCTTTTTCTCACAAACCAACCAGAGAAATATACCATATCTGTTATTGCACCATCGCCAATTGGTGATACGGATCATTTCCTGATTCGTGCACAGTTCCCAATAACGGCATTACAACCACCGGTAGTAAAAGTTCCGAAGAGGATCATTTGGCACTTCAAGAGAGCCAACTGGGGCGGACTAAACGCATTCTTTAAAGCTTGGAAATTATGCTTTAGATCCAATAACTGCGATATAGCCTGCAACATTATTACCGAAACAATTCTTAAAGGAATGCGGCTCTTTATTCCTTTCAACCTCAAAAGAGTTAGACCATCTAAGGACTCTTGGTTTACCAAAGATTGTCTCGATGCAATCCAGGCAAAGAAACTTGCATTTAGTAAGTTCAGGGCACACCCCACCCTCAGCCACAAAGATCTATGTATAAAAGCAAGGAATTCCTGCAACGCCATAATTTACCACGCAAAAAAACAGCATGACTTAAAATTAAGACGAAAGGTCCTTGCATGCGCTAAAGGATCTAAATCCTTTTGGTCACTTGCTAAGGCCGTCAGTAATAATTTTATTTCGTCGTCCACTCCACCTCTTTCTGACGTCAACCGCTCAGTCGTAGATCCAGTTCAAAAGGCAAATTTATTAGCAGCGAGTTTCGCGAGAAATTCAACTCTGCCACCTTGTAATCAGTCACCCCCAACTGTATCGCCTACAGGCACCATATTGTGTGCCATAAAGTTTCGCACTCGCGTCATTGCTAAAATTCTTCAGGATCTCAATATCAATAAATCCTCTGGTCCGGACGGTATTCCCCCCTTAATCCTTAAAAAATGCTTCTCATCTTTGGCTAAACCTCTTCGTGACCTTTTCCATTTATCCTACTCCTTAGGAAAATTCCCAAATAACTGGAAACAACTGGGGAATGGACAGCCTATACCCAAGAAGGGAAGCAAGTCGGACCCGGCAAATTATCGCCCAATAGCCATCACTTCCGTGCTGTCAAAAGTTATGGAAACTGCTGTCAACCGCAAGGTCATGCAATATTTGGAGAGCAATCAACTTTTACATGATCGTCAATATGGTTTCCGGTCGGGAAGATCCACAGGTGATCTATTGGTTTACCTAACCGAACGCTGGAACACTTGCATACATAAATTTGGCGAAGGCCAAGTACTTGCATTAGACATTGCGAAAGCGTTTGATAGAGTTTGGCACAAATCCCTACTTTCTAAGCTCAAAGCATTTGGCTTTGATGATTCTTTTTTGTTATGGATTGAGAGTTTCCTATCGAAGCGCGCCATTCAAGTTATTTTAGATGGCGTCTCCTCGTCTCCCTTTCCTATCAATTCCGGCGTTCCCCAATTCACAGCTTTGCAGATGACAGTACACTAGAAAACACTTACAGCTTCAACTCAATTGCTGAGGCGCACCAGTTTTCTGTGCCTACTATGCGCCGAGAGTTATTTAATTCACTAAATACTGACCTCATCACAATCCTGCAATGGGACAGAGCAAATCGAGTAGAGTTTAATACCACTAAAACACAAGCCTGTCGTCTCTCTCTTAAATACGACATGTCGATACCTGACTTAATCTTTGATGGTGTAGCACTTGATCATTCGGAGAATTTCCACCTGCTGGGTATGCACATTAATAAAAAACTTGACTGGAGCCAGCACATCCACAATGTAGCTCTAGACGCCTCCAAGTGCTTAGGATTTCTCCGAAGGTGCAAGAAATATTTTACACCCTCCGATCTTGCAACCATCTACAAATCATACATCAGGCCCCGACTCGAGTACAATTCGCATATCTGGGCTGGTGCACCCAAAACTCATCTAAAGATACTGGACCGCATTCAGCGTTTTGCGCTTCGACTTATTGGAGATGATGCCATAACGGCATCCTTTGACTTCCTTGAACATCGCAGAAATGTCGGAGTACTCACCCTTTTCTACAGATATTTCCATGGCCGCTGTAGCCATGAAATCAGTCGTCTTATCCCTCCCTGATATAAGTTCACGCGCAATACTCGTGCTGCTGAACGAGCTCATGAGTATGCGGTTGAGCCACCCAACTCACGTACGGTGAAATTTAGGCAGTCATTCATACCTCGAACATCCAAAATGTGGAATGCACTACCCGCGGCCACTTTTCCTAGAGATTATAACATCACGCAATTTAAAGGCAACATTCACCGATTCCTTTTATCCTGTCCGTCTTTATTCAATTAATCGTTTATTTTGTTAATTCCCATTTTGTTTCATCCATTCCTAAACCGACTGGACTGTACGCTACAGTATTCAGTATTAAAGGGTGCCCCTAAGTTCAACTTGGTGCGATAAAAAAAAAAAAAAACCCTAATTACCCCTCCCACACCCAATTTACCCCATTAAACCCATTCTACATTTATAAAATCATAATCTACGGTAGCTGTCGATCAGTTTGATAAAGGTCTCAGCAGAGACCGAAACGTCACTTTTAATATAGCGTAACAGTGTGAAATCCGGAAATCTTTCTTTCCAATTGATTTACTGTACAATTATGCCACGCGAGTGTAGAAAGACAAAAGAATTTTATTGTTCCGGAAAATATATCATCTCAAATTCTTTCGATTAGTGAATAGTGACTGTTGTATGGGAGGTGGTAGAAGTAGAAGGGGAGGTTTGTAATTTTCGTATATTATACCGAACGTGACATGCAAAATGTTTCATGCTGCATTTAAAGTTTGTAGTTTTCATTATTTTCAAAGAAATCGGACATAGTTTTCCTGAAAGTGGGGCATTTGTATGGGAGGTGGCAGAGGAAATGGAGGGTTTCACATGACTTTGGAACGGCTTATCAATATCCTTATCATCATGCTTTGTTTCAATTTCAAAGTCGATAGCTAACAAATGTTCGAAGGAGAAATGCTTTTCTTAAGGGACAAATTCTGGCAAAATTTTAAGTTTGTACCTAGTCAAGTCATAAATATTGGTACACAGAAAAATCGACGCCAAATTAAAACGAATTAATATTTTTCAAAATTTTTTTTTTCTTTTTATTGGGTTATTCAATGGCTACAAATCTTAGAACAACTTATTCGAAATGACTTTCATTTGCCTTCCAGCACGACTTGAGACGATCTGGCCACTCATCGATCGCGAGACACACTTCATGCAGGGGGAAATTGTCCACTGCACAGACAAGGACTCACTTCAACAACTCAATATTTGGGTGTCGAATAGAGCAAGTCATGCCATCTAATACGGACCACAACTTGTAATCCAACGAGCTAAGGTCTGGACTACTAGCTTGCCAATCATCCGTTAATATGAAGTCTGGAACGTTGTTTTTGAGCCACAGTTGAGTCGTTTTTGCCTTGTGAGCTGGAGCAGAGTCTTGCTGGAAAGTGCATGGCTTTTTGGCGAATATTGATTGGTTGAGAGGCTCGCAATGGGTTCCAAGACGGTCGATTGATATACTTTGGCCGATGTTTTCACTCCTTTCTCGCAAAAATGAAGCTTGGTAACGCCATCGTAGCTCACTCCCCACCATACCATTACAGACGCGGTATGGTGGCCTCTTTGGACCCTCGGGATGAGTTGGGATGCTTCTCTGGATGGCGGAGCATACACACGGTCGTTCTGTTTATTGAACGATTCTTCTACTGAGGAAATTTTCTCGTCAGTAAACAGAATTTCTCAGTGAGCGTTCTTCGCGTACCGGCTGCGTAACGCTTTCGATTTTTGCTTGCGTTTTTCCTTCAATGCGGCCGTGAACAAGTGTCCAGTGTGTCGCTTGTACGCGCTGAGTCCTAAATGTTCTTTGATAATGCGAGACAAGGATTTTTGCGAAATTTGCATTTCCCGCGACAAGATTTTCTGTTTTCGCAGCGGTTTTCGGTCGATTTTTTTCTTCACGGCTTCAATCGCTTTTGGAGTTCTCATAGTGCGCGGACGGCCGGATCTTTGACGGTCTCGTACTCCGCCAGTATCCTCAAACAACTTCACAGCACGATACACAAAATTGCGAGTGATTCCAAGCGGTCGCAACGTCCGAAATATAACGCCTTTTTTCTTGTTGCATTTTAGTAGGCCAACTACAACAATACAATTTTTGATGTCGCCCCATTCCATGATTGTAAGCAATTGATGCCAAAAACTTTTTACGTGGCAATGAAGCAGAAATGTCAACTGTCAAATCGCAGTCAAGACGAAATGGATGCGCCCAATATTGCATTTAGTTTAGTTGTGTACCAATATTTATGACTTGACTAGGTACTTTTCCTAGTTTTAATGAAAATCGATATAATGCATTTACCAAAATTACGCATTTGTATGGGAGGTGATAGAAGGAGTATACAGAAATGTCTATTATTATATTGTACTTTCAACAAAACTTCAAGTCTATAGCCTTGACAGTTTCGAAGAAAAATAATTTAACTAAAATTTAAAAATTTCGTGAAATTTGTGTGGGAGGGGGTAGAAGGAGTGAGGTGAAGTTGATGGTTTTTTAAAAACTGCTTGCAATTATTATTAACGAAATTAACACTGGCGAAAATTTGTTCATTTAGCTTCGCTAGCTTCAATGAAAATCGAATAAACACATTTTTGAAAATTGTGCATTTGAATGGGAGGGGGAAGAAGTGAGGAGATCAGAACAATATTTTGTGAATTTAATGATATATGTGTACATTGTTATACTTTGACCCGAATTTCAAGTCGGTTCAGCCTAGAAGAAGATCCTCGATCTGGGAGGTCATCCAATGTCGACAATGACACTTTGCGGTCCATGTAGGAGCTCAGCACCATCCAGTCGACAGCTGAAACACACATCAGCTCCGCGGAATTTAACTAAAAAACATAACAGGACTACGGCGTATAGCCCAATCAAGCGATACTCTAGATGATGAGGCATTTTTTGATCTTAAGAAATTTTGTATGAGGAGTGGTAGAAGGGGTGACGGCATTGAACTAATTTTTTGACATCATGCTAGAATTGCTATCTTGTTTAGTTCTTAATGACTTTTTCAGAAATAACTATAAATATAATGATTTTGACATGTTTAAATTGCAGATCAGTAGCATTCATACTTGTGAAACTGTGTCATATTGTATGGGAGGGGGTAGAAGGAGTGAAGCTAAATCGTCTTTTTTTTTTGGTTTTACTAATAATTATAAATAAATATTTAGTGCAAAATTTTAGCTCGATAAATTTTATACGTAATGAGTAAATTGGTTTAAAGTATATCATGAAAAAGTGCAGTTTAAATGGAAGGTGGTAGGAGTGGGGGAATTCGAATAATTTTTATACTGTAGTAACGGTGGATCTGCCTTTCACAAGGCCATGCTGCAAAGATCGTAGTATAGACTTAAAATGGAAGTACAAAACATCACAAACAATTGACTCAAACGATTTAGTAACAAAAGGAAGAATGGCAATCGGCCTGTAATTTCTTACAGCATCCCGCTTGGCAGATTTATGTAAGGGTGTTATAGTAGGGAATTTTTATAATAAGGGAAAGGCACCGAATCGAAGGAATAAATTAAATACGTAGCCGAAAATAAGTAAAAGAGTTAAATTACACCTCTTAATTACAGACGCAGGAATGCCATCTGTCCCACAAGAGAAATTATCGGCAATGTCCCCAATGTATTTTAAAATGGTTGCATCATCAATAAAGAGATCTTTTGGCACTAAGGAAGTAGAAGGGAACTCTGCTAAGTAATGAAAATCATTGAAGTCAGTTATTGAAACACTACTTGAGAAAGCAGTTCGGAGATGGTTTTTGAATTGACATATTTCCAAAACTGTTTAGGTTTGTCTTTTAATGATATTTTAACATTCTGTAAGTATTGGGAGTAAGCAGCACGGTATTGGGAATTAAAGAAGTCCCTGAGGTTGCAGTACAATAAAAGGTCCGAATCGTTTTTTGAGTGGCAATACCCCTTCCAAGCTTTCGTTTTTAAATTTTTTTGATGAAATAAGCAATCGTCAAACCAGGCAAACCTCATGGAAGGGCTTGAGCGAGAGACAGGTATACAACGCATGAAGCCCCCAAATAAAATGGAAAAAATTAGACGTCGCCATGCTAACATCAGACTCATTAAGTACAGACGACCAGTCACAGTTAGAAATGTCAGAGTTTAAAACATCAAAATCAGCTTTAGTGAAGTTAATTACAATTATCTACTTCTACAATGGCGCTACAGCCCAAATCGGACCTTGGCCTCCTGATATTCAGGTTCCTTAACATTTTTTATAACTTATTTTGGAAGGGTTGTTAGCCCTTCGCACAACCCTCTTTCTACGAATTTTTTCATTTGCGTAGATTGCGGTGACCAAGGTATATCCAAGCAGGCAATGTGCTGGAATTATGTATTGCGCCGACCGGGATTTGAACTCACGACCTTCGCATTACAAGACCAACACGCTACCTACTAGGCTACACCCTAGCTTATTACAATTATAAACAGAAGAAATCGAAACTTTTGATTGTTATTTTTAATAGAACCTGATTATTACAATTTTTATCCTACTTTAGCCTCAAAAAGTTTTAACTCGGTTACTGCAACAGCTTTTAGTTCGGTCGGCAGTTCGGTACTGTATTTGCTTTCCTGGTACTCCCCTCTCCACATCTCCCTTCTACCATACCAATGTCACAAACAAATTAATTATACCAAAGATTTACTTGCTATGATTCTCAACTCTCACTCACTGACCCTTATTATTGTGCTAAAGATAATCCGTGAACAATTTTCAACAGAGCAGCAAGTATTTTTGAAAAATATCTAAATTATTACTTATAAATTGCAAAAAAAAAATTCTTAAACTTCCGTTCTGTACGGAATTGCACAAGTATGTTACATACAGATTTGTGATTAACCGTCTATTTTAAGTAAAAAGTGCAAAAATTTGCAGCTTAAACAAATCGTAGTACGCAGAAATTTGATAAAGAAATATTTTCAAACTGTATGATTAATATTATATAAATGTACATAATGCGTTTAATGCGTTTATGCATGAATTGCTATATACATAAAGAATGTTTGAACAAAGAAAAATTACGATAAACAACATAAACGAGTCGATATTTTTAATCATTTATCTTTGATTTTTGGCTGTTTTCAATTATTATTGTTATAATAATTTTTTTGTTAATAATTTCCTGTGTTAAAATATAGCAAATGTGATTTTACCACAGCAGGGCCCTGGGAGTCGAGTCAAAGTTCAGCATCATGAGTTCATAAAATTCACTTACTGATTTTATGAAGTAAATACAAATGACTAGAAAAGGTAGAGAAACAGCTATGGAAGAATAACTACATATGTTGACCATTTTATTAGAATATACAAACAAGTTCTGCTTAGTAATGTGGGGTATACATAAGTATATACCGATAATCGATAACACTGTGCATCAAAACCAAAGGTAAATTTTAGTAACAGGCTAATTTCAATGTTGCTGCATCGAAAATCTATAAATATCAATGGATCTTAAGCATGAAAGCTAACATTTTCTTCTTCTTCTACAATGGCACAACAGCCCAAATCGGGCCTTGGCCTTCCACAAGGTTCCTTAACCCTTCGGAACTATGTTGGGTCCGATGCGACCCGAAAAAAAGGCATTGTCTCTTACCAAGAGTGCGTTCCTCCACAGTACCGGAGGGTGAACTTTTTTTTTTTGTTTTGCTTCTGAGGAAGGGTTGTTAGCCCTTCGCCGAACCCTCTGTCTACGAATTTTCATTTTCGCAAATTGAGGTAGGCCAAGTAGTTTGCAGGAATTCTGCATCGACCGGAATTTCCCCTCACGGCCTTCGCATTGTAGACCAACACGTTAATCACTAGGTTACACCAAGGCGTTGAAACATTATTTTAATAAAGAAATATCTGCCTACAAGTTGAGGATGCGTGAGAAGTCAATATGCAGATTAGGATGAATGGAGATTCCAGGGCAGGGCTGTTGTCAATTATTTAACACTAAATCGCAATTACGATCAATAGCTAGAATCAATATTTTATTCGTTCATATATGAGAGCAACAGAAGCCTAATCCAAAAAACCATGAAAATTCAAAAAAAAAAAACATGAGATAAAAATTAAAATTAATTTTAAATTGAATGAATAGATGACAGCACATTGGCCTCTCCGACATTACTGCTAATTTAATTGTGAAAGAATGCAACACTGCCCGAAATCATAGCTGGTAGAAGGGATGACGACATTGAACTAATCTTTTCACATTTCGCTAGAGTTGCTATCAAAGTGTTTCATACAAAATTTAAGATTCAAAAAGTTAATAGATACTGAGAAAATTAGTGTATTGCATTTAGTAAAATTTTGCAGTTTGTATGGGAGGTGGTAGAAGGAGGGGCAAGTTCTTAATGACTTTTTCAGAAATAATTATAAACATGCTTTTCACATTTTGAAATTGCAGATCATTAGCATTCATACTTTTCAGGAAAATCGACTTTTTGTAAAGTTGTGAAATTGTGTCAGATTGCATGGGAGGGGGTAGAAGGAGTAAAGCTAATCGACTAATTTTTTTTGGTCTTATTAGTAATTTTAAATAAATATTTCGAGCTCGATAAATTTTTTACGTACTGAGTAAATTTGTTTAGAATATTTCATGAAAAAGTGCATTTTGTATGGGAGGTGGTGGAAGGAAGCGGAGAACTCGAATAGTTTTTATACAGTAGATTGATATCATCATAAAAGGGATGTATTCCAAATTTGAGATCAATAGCTTTTTTGCTTTTGGAGTAAATCCGTTAATTGTCGAATTGCAAAATTGTGTCATTTTGTATGGAAGGGGGTAGAACGGGTAAAGCTAATCATTTTTTGGTCTTACTAACAATTCCAAATAAATATTTATTGCATAATTTCAGCTCGATAAATTTTATACGCACTGAGTGTGCAGATTGTATGGGAGGTGATGGAAAAAGGGGAACGACACGAATAATTTTTATATGGTAGATTGAATTCAGCATAAAAGTAATATATTTCAAATTGTTGATCAATAGTTTTTAAACTTTTCGAACAAATTTGTTTATTGTCATTTTGTGTGTGATGGAGCGATTTGGCCCGCTCACGAACTTGACCTTACTTTTTTGTCAACGCAGTTCTCAAGCTAGTGAGGACGCGGACCGACATCCGGTTTTGACATTTTTGAGTGATTATATGAACTTCTATATCTTTTAAAAATTTTTCTCCGAGCCTTATTTCTTAACGTTACAAACGGTAAACACAATATACTGTCAGATTTCATCTAGTGTATAAAAAGGAGATTTAGGAAGCAGAGTTCTAATGGAGAACTTACTGCCGATTTGCATAATAAATATGCAATACTAGCGAGATTGGACGATGACGGAACGCAACAACAATTTACAGCTGATGCAGATTCTGGATCAAATAAGCATTCAACGATAGTACTGAAGCAAAAAACTGACTGGTGCTCCGCATTTTTTGTGAAACTTTTTAGAAGCCAAATCTATCATTAATTCATTTTCTGATAAGGTAAATATTAAAATTACGAAATTGGGTATCAATAAGCATAAATTGTTAGTCGATGATGTTAATGTTCATAGAAATTTTATAGAGTTCATAAGAGAATCACGGGCAGAGGCTTTCCTCCCCACTCCTCGGTAGCTCCGCACGAACACAGTTATGCTGAAGGGTAATGGTGCAGACTTTTCTGCTGAAGGAGTAACTCGTGACATCTACTTCTCTTCTACAATGGCACTACAGTCCAAATCGGACCTTGGCATCCTGACATTCAGGTTCCTTAATACTTTTCATTACTTATTATGGAAGGGTTGTTAGCCCTTCGCACAACCTTCTTTCTACGAATTTTTCATTTTCGTAGATTGAGGTATATCCAAGCAGACAATGTGCTGGAATTATATATTGCGTCGACCGGGATTTGAACTCACGACCTTCGCATTACAAGACCAACACGCTACCCTCTAGCAAACTCGTGACATAGATTTGATTAATCCTTCAATTAAAATTTCAAAAATTGAAATTTTCCCACAGCGTGGTCCTTGATAGAAGCAATCGATCTACGAAACTTATATTTTAAGAAAGAGAAGAAGGCTTACAAACTCTATTAAGATTTAATTTTCTCTTATACCAAAGGACTATCTAGGAACGACCAAATAAGAGAAGTACCATTCAGTGTTTTCGATGCCAAAGGTTTGGTCACGTCTCTATGAATTGCGCCAACATAAAGAGATGCGTGAAATGTGGAGGTGATCAAACCGAAAAGACTGACTGCCAGCGGCAAAAGAAAGGCCTCTATCCTAAGCCAGCCTTCTGTGTTAATTGTGGAAAAGTTGGTCATCCTGCAAACTACTTTAAATAATAATTAAGATAATTAAATATAAAACGAGACTTGAACAGAGAAAAACGACATACTTACAAAAAACACTTGACAATGAATTCGAAAAATTGTTTGGCTTGCCTTATCTCTATCTCTATCTATCTATCTTACCTCTCTCTTATAAATAAGATTAAAGCATTTGGCCCAAATATTTAACAATAAACTGAGATGCGAAAAAAGCTGTAAGTTACTTAAATTTTATAGCTGATGTAACATACTCAAAATGATTGATCTCAAAATTTACTCTTCGAATGTCAATTTCATTGAAGAACCGCATGGCAAGATGCTTTTAATAGAATGAAATCAATGATCGCTTTGCTCTCGGCTTAAAGGAACGCATAAGCTCCATTTTGATCAATTCAATATTTTCAGGAATAATTTTGATAGAGGTATTGCAGTTTTGGTGCAGAAAAATATAAAAGTTACCAAATACTTATAACAACATTATACCTAGTCCTGCCATAAGTTCTGTCACATAATTTCTCACATTGGCAACAACTTTATTTTATGAGTGACATTTCAATATCGGCCAGTTTTATAAACGTCATAATGTTGTTGACAGTTGATGGTCATTTAAAGTGTGTTCGTTAACGTGTGAAGATGGAATGGGGTGTAATAGAAAACCGAACTGCAGTGATTGCACTACATAAGTGTGGAAAATCCGCGAGTGAAATTTTCAAGTTGTTGTGCCCGTTAAAAATAACGCAAAGATTTGTGTATCGTGCGATTCAGAGATATAACGCGATCCAGACTATTGAAGATCGACCTCGTTCTGGACGTCCGCGTGATGTACGTTCTTCTGCTGCCATCAAAGTGGTCGAGAGTCGAATTCGTCGAAATCCGCTTCGTAAACAACGAATCATGGCTCGAGAGATGAACATCTCCACCCGAAGTATGTCTCGCATCATAAAATCTGACCTCGGGATGAGTGCCTTTCGACGATCAACGGGACATTTGCTGACTGAGCAGTTGAAGCAAATTAGGAGCACCAGATCGAAAGAGCTCCTTCGGCGGTACGGCAACAACAAACATCGAGAAATTTTATTTACCGATGAAAAAATTTTTACGGTGGAGGAACATTTCAACCGCCAAAATGATAAGGTGTATGCCCACAGCTCCGCAGAAGCCCGAGAAGTTGCCACTAGGGTACAGCGAGGACATCATCCAGCATCAGTCATGGTATGGTGGGGTGTCAGCTACGAAGGGGTCACCGAGCTTCATTTTTGCGAAAAAGCCGTAAAAACTGCAGCGAAAAATTATCAAACGGACGTCCTGGAGGGATGTGTGAAGCCGCTGAACTCTACGCTATTCAACAATCGACATTGGGTTTTCCAGCAAGATTCTGCGCCAGCCCACAAAGCTCGAACCACACAAGCGTGGTTGGAAACCAATATTCCACAGTTTATAAGGGCGACGGAATGGCCTTCTGGGAGCCCAGATTTGAATCCCCTGGACTACAAACTGTGGGCGGAGTTAGAGTCCATGGTGTGCACGAGACGACACCCAAATATCGAGAGCCTTAAGCGATCTTTGACAGAAGCAGTAGCTAATTTTCCGCTAGAAACAGTGCGTACTGCTATCGATGACTGGCCCAACAGATTAAAGAGCTGTGTTAAGGCTAAAGGCGGCCACTTTGAATAATTTGTTGCTTATTTTACTTCCATTAGTATGCCAAAATAAAATATATTTTCCTTTGTCAAAAACTCTTTTTCATTTATACAAAAATTGCCCATATACGTGTGACAGAACTTATGGCACGACTAGGTATATCTCGGCAACATTGATTTGTGTCCCCCACCTTGATGGAACATCTATACAAAAGAAATTATTGGTTGGATCTGTATATGTGCCTTCAGGATTAGGAAGACTCTTACAAACAGACCTTTAGTTGGGATAGCTAACAATTTTGAAGCTTTTATTATCGGCGGCGACTATAATTCACGAGCTGAAGACAACAATTGGATTCTAAATAACCTACAGCTAGCTATAGAACTTATAAATTCAAGTAATCCCACTTTTCCTCGTTCATCACCCTCTATAGACTTTTTCCTGATGTCGTAAATACGGCTGAGAGTCGTTGCTCAATATGGCTGAGAGTCGTTGCTTCTGCAGAATGATTCCAGCCCTATGATATCATTTTCACATAGTTTTAGAGTTAAAGCTAACTCACTGTGACCCCCTACGTGAACCACCTCAGACGTATAGATCGTTCAAGCATACAGACTGAAACCTCCGATCAACTTTCGCGATCAGACCAGACAAACGCACTGCAATATGATATACCAGTAGAGATATATCACGTCTTGCCCTTAAGCTCTTGAATATTAGAAAAATTTGGTTAAGAAAACTAAAGCGTATATTTCACAGAAACTACAACGAATATTGAGTATAAAGAACTCAATGCAAGGCTGTGCTGTCTTATCAAAATCATAAGGGACAAAATTCGTATAGAACTTAACAGATAGTTCCGAATGAGGCTTAAGACAATTAGACCATCCCCTTTGAGTATAGCCAGGGATGTACTAAGTTACCAGGGAAGGAAGTGGTTCTCTGTAGAAGAAAAACTACGAGCGTGTTCTGATTTCTACGAAATTCTATATGAAGAATTCCCAATACCTCCTTCAACGCGATAGTATCTGAGATGGTGGAGAAATTCTATAGTGAAAACTAAGAGATTCAGCTGATTGATTTTTCTATTAACCCAACTAATGGTGCTGCGGACAAGAGTGCTGTGGATTATTTTACCTCGGCGGAGGAAGTCACTTCTAATTAAAATGTTTATCGGAAAAAAACATTTGGACCAGACGGTATAGCTAACTTCACCTTACGGAAGTGCGCATTTGAAGTCGCACTCAAATTATCAGTGATTTTCAACCATTGCCTCAATAACCGATACTCCCCCCTAGTTGGAAATTAACGAAACTGGTGCCTATTCCAAAAAACAAGATGTCCAATAATATTTCGGACTTAAGACCTACATATATCGATGTTCTCTAAGGTAGGTAAGATATTGGAGAAAATTATTTTTTTATTATATTAGAATTATTTTGTGAGAAAATAATTCGGTTTTGAAAGAGCGCATTCGTTTGAACATGCCTTACTTTACTTCCAGAAAAGAATCATCGAAAATCTCCGTATGAAAAAATCTACAGTCGCATGTGCTTTAGATCTGGAAAAGGCATTTGATTCGATCTGGATGAAAGGATTAATATATAAACTGATACAAGCAAAGTGCCCGCGCTTATTGGTAAAAATAGTTGCTAATTTCATATCTGATCGTAAGCTGTTTATCGAGCTGACAGGTCAAAGGTTTAGAATGATTGAGGCTACGGCGGGAGTAGCTCAAGGCTCAATTATAGGCCCGAAATTATTCAACTTTTTTATGCATGACTTTCCAAATCAAATTGAGGCTACTTCGTCTGCAATATAGTATGCAGACGATACAATTATTTTTTCGCACCCTCTAAGGCCACATATTAATCTTAACTCAGTAGCGCTACATCTTCAAAAAGCTTCCGAATTTTATTCGAAATGGGGTATTAAATTAAATTCTAATAAATATGAGTTAATATGCTTTCGCAATACGAGTGTCAAACGGCACCGTCTTGCAGTAAAAGAAAGTACAAGCTTAAAACTAGTACCGAACGGGGACAACGTACATCTAAAGAATGAAATAAAGTACTTGGGGCTTACAGATACAAATTCAGCAATCACGCAAGATCTCTCCTTAAAACTAAGATAGCAGCTGGTCTTTTAGGTTCACTACTAAGGACTAATGAACTAGAGTGGCGGATGAAGTTAGTTATGTACAAAATATTAATTAGACTCATTGTGTCGTATGTTTTCTCCTGATGGTTCACAATATCGCCGGCGGTCGCAGAAGAGATGCAGATCTTTGAACGGAAAATACTAGGGCATTGCCTCTCTAAATACCTCAAGCTAGATAAAACATTTTTCTCAAATAGGTCGCTCTGCGGCTCTGCGAAAGTATTCAAGTCCAGCCCTTAATGCAATACATGATTCAGCAAGCAAAATCTATTATCAGAAGATTGGAGGATCACTCTTTACTCAGAGACATATACAGCCGAAGGTGCAACTCACTCCCTAACGATTGTTATTATGTACTTCCAACAGGACTAGGGAACAATGATTGGAGCTGACTGCTACAACCATCTTTTATATCTTGCTCAATACAAGAATTGTATCGAGGATAGCTTATGACCCTTCACCTGAAGGCGATTATTCCTGTATCTCAAATGATCAGTTTTTCGTAAATACAATAAATAATCAACTCCGCCATAGCCAGTCCCAAGCCCGGTTGAGAAAGGAGGAAGGAGCATAGAGTTAATCTAAATGACTAGCAATACTAGTGCGTCTCAGGGAGTAGGTAAGAAATATGACATAGCACCGCTACGAGAACTCCAGCATGTCATATTTAGCTGAAAACTCCCACCCTTTTTCTAACAGGGTGCAATAAATATGTAGGACTGGCCCTCCAAGGGGTTGGAATGTTCGATCCTTATTTAGGGCAGGCGGTCTGAAAGAGCTCCTCTCGAAGTGGCAAAACACAACATCAATATAACTGCAATCCAAGAAAAAAAACGGCTCGGTAACGATATCATGGACATGAAATCACACACAATCTATCTAAGTGGAAAATTGTCGGGAAGCAGAGAGTTGGGAATCGCTTTTGTCATTGACAAAAATTTTAAACAGCAGGTCACGAGTTTCAAACCAGTAAGTGAAAGATTGTGTGCAATCCGAATATAGATTAAATTTTTCAACACTTGGTTGATCAATGTCCACGCACCAATAGAAGACAAGGACGATCTAACTAAAGACGATTTTTATGCCACCCTAGAACAATCTATGATTCACTGCCTTCGGATTACCTAAAAATTGTCTTAAAGGATTTTGGTGCAAAAATCAGAAAGGAGGAAGCTTATAGAGGAACAACTGGAGGACACAGTCTCCAGAAAGGAGGAAGCTTATAGAGGAACAACTGGAGGACACAGTCTCCATGACATAACCAACGACAATGGCCAATGTCTCATTGATTTCGCTAGCAGCAAAAATATCATCTACGTGCTTCCCACAGCGCGATATTCACAAACAAACGTGGGCATCACCAGATGGTCACACTTTCAACCAAATAGATCACGTTCTAATTGAGAAAAGGGCTGCTTCTAGTATACTTGTACGAATCCTCCGCCCACTTAACACCAATATATAAAAACATTTAAAATATACCAGAGGAGAGTGTGTGGATGTCGCAATGTAATAGATAGAAAGAACAATGCCTACAAAATTTCTACTGAAAGACCAGCACGAGCCAAAAAAGATGGATATGGCGAGCTTAGGCGATATGCGAAAAAGACCTGCAGGCGAAAAAAAAGGAAGTACCATAATGACAAGAGAAAACAAAAAATGGACGACGATATGAGACAAAAACAAACGGGGGACGCATACGCAATATTAAGACCTAATAAAGGGATATAAGCTAAAAGCCAGTCTATGCAAAGACGCAGAGGGCAACATCATCAGCGACACGCAAGAAATCAAAAACATATTATGGAGAATTTGGACAAAGGAAATCATACAAAACGATTGGCGAAAAAGCATCATATGTCCAATTTGCTGTGAGAATTACAGAGGAATATCATTGTTGTGTACGTCCTATAAAATAATGACAAAAAATATTGAACGTAGTCTTAAGCTGAAGGTGGATTCAGAACCGGATGATCTGCAACAGACCACATATTCTCGGTGAAGAGAAATACTGGGAATATAACACAGACGAACACCAAATCTTCTTCCCCAAAACTAGTCCCAAGTGAGAATACAAAACGATTCCACAACCAGCTTTCGAACGGAATGTGGTTTAAAGCAGGGAGATGGTCTAGCCTCCATGCTTTTCAACTCGGCACTAGAGTATGTCGTCCGAAATCCCAGTCGGCACCACCGGGACACTACTGTTCAAGTCCACCCAACTAGTAGCATACACTGATGGCATTAACTTCCTAGCAAGATCCTTCCCTAGTGCTAAGGAGGTATTTATCAACCTTGACTCCGCCGCGAATGAAGTCGGGTTGCACAATAACGAAAGCAAAATAAAAGTAATGACACAAACAAAAGGAAGAACGTCAATCAGACAAAACATAACAATTCAATTCAAATTTCAAATTCCTGTTAAGACCCCCTATAGGGGCATAGGACAGAAACAACTCTCTTCCACAAGGCGCGATCCTGCGCATCGGCTTTAAGCTGTTGCCAGGACTTGTTTATTCCTCTGGCCTCCTGCTCAACTGCTCGCTTCCATGTGTTACATGGTCGACCAACCCGACGTCTTCCTTGAGGGTTATAATCCAGAGCCTGTTTTGCGATGTTTTGCTCTGGTTTCCTCAAAGTATGACCGATCCACTGCCACTTTCGCCGTTGAATCTCAATACCTATTTTAGTCTGGCGAGTTGTACTCCAAAGTTCGTCGTTGGAGATCACTTCTGGCCAGAATATTCCTAAAATGCGTCGGAGGCATTGGTTTACGAAAGTCTGTAGTTTCTTGGTAAGTCGAACGATCACTTTCCACGTAGTACAACCATATAACAACACGGATTTGACGCATGCGTCAAAAACTCGCAGCTTCGTGCGAAGGGAGATCTCTCTTAACCTCCAGAAAGGGGAAAGGATACCGAAGGCCTGACGAGCTTTATTTAGCCGAGCCTCAACATCCTTTTCGGCTCCGCCGTCCATGCTGACAATGCTTCGGAGATAGCAAAAATCTTGCACCTCTTCCACATCCTGTCCATTAAGAACAATCGGTGTGCTTGCGTTCGAACCCATGTGCATGTACTTGGTTTTACGCACATTTATTTTCAGTCCCGCCTCTTTGCACTTAGAATGCAACGAGCGAACATTTGACTCTAAGTCCGAACGGGTATGTGCAAGCAAACACACGTCATCAGCATAATCAAGGTGACTTAAGATGTTAAATAGTCTCCATTGAAGACCTTTACCTTCCCCACCTTCCAGTGCAGCTTTCAAGATGTCATTTATTACCACCAGAAACAGGGCTGGTGATAATATGCAGCCTTGTCTGACACCCGTTCGCACAGGAAAGCTCTTGGACAGCTCTCCTCTATGCAAGACGCGACACCTTGCATCTTCGTAGGATTCTTTAATCATAGCTATGACCTTATTTGGAATACCTCTCCTACGCAAAGCATTCCATATGTAATCTCGCTTAACGCTGTCGAAGCGAGCGAAACGTGGAGCTGACGTGGGGAGCGATCACCACTTGATGGTTGCCTGCTTGAGATTGTGTACAGCAGCTATCCGACGACCACAAATTCTTCAAATGAAGCGCAAGCTTAATGTGGATAAACTCAGAGAAAAAAACATAACAATTGCGCAATATAATTTGGAGGGTGTGGACAACTTCATATATCTTTGGGGCTAATATACCAAAACTCGGCAATAAAACGGACAAAATCAATCGACGGATAATACTAGCAAATAAAATGTTTTATTCGGTACTTCTAATGAAATCCAAGAAAGTGTACAGGAACAAAAAGCTGCGGATATATAAAACTATTAGGTTGTTGCAGATGAAATAGCGACTTTCGCGATAAAGTGAAGTTAGTTGCGATTTTCATGTCTCAAACTGCCGCCAGGTGGCTCTCGTAGTAATGAATTTTGATGAATACATTTGGTCATGGAATCATTTCAGATTGATCGGATTCGATCGGAGAGAAAAACAAAATAAAAAAATATGGAATCGAGTCAAAAACGGTTACTTTTTTCTTTACGAGTTCAAACTTGGCCACAACGCTAGGGAGGCAACCAAAAACATCAACAGGGCATTTGAAGCTGACACAGTAAGTGAAAGAACCACACAGCGATGGTTTGAAATATTCCGATCAAGAGATATGACCCTTCAAAGTGAACCATGTGGTCACCCAGGACCATCGATAGACAACGACGAGCTGCTCATGTATCAAGAATAACGGTCAAAAAATTAAACGATTTGCAGTATGAGACCCTTCTTCATTTACCATATTCACCAGACCTCTCGCAACCGATTACTACTTTTTTAAACATTTGGATCAATTTTCGGCGGAGAAACAATTTAACAATGAAGCAACCATCAAAAATGCTTTCGAGGAATTTCTGCAGTCTAGAAAGTGGGACTTCTACGCGACTGGCATAAATGTATCTCTTTGGGAGAAGTGTATTGCATCTGCTGGTACCTATTTTGATTAATAAAATTAAGTTTAATAAGAGTTAAAGTTGTTTGAAATTTCACTATCAAAGTCGCCATCTCATCTGCAACAACCTAATATTTAACACTTATCCGTCGTTTGTGTAATTCCTACACAACCGAGAAAAATTTAAATTCTTGTAGAAACGTTATTTATGCATGAACTCGAGTAGGATTTTGGCATTATTTCAAAAACATATTCCCCCACCAATTTTTCGACATTTGGTATGAAATTTAAGTCATGTATAGAATAGAAATATCAACGACCATTTTGGTTGGAAAAGTGACCGACGTTGTACTTATTGCATCATTACTAAGTTTAATGTGTGCTGCACATAAAATGTTATCAGAAAACATTTGCAACATTGGATTTCGTAATTTTAACAATTAAGCTAGGGTATAGCCTAGTAGGTAGTGTGTTGGTCTTGTAATGCGAAGGTCGTGAGTTCAAATCCCGGTCGGCGCAATATATAATTCCAACACGTTGCCTGCTTGGATATACCTTGATCACCTCAATCTACGAAAATGAAAAATTCGTAGAAAGGGGGTTGTGCGAACGGTTAACAACCCTTCCACAATAAGTAATGAAAAATGTTAAAGAACCTGAATATCAGGAGGCCAAGGTCCGATTTGGGCTGTAGCGCCATTGTAGTAGTAATTTTAACAATTATTTACCATTACACAAAGTATGAATTTTCACAGAGGTTGATTTCGTTTGGATTGAAAATCTATCGCTTATAAGAACAAGAAAACTATTTGAAACCATTTCACCATCTGCAACAGTTTTACTAAACACCATTGTACAATTTTAACAATTCTTTACCTGCGAAATGATAAGAACTGGAATTCACAGGATTGCTAGTGCGCTGAGAGTTCATGTTCTATTGGAACTTTCTAGCAAACAATTTTATGCGGGTTCGTCAATAATAGCCGTTTTTTGCGGCTGTATCCAGAGCAGATTAGCGTAACTACATTGAAACCAACAATAAATCATCTATCCAGAGTGGGTTAGCTACCCCAGTTAGACCACTGGGGTAGCTAGTCTACTCTGGATAAATAGTTCCTGTGTTCACTGATAGAGGGCTCAAAAGTTTTTAGAACTTGGGACTTTCATTTCCCAGCCGTTGGCAGCAATGAAATTAGACATTTCTGACAGTTACTTTTCGAAGATACGCAGTGAGAAAAATTTTTTTTTTGGTAAAAATGGAAATCAATCTAAAAAATAAAAGGTAAAGTAACGATTTCAATTTTTATTAGGTGAATAATTCGATTTTTTTTTATAGATCTCGTCGTTATTGGGGCCGAGGCGAAACCCTCGCATCACTTGATTCTAATAGTAACAATAAAAACACTTTCCTATTTGCACTCATAATTGGATCTGTAAGGAAAAGTTTTGAATTATCGTCGAAAATTCACAAAATTTTACAGAAATTGTCTATTATAATTCACAACTGGCAATTCGAAGTAAACTTGTCAAATTGTTTCCAGGTGCAACAACTTTCCAGTTCAATACTTTAGTACTGAACTTCTACTCTGGATCGTTTTTTTGAGGAGTATCTTAATCTGCTCTACTCTCGTCCGCAAAAAAACACAGCTAATCATGTAAAAACAAAGTGCAATTTGCTGGATAATAAATATGCGTATCTGAACATATGAAACCAATTAAGTTTTATCTTTGTACCACACACGCGAGAATGTAACCAAAAGAGATCACACCTCAGCAAGTCGAGAGGTCATGTTGAATTCCAATTTTCTATGTAAAACTCCTTTAACTATAAAGAGTCCTTTATTTGATTTAATAATAGTTTAAAGACATTTCATTCGGATTAAGTTTATCAACAGCTATCAGTGTTCAAACAATAATTCAATAGTCGCATCCACTCCATAGTCATTTTCATTCATTCAAAAAAGTAGTTTCATAGCCGTTATCGATAAAAATGATCCACCATTTACTCTATCGATAATAATTTTCATCCATTCGAAAAGTTATTCGATAGTAATTTTCATTCGTTCAGAAAATTATTCGGTAGTCCCTATCGATAGTAAAAACTATCGAACAACTTTTCGATAGTGCCCATCACTAATTCAATAGAATCGACTGCATATTGCTCGAAACATCCTTGCCAATGTTTGGGACACATATTGATAATGAAAAAAAAACCGCTCTTATTTATAATTGCGCAATGCCGAATAAAAAGGTTCTAAATAACTTTCAGCTAGACAAGTACTTTATTATTAACCTTGGAAATTAGAATCGAAAATTTTAAAGAGCGCCCTTAACCCCCGAGTACTGGTTGTAATGGACTCTGGCTAGGAGACAATGCTTTTCTTGGGTCGGATCCGACCAACTACACAGTGGCCGACAAAAGTCTACATACGGCCCCTATTTTCGCTGCTTGACGAGCCCAACAGCACTATTTGAAAAAGTAGTGATGTAGTCTTATTTATAATATATTTTTATTGACATGTAACAAAAAACCTTTCCTCCAATATAAACTTAACAATCTATTCATAAAAAAAAACTAATAAATAGCATTGACAAAAGTCTACGTACGATTATGAGGTCCACTAAAAACTTCATTAAGGAATTTATATTTCACTTCACAACTTAATATTCATATTGGAGGTTATAACCTCCACACTATCGGATGCTATGCCGACAAAATATAACTTTGAAACCCCCTTCAAAGTTGTAATTAGAGAACGCAAGGACTGGCAATCCTCGCTACCAGAAATGGAAGAGGGATCAACCATCTGGTATACAGATGGTTCGCGCACCTCTGCGGGGACAGGAGGCGGAGTCAAAGGCCCTAACTTCTCGGTTTCAAAACCACTCGGCAAAGAAGCCACAATCTTCCAGGCTGAACTAATTGCAATGGAGCTATGTATCCAAGAGAATATAAGGAGAGCTCATCGCAACAAATCAATTTATATCCTATCGGATAGTCAGGCGTTTCTCAAAGCCCTAACATCCAATAAACACGGATCGAGGTTAGTTTGGGACTGTCTTCAAGACCTAATCATCCTGGGGAAAAGGAACAACGTAACCTTCATGTGGGTACCAGGACATATGGGAATTGAGGGAAATGAAGAGGCTGATCGCCTTGCAAAAAATGGCGCGGAAAAAAACTTTATTGGTCCAGAGCCATTCTGCGGAAAACCAAAAGGACATCAAAGCTCGACACTTAAGAAGTGGGTTGAACAAGAACACAAAATCTACTGGAATAGACTTCCAGGCTTATCAACCTCAAAAAAACTAATCATACCACAAAAAAAAACAAAGTGGAAGATATCCTAAAATTCAGAAAGAGCGATATTAGTACTCTAATTGGCCTAATGACGGGGCACAGTGGAGTGAACCACCACCTCAATAATATGGGCTTAGCTGAAACCGACATCTGCCGTCTCTGTCTCGAAGACTCAGAAACGACAATACATATCCTATGCCACTGTGAAGCAGTGGCAAGGAAAAGGCATAATCTTCTGGGAAAGGTTTCATTTCCACCGAGGAACTAGCCAACATGGCTCCCTTACAAATACTCAAATTAGCTAAAGCTATTGAGTTATGGTAGGGTATAGGGGCAATAATCGCACAATAGGCCAAAAAAGGCCGCAGTGCTCTCACGTGTTCCCCTAATATAAATAATAATAATAATATAATATTCATATTTTGTTGGCCCACCATGGGCATCTACAACTGCCTGCAAGCGTCTTGGCATTGGTGCAACCAAATTTTCTAACTCGTTAGTCGTTATTTGAACCCATTCCTCAATGAGCTTCTCATTTAGCATTGTATCACTTCTAATGTCGTGTTTTCTTGTTTTTCGATCCAGAAGCTTCCAAACGTGCTCGATGACATTCAAGTCCGGACTTTATGGGGGTGTATTGAGCTGTCTTGGAGCATAATATAATATAGCCAGTCCTTCACGATTTGAGCGGTGTGCTTGGGATCATTGTCTTATTGGAATATCCAGCTTTCACCAAGGTTCAACTTGTCAACCGATTCCCTCATATTGTTTTGCAAGATGGTTTTGTAGAGATAGCGATCCATGACACCATCAATGAACACCAAATTTCCTACACCCGACGCTGCGACAGCACCCCAAACCATAACATTGCCACCGCCATGTTTGACTGTAGGAATTAGGTGTTTCGGGTTCATTTCCGTGTTTTCCTTTCTCCAAACTTTAGCTCTACCGTCACTTCCAAATATGTTATACTTCGATTCACCGGTGAAAAAAATCTTCTTCCAAAAATCAAGTCCATTGTCTAGATGCTTTTTGGCAAATTCTAAGCGAAATTTGCGTTTTTGTCACTTATAAGGGGTCTTTGGGTGGTGTTGCGCTGTGATAACCATTATTATTTAATGTTCTTTGAACTGTTCTTGGATGAATCGTGGTTCCTGTTCGTTTTGCTATATCCTCCGCCAATTTTGTGGCATGCGCCTTTGGGTTTTGGTCCTCTTCTTTCAAAATAAAGGAGACATCTCTGCGAACCAGCTTCTTCAGTCGACCACTGCGCGGCTTGTTTTCAACAGAGAACCTGCTTTTGTAATTTTTGAATATGGTTTGAACTGTCGACTTACTTAAATTCAACAATTTAGCTATTTCTCCGAAAAGTTTTCTTTCGTTTCGATGTTTTGCCACCAAGTTCCGTACTTCTGATGAGATTTCCTTCCGAGAAGCCATTGTCACAGCTGGGACCTTATCGAAACTGCTCAAACTGTAGCCTAATGCGAAGCAAAAGTGGCAGAACTTGATAAACGGTACTTCCCGTTATAAAACAGAACCGCACAGTAGCCTAAAGAATGATTTACCTAGCCGTATGTAGACTTTTGTCAATGCATGTTTATACTCTAGATGAAATCTGAGAGTATATTGTGTTTGCCTTACCGTTTGTAACGCTAAGAAATAATGCTCGCACAGAGCCGCCAAGGGTACAGAAATATTTGTTGTCGCTCAAAAACTTCGAATCCGAGTTGCTGTCTGTCCGTCTGTCCGTCTGTGCGTCTGTCTACAGCATAACTCTCGAACGCTTTGAGCTATCGTGCTGAAATTTGTTGTGTGTCATTTTTAGCTAAAAAGTAACTTTAAGTTCGTGAACGGGCCACATCCCCCCACTCCTTCTACCCCCTCCCATACAAATTTCATGAAATTCCGAAATTTTCAGAAATTGATTTTTCTTTGAAACCATTTAAGCTATCAACTTGAAATTTGGGTTATAGTATTATGATATAGATGTCATTAATATGACTAAATATTGATCCGATCCCTTTACTCCTTCTACCCCCTCCCATACAAATGGACAATTTTTAAAAATACATATTTTCGATTTTCATTGAAACTAGTAAAGCTGAAAAGACGAAATTTTCTCAGAATAAATTTTATTATAATTGCAATTTATTTTAAAAATAATTGTCAACTTCACCTCTCTCCTTCTACCCCCTCCCATACAAATTTCACGAAATTTTGAAATTTAAATTAAATTATTTTTCTTCGAAACTATTAAAGCTATCAACTTGATATTTTGTATAAAGTATACAAATAGAAATATTAATAATACGACAAAAAATTGTTTTGATCCGTATACTCCTTCTACCCCCTCCCATACAAATGCATAATTTTTGTTAAATGCATTCTATCGATTTCCATTCAAACTAGACAAAGTACAAACTTCAAATTTTGCCAGAATTTGTTTCTTAATAGTTGAAATAAGTGCTAGAAAAAAATATTAGCCCCGCTTCACTCCTTCTATCCCCTTCCATACAAATATCTGCATTATAAATTCAAGAAAAGCATTTCTCCTTCAAGTATACATATGAGAGCTATCGACTTTGAAATTGAATCAAAGCATGCTGATAAGGATGATGATAAGCAGTTCGAAAATCATCTAAAACGTTCCACTTCCTCTGCCACCTTCCATACAAATGTCCCAATTTCGGGAAGACTATGACCAATTTCTTTAAAAATAATGAAAACTAAAAACTTTAAATTCAGCAAAAAACATTATGCATGCCATGTTCGGTGTCATATATGAAAAACACAAACCTCCCCCTCTACTTCTACCACCTCCTATGCAAAAGTCCCTATTCACTATTCGAATGAATTTGAGATGATATATTAAAGTCATTTCCATCTCATCTAGAGTATCATATGATTGGGCTTTAAGACCAATCATAATTCTGTTATGTTTTTAGTTATGAATGAACAACTTGTAAAGTTTATATTAGAGAAAAGATTTATTTATTAAATATCAATTAAAATGGACTTAGAATATAGCTGCATCATTACTTTTTTAATTAGTGCCATGGGGCTCGTCAAGTA